>JASVER010000007.1:8679040-8834040 GCA_030449065.1 Oceanodroma leucorhoa | reverse complement strand
TGCTATACAGGTGTTATCGAAAGARGCCACTGTCTTATGGGAATGAGATCTGAAATGCAAGAAATTTTGCATACAAGGGGCAGAAGAGTGTTAACAAGTTTTGTTAATAATTTTTTTAAAGGTAATTCATATAATCTCTTTTCATGAAAAGACATTTAAAATGCTTCTATGAATCATAACTGGTGTACTATAAAGAGAAAGAAATGTATAACAGGAAAGTAAAAGCTTCAGATTTTTTTCTTAGTGAATTTGTACATATCAAAACTGATCTTTCACTTGGCATGTCTGATAAGTCTTTCTCAAAAATAACTCATGCTAAATTGAATCAAGCTATATGTTGTACAATCTGAGACATGAGGAGAGAATGGATAGGATTGAGAAGCACTTAGCAGAACATTAATCAGATAGGCCAGATTCTCGTTGGTATAACTTATTCTCGCTCCTTTGACATCACTGGTTTGCATCACWTTAAATTCTGATCTGGCTAAGATGGTTTGGCCTGTGAGTAATAGTCGATGTTKGTGTCAACATGCTGAGTATTTTGTGTTTCTTAGAAATCGGAAGAAATCCTCTCTCTTAGTCACAATTTTAGAACTCTCAGCATGTGATAGCTGCAGGTTAGGAAACTTTTTAAAGAATAAGAAAAGTGAAAGTATCTGTTTTGCAAAAAAAACCCCCATAATGCTGAAATGAATTAGAATTATTCTTAAGCAGCCAATGTTAGGTCAATAACTCAGTATAAGTCTATGTTTTCAGACTGTGATATATCCATAGATGCTCCTCACACTGTGATATCCTTGATCATGCTTCCATTTTTTTCTTTTGAAACTTGTTGGCAAATCCCTATTTCAGAAACAGCAACTGTGTTGTAAAAAGATTAGATTATCCATACTTAAGAGTGTTTTTGGAAGCAAATACAGGCTATTGGTCTCCCTGAGTGATTTTGTTGTTGAGTGTCTGGCTGAGGTGTGTATGTGGTTACAGCCACAGTAAATTTCACATTCAAGATAAAATGAGCACTGGTTTTAGTTCCCTTGTTCCTTATTTGCCCTATCGAAACAGATACTGTAGTACATAGTGATATGTAGTACAATGATGTGAATTCATCAAAACATGCATTAAGGGGCAACACTACACAAGGGTAAGGATATAAATATATTTTACAATTCTTAGCTTCCTATCATAAGAATAGTTCATGAGTGAAKGTAAATTTACAGTAGGTGCTTATCAAATGTGAAAATGCTTGCAAATCAGAAACAGACTTTGGGACTATAAACATATTTCAACGATAGTTCATGCAAAGAATATATTTGATAGTAAGAAATAATGTTCTCTTTTAGTTTCTACATGAAGCAGGTTGACATATTATTGTATATGGAGAATTATAACACTTCTGAGTTAGAACACTGTATGCAACCTTTAATCCTCTAATCAGAATGCTTATTATTAGGGAACATATAATGACATAAAACATTATTATTTATTTATAAAGCAAGAAAGAGGCATCATCCAGCATAAAGAGATAATAAAGAGAAAGTACAGTTAAATCAGTTGATTTTAATTCTTTGTTCTGTACAGAAGTGATATATAAGCTATCAATCTTCTACGGTTTTAAAAACACTTGATAAATACATT
Source organism: Oceanodroma leucorhoa (assembly GCA_030449065.1). Lineage (NCBI taxonomy): Eukaryota > Metazoa > Chordata > Aves > Procellariiformes > Oceanodroma > Oceanodroma leucorhoa. The sequence continues at coordinate 8,832,405 of JASVER010000007.1, read as the reverse complement.
GAAGTATGCTAATGACTTGCATAAAAAAAAGTTATCTGACATCTGAAAGTAAGTTCTGAATGCCATCTGACTTGTACACAGGACACATGTACATGTGAGTTGGAATATTTTACTCCACTAAAGTAGAACCCTATAAAATCTTTTGGGTTTGACTGTAAGATGCACTTGTACAGACAGTAATTGGCCTGTTACAGAGATATTAATTAACATGTTAGAAATGTTTTCTTTATTAATGAGAAATTCACACATACTATTTAAATTAATTTGTATAGTTTAAAATTAATTTATTGTGGCCTTTGATGACCTCAAATCTACTAAGACAAAGCTGGAGTATTGTACTAACTGTTAAACCATTCATTAAACATTTTATGCAAATAGTGTTTGTTTATAAACAAATTAACTGCAAGGATTTTCAAAACAGGTGCTGTGTTGTGAATGCGTACTAAATGATGTGGTACTGAAAGAATTAATTAGACCTTCAGATGTAATTAGTTGCAATAATTTGCGTGATTAGCGGCTTGGTTAAGAAGTAAGACACACACATTGTAATGCATGGAAGAGTCACTGCAGTAGCTTTGTCTTTCATACGGTGAAGATGAGATTTCCCCATGTTTAGGAAATTTTTCAAAAAATTGCTGACATAGCTGGAGTTAATTGCCAAGTATCCTGTAGGGGGTAACATTGTGGTTTTTTTTTTTTTCTTTTTTTTCCCCTTGGCTTGTTGCGATGCATATGCATTGGAAGCAATACCATTTGTTTGTATCTCAATGAATTTTTAAAACAGAAGGCTGTTAACCCTAGATCTTCAAGTCTCCAGAGGAAGAACTGATACTTAACATGTTCAGGGTTAAAAGATAGTCTGTGATAAGCCATATGAAACACATCCAGTGTTTCAAGATCAGTTCTAAATATTCATGTAATTTTTCCCCACTTGCAACTATAGTTCTGATTTTTCTTCTCACATATCCAACAATGAAGCCAACCATCGGATATACACGAAGAATTCCTTTGAAACTGGCATCAGTCAAAACTGATTAAAAACAAAGTTGTGATTACTGATACTTAATTTATAATGATCACATTCCCAGTTATGATAACTGTACAATACCTTTGTGACTTGCAAGAAAGCTTTTTCATCTTGATAATGCCTTGATGCCCAGTGACAATATTAGAGAGTGGGTTTGAAATGAATTAATACGTGGACTTTCTTGATCTTTGTTTTACCTGCTTGAAAAGGTGTATTGACAGTAAACCACAATAGATTCGCTTTTGTGGTCACTGGTGGGAGTTGCTATTGCTTTGCTATTTCAAAAGAAAAGACTAAAGATTTTGTGCCTTGAGGCATCAAGAATGCACATATATGAAAGTAATGCACACTTTGACAGAATTTATTGCTCTGACAATACCCTTTTAATATTGTTAGAAACACACTTGGGGGACTTGCACATGTATTTTGAAAGAACAGGTGTGTTCTCTGTGAATCACTGTCAGAAAAAACAAAAGTTTCTAGAAAAAGTTGAAGAACAGTATTGAAGAAAAAGAAACAAGGAAAGTTTAGTAAATCAGTTATAAAGTAAATAAGTGCAATTAGTCAGCAGTGTAGAAGTTATGAAGTGTCGAGAGGCTTCTCAAAATAACATACTTGCTTATGGCGAGTTTTAGAGGCATTTATTCCGTAGRGGTGTCCTATCCTTGGTGAATTTGAATTTAAGCTTTTTAATACAGAACCTTATTTGATCAGACTAAACTATAGCAGTTTGTAATATGAGCTGTGGGGGAACTTTGTTTTGTCTCAGATGGAAGTGGTCACCTTAGACCTTGTTTGTTTCATGCATTAATGTAATGCTTCTGAGGCACGAGCTAGAGGAGACCTTGTTTAAAAGCTAAGCCTGGCTGTAGTTACCAAGTTGTTTATGTTCTTTTAAGTTTTCGCCATATGATTTCCAAGAGTTTTTATGTAGCTGCAAATCTGACATAAGCAGCAAGACCCAGCAGGAGGTCTCTGGTTAAATGGTGAACAAAATGATACTCTGTTTGGATTTTGGTGATGGGGAAGTATTAATGGTCACATACCTAAGTGAAAGTAAAACCCACACTTTTTGTTGCAAACTCARTGTGGAATACAGTTCATTTTAGGACTGAGGCAGTACATAAGTGCGCTGCTTCTCTACAACAGAATGGCTATTTGCAGTCTTTGCTTTTTTTTTTTTTTGTTGTTGTTTTTTAAATAAAAGTATAGAAGGGAAATGGAATAAAATAAGAATTAAAAATGACAAAAGAAGAACAAAAAGCATCAATAACTGCTGCACAGCTGCTGTGTGTCTGCTGTCGCGGGGATTACCCTTAATTACTATGGATGAAGTTTGCTATCATTGGTTCTTTGGATGCCTTGCAATTGGTTTATTTTTAAAGGAGTTCTTCTTTCTATGTATATTTTAATAGAATATGCAGCTGTTAAAGTTTCAAGGAAAGAAATCACTGTTTTAGTCCTGAAGAGGCTGAAGATCATTTGACAGAGCTAACATAGGGATCCACTTGAATGAATTTTTTTTTTCCTTTCTGTAGTCTGTTTAATTCAGTTCTTTCATTTTAAGTGTGATGTTTGCAAAGTAGTATTTAAAATGGGCTCTTCTGTATTGTGTTTGAATTTGAACAATATTAACATTTGTATGTCATCAGTAGCTGCAATGCATAGCTCAAGGCAATGAAGGATAGAAAGTCRAAGAACATGGGAAATTTGATTAAAATGAGTAAGCAGGAGAAGGTCTTAAGGGTGGACATAGCTTATTCCTTGATTTATTTGTATTGTTTCTTGAGGCAAAAGAAGCTAATTCCATGGGATGTTTAGAAAATAGTTTTTAAATCTGAAAATTTGTTAACACCTTAGAAAGGTGTTTAAGTCAATAAAATTGGGGTTTAGACAACGTAATCTGGAGACTTCCCTACTTATATTTTAGTCCCACTTCATAAAGGGGGCACAATACTGAGCAGGGMAATGTTCTTTGAGAGAACCTCTTTCAAATGAGTTTTTACTGTACTTGTTATGATTTGGGATCAGTTGGATATTCATAATATTTTGCTTCATTTTATTCACTAGGACATGAGTTGCGAGGTAGAGCYCAAATTATCAGCCTGGCAATTAGCTGCTGTGCATGGTTTACCAAACACGTTATTGTTCAGTACTGCCCTCTGACTTCCTTGGGTAGTATTTTTTTATGCTGGCTTCAGTGAAGTGGTCTGTATTTGCTATGCATTTGTGAGTCACCAACTATTCATATGTTATCTATTTCTGCATTGTATAATGTTGCTTCAGGAAAAGTCTGTAGTTTGCAAGACCTCTGTACTCACAAATTTGTAATGCTTTGGCTCTCATTTTGAGGTCTTGCTCTGTCATTTGTCTCAGTATTCTGAATATTCTCGATAGCAGCTTTTATACTTTTGAGTCTCCTTGATGGATTGGCATAGGTACCTTTTCAATGTTTCAGAAACTTCCTTGTCAACATTTTCTTTCCTCAGTGCATCAGTGCTGGAAATGTGAAATGCCTTGCCTGCTAGTCTTTTGCTGGGCTGTTCAATGCTAAAGGGCAATTTTTGCAGGAKAACTTTTAAATGAAAAATCACTTGAAGTGGACATCTGAGACGAAGGACCCATATTCCTGGTACTAGTGAAAATCCAGTCCATAGCTTAGTCAAATGAAGGAAGCTTTCTATTCAATTTACCTACCACAATCATCTTTGAATTCAAAGATTAGTGTTAACTGTTTGGTTTATAGCACCTTTACTCAATAGCTATTAATATTTTTATTTATTTATTTATTTATTTCTTAAGGTACAGAATAGGAAAGAGTTGGAAAAGTTTGGGTGTTTATCTCTGGGTATTTATTTCTGATACGGATATTATTTCTGCTTAGTCCCTTATGTTGTATTCCCAATATTCGTATTCTTAAAATAAGGACATAGAGAATGCAGGTGCTTAATGGACCCTGAAAATGTTTTTATAGGTTCAGCTGCCCGCCYTCCCCCCACAAACCCCACGAAATAAAAAGCCCTAAAAACCCTAATGGATGTGGTTGGTTGCCAACGTTAACTGGGGAAATTTGAAAATTCTACTGTGTTTGTGAAGGAGCCACAGTTATAACACTGCCCACATGAGTCCTTCCCATTTCCATTTAATATTTAATGCCAAATAGGGACAGCTTAAAATGAAGAAAAGCTGATGCTGAACAAATAAAATTATTAAAACGAATATCCCCTCAAAACCTTAAACTATCTTTAACGCCAAAAAAAATACAAATGACCGGTTGAAGCTCTTACATGAAGGATGGTGTCAAGTGTACTATTTTACACTTCTTAGACAAGTGCAGCCTTGGAGTTGAGGAAATTACTTCCTTATTTGGGGTTTCTTAGGTTTTTAGTATTTTTGTAGGCATAAAGAGCTTCTTCCATTTAAGACTCCTCTCCCAGCATGGTGAATATTACACCATGCACTGAACAGCCCCAYTGAGTTGTGTGAAAGGCAAGTATAATGTTATTCCAAGGAAATGTATATTATGCCCATTTATAAAGAGAAAAAGCTGAGTCAGAAAGCTGAAGTGACTTGAATAATTTCTTGCATTCAGATTGAGGAAGTTGTATCATTGTCCTACCGTATAGTAGGTGCCAACTTTCACCTAGTCCAAACTTTTTTATAGCTATACGCTGGTTCAAAATGGGGCAATTTCATCATCTGAAATGTACGTGATTCTGTGGATGTTTGTTCTGTAATTTTTTAAATTCTGCAGATCTAGGAGGGACACCTCCCCCCCCCCCGAATTCTGATATTAAAGGTTGTCCAGCTCTTTCAATTTGTCTTTTTCTGATTCTGTCATGAAACCTGGAATTCAGGTTTCAGAAGCTTAGTTACTAAGTCTTGAATTCTTTTTCCACTGGTTGCCAAAATAGACATAGTATTAATATGCGTAACAGTTCTGTATGACCAAGGAATTAAATTTTTGAAACTCAAGATTTTTTTTTCTTAAAGCAGGTTGGTGGCATTTCAGCTCACTCTGAAAATCCATAAACACTTTCCAGGTACTTTTTCGTTCTCTGAAAAATGGCTGAACTCCATTATAGGTCATCACTCTAAGAATAACCCTCATAATGTGGGCTTCTTTTTGTATCCCTAAATTGTTGCCATAAAAAGAGAACATTACTAAAACTTAAAACATGCTTCTTCAAAAGGAAAACAGTATTTCCAGTAAGAGTTTATATTCTGCATTTGTTCATTGTTGATTATGTCAGAAATACCAGACACACACACACTGGGGACTTCAATGTTTCAGTGTCAGACATCAATGTAAAACTATCAGACCAATGTGGCATTTACCTTTCCTATACAGATATTAATGTACACAAACAGATGGCCYTTGTGTGTAATGCAGTTTGCAATGAAACTGAGATGATTCACAATCTAATTCTATCTGTTACAGTCCTCAGATTTGTAATTCTGATTACAGCTAAATTACTTTGCAGTGAATTTTTCTGTTTAAAATAGTTACTTAGCCATAAGAAGAATCTACTGTACAAAACACTTTCTGTGATACTGCTAACTGGTTTTGATACGCCTGTATATGTAGCAATCCTTGAAATTCATGTCTTGTTCCTATGAGTGGTAGGCTTATTGTGCATTTATCACTCTGCTGGAATCTTCCATAAGCATAGGATTTTATGCTCAGAAGCCACCTGCAAACAATCCTGTAATTCTTAAACATACAAGAAAAGCTGCAGTCATATTTTTTCCAATGCACCTATAAACCTGACTCTAAATGGTGTTCCTTGGCAAACCTACCTTTCCTTTTCTAAATGTCCTGGATTGCTAACAGCACTAGCTTCACCAAGAGTAAGAGTGTCAGACAGCTATYGGCAGCAGACTACCAGCAGGTGACTGGTATTTTAAATTTATTTTTGCTTTTAGTGAGACTCGGTACTGAAAAGCTTYAAGTGTAGTGGCTACTCAGAATGTGTATTCTCCCTGTTGTTGCTGAAGTATCAAGAAGTTTTAGGGAAACATGGCTAGACTAATCTAGGTGTTATCATCAGACTGAATGAGGTTCTTGCATGTATGAATGGCAGCTTTTAGTTGGTCTAAATAACATTAAGTTTTAGATGGATTCTGTGAAATGAGGGTTAGAAAGTCTTGATATTCTTATGAAGGCAAACCTCCCCTGCCAGCTGGAGCCTGGGTAGGGAAGCCAGGGAGAGGATCACTTTGTGCGTGCCTATTTTGTTGTTTCCTAAATATCTGCAACAAGTCAAAAGTGAAGACAGGTGGCATGGTGAGATGGGCTTTTATTTGGACCCGCTTTGTTTTTTTTCACTTTAGCATGTGTAGTTTCAGGGGATTGTTTCAATGCTGCTCGGTGTTGACTGTGTCAGTGGCAGGAAAGTAAGACATTTTTTGTTTAGGAATTGACAGGAGTTTGGGGGAGATGTTTRTAGTCTTGAGAGTCTAATGATGAGTAAGTGAAAATACATTGTGACCTGGCATCCTGTGAATAAGGGTAAAGAGGCTGTGAAAAACAGAGGTGTTCTTTCAGGGAAGATAGCTTAGTGCTTGTCTGTCAGGCCACCTCCTGCCCAGTGTGCTTCAGCGTTGGGGTATGTTTGGAGGCATACTTGTGAATGCGGTCCTGTGTTTGGCACATTGGAGCCATAGGAAAATTCAGGCTGGAAGGGACCTTGGGAGGGCTCTAGTCCAACCTCATGGGAATATAAGAGAATTAAATATACCATTTTTCAAAACTGAATGATACGATGATCAGAAACAWCCTGTTTAGTGTTCTTTTCATAACKTTTTTGCACAGATATGCTGCAGTTTTTTGCTGTAGCTGATGTTTTGTAGTCACTRAAGAGTTCATTTCACATAAGGCACTTTTCTGTTTTTCAGCTTAGAAGTATGGAAGATGTGAAGAACTGAGGCCAACTCATCTTGTATCAAGATGCGTRGAAACTCCCAGCCAACCAGGAATGATGGAAAGATTGAGGTATTATCAACTTTTTAGYCAAGAATAGTACCAGGTACTTAAGAATAGAGTCAAGAATTGTACCGGGTACTTATGAAAAGGACATATAATTGACTTGAGATTCTTGGCAGAAAAAAGACCCAGAAAACACTTTGGGTGCTTTGGAACTATTTTTAACCAAAAGTTTGAAATTGCTTAGTTTATTTTCATTCTTTTACTTAAACGTACCAAATGGAAGCACTTTCACAATTCCAGTTGAAATGAAACTGCATTTGTTTTTTGATCAAAAACAACCCCACCCCACCCCTAAACAAAACAAAACAAAACAATTTGCAAAGTACCTGTCCCATCACTCCTAACACTCTCTCTCAAATGTTGCAAAGGATGGGGCTTACAATTATAAGAATTAAGTGGATATGTCTTGATTARTGACTGAACTGAATTCTGGGGTGCCTGTGAGCTGCTGGTTCATGTTAAATGTGCATTCTGACTCCAYAGAAGTTTTCCAGAGTTCAGATGCAGATCTGTGATTTGTGTTTTAAATTCATCTGTGATAAATAAAACCATTTAAGTGCAATGCAGTCAGTAGTAAACTGTAAACCCAGTATAAAACAGTAGAGAAAATTACTCTCAATTAAAGGAGAAAAAGAGAGAAGTATCATATTCTTCAGGGGAAATTTGGGAGRCAAAATGAAAGCACTCTAATTGGAATTTAGCCAGTCTACAATTGAACAGTGTTTATTGTGAAAAATACATTGTCAACATTTGAATATTTATGATAGCAATACTAATGATTAAAAGAACCATGGAAATATTTAATGAGCCCAAGTCATCACGTCCACAGTTTATGTCTCAGTCTAAGGTTGGCACTGTCAGCTCTAGTAACAACACTGTGTTTGTTAACAWACTAAGTTCAATGCAAACAAGGTAAAAACAATCTCTAGATATTGAAAAAAATAGTATTTCTGCAACATGAAGATGTCTTTTACATATCCTCCATGCAAATAAGTCCTGACCAGTTCTAACAGAGTAAGGAGGAGGCCAAGACTGAAGTATTACAGCTATAAGTCTTTTTTTAATTGACATGGATGTTTCTGATGCAAATTTTGAGCTAATTTGCTAAATGGAAGTGTATTTAGAAAAACTATTGCTAGACAGAATAATTGCAGGCTTTTACCACATGTGCCAAATCAAACTTACATTTTTGTTTTTAAACTTCTGTATTACCATAAATGAAATACTATATTTTGAAAAATGAATATAAATTCAGGTTTGGAATAAACCCAGGTTAATCCCATTGACTTCTGTGAGATTGCATGAAATTTCTGTAGAGAGAACTGTGCCCACTATATTCATCACATCCTATTTCTCAGTTTAGGTTCCTTATAGTGAAACCACTGTTAAAGTATGGATACCTTATATTCTAATAGCATTATGCTCAAAATTAAAGTCTATGTTCCCCTGATAGACATTTTACATGCAAATAATTTTGTATTGCTATAAATACTTTGTATCTTAGAAATGCAGTGTTTGCTATCATGGAGATCATAATTTTTGTGAGCTGAATTTGCTTCAGATGATAGAGAAATTATAGGCTACAATATGTGATCAAACAGCAATATGGAAAGCTTAAATAGAATGCGCCCTAAGGACAAAGGCTGGTTAAGACTATAGGGGATAGAATAAATGGGAGTTTTAGTAAAGCTATCTCTGATTCCAACAGATAAATTATGCTCTGCCTTTTTTGTATCTCTTTGGGACTGTACTACATAAATTATGACCAAATATAATTTAGGCTTTCAGCCTATATTTCTGAACATCCATCTTGTACATTTTAAGTACAAAATTAACATTTTGCAGAAGTATGAAATTGAGACAAATTTTTTTCATCTGTGCATTTAACTTCTGCATACTTTATAGCAGCTAAAGGGTTAGAGAGGACCTCGTTATTATCAGGAGGGTGATGTTAGCCAGATGATTGCATAACTGTGTTAAGATCTACATAAGCGTGTATAAAGTTTGGAGGACAGAAGAGTGTAGAATTGGGTATTATTTCAGAATAGGTATCTACTGTAGCTTTAATAATAAGTAACATGCTTTTCTAAATAAAAAGCAATCATTTGTAAATCCAGATTCTTTATATGTTATCAATTACATTAAAAAAGTTATATATGGAATTTCCATCTGAAGTACAGTTACAGTCAAGTGAACTTTGGCATACGTGAAGACCACACAGTGCAGGCCTTCAACGCACTTATGAGTTCACAATTTGCACTTGAACGTCAATGTGTGTATATGAATAAAGCAATAGATCCGAAGATCCCTATTTTCTATCACTCAGGCACTAGATTCTGCAGCTTGGATTTCTGTGTAAAATCAACCGAGAATTGTATACTTCATTTCTCCCATTATAGTATGCAATGTTGTAATACTATCTGGAATTCTAAAATTAGGAATAACCACAAGGTGCATCCTTGTGGGGGTGTGTACATGTCTTCCACAGGGGATAGAATGTGGAAAAAAGATGAAATTCCTCCTTTGAGGAAGGCAAACTGCCAAGAAATTTATATTTTTGACAAAAGAACACAATTTAAACCTGACCCAAGATAGCTTTAAATAACATGCCAATAGCTTACAATAATATTGCTAGAGGAGTTTTTGGATCCATAACAACGGAGAACCATCCCTTTAGACCTGATGTAACTTCTTCTGTATTAAGAATAAGAACTACCTAGCACTTTTGTACATGCACATGAGGACCACACCTGCAGTATACAAAGGTTTAAAATCATAAGACCTAGTTAGTACGTGTAGCAAGGTGAATATATTTGGCTTTATTTTGCACACATTTGATGACCATACCTTTGGGAATTCAATGCAAGCTTTCATGATGTGTGAAAAATGAATAGAGAAAATGTCTGTTGTAGAAGTAGAGTGAATAATAGTGTTGAAGAACAAAATTCCCCCCCCAAATACAATAGGCAAATTTTTTTCTGTTACAGATTTCCTATCCATTAACGTGGGGATGCTCATATGTGCAGTGTTTTGCCATTGCAATGTTTACCTTTTTCTGTAATTGATATTCCATTTAAAGCCACTAGCATTCACTAGACTTCTGGCTTTCCCTGCTTTCTGCAATAAGTAGAGGGAATACTGGAACTCAAGCAGTAATGCTAATTGCTTATAAAGATTTTAATGGCAATCACTTTAACTGATGGTAGAGATTAGTCTACTATCACAGACACCATCAAAAGCAGCACCAATAGCTTATCACCTTACCTTCTGTAAAGAAAAGAAGGTGTTTCTGTTATCTATGTAAAATGGTGGAATATTAAGTTTGAAAAGTGTGAGAATGTGGCAGAATTAATTGTAACTTTCAGCTGTTTYTCATCAGAACAAAGTAAACTGAATAAAACAACAGAAAAATGAGATTTCTATACCACTTTCCTCCATTACTTAACCTTTTCCAACATCTTCTGGGGTGAAAAGGCAACACAAAAATGGAGTAGTTTCCCTGGCTGCTTCATTAGAGTTTTTTAAAAATATACTCTTTATTCTTTTTCCACTGAAAAGTGAAAGAAATTGGAAAAGGAAATTGTATCATTCTAGGATCGCTGCCATACTGCTGCTGCACGATTCCTATTTTCTGGGACAGGACTGAACATGTGTCTTTGAAATGTGCATTATGTCTTCAGTAGTTACATTCACTTTTGTGACTGTGTCCTAAAGTTCTCTTGGTCAAAGACCCAATTGCTTAAGGATATTACTGTTGACATTACAGTATGATCTTAGTTTTTCAAGAGGTAATCTCTTCCTGCACTAGTCAAGATTCTTCCCAAAATAATGTAGCATTTACAGACTTTATAACTGATTTTTGCAAATTATAACTGGGAAGATGATCTTCTGTCAGAGGTCAGACTGTTCCGATATGTAGTAGAGGAGGATGAAATGAATTCTGTTAAATTTTACAAGTCCCTCTTGTCRTTAATTATACTGTGTATTTTACTTTTTAGGTCATGAGCTTTTAAAATCAACATATGAATGCAAAAGGAAGTCTATGAGTTAGCTACCATAGGGTTAAATTTTATTTGAGTCATTACTCATTATTTGAGTCCAGAGAGCCTTCAACTCAGGATGTGTAACATTTATCTGCCTAAAATTAAAAGGAAATGAAAGAGATTTATTAGTGCTTGTTTCTTGAAGATGGTTCTCGACATTTGGATTGGTTGAATGATTGAGGATAAAAGGCTTTCATAACGATGTTGCATTGTACAAAYGAGCTCTAACCAGAAGTGCTGTCCTAAATGCTGCTGACTTAAGGACAAAAGTACTGAGAGAGGATAGCCTCTTTGCAGTTAAGGTTATAACCAGACTCCTCTTATAAAATTCTAATTTAACTGGTATAATTTAGGCTGGGGTAATTGTCTACRTGTGAAATATGACTAGGTTTGCACTGAAGTTTAAGGAAAGAAATTTAAAAAATGGTCAAATGAATTTTGAAGTGCAAACAGGCTAGCTGATCATCAGTAAAACTGGTGGTGTGGGCAGTGATGCTGTAGTTGTTGGACTGAGTGCATCCAGAAAGAGAAGAATCATTTTTAGAGAGTATGGGGGGAAAAACAATCCAGGTGAAGGTAGGGAGAAGTATGTGCATCTTTACCTTGAAAGCCTTGATTATTTTAGACATTTTAGACATTCAGATGGGTTATAAATCCTTTCTTAAGATGTGAAAGAAGAAATTCAGCATTCAAAAATCAGTAATACCAATGTATGTTGGGAAAATGGACGTCATAAATTTTACACTACTCCCATAAATATGGATTATTTTTTCCAAGTAACAAGAAAAGTGTGTGCATCATAACATCACAATTCCAACCTAAAAAAAACTTTAATTTTTTCATTGGTATTTGTCCTTTAAAGACTTCTTGATAAGAAACATATACTGTGAGATATATTGACATTTATTAGGTAGGAGCTCTTATTTTCATATAACTATATCATAATGATAACATAATGCTAATACTGATAGTTCTGTAATTTTTTGTGAACCATAGATAAATRTTATAATTCCTGTTTCTTGAGATAAAACCTCTTTTTTCCAAATTCTACTGTTCTTAGCTGAATTAGCTGCTTAACTGTAATGCTTAAATTTTAAAACACTARAATGAAGGTACCAAAAGTAATGAAAAAATTGAAGTGATTTGACTGTGTACCACATGCCTTTCATTTTTTGACAAAAGCATTCCCTACTACAGTCTTCTGCTACAGTTCTTGCACTGTGTTCTGGATCTGTTAAGRGTTGGAAAAGGTGCTGCTGTGAGGTCTTAATGTAGATTGGATCTGGGGGGCAGGCAATATTCTGAACAGCACGTTGTATTGTATTGCTGGYGGATGACCTATAAAAGGCTATTGCATGTAGTGTGTAAATAGGAAAATCCAGGTGYTAGCTGATTTCAGGAGCTGGGAAACACAGAAAAGTGGGTTAAGGCTTCTCTCTAAATCCTTATGCTATAGAGGTATGGAATTAGGGCCAGTTCATGATATTTACCATAAATTTCTTGACTTTACCATCCTTTTATATTTTTTTCTAAGAATGTTATAATATATTGTCATTAATATAGAGAATGTGTTCTGAGATACATATACAGAGAGATTTGAGAGTGATCTTTATTTTTCTTTGAATTTTCGGTAAACAACTCGTGAATGTATGAGCTATTTGCATTGATCTGGGTTCCATAGTGAATATTTTAATGTGTGAATTATTTGGGAGTTTTTGTCTGGTATTCACAATTTKATAACTCATTTGTGTGATTGGTCACCCGTATTTGCTTTCTGACTGAGTGCTTATGGCATTTATATATATGTATACCCCTGAATGGCTTCCTGAAGGTCTGTTCTTTCTCAGTGTAGGCAATATAAGGAAGATATAAAAAAAGAAGTCTAAGGAATATTAGGAATTCTTGAAACATTCCATTCTAATTTTCTTCCAAAACATTCTAATTTTCTCCTAGTGACTAATTTAAATATATGATTATGATTCTAGCAGTTACCTCCAAGTAAGTGCAGATGCAAAGATTCAGAGTCAAAGCATGAAAAAGAATAGTTAAGTTGTATCCTGAATGCCGATGTGACCTTTTCTTGATGGTTAAAATGGTGATATCTTTATGGCTGAACACGTTTTTTAAAAATATATATTATTGCAGTTTAAGTTTATAATTCTAAGTTCTTAAATTACTTTGAAAAGGTAAACTGGACTTATTACATCTTGATTTTTATTCATAAAATAAGTATAATGCTGGTATTCTAATATAGATCACAGTACATCTGATAATTTCTGTGTAGCTGGGCTGACCTACAGGTGCAGAGTCTACACATCTGAGTTTGTATATTGGAATGAAACTCCTGCTTAACAACACTCTTTGGTTTCTAAAGCTACTAATCAAAAGGATTTTATTTTTTAAAATATCAACAGTCATGCAGCATAATTCTTAAGTCCCTTTTTTTATTTTTGCAACATCTTCTTCAATTATGTCATTTCCTCATAATTGTTTAAATAATATTGATACTGTTATATATATTTCACCTATGCTTTCTGCTGTGTGATACGGCACGACAATGACATGTATTGTGTTCAGCATGGTGTTCCTGTGGGATTTACTGTGTTATTTGACAGAAAGTAAGCATATTACACAATTAAAGATGAAAATTTTTACTATAAAGAGGGTGGGCTACTTATGGAGAAAGACTTACTGTGAAAGTCCTGAAAAGAAAATAGTCTGTCATGAGTTGTACCCATGTACAATTTAGAAAGTAGAAGGGCATTGTAAAGAATACATATAATGTACGCTTACTCACTAGTAATGGTTAATACCCAAGTGCTGCTCAACTGATGAACAAGCTCTTTTGGAGTATCGGGTCCAAAACATGATTTCTCATGACACTCTGAAAGTTTCTGGGGTTGCTTTTTCATCACTTGAAGAGATCTGAGAACCCAGTCTGTTAGGTTGCTAATTCATTGGTCTGGGATTTTATTGATCTTAAGATGATGAGACTGATCTAGTCATCGGAGTGATGTCTGACGGTTTACAACATGTGTATAGTTGTATAGAGAACTTCCTGGCCTTTACTTTAGAGGAACATAGAGAACTTTGGCTAGTTCGTGTAGCTCTAAAAGAGATACAGAGTGCATGGTACTGCCTTAGAAAAATTGCCATTACCAGTGGAACGACTTCAGTAAATARCGTGAGCATATTTTTGAACTTTTATTTTGCCTGGCTTATGCTAGTGGAACAGRGGAAAGTCTGCCCAGGAAAACACTGATAACAAGCGCTGAATCAGAATTAAAAAAACTATTTAAAAATGCGACTCCTCTGAAAATGCTCAGGAGCACAGTTTGATCTGCTTAGAATCTCAACAATTTACTCATCTGTGGATGCTTTAAGTAAAGCTGAATACTTAAGTAGYGATAATTTTGTACTGTGTGCCATGAAATTGCTCTAGGTGTTTTAAATGGCGGCACTAAAAAATGCAACTACTAAGATGGGGGAACTCATATTGGAGCCTAATAAAATATCACCCCGTGTTTGTTCCTCATATAGAACAATGACCTCTCATAAGCCATTGCTTTCTTACTTTTCTAAGGGTTACTCTGTTGCCTTGATTCCTCCCCTGATTATCTTGAAGCCTGTCAAGTTGGAAAGCTCTCCCCTCCCTTGCTCTTTCTTCCTAATAGACATGAAACAGTCCAGTCAATAATATTTTACTTGTCTTCCCACTGCGTGTCTCTTCCTCTGATCAGTTTAGGCGGGTTTGACTGCAAAAAGTCAGAAGGGAGTTAAGATCTGAAAGTTCAGCCAAATGTTATCAGCCACAGAGATGTTGCTAAGGGAAAGGCCTTACAGCCCCTAAGACCGGAGCCAATAATAGCTGCACATAACTGATAACATCAACAGCTGTCAAAGATCCAGGCATTTGTGGTTCGTCTGTAAACTCAAACACCTGTATTCAGTCAAGCTTTGATTGTTATCCCCTCTTTTCCTGTCATTTTGATTCGTTCCTTGAAGGTGCTGCCAGGATATTCTAAGCTGCTAGTTGATTTATAAAGTGAAAGAGCCCTTCGAAAGTTTGGCACAGTTTGAAAAATCGACTGAGGCTCTCATTCATAGGGTGACAAGTTACTTTGACATTGATATTGACAGTATTCTTTTAATTAAGTTTTAGACGATGTAAGGACGGGTTCAGATCCTTGAAGCACGGGTTAAAAGTACGTTAACAGCTTCAACATGTGTCACTTAAAAGAACATTATGTACTTTGAGATGGTTTCTTTTGTGATGAATTAGATCAAAGTGACTAATAAACATTCTCCATGAAAGCTCTTCAGAACACAGTATATACATGTTTGAGATATTTAAAAGATAGAGTTTCGAGGATCAAACTGTGAACTAAACTAAAATATCTTAAATGGACAGCTGATACTGTTGTCTCACTACTATAAATTAATATGCAGCACAGAAAAAAAGAGAGTTTTTTATTTTTAATGGGAATTTCATGGTAAATTATGCAAGGATAGTTCTCCTTTACCAATCATGTAGGGAATTGTGCAGGAATGTGTACACTGTAAACTGATAGAATATGCAGTTTTGAATGGCTGGACTAAAATGGTAGGATCAGATATGTAAATTATTATTATTTTGAATTAATGCAAACTACTACAGTACTGGCCTGTGCCTTGTAGTGAACTTGAAGTCACTCAGAAGCATGGCTACAGTCAAGTGTAATGGAGTTTGGTGTTTTGGAGTTTTGTTCCTGTAGCCTTTCTCTCTCTCTCTCTCTCTCTTTTTTTTTTTTTTTCCTTCTTAAACACTAAAAGTTCCTTTCTCACTCATCTTCATTATTTGCAAATTTATTCCAAAGAAGTGACAGACAAGAAAAAAAGCATTTTAAAATAATTAATTATATTTCTAGATTATATTGTGTATTCCAGGAAGAATATTTCCAGCTAGTGCCAGGTGCCTTTAGAATCGAAATGTTTGCTTTTTAAAGAGATTGTGGTTATTAAAATGATACAAATGTTGTATAAAATTTGATGGTAGGGGTTGCAAGGGCTGTTTTGATCTCATGAGTATTACTGTTTTCTGTCTGCAGTTTTATAAGACCAATCTTTTGCAAACTAAGTTCAGAACATATAGTGAACTTGTGTGTGGGACTGAGTGCATAGCTGAGGAGCTTCTCTGAGTTAACAATAATAATAACTGTGAAATCATGCAAACTGATTTTTGTCAGTTATTTCTAAACAGACCAATAAAGGAAGGATAACAGAGAAACATAGTTCTTAGTCAAATAACTTTTTTTGCTGAGATTCATTATTATTCCTTGACTGAAACCAGTTTTACTCCTCAGGTTGCAGGAATGCAGATGAAGGCATGGGCTGAAATGTTGGGAACCTCAAAGTCAGTGAGACTGTTGATGACTATCGGCTCAGGATTTAAGGTCTGCTTTTTGTTCTGGTTAGAAAACATAATTTAGTAGCTAAAAAATTCTTACATGCTGAAATTTAATCGTGTGCAAAACCAGTCTTATATATAGGTGAATGCATCCCCGATTCTCCTGAAGGATTCTACAGTTGGGTGAATATAAGTGCTTAGATTTTTGTGTGAAAGTGTGCAGAAGTAAGCAAGGTGGGGAATGGAAATAAAAGAGTAAAACATCTAGTACTTTTAGTAAACCCAAGCTTGATAATTACCGCCACTCTAACCTGGAAAGCAAAACTCAACGAGAGTGACATTAATGACAGTTGGTGACAGGCTCATCTTTTCTATAGTGCTGAGCAAGCCTGTCCATGCAGAATTGCTGCCCAAAGACTGTTTCCCCTTCTGGCTTCAGAGGGACAGTTCAGAGGCAGGCCCACCTTGCTGAATGCCATTTCTGACTGCAGCAAGGAGTTGGAATGTTGGAATATTGGAGGATCATGTGAGGAACATATATTTTTGCTACGTTCTTTCTTTCTTCCCCCCCCCCTAAACTACCCTTTTCAAGAAAATAAAGTACATTATGCTTCCTTCAAAGAAGATTGTGGAAAAGGTTCCTGCAACTCGTACTTCAAAAAAATAACTTCATTTCAGGAGAAAATGTATCAGGAAGTTTGAAGATGTGCATAAAACTATACTGCTTTTGTAACACAGAGGTGGTAAAAAGAAAGTAAAGAATAAGTCTAGTATATTTTAGCAGATGTATCCCATGTGTTTACATTTATCTTTATGTAAAGTGAAAGCCAGAACTGGAAGCTTACACACTGTCACTGACTCCTGTTGTACTGCAACTGCCTATCAAGTTACTATCCATATGGAAAGTACCCATCAAGTTAAATTTAGAAATATTAGTCTCAACTCCTTATTCATACTGTTTTTGTAAAATCCATACTTCATGGTGTTGAGTGGGATCTCAGACATACACCTTGACTTTCTTGAAATCATTGTCTTTGAATTTATTTGGTGGAGAATCATAAAAATCTGAAAAAGAATGGAGTGGATCAAAGTGGTCTATTGTCATTATTATATAAACATAGTAATTTTTACAGGCTTTGGATGCAGTGGTTTATCT
Source organism: Oceanodroma leucorhoa (assembly GCA_030449065.1). Lineage (NCBI taxonomy): Eukaryota > Metazoa > Chordata > Aves > Procellariiformes > Oceanodroma > Oceanodroma leucorhoa. The sequence goes on along the minus strand of JASVER010000007.1, from coordinate 8,814,804 downwards.
TTAAGAGTGTGAACTCTGACTTTAGGGAAGCTTTTCGCATTTGGAGTTGGTCACATGCTGTAGGAGTCGAGGACTTTGATACGGGAAAGACAACAGAAACACTACTTCAGTAGAATAGAGCAGTCCTTCAAACTTTGCAGCATGGGAATATGTTCATAATACTTTTAGCATCCTTTCCGCAGTGGAATTTGTATGGCATCCCAGTAACATTTGATATTGTCCTCAATTAAAGCCCATATTTTCTGAAATTATACTAAGATTCCTGGATGTTTCTGTTGGGAAAAGTAGGGTGAAGAGTTTTCCATTCCTTTAGCTATCAACAGATCAGGTGCCAGGCTTGAATCCGTTTACAATTTTAAATACTCTGCTACAGCTCATGCAGGATTGCATGGAGGCTTGCTAACCTACAACAGTAAGTATTTTGAAGCTTGTCACATTCCCAATAGAATTAAGCGTGTTTGAAAAATCTTACAGAAAATCTTAGCATTTTATTAATTTCAAAGTCTTTGGAATTATAACCTAAATTTTGACCCAATCTTATCCCATACTGTTAGTAAGATTTAGTTCAAATGAAAGAAATAAATGTAAGCTTCCATTCTCTCCTGAAAATAATATGACCAATCTTCTAAAGAAGTCTTGTTACTGGTCAGTTTAAAAGAATCAGTATATTCTTCCACTTACCCTTTACCACTTTTAGAAATCGAAGCAAGTATTTTGAAATTCAGTGAAAATATTTGAGAAAGTATATTTTTAATGAGTTTACTTATATCTGCATTTTGGTATGTATTGGGACACTTTTGAAGTGACTTTATGAGGGACAAGAAGGCAAGATTGATATGAAGTTGAAATAGTAAAACCAGAAAAACTGGGATTAAGATGAAACAAACCAGGGAATATGCACTAGGTTAGAGCAACTCCCTGTTTTATTAGATTGTTGTCGATAATACATTGGTTTTGCCTATCTAGTACTATGCTGTGAGGATTAGGTTATATGACTTTTTTAATATTTATTTTCTGTTAAAAGTACTTTGTGATGTGAAATATGGATGTACTGAAACGATGCAAAAATAATTCCAAATGATTGCACTTTTCTGTTTTATTGCACATAAGTATTCTAATTATTCTCTTGCCTACTGCAGAAATGGTCAAAAAACATCTGAGTCCTCCTTTGAAGCCATTTTACTGTGAATGTAATTTTTCAGGCTCTGAAAGCTCAATCCTCAACCCTTTTATTCACCCAGTGAAACTATGTTATGTTCTTGAAAAACAGAGTTTGTGAGATAGTGATGAAACTTGCAAAAAACCAGTCTGTCGTCTATTCCCTGTCTCCTCTATATAGGGGKGTGTGTGTGTATATATAKAGAGAGAGTGAGAAATTGGGCAGATGTAATGTAGGACCTACATAAGACCCATTTCAAATGACAGAAAGTCCTTAAGTTAAGGCAGCTAATTTCAGCACCCATTTATTTTTTTTTTTATTAGAATTGAAACTTTTCAAAATTAATTGCTTTGGAAGTATGGCAGGTCTCTGGCATGAGGGTAAATTTTCAGCATTAATCTTATACACTATGCATATACACTATATAYACCAGAGGCCTAAAGTATTACCTGGTCTGTTCAGAAAGAAATTAACTCTTTACTGTGGTACCATTGAGGTCGAGGTCCCAATCCTACTAGGTCCCTTGTGAGACAATATTCTTACATGTGTACATTGAAGCAACTGTGGTTGTGCGTAGCTACAGAGGCTGTATATTCGTACTTAAGATATGGAATTTTTAATGTCCCATTTTCCACATGTGATAACTGAGGGAGGGAACTAAAGCATTTCAGTGACCGTAAGATGGATTTTTGGTAGCGTAAAGGTGCATTTCATGATTTTCTGTCTTCCAATATCTATTCCTCTAAAATTATGATTTATTTGGAAAGATATTTTCTGTCTTTCTAGCAATATACCAACTGAAGTGAAGTATGTGTGCATACTATTAACTTCTTATGGGGCACATATAAAATTCCAGGTAAGTGGGAATCATGTGACTGGCAAGGGGATAAAAGTTCTCTACACCATTCTGCTTTAAAATAGAATTATTGTGCTACCTAATTTGTTGTTTTTCTTATTTCTCACCAAGAAAAAGAAAATTGCATGACAAAGGTTAATATAACAATCTTCTCTTATTACAATGATTTATGTATGCTGAGCATTAACAGCAGAATGTCATCCAGCTCTCCTTTAATTTGCAGACATCTGGATTTTTCTTTGTTGGGATCACAGTGGTAGATGACAAAGCTGTACTCTTGAGAAATAGGAGAGAACACTGTCATTCATAGCTTGTTATACCACAAACACTGAACTCTTAACAGTTATCTCTAGCAAGTCAGTGGACTTATGGGGAAGAATATTATATTCATCTTAATATTATTCTGATCCTATAATATGTCAAATGACTGTAGATAGTGGTTAAAAAAACCTAAAAGTGAATTCTCCTGCAATTTTAATTCGGAGATGTCAATGCTGCAATTTGCAATGATTATGGTTTAAAGCAGCCAGTTTTGTTTCTTTCTGTAATGTAAGATATAATTTATGTTTTAGTAATGTTTGAAAAGTGGAGGGCAGGGTAGTTTGATTAAAGTAAAATGCATTTTGACATGTTTGAATCAATTGTAATGAGAATTTTTCATTTTATTGGTGTTTTAACCCAGAATGATCTTGGTGGTGTGCAAAGGTATGGCTTGTAAAAACAATATTTCATTATACTGGGTATCAATGCTCCCTGTGTAGATCAGCCACCTCTGACATGAAATGCAGATTTCAAACATTACACTTCAATGGAAAATGATCATTTAGCAAAAGGAATATTCTTATCTGGGAAGTAAAATGAGAATTTTGGCTTGCATTAAATAAATATATAAGCTGGAAGTTAACTACAGTTATGAATGCTTACAGTAGCCACAAAATGTATCTTAGCATTTTTAGCACCTTCAATCATCAGTTATAATTCCTTTAACATTCACAGGGTTTGCTTCTCCTCTACCTCATTTATGACATTTGATAAGATAATAGTTTGTAAGTTGAAGAGGATCCTGTTCTTGAAGGACCATCTTACTGTCCATATCAGTAATCCTAGTAACAGGCAAAGTATAGAGGGAAGAAATTACGTTTTAAATATACACTAGAATTTTGTACAAGATGGAAGAAACACTTTCAGAAAATCAATTCTTCCAGTTGTTTGTGGATGGTGCAGTCTTATTTTACAGGTTGTTTGTTTGTTTGGTGGGGTGTTTTTGTTTTTTATTTTAAATAGTCTGTGGCTATGTGTTAAATTCCTTTTAAATGCCTATTTTCTCTTTACCTTCTGATTAGTCATAGAAAGCTACTGCCTTTCTGGGGATCCGCTTTTGCTTTTTATTTGGAATGTTTTCTTTGGATACATGCAGTTGTAGTGGTACAGGTAGTGGGCTCTTTTGACCCCTTCCATTCAAGATCATTGCTATAAAGTAACAGATATAGATCTAGTGTGTAGGGTTTGTGTTGTGGGTGTTTTGTTTGTTTGTTTTAATTCCCCTCCCCGCCCCCAAGCTGTTGCATTGGTTCGAATATGTACGTTGCTTAATTCTCATAATACCGTCTTTTTCTCACATCTGAAGAGTTGCTATAGGCTCCTGATATGTAACAAGGAAAGTTTGACTCAGTCTTCTTTCTTACTTATTGAACGATGTTTCTTGGAGTAATATTTCTATTTTTTGATGGAATCAGTTAATTGGATTAATATGGTTGCAGGAAGCTTCTCTGCTCAGATTAAAATATAGCTTGGAAATTCTTCAAGTGAAGACTGACATTCACTTAAAATAATAATAATGAAGACCATGAGAGGCAGACAGAAGAGGTTTTTCTTATAATTGTTTTGCTGTGATCTGTATGCCTGTGAGAGAAAAATCTAAACTATTCACATAATAAAGGTAGTTATCAGAAACATATTTTATAGTGTAACTGAAATGGTAAGTGGGGGTGTAAGAAAAGAGCACAGACTGTTCTTCTGTTTGAAATAAAATCATTGTTCCAAGACATATGTTTCATATGTAGCTAATCTGTGCAGTTGGCTACTGTTTGTTATTTAACACTCAGTGTGTGCTTTGTAAGCATACGGCTATATTAATCAAATCAACATTATTTTGCTTCCATACAAAACTTACTCTTTTCATCTATAGACTATTTAAAAAAAGAAAAAAAATGGCAAATTCACCTGGTTTTGAAAACGAAGACAGAAAATTTAGCACCAAAATTATCTTAAGAAAATGCAGAATCCAAAAGTGCTGTATGAAATAACTTCTTTTGGAAAAAAAGAAAAAAACAAACCCACATTGGAGATCTACCCTCTATGAAATACAGGATGTGATGAATTTTGGAATGCACACCTGATCAAGCAAAATGCTATGCACTTGTCCTTGTTTTTTAAGCTTTTCCCAGGGAAAAGTTACCTGGAAACCTTACCTGTGCTTCCCTGGTAAGTGTTGCATGAGCCTTCTGAATCCAGCATGTACATTGGCTGACTCTTAGACAATATTGTTGAAAAATCTTTTAGTTATATTAGTGTCAAGCAACGTTTGTTTTACTTGTAGGCCATTGCTGTTGTGTGCGGAAAATTTGGGAAACTTTTTTTTCRTATTAGAAAGTAAAGAAGAAAGTATTTCTGACTTTCTTTAAGAAAATCAACTATACAAACCTTAGGACTAAATAGAAATAAGAAATTAAAGATAAAAGATGCATCTGGCTCTATTCAACAGAAGACCTTTTTATGCTCACAGAAATAAATTTGGGTGACGTTACAACTTTTTTCTTCCTCATTATCAAGTATATAGTTAACTTGCTGTGCTTACCAATTCACTAAAAGGAAATTCTGCTGACTGACAATAATGCCATTTCAGAAAAAAAGAGAAATCTCAACTATCTCTATTTGGAGAATGTGAAATAAAAAATAGATATTTTTATGAAATAAATCCTGACATCCCCTCATCCTCCCTATGACCCTTATTCCCTCTTATCATCGTGAAATAAAGCCCTTTCCAGCCTAACGTCATGTTACAGCATTAGTGTGATTCCTTTAGTAATTAATAGAATTTAGGCTCCAGCATAGTCAGTTTTGATTAAGCAAACATTAAATTAATTCAATCTGCAAACACTTAACTCTGTTAGAACTATTGAGGGGAGAAAGCATTTGGATGGACGGCAGAACGCATCTTCATTGGATTGCTAGCCACCTCAGAGTAGTTAACAGTCAGATCAATACAGCTCCTAGAGCTATAATAAAATGGCTTCGACAAGCTCATCTGTGGCTGAGAACACAGTATACACATTGATTTCCTGGCCTGATATAACCCATTTACCTATTCAGCTAGTCCGTTAAGGAAGGTGTAAGGCTACAAAGGCCCAAGGGAGCAATGATGCCTGTAAGTAGGTTAGCAAATACTTGGAAATGTCTTAATTTGTTTTACAGTTACTACTTCAGGGAGATACTTTTTTTTTTTTTTTTTAAAAAAAAAAAAGGAAAAGGTTTATATGTAATTTCTTATTCTTTTGTAATGGTTTTTAAGTTGGGAAATACATAGTGCTCTGTGCTCAATTTCTGTCTTCATAAAGGTCCTCACTGTTCTACTAACTTGGGGGTTTGAACATTTGTGATCCCCAAAACTCTGACTTATCACCCTGCCAGCTTTGAAATGTACATGTTATAAAGAATATGCCAAGCCAAAACTTAACCACTATCTATTATCCTCTACTTTTTCATTCACTTGGCTTGCTTTCTTGAATCTGATAAATAAAAAGCGATAGAAAGGGAATTTATGTATGGGGATACATGAATCAACCCTACATTGTTCCAAGCCAAGTTCTTGTACTACTTTTGCTTATTTATTTATTACAGCTTTCCGAGTTCTGCATTGCAGAACTGGGAACTCGAAAAGTTATTCTAGTCTAGCTGTACTATGAGATTCTGCTGAATCCTATTCTGCTTCTGCAAGTGAACACATGGGTACAGAAGAACAGGAGAGGAGAGGAAGCAATCAGTACTTGATACTGGCTGCTGGTAAATACTGAATTTGAGTGTTCCAACTGAAGGTAGTTTCTTGTGAAAAGAGTCTGCTAAGCAGTTTAGAGAACTGTTCAATTCTTTCCTGAATGCTACTTTCATATCATGTATTAAGTGGCCAGTATAATTTCTAGTAGCATTTCTCACACCTTTTCAAATGTTGTACCATGTAGAATGTGGAAATCAGTAGCAAAGACTGATATTTGTGCTGCTGTGTCCCAAAATACATGTCTAGGTATGTGAAAAAGCTGCTTTCAAACTAAGTGCAAATGTTTTTTCATTTCATTGCTCTCAAACTCAATTTTTGTTTCAGTTCTGTTAGTGGCTTGTTTTATTTCCTCTGTGATTCTGTACTGAGCGGTTGGGTACTCAAACCATTCACGAGGAAAGATATATTGAAAAAGACAGAATGGTAAAGCGGCTGATAGGCAGTTATTAGATTCAGATAAACTGTAATCTTAAATCATCTTATGAGCATGCTAATTACACAATGACATTACCTACATAGAGTGCCATTGCTTTGTTAACATGTTATGCAAGGTCCTTTATTAACACTGCAAGAAAGGACTTCCTCTCATTAGATGGTTATGCAAAACTATAATTATACTTGCCTGTGAAAAATGGTGAAGTTATGAAAGGCTTGCTTCTTGAGGGCTTTACTTTTTTTTCTTCCAGTTGCAGATCATAATCACTCTTTCTGTGGAGCRAGGGTGACACAATTTGAAGTAAGAAATTTGTTTCCATCTAAGGTTTAGAATTCGGTAATCTCTTTATCTTTCTGCTAAGATAACTATTATCTGTGTTATTGTAGCATTAAAATAAAAAACATTCTGTGATAACTCAGTGTATGTAATTTTGAAGAGAAATTTGGGTGCTGTCACTGAGGAGAATATTAGCAGTGAATGACTCAAATTTAAAATTGATTTTTAATATAAACATAACATATTTTGGATGTAATAACTACTAGTGGTTTCAACTAATGCATTTTTATTGCAATGCACTTTTTTTTCTTCAGGCACCTTTGCATTTTCAGGTTTGTAACTGTGATATAACCCCCTTGTGAAAATTCTGCAACGTACAAGCAATATTCCCAAYGTTTTCAATAGTAATGCTACATTCACCTCTAAAAAGCATGATATAACTGTTTATAGCCTTACATAGGCAAAGGAGGGATTTCAGATCAGTTTTCACCCATAACAGTATGACCACAAATCTTCAGCCATGTCCTTTTAAAGGCTTATTTGGAGGTGAGTTCTTATTTCTTCCATAAATTGGACATTAGTACAGATCTTGGCTGTCCTGGGATCCTTTGTAGTGATCAGGTCGTCAGAATTACTTTTACAGTTCTGCAGGRGTGTGCATAGATTTTGTTTATTTATTTATTTACTTTTTATTTTCCTCATTTTCTTTTGCAAGGAAAGCCTGTGAAGCCCCTCTTCAAAGCTTTCTTTTCCACAGTGGACATACTACAGGAGGATTTAATGCTCTCTATGTGCATTTCAGATGGAAATAGTCACACTCAGGGAAGGGAATGTTTTGTTTCTACTCCAGTAGTATCTGTATTTTAATAGGTTTGTTGTCCACATAAATTTTGCACTYGGTGTGATAATATTCCATGTCCTTAAAATCAAGCTATCTTAAATCGTGCATCTAATTATGGATGAGGGCCTTAAATTTATGCTACAAAGTTTCAAAATTTGGTTGAAACATTTTGACTGAACAATGCATGTTTTTTATACTAATGATGTAAACCAGAAGCACTACTACTTCTACTTTTATTTTATTGTGAGATGAAATGATGGTAATTGGAGTTCAAAGGCAGTGCTCTCAGAAATGTTCAATATGCTTGTAAGGACAATGAGCTGCACAATGAAGATATTTTGAGGAAGGCAGAGGAGTCCTTTGTCTGGTATGGTCATTGAAACAGTTTTGTGCATATCTTTTATGACTTTGGCTTCAGGTTAGCAGGTGACAATGTACTGTAAGTCACTCATGAGGGTTGGAGGCATGTGCAAGGWTTATGGACAATGTACATATAATTTTGGGGTACAAAACAGGCTTAGTGGAGAGTGACCAGCTGATGCTCCTTTGTGATTATCCTAAAATGTAGAGGAAGCAAAATGAAATATAGCAGAAGAATATATAGTATATGATACATTAAGAGAAGGCAATCAAATGTGAAATGACAGCAAGAGAAGCCAAACAATAACAGGCAACTAATGAAGAGTTAGTGATATTGAGGAAATACATCTGGGTTGGAGACTAGGAGCAGACCAGAAAATGTTATGCCACTCAGTGTAAGTGGAAATGAGCATTTCAGGAAAATTTAATTTTTGAGAGATAAGAATATTGGTACTGTGAATTTTGAAAGTGTAAGTTGAGAGACTTGCTTTATGAGAAACATTTGGTGGTCATTATCAAAGAATGGAAGTGAAATCAAGAGTGTGATTCATACGGAACGTTTCAGTAATGAAGCAGAAGAGTTGTGGAAGAACTTATAGGATGGTCTCCTGGCAGCCTGGCTAGTAAGCCCTGAAATAACAGGGAGAAAGTGTTACCTTGATAAGCCACACTAGTTTAATACTAGAGCTCATGAAACCGTTAACTCAGGCTCCCATTTCCTTTTACGCTTTCGCAATAAACATTTCATTTACTGGCTTGAACCATCAGTGTGGGTCATGTTTTTCACAACGTATGGATTAACATTCTCAATTGTCAGTGGCAACAAACCACACTTATTTCAAGTGAGTTCAAAGGCTGTCTGAGACAAAATGGAATATGACATAGAACACTGATACTGTTGTGGCCTCAAGCAAATATAGAAGTTGTACACCAAAACAGTACCTTGCTAAAGGCAACCAGAACAGTACTAGCACTAAAACTAATAGGCTGGAAAAAAAACCCTCAAACGCTAAGAATATCCCTAATGGCTTACAGGAATATACCTCACTTTGTGCCAAGGGTGAGTGTAACTCAGCTACAGCACAGGATTGAAAGAGAAATTAACACTAACAAGTGGGAAAAGTCTGAGTCAGGAAGTTATCTTAGAAATCAGGCAAAGACAAAAAGGACATATAGATTCAGGAACATCGACCATAAGTCTTGTCTTTCAGTACRTGACTCTAACTACAACTCCTTTGTGTCTTTGAAGATGTTGGGGATAGTGAATAGCTTATTAAAACAAATATGTTGCATATTAGGGATGAAAAGAATGGAAAAGTGTGTGACAAGGTTAAAGGTTTGGACACATGAATTTCTTAAATAGCCTGTGTATGTGGTTTAATCCTGGGCCATCAGGTTAAAACATCAATGAAAATTTAAAAAAGGGTTGAAATCAGGAAGCTCATGACTTCCTTTTGTATCCTACCTTGTAACCCAATATTTTCCTGAAAAATTCCATTGTTAGCCAGTCTGGGAGTTAGCCAGACTGAGATGACATCAGCACAATTTGGGGTAACAAATAGATAGCTAAATATCTCTCTGTTTTCACATGGAATCACCACATAATAGGAGATCTCAGGAGCTTGATATCTATCAAGAATTTTAGAAAATACTGGAAAGACAGTGCTGTTGGAAATAGCAGGTCTGTGGATAATTCTGAGAGGCAGAGGATATGCTAAATTTTGCTCAGGTTTTGCTGAATGAATTAAGTCATATGGGATTGTGTGTGGTCTGCTCAAGCATGGCCAAGTTTTATGTATGTTGATGCTACATTTTCTGTGTGGACTGACTGTTACCTGCAAGTTACCATGTGTTGTGGTTTAACCCGGCAGGCAGCCAAACACCACACAGCCGCTCGCTCACTTCCCCTCCCTCCCCCYGCCCAGTGGGATGGGGGATAGAATCGAAAAAAAAAGTAAAATTCATAGATTGCGATAAAGACAGTTTAATAGAACAGAAAAGGAAGGGAATAATAATAATAATAATGGTAGAATATACAAAATGAGTGATGCACCCTGCAATTGCTCACCACCTGCTGACCGATACCCAAACAGCGATCGCTACTTCCTGGCCCATGCCTCCTATTTATATACKGAGCATGAGACCATACGGTATGGAATACCCTGTTGGTCAGTTGGGTCAGCTGTCCTGGCTGTGCTCCCTCCCAGCTTCTTGTGCACCTGGCAGAGCACGGGAAGCTGAAAAGTCCTTGACTAGTAGACTACTTAGCAACAACTAAAACATCAGTGTGTTATCAACATTATTCTCATAYTGAATCCAAAACACAGCACTAGGAAGAAATTTAACTCTGTCCCAGCTGAAACCAGGGCACCATGGCTTTGTTTCACTTAAATGCTTTGCAAATCTTCACAGGCCTTTTTGGATGATCTGATTTTTTTGGGCTGARGTTGTGTTTTCATGTGGTTTAGTGTCTTTGTGAATACTTAGCATGGGTTTTTTTTGTCAGTCAGTGACTTAGATTGCAAATATAAGTGATTTAACTTTTGCTTGAATAGTACCCATCATATAAGCCAAGACATTCTTTTAATAAGTGAGACTAATAAATAAAGCAAAAGGATTGGAGTCAGAGGGTCCAGAGCCCTGCCGTCAGTCTGACTCAACTCAAGCAATTACCTAAGTAATGCAGCAATAAACAAAAAGAAATGAAATAGATTTTTCACTTCAGAATTAAAAAAAAAATGTTTTGTTTCTTTCATCCTTGACTTCTAAGGCCACAGCCACACACAGAGCTAGGGCAGCAATTGCACCTCGCACTTCATAGAGCAAGGCATACATATTGCCTGGGAAGTAAAACATCTTACTTTAAAATAAATAAGAAAAAAAGCAGTCTGAAAATAACAAGGAAAGTACATTTTCTTTCTTTCCTTTCCTTTTCCTTTCCTGCTCCTGAGCCCTACAATATATAAAAGAAAAGCAATTATTATGCAGCGAAACCAATATAATAAATAATTTTAAAGGCAATGAAAGCAGGATTCAAAAAACTGAAGCATAGAAGAGTGAACTTCTGCGTGCACGGCTGTGATATATGGGCAGAGATGGTATGTTAATTTCTGTGGTGAAAAATTGCGTATGTAAAGATTCATTCATCAAGAATATACCAGTTTTAAGTTAAATATTCTGGGGTTAATTGTAGCCCTATGCTATGTTTGAATAAGATTTGGTAGGTAGCTTCAGAGGGTGAATTTTGACTCTCGGACTCCCTGTTCTTCAACTTGTTTCTTTTTACTATGGGGTAAAGGTTTTGTATTTTTTTATTAAATACTACCTTATTTTTAACACTACTGGTCTTTCCAGAGGAGAGGAGATAAAGATACGACCCTCTTACTCTGTCTGTTCTTCACAGTTACTTTGGAGAATGTTGTAGTTGTAGTCCCTGAGGATGTGGTCCCATGGCCAGAAGTCTCAGCATTGAAAATGGCRACGCAGCAGATAAAGAGACCTTATTCTCATGTGTGACAATTAGCCTTCTAAAGCATACACATTATTAAAAAAAAAAAGTTAAAGTAGGAAAGCGTTTTTTATTCCTCAAATTCATGTATGCTCTTAAAAGAATAGTTTTCAGAAGATGGCCTTTTTTCATGTTTTTCCCAGGTCACAGTTATGTGTATRGTAATGCATTACAGTATATACAGAGGCACAGTTGTGTGACTGACAGTCCCTAGTGTGACATACAAACATATTTCTTATACCATATATTTTTCTGTGTTGGAGTTTTAGTTTTATTTTAATTTTACATTCTACTGAGTACATGGCCATGTATTTGCTCAAAATTTTGAAATATGCTCTGACTTCTCCATTCTCCTTGTCTCTTATTCCCGCTCCCTGTTTCTTGGAGGAAGGACCATTCTSTTCAGTAGGATTTTTGTGATTGTGATTAACCATTAACCAAACAGAGATATAGGTAGCTAAAAGCAGCAGCAGGTAGCATGGATGTGACTGGGATATGGAAAACTGTTTTCCCAGTGTCTCTTTCCCAAACAGTGTCTATGGGAACAGGGAGCTTAATGAGCTGGTGATATTACAGGATGCGTAGGCGGACCTTGCTGTTATCTGTTTGGTTCTGGAGAAACACTTGATCACAATGGAATATAAGAATTGGCACTGGAAATTTGGCAGAATGCAGTACCGTCCTAATGACAAGATTTAGAATGAATATTTCAATTTTGGTGCCAGAATATAGTAACTGGTGGATGGAATTGCTCATAAAGCATTCAGCAGCCTCATTAAGACGGGTCATATTGTCTGCAGGCAGAAGTAGGCTTGGAAGATGGATCTTTCTCTGTCCTTAGAACTGTTGTTTAAAGAATAAAATCTAACATCTGGTCCTGATTTAAAGCCTTGTCCATGCTGTAGAATTAGGGTCTTAGCCAATGATTTGTAAGTTTTCAGTTTGGTTTCTAATGGTTAACAGTGCAGCTCATAGATGTCTTAGGAATTTAGGTGTGTACCACAAAGCCTAAGGTAATTGAGCCARTTCCTTAAATGTGTGCTTACCTTTAGGTGTATGAGTAGTAAAATGAACTGAAATGGGATTACTTTAGTTTTGTAGTAAACAGTGTTTCTTTCTAGTCTGTGTTGAAATGGCAATCTTGTAAGTTACATAGTAAATAAAATTACTTCTAGTAATTTTGCTTTACTGGCATGACCAAAAAGAAGATGCATTTTTTGGTGGTGAAAAAGTAAAACAGGGACTCTTAAAACATACGATATCTCTCTCTCTCTCTCTCTCTCCCTCTCTCTTTCTCTCTCTCTCTCTCATTTAGCCTATCCATATAGGTTGTAAATGTATAGGTTATTTATTTGAAAACTTAATGTGTTATGTCCTGAGAAATATAATTTAATAACCATCTTTTTCTGCCAGTGTCATGTCTTTCCATGGGCAAGTCGCTGCTGCTGAGTTTAAACAATTTCTTTTCTTTGCTAACTTCCCCGCATAGTCATGGATCACTCTAATAAAACTAGTAATAGAAATTGAATATGTATGAGATTCCTGTTCATCCCTTCTGGAGTGAGTAGTGTAAGAAGAAGCCATTGATATCTGGAGAGTATCAAAATTAATACAAGAAAAGCTTGGTTAAAATGTTTACTTAAAAATATTTCAGCAGTTTTTATTAAACCACCTCCTAGGTAACGCTACAGTGAGAAAAGTATTCTCGCACACGCATAGAGATGTCATGCTGAGCTTTGCTGCAATGTTCTGGGGCTGCCTCAAAACTCTGCGCTGCTATTAGAGTAGAAAACATGTAATGTATTATTTGGTTTGAAACCATAAAAATGATTTTTGTTTGTCATGCTATGCTCTGCATGGTCTCAAGGTACTTTTCTGTTTAACTCAAATTTCAGATCCTTATGGCATGCGGTAGAAATGTTACAGTTGTTTTTTTTTTCTTATCTACATAAACAACATAACTTTGTCAGAAAATTGAAAATGTGCACTTTGTCCCATCAGCTAAAATGGGCTGTCAGATAATGCTTTCTTTTCTCCATTGCATCAGATGAATGATGTAAATGGTTTTTGGCTTTGGAGTTTTTTGCAAGGCACTAGAGTAAATGATCAGAGTAGTAACATTTTTAACCTTATCTATCATACTGAAACATTTTTTCTGCCTCCAATAAAACATGTCAGAGTCGATTAAGGACATTCTTCAATGAGGTATAATTCACAGATTTTAGTAGCGAATCCAAGAGCACTGAAGTATTAAAGAGGCTGTGAATACTTAATTACGGATATGTTGCCATCCTACCTTTTACTGAATTCCCTTAACACTTTGGTGCTCTGTATCTGAAAATGCTCTTTTCCTCTGATGGTGAAGTAAAAGGAAAAGCCAGGTACAATGGCAGAGCATATGTCACATTGTATCTGGTGACAGTGCGGTGAAAGATACTGCTGTTCTCGTACATTCAGCTGTGCTTATCTGGTACATGAGTGCACATTACTTTCCATGGGCTTGGATCACTTTGGACAGTATCATTAAATGCCACGTCATTACCTGTTATGGAGTAGTGCTTTCGCTTGAAGTGCCTCCTGGGATACATGCAACAGTAGGAAGAATGATGGGTAAAGATGGAAGCAGCATTAAATTTTCAATGGAAACACTATTGACTTTGACTTTTCAGAAGCCTTATCTGTTAGATGGTGTTTGTCACAGAACCTGTAAAGCTGTGGATGTTCGTCAGTTGAAAGTTGCAGGCAGTTGAACAATATGGACAGGTGAAGGCTCCAGAGGGATCAGCTGGGCTAGCATCGAGCTGGAGGGGGTAAATTGAAGGTTTATTTATCCAATTCACTGTCAAGGTCAGCTTGCTGGAGAGCTGTCCTATGTGTGCTTACAAAATGCCAAAATCCTGGCAAATTGTCTGAAAGAGCCTCCAAATCACTGACCTTTGTACAGCTCACATCAACATGCCAATGTCTTTTAACAGTATCCTTAGAGTGCATTAAATAGTTTGTAAAATCAAGCTTTTAATGTCAGCAGAAGTAACTTTTTATTTTCAGCAACATGGAAAAAATAGAAGATACCTAATGATGATGGAAAGAAACATATGAAATAGAGAAGCTGTTTCTTCTGAAATAAGACTTTTAGCATCTACTGCTTTTTCAGAGCATACTTCAGAGCATGTTTAAGAGAGGCTGTTGTTTCTCTTCCTCTCCAGATAAACCATCTAAAACATTTAGATTTTTTTTCTCTTTCAAATACRTGGTACTTGGTGTATTTCTTTTGTAAAATCTAGATTTTCAGTGTCTCATTTTTAAGCTTGCCTTTAACCTTCTTTTACTCTCTCAGGTGAGTTACTCAGATTTTAAGCTAATCAGAGCTTAATTTATTCTTTTCGTTAGTTACAAGAGAGTTTTCAAATGTCTAGTTTCATGGGTTTCTACTGTAGCTGTGTTAGATATCTACTGGAAACAGGTCAAGTTTTTTTTACCTATAGCTAGGTATACCTATAAGRAGGTTATACGTATCACTTTGGTAACTACGCAGCCCTTTAAAAGTGATTTTTTGTATATATGAATCCTTTTACATATAAGGAGTATTATTCTCTGTGTAATACCTGCCCCTAGAATTTRTATCAGGGAAAAAGTGGGATATACCTTTCTTAGTTTAATGTGAAGCATGTGTCCTCCTGTTCCAAAGCTATTTAAATTGTCTACATTTAACTAAAGCAGGATGAAAATAAAAACACAGTGGGTTTAACCATAATTGGCTTAGTCTTATAAAGGGGTAATAAYATATTTGACTATTTTAGTGAATATGATTTTTCACTTGTTTTGTAGTAGGTCTTGCTTCCATTTAAATATGCAAGACTTGTCATTGTAGCCAAATGAAAGACTGATATATGTTGAGCTTTTCTTTTACGTTTTGGTATTTTGCAGTGTGCTTGTGAGTCTTTTCTTTTTCTTTTCTTTTTTTTTTTTTTTTTTCCCCTGTTTGTTAATGAGATACCCAAACAGGTGTTTTTCTGTATTTAACTCTGCAATTTTCTTTCTTTTTCCCCTAACCTTTTGTTACCTCTCTGTGCAAGTCTAATTTTCCGAGTAAGTCAGCTAAACTTGCATTTTCCCAAGAAATGAACATTAATGCCAATGCACTGTATGGCTCTTATGGCATGGGTGAAAATGGTGAAATTACTGGCTACGGGTGGATGAAATGGAAAATCAATTCTAGCCCTATTTTGAGAACCTTCATGTGAAACTCTCCTTACTATTTTAAACTAATTGCTAATTATACTTGTCTGTTAATGCAAAGTGTATTTTCCAATTTTGTCAAAATCTATTTCAATGTTTTGATAACGGTTGATTAGTATTTTATTAGTATATGTATGCATCTATGAACATTTTTAGAGTTTGATACAGAAGTTATTGAAAGAACAAAGGAAAAATGAGCCCTTGAAGTCTCTTAACTGTAGCACAAATGTAAATTTTGGTGTATGTACTAATTTTGAATATATGTAATTCCTATTAATTTTATGGCTTTTGTGTAAATCATTGTTTAAGTACTTCTTAGGCCATAGAGATTTTATATGATGGCTGCTAAGGGCTGCCTTTGAGCCATAATATACTATCACGTGAATCTGCTGCAGTTCACAGATCACTGACTTGACAGAACTTTATTATTATTTGATATTTATGTTACAATATTGCCCAGAGTCCCCAGACTTAGACAATGCCTTGTTACAGTGGGTATTGTACAAACATGGATGTAGACATGATCAATGCCTCAAGGAACTCAGAGCTCTTGTAGTTATAAGGGCTAGRGGTCACTCTGAAATGAAGTTAAAGYCTGCATAAACTTTGCAAAAAGTTTTGCAATATGCCAACTTTGAGGAAGAAAAGATCAAATCAAAGAGGGAGAGAAGAGATGAGGATTCCACCTGTGTAATAAAGTAGAGCCTGCCTTTATTGTTGGTAAGTACACATTTAGACAGAACGAAAGCAAGACTGAATTATGATACAGTGCCTCAAGGCACACATTGCATTTCAAATTCAGACATTAGCCTATGTTTTATATGCTTTATATTCTACTTTAATTGAAATTGCTGCATTTTCAGATGAAGATTTAGCAGCTAAAAGAAGGAAAAGATATTGCCCAAACAATATGTCTGAATTGCACAACTACTTCTACGCAATTCTAGCAGTCACAGTTTGCAGTATAAGGGTTAACATGTATGATTTACATTGTGTTCTGCAAAATGAGAAAGTTTATGTTTTGAGTCTTTGTGTTCTGTGGTGGAAATGTTGATCATTAAAATTGAAATGTATTGAACAGAGTTTGGGTCTGAAGAATCAAACTATATTTTCTGTTTAAACTTAGCCTTTTCAGATGGCATTAATTAGCAGAAAACAAATGCAAAGTGASTAGAGATACAGAACTGCCATTTTCTCTACCCTTCAAGTTTCTTCTCAGTTCTTTCCTCTTGGTCTGGTCTTTAAATGCTGAGCAGGGAAGATTCCCTTTTTTTTTTTTTTTTTGTTGAAACTAGCAGGAATTGGTAAAAACTCCTTGATGTCCTAATATTCCTCTAGCAGAGTGGGAAAGTTTCCCTTTCAGGGAGAGACATACTGCCTCTCACTAAAATGTTGAATGTTTATGATGAAATAGAGAGGATTTCTTCTATTGTTCAAAAATACTTTGTTTACTATTTCTTTTGATTTATACTCATTTCTTTTGATTTATACTCAACTACAACTAACTATAAGTAATTACTGTTCAGACTCCAAGTTCCTTTGGCACTAACTTAAAATATACAATTTTTTGCAGTAGCTCTTACTATGTAATATTTTAGTGGCAACAAAATATGTTTAAGGAATCTTGAACTAGCAATAATATTATCTTTTAGGGGAGTCTTGGTTAAACAGAGGGAGGAAATTGCCTTGTACTATACTCTGGATGTTGGAGGTGAGTTATAGGAGCCCTGAGGATAACTTAGTTGGCTCCTTTCTCTTTTAGCTAACCAGCCCATTGACTTCTACACATAAAAAGTTCATGAGTTTTTCAGCTCTTCCTCTTATTCTTGCAGACTACCGAGATCGTTAAGAGTTTGGTTTAGACTTCAGACACAAACCTGATTTCCAAAGGCAGTATTTTGCTTCAGGCAATCTGATTGCTTTCATTTGCTGGTGCCGACTGTGGGATATGCGTTTTGGTAGGAAGAGCTAGAGGTCAAGGGATGCTGACAGAATACCTAGTCCTGCTCAACTTGTTTGTGGCTGTCCATAGCTCTAAAAGACTGGTTCAACAGCCCAGCATTGGTTGACAACATCAGCCAAGTTTCCCTTTTACATGCGCGATCCATGTGCTGGTCTGTGGAAATGTATAGAAACTGCTGTGCCTGCCTGATGACTGCTATGGATTCTGCATCCCAAGGATCTCATAATAACTCAAAACATCCGAGCCATAAGAGAAATATCCCTCTAAGACCCTTAAGACCTTCCTGCCCCCCTACCCCCCACTGCGAAAGTTTAATATACTTAGACTGTTTTCCCCTTAAGTTTGGATAGAACATAGCACATGTTGTTCCTCTTGTGCTTGCTTCTTCTGACTTTCTCCAAGTACAATTCTGCTCTCATTGAGCTTAGAGCTTTCTTTAAACAATAGTGTTTAAAATAGAGGTGCACTGTTTGTTATTTAAGAACACTTTCCTTTTGCAAAGGTACCTTTTTGGACTACTGATTGTAGAGGAAAAAGGCAGTGTACAATACTTAAACTAAGAAATTCTGTATACTCTGCAGCAACCAGTAGTGTTTTGTGACCTATTGCATCGGTTATTTCATCTTTGAATGCTGACCATGGTTTTGAGCACCCTGGTGTACAATGATGATTGAGACTACCCCTTCCTGCTTTTGTTTGAAAGTCTGCAGAGGTTTCAATAACATACGGTGTAAGCACAATGGCTTTTAGAACATAAGAGGCCACAGTAATAGGGGCCATCATGAACATGCTGAGGTATCTGTCCTAATAATGCACTATAAAATTAAKCTGTACTTGTGCAGTAGTTGCTGAGGATGGCTGCTTCTTTGCAGATCTATTCGATACAGTGTTCTGTTTGTATGGGAACTTGTGTGGTTCATTTTCTRTGGTTAAAAAAGCAGATATTCTGGATTGTATGATGGAATTTTGATAGTCCATTAACAATAAAAATAAGAGAGAAGTACCCAGCTGAAAAGGGACCTTAGTATGAATCATAGCAACATTTGATGAAAGGTCTAAATTTAATATTACATCTTATTATTTGCTAAACCAGCTGGGGTTTTCTTTGTGGCTTCCACGTCACTGAGTGTATTTTCATCATACAAGTTCTTTGTTTAATATGCAATTTTATTTCAAGACAAATCTGCCAAATGTAGAGATATTAGACAATTAGTGTTCAAGAATGTAGGACATGGGAGAGATTAACTGCATTGATTATGGAATGTGAAGGTTTTAATCTCTTGGGCTAAAAAGGGAACAATGCATACTTTGCCTCTTTTATGCACAAAATAAATAGATGTATATGCATATGAGGTTTTGGAACTGAGCTTGGTTTACTTCATGTACATGAAGTGTGATAGATGCATCTGTTTCTTCATTATTGGAGAAATAACTCCTAGATCACAAGTTAAAATACCATCAGTGTTAGTAAGACCAAAAGAAGTAGTTATACTACGAACAGTGAATTTAGGTTTCTTGAAATCATTTCACTTGACTGATGCTTTTATTTAAAAAACAAAACACAAAACCAAAAAACAACAAACAAACTTCTGTGGTTAGTACCAGTTTTCACTTAGATTGAAGTAATAACTTTCTATTTTATCAGATAGACCTGTATCTATTTATAGCATGGAGAGGGGGACTGAAGGATAGAGAAATTCAGATCTGTAGATGAAGAATCAGGATATGCATCCATCTATTTCCGATTTCAGGAAAAATCAAATCACAGATACCTATACGCTTTGAAAGACTACATATTTTATGACACAGAGAGTCTCAGAAGAGATTATTTGAACATTATAACTTTATGCCTAACTGTTGTGCTGTCAAGACAAAGCATAATATTTTCCTATCTAAAATTTAACTACACTGTATTTATTGTTTTGCACAAGAACATTAAAGGAATCTTATCTGTCAACATGCAAGAGCAATGAACGAAAAACTTAAATTTACAGGAGTAAATTAAATGTCAACTTTATTTCACTGTTCTTTTCTGTTAGCAGAGGTTATAACCACTGTTTTGAAATTCTTGCTGGTGAAAAATGATTGACAAGTGTGGACAGAAGCGTGTAAATCCAACAGGTTTTTCATTTACTTGATTTCCATATTTATTGCAAGCATACAGGTAAGTTTGAAAGTACGTACTTTTAAATAAGTTCATCGTTGTCATACTCAAATCTTTTCTCCTGCACTCGCTATAGTTTCAAACTTTACTGCTCCCTCTATTCTCATATTGGCTATGTTGTTGCAACTAGAGTATAGCTCTATGTGTTGTTTTATACTAGTAAATTACTGAGACCCAGTAAAAATGTAAAAAAACCCTAACAGATATAGATGATGTATATTTTTGGCTTAGACTATATGATCTATTTCTCCAAAGTATTTTGAAGACCTCTTCAAATTCTGTGTATGCTTGTAAAATGCCTATTATTAAAATAACTTTCAGGTGTAACAAAAAAGAAAGCAAAAGAAGTAAAATAGTGTATGTGTTACTGTTGAAACCTTCCTCACSTGTATGTTTATATTTGTTTACTGGTCTTTGAGAATAGAAATTTCTTGGTGCAAGACTATATGCATCTGTATGCTGGGATTACAGACTTAAAGTTCTTAGGAAAGGCTCAGAAAGACATAACAGATAAGTGAAATGTTATTTCATAAGGTCGTCTTTGTTGTGTAGGATATTTCTCCTTGACGGGTACATATAAAAGTGTTTATCTAATGTATCCACACTGTGTATAGTGAAAGAAAAGGGAGTAACAGGTCTTTATCAAAACTATTCAAATGGAAGGGCATGATGTAGCATAAACCAAAGGAAACGTTTATTTGTGGCAAAATTATGGGCAACTCTCATGCCTTTCATCTCCAACAAATGCACGTTTTCCTGCGTTGTGTTCATAAATGAGTGCTCTGACTGTCTGGAATATGGACTCTTAGAATCAAACAACTTGAACTGGATGAAAAATGAGAGGGCTAAAAATTATGCTGTTAAAGCAAGGCAGTATTTATCCTTGTGGTCAGAGCTATATGAGAAAAGCCCTCAATCTGCAATTTTCAATATATCTATTTTGGGTGAAGATAAAAGAGTTGTTAATTGAGTTTACAATATGTAAGACTCTGGGCTATATAAGGATAGGTTATCATTACCTCTGTGTTGTCAGTAGTAAATCTAACTGCTTCTGTGGTCTAGAAAGTCTCTTCTCATAAAATGATGGTCCAATATTTTTTGAGCCAAGATGTTCTATCTCCAGCATATGTCAGAAATAGTGACATAAGACAGAAACTCTCATGATACTAGCCTTGAACCAAAAGGAATGTGTCTTGTTAACAACTCTGGAAAGATCCAGTTCTCAGTGTAACTGCCTTCTAGCAGCTACATGGAAGAGAGGATAAAAATTATAAAATATAACCATGATGTATTTTCCTGATGAAGCAATAGTTTATAATGATAGTCTCTATAAAGTTAATTTTTACTTGAACAGAGCTGAGCTTAATAGTTTTCAATTATACTAATTTGAGTCATGGGTTTAGTTCATGTGGATTTTGCAACCCCTGGGTTTTGCTTTTATGTCTTCTCCCTAAAATGCTTGGCCTCTTTTTTGCATTATGCCCTTCCCATTCTCTCTTAGCAGGGGGAACATCAGGCAGTGATGGGATGGCTCGATCCCCTTCCATTTGCATCAGAATTTAATACTCTGTGAGGAACTAATTCTTATCTCATGCGTAATTTGAAAATAGGGTCTCATGTTTCAAATGGCTTTGTCATAGAGCATATGCTCAAGCAAGAATGTCCAAAAGTATGTCACCTTTCTCTGACAGAGGTTGAAATCTCCATTTGACCTAAATTTTTCAAAGCCACTCTTTACATTGGCAAGGAATTAGGCACCTTAAAAATGGGTCAATTGATCAAACTGACTTGTRCTGAGGCCTAATACCTACAGTAAGTAAATTTTGGGATTTTTTTACTTTAGACTACATTTAGTATGGTCACTGGAACCAAATAATCCCCACCATGCATGTATTTGGAGATGACTGAAAAAACAATCATTGGCTTGCATCTTTTATTTCCGTTGAAAGATGGAGCACATCTGGTACACATCTGCGGCAGAGCTTCTGGGTGTTGTTTTGTGTTCTGTTTTTTTTGCTCCCCCCCCCTCCTCCTCCAAAAGGAATCTGGAATCAGGTCATCAAAACTGTTTTGTGAACCAAGTCAACTACAATAAGAGGGGATAAATATGGGGGAATGTTCAAAGCTGTACCACTGTTCTGGACTGAAATGTTAGTGTAGGCACAGCCTGTGGCTACTGCAATGATGTGCCTGAAGAGAGGTTGAGCAATTAGTTATTACATTTTTTGCCCGTTATGCCTCCCTGACACTACTGGCAAATATTAATGTATGTRATTTCTTTCTGAATTTTCATTTGTTCATATTATAAATCCCATGTCCTTTCTCCACTATCTTGCTCCTTTTTATCTCTTTTCTTTCCAACATCACCCCTAACCTCCCCTAATGAAGAGGTGGCTGCTGCAGGCTTGTGGCTATGATATCTTCATTTAAGCATGGATTTCGCCAGCAGTAGGCCAATAAACAATTGGACACTTGTTTTCAGAGTATGCATTGCATTAAAGATGACTGAGTATCTTTGGAGCTCCACCCATCATGCAGCTTGAGGACTTGATGGGAGGAATGTTGTTGACTCCTCAACAGAAATGTTGATTTACATCAGTGTATTGTGGTATTCACTTGTGGATTCAAATGATCTCAGTCTTGGGTTTCCCTTTTAGAAAGTCTGTGTTAAGAGGTATGAAAGTAAAAGAAAACCAGGAAGGAAAGTCAGTCCTCTCATATCTATGCGAATGCAGAGACATGCTCACTCACCCACTTTCTCTATGTGGGGAGGCTCTCAATTGCTGAAAAAAGGAGGTCTGGTTAAGATCTCTAGTCAGGGGTGTCTGCAAGTCTTAAGTTCAACTTGTGTCTTTGCGTGTAACAAAAGCTTTCCAATAGCATAAACAACATCTACTATATAATTTCAGAAATTCATTTGCTATTTAATCCCATTTTTATTTCAAGTTTCCTTAGAAGTATGATTTTTGCCTTATAAAAAATGTTAATAAATTTTATCATTATAATTTGCTTTGATGGCACGTTTAAGGGTATGTCCTCATGGAACGTCTCTTGGAGAGATGATACTCTAAAAAGAATATGTCTAGAATGGACAGTACTGTCTGACCTCATTAGCCAGCAGACCAGGGAGCAATTGCAAAAGACCTAGATTGCAGTAAAACCTTGTTTCTTTCCAAGACAGGCAGTAGATTGTATGACTGGGGTGTCACCTTGGTTGTGTCCTGGAGCTTTCAATCTGCAACACATGGACAAGCCTTGAACAGGCACTGTGTCAAGCAAATAGCGTCAAAGTTTGTCACGGGTGCCATGGTTTATTACTTTCTTGATGAAATGGGCATTTGTCCAGTAAGAACTTGAGCTGTAACTCTGATTTATTTTGCCCGAACTACTTAAGATACCCTACCTGGTGCAAATTTGGGCTGGATTTGCGCTACAGGAGAAAGGCTCCATATCTACTTTTTAAGTAACTGTAATCTTCAATCCATGGTTGGCTAAAATACTAAATGTGTTCACTGACCTCTTTGACATCAATAAGAATATAGTACCTAAATCAGTTAAGATTCCATTTATTCATACACTTTATATACATTTTAATATAGACAAGAGGTCTTAACATTAAAATGATCTTGGATGTAATGTTTTCAAATTGTTACCATAATAGTTCATTGCATGCTGGAACTGTTTTGTGTGCTATAAATCTTAGCAACTGATGGAAAAAGAAAGAGCAGCAGTTAGAGAACTATGAAAGAAATAAATAATTAAAAATAGGTTAAATATTGTTTACTGTCAAAAAGAGGACAGGAATATGATACTTTTCAATTACTTTTTACCCATTTCTTCAGTTTAGCTAAGCTCCGTATTGATTAAATGGGGTGGAGGGTAGGGTATTCTTTTAGGTTGCAGATTCATCTATTGTTGATAATGCAAGGTAACTGTCGCTTTTATTTTGCAGAAAGATCTTTTTATCATAATCCAGCTTGTACTGTGTTTCCTGAAAATATTTAGATTTGCCCTGTTTAAAATATATAAAGAAGAACTGATCATCTTCCTGATAAGTGACATCTTTTAAATGGACGCATTTACTTTCTGCTTGTATAATTTCTTTGAATGATGTGGGTATTACAATCCAAAGCCAGTGCTATTTTCTTAAATATGATCTAACTTGTAATGCAGATCAATATGTATCAATATAACCTTTAAGGCAAACTCTATATATTTGGCTTTGAACTTTAAGGTGTCCTTTTTACTGGGTGAAAGAACGAGCTAAGCAACTGAAATGCTATTAATACATTTTTCAGTATTCTTCGGCTAAAACTTAACTTGAACTACAAAGATGAAACGCTCTGATCATTTTAAATATTTATCTTGGGGTCTGAAGAAACAAAAGTTAGAAAAGAGATTTGGTTTCTTGGTTGGTTGTTTTTGGTTTTGGTCTTTGTTTGTTTGTTTGGTTTTTTTTTTTAGTAGCTGAAGGCAATTATATCTTTATTGACCCTCTGTGTTCACCCCCTCCTTCAATGTCAGGTACTTGCTTATTATTATCAACATGACATCTCCTTTCTTTGAAAGGTTGTCCGTCACACTTTGAATCACCTCTCTCCATGGTTACATTTTCTAATCAGTTCACATGATTGAGCCTACATCAAGTGATGCTTTACTTAATTCCTTTCCGTTTGTATGGTGTGATTCTTGGAGGGACTCTCGTCAAAATTTTGGAGGGCCCTGTCAGTTTGAAAAGAACATGACCTTTAAATTGTATCAGTATGTTTGCTGGTGCATAAGGGAAAGGAAAAGGTTCGTAGTGATGGAAAACCACTCTAAAAATGAAAAGTAATTCACTCAGAAGCAACATGCATAGGAAGTTAATTTGTTTATATTTAACTGATTTAAAAAAGACAGAATGAGGAGGACATGTTCTTTGAGAAATAAGGGGTCCAAACAGTGTGTCCTTAAATTTGGCTTAGAAAATGTTATCTATTGATCTTGCTTTTCTGTATTTATAATAATAGATAAAAGTAAGAACATTCAAATGCGGTAGAATAGATAAAAAGTGTAATTCTTTGACGGTATCAAGCCTGTTACTTTGTTGCACTTTCATAACTGTCTGTGGGAATGCTATGATTAGTAATTGACAATGTTAATTTTTGTAGAGTCTGTCACTGACTAAAGTAGCAGAGTTAGATTTTATGTGGGTATAAATATGCATACGTTTATGTGCGTGTGAGAGGATAATTCAAGTTAACATGGAGGAAATGCTTTTGTATTGTAAATGCAAACAGTCTGAGTACAAGGAAAATCCATCTAACATGGATAGTTGAGGCAATATAATATAGATGCATGCTGGTGGAGCTGGGTAATGCTGGGAAGTTTATTAAGTTTCACAACCTTTATTAAGTATACAAACTGTGGATGGTCAAATACCCTGCAGTAACTGAATCGGGGATATTGACTGTTCTCATCTCCTTTCCGCTTTGAGGTATGTTACTTTTAAGTAGCTTTTACACATGTTGTAATACATAGTTCCACTGAAACTTTTGAAGTCTCGTTTGCCATGGATTTATATCTTGTGATTACTCAATGTTGATGTCCAGAAGGTGGATGTCCTCTAGCTTTTTCCATTTTTGGAGTGTTTTTAGTCACTCACTGCTGCAGATTCTTTGATATCTGGTAAGGTATGAGGTCATTCTGAAGGTGTTCCCAAGGTCAGTAAAAGGATTTCTCTTCTCTCTGTGGATATGCCATGCTCAAAAAATGTGTCGGAACTTGATTGTCTTTGAACTTTTCACCCTTCTGCCAAATTTGTTGAAATGGGAGAGTAGATACAAAAGTTACTGAGTGGAGAGGCACACGTAGGGTGTGATGAAATTGCTTGTGAATTGATAAGTGAAAGTGTTTGTGCTGCTTCCTCGTAATCCTAAATCACCTGTCACTCTCTTCAAATTTAGTAGTAGTTTCACTCAATCATAAGAAGGATGTAGGCTCACCTGCCAACGACCTTGTTTTCTAATACTGGATCTCAGTCTTGCCCCAGGAAATCAACCTACTCCAGGCAATCTACCAAAATCCAAGTCGATAGAGGTCTTGTTTTGGGCATGGTTAAAAAGAGATAAACAGGTTAATCCATAGTCTGAATTTGTGCTTAGGCAGCACTGTGCGAGAATCAAGTTCTGATCTTCCTTTGTTCCCTGATTTTCAGCTTAATGAGTAGAAAAATGGATCCCAAAAGTTAAACACTTGCCCGCTTTATCACTTTTAGCAAAAACTCCCACGGTGCAGCTCCAGGCTCAAATGGATGCAGGCACTGCCTCTTTAACATGGCAGCTGTTGTCTTGTCCTGGGCCTCAATAGCAGAGAGCTCATATCTGAAATTTGCCCTTTCTAAGTTTAATTATTCGGTATATTTCACTTTCCTAATGAAAGTGGCAAGGCCATGTTTGTTAGCATCTAAAATTAAGGCTATTCACACAGTTCAGATATGTATGTTTTCCAGCATTAAGGTGTGCCAACTTTTATGCTTGACTTATGTATTGCATGATATGCAAACTGCGGATGTGTATGACAGTAGGCAATTGTACACGCCTTATTCAGCATTAGATTTCCCTATGCAAAATTTGGAATCATATAGTATGTGGATTTGAGACACTAAGGAGATTGAGGCAATTGTACCTGGTGTACAGGCATGCACATTATATGCATTTCATACAAGCATTTTGTGTAGGACTTTATTTTAGCATTTTGTGCTAATTCATATTTCGTGATTCATTCATACATTTAACCCATTAATGCAATTCTAATGTTTCACTGATTGCTCAGATAAAAGTGTTTTCGCTGTGTTTCAGAGAGTATGAAATAAGGCGGCAGAGTGATAAATACCAATAGCGAATTTCTAGGATGGTAGCAATATTCAGTAGTGTGTAACATGGCTTTCACTTACACAAAAGAAAGGTCATACATTTTCATCTGTGATGTATCATTGTTGGCTGAGACATGAACTTCATGAGTATGTGAAGTTGCTATATTCTACAGTTGCTTTCTTCTGGGCCATAACCTCTAGGGTTTAGTACCTGTAACTTGATGGCGCTCCAGACTCATGATATCTGGGGTGTATGATATTTTGCATGTCCTACTGGAAATCCCCATTTTGATAGGGGGTTTTGCATTTTAGGACATGTATAACCTCAGAAATCCTGGAAATCATACTCTCTGTTTGAAAAAAAACAAATTAAATATTAGAAATGAGGCCTTGACTGAGGCAAAGGACTTTCTGTTTTGGGATGACAATTTCTGTTATTCTGACCTACCAGAGGTGTACTGGAAATGCCTACATGGCATCCCTCAAATGGTTATATCTTTTTAAAGAGCAAGTATAACACAAATTCTCTGCAGCCTTAAAATACTAATACACATTTTTCTTTATGCTCTCTTTTTTCCTCAAAAAGTTGAAATCAGAAACTGTGCATCACTTCAGGTTCTTGTGGGATGACCTCAACAAATGGTGTTTTTTTTTTTTTTTATTCTTTTTCATTTTGACTCCTACTCTAGCTAATTTGCTCTCCTCTTTCCCTTAAAAGCACAAAATTGCATGTTTCAACATATGCAATTTCCTAGAAGCTAAGGGGCTCACATTGTAATGCTTTTATCACTTTCCCTCTTTCTGGTAACATATATGGATATGAAAAATATGATTTCGTATCTTGAATAGTCTCATATGCAGAGTAATAGCCTATGTTGCCACAGACTTTATCAACTTGATCAGAATTTTCCACATGGAGCAAACGCAGTGCTAAACCCGTAAGGAGCATCGTGGGGACCAGATCCCAGAGTTCCGACTTGCCGCCACCTTAGTCAGAGGCAGTATTTATTCAAAAGTCTCTCTTAAATTAATTGAGAGCATTGCCTGAGAGAGTTGAAAGATTGGGATCATTCTGAACAGCATTGTAGTTGTACTATACTGTTAAAGGATGCCATGTCTTAAATATACTGGAAGTCATAAACACTGCATTATAATAAATTACAAAGGAGACTTTTGGAAGATTTGTTCTACCTTTCACAAAATGCTAATGTTTATTTTGTTTTCATTTCATCGTATTGTCTTTCATTTAAAAATTACAGCTTTACTACAGTGAGCTAATTTCATAATATTGTATTAACTTAATATTACATAAATTACGTTTGTCAGATTTGGGCATTGTTGTAGATGTACAAAGCCCAAATTTACTACCAAAGCTCTCCAAACACATGTATTCATAATTTGCTACAATGAACCATATGCCACAATATAGTATTAAGGAATTACACATTCTAATGCCAGGCACAAATCCTGCTGCTCTTTCTGCAACTGTTCTAGGTACAAATAGAAACAATATATTTCTAGCCCTTTTTTCCCTAGTTGCAATTATGAGCAAAAAATGTTACAGTGTGGGAATATTTTAGCCACCTGCACTTTTTTGTCTGACTAATTTTTAGCTGCACGTTGCCTTTGAACATTATTGAAAATACGCAGAGATTGCAGCAGTTCCTAGGTATATTTTCTCTGCAGGCTAGTATAACTTTAGGCCTGGAAGGAAAAGGTAATAGAAATTGGCATAACGAATATTAGAGAGCACATAGAGCTACAGCTTTCTTTTAGTAGAGAATCGGAACGCTCCTACCTAAAAGATTTAATTGCAGCTGCCTGCAGTTTTGCATGTGGTGTTTTCCACTTGCAAGGTGTAAGGTTCTGCGATCTAACCTGGCTTATTCTCTCCATTCAAACAAAGAGCAGAAATGCTCTCTGTGAAGGGGAGAGCTTGTGCAATTGTGGAACATCTATAGGTTTTTAAACACACACTGTCTAATCAGCCTCTGACAGATCCATTGTAAATCAAAGGTCTGGTAAGTGGGGATGCCAGAAATGTTTGATCTCATTCCAAGCCTTGAAACAACTTGCTTATTTTTTCTGCAGTTTGGCTCCTCACTAAAATAAAACATYGAGAGATGAATGTTCTGACAGGTCATTGTGTGTCAAACTGTCACTCTGTAATGGTTACATATTTCAGCTGGATTGAGGTGGTGGTGGTTGGGGGAGGTCTGAGAGAAAAAGAGAAAAAGAGGGAGAGAAAGAGACAAAGAATAACAAGATTTCTGCTCCTTCTTATGGCTGATCTTCATTTAAACCAAACACTTGTCATGTTCAGGGGAAGTTTTATAAATTTTTAATGATATTGGGTACAACTGGTGCTTTGAAATTTGCTGTACTTTAATTTTTTCTTCGTTAGCAAAGGTTCGCTAATGCATTGAAGCGCTAAGAGCGTGTCCTAGGGATGCCATGATAATTGTGTTGTTAATAATATTGTGGCACTAGTAATGTTCTCCTGGTAATCAAGCCATGAGATTTTTTTTTAATATATTCAGTTATTACACTGCATCTCGTACAAATCATGTCAATTACAATTGCCAGTCTATGACAGTTAAAATAATTGTATACGTTTTCTAGAATTTTCCATTGGCTTGGCTAATCAAGCTAAAAAAAAATCAACACATTATTTGCATTAATTTTGTTTCTAGTCTATTTCTACTCCTAAATCATTTGTCCATCTACTTCAAAAGGCGGAACAGTAAGTATTTTAATAATAAATATACAAACATATTCATACTGTAACATAATATAAGCATACTTCTGCAATAGTAACACAGGAGATTGTCTAGGATTAATCTGTGTATGTGTGTCTAGATAGATATATATTTGTTAAAATTATCGTGCTCATGTAGAGAGTGTGTACTCTATCAGAGATTTATAAAGATAGATATTCAGAGGTGTTTATTTTCATGGTTTTGGAGTGTATGTGTGTACATATACACCTATGTAAAGGCGCCAGCCTGTTTGTAGGCATTGATATTTTATGTGTCCCTTAGAGATGATTGTGTGTTATTGCATTTGAATATTTATTTACATTAAAAAAAATCAATTAGATAGTTGCCAGCTGAAAGGGAGAGCAAGTTCGGTGTCCAAACATTAGCCTTCTGTAACACTGGCATCTCCTGTCTAATGCTGTTGCTTTGTTTCTTTGAAAACAAGAGACAAACAGCAAAAACTGGCTCAGCATTCTGTCACCGGAGCAGGAAACATCCCATTGTGTGGTTGTTTACCGCGTCCTGGTGGGGAGGGGGAAACTTGTGATTATTTTCTTTATCATTGCTTTAATTTTCTTTTTCTTTTTCTTTTTTTTTTTTTTTTTTTAATTTTTAAAGTCAATGGAACATATTGCTCTCACTCCAAACTGTGGAACTGTTGTTTATTCCACAAAAGGGTTTGGTGTTTTTCGGTGTGTATTTACAATAGCTACCAAATGAACGCAACAGGGGTGCAGAGGAAACAGGGAGTCAGCGTATGGGTTGCAAAAATATACAGAATGATAATATTATTTCCTTTCTCAAAGAGGTACAACATGTCGAAGAAGTGGTAAAAAAGAAATAGCAAAGAGGCGTATCAGTAGTACATGAGCAGTAACCAAGTACAGCCCAGCGGTAGTATATGAGAAGGAATAACAAGTAAGGGATGTAGTAATTACATGAGGCAGAATAACGAGTAGGCATGGAAGCATTTGAGAAATAACAAGTCAGCTGGCAGTGGTATTTGAGGAATGACAAGTGAACATGACAGTATTATTTGAGGAATAATAAGTAAGCTTGGTGATATTATTTGGAGAATAACAAGTAACCAGGGGTGCTTTCTCTAGGCACTTTCCCCTGCTGTTATCTTGTGAAGAAGGTGCACAAAAGAATAAGTGGTCACAGGTTGCAAGGGTCAAGGAAACAAAATGTTTTTTTATGCAATAAGCTTCTACTAAACATGGCTTGAACAAATCATCCCTCAAAATGTAGAATTTATTCCTCAACTTTGCCTGGAGGTAAAAGTGGAAGGAACAGATTTTTTTTTTTTTTTTTTTTTTTTCCTCTGGCCCTGTGAGTCCTGACCATAGAGAATGAATGGCTTTAGAACTGTACCCAGACAGAAAAATCAATGCTTCATATCAGGAGGCTTCAGGGGTTAGACTCCCATGTTCATGTCAACAAGGCTATTGGTTTTCTTAATACTCCAAAGTTATCGTTTCCCCGCTGCAGGAACCCACCACTGTGACTTGTGTGGTCACAGCTTAACAAAAACACTTTCCCTTGGCCAACCACCATGGTGGCAAAAAAATTAATTGTTGATGAGGTATATATTTTTCCAAACCAGGCCATTAACGAGCACACAAAAGTTAGCACTTGCTGACAGAGTTTTCTCTATAAAATTATGCTGGTTTGTGTATGCTATGGGGGTCGCTACAGTTTCACTGATATGATGATTCACGTTTGTGAGCAAAACCATTACTGGGATAAAAATTAGTAAGTATTGGAAAACTGGAATTAAAGAAAGTGGGCTTTTCTCCCTCCCCCTGCTCTCTCGCTTGTCTGAAAATTCCTGCTATTTGTGTCAAAAGGCCTCTGCTTCCTCTGGACAGATTCCATCGAGCTTGGTCGTGTCACTGTTTAATCTGAATGGGTGGGTTTGTTCTGCGGTCATCACTTCTGTGTTAATCACTTCTCCCTTGTCAAGAAAGTCTTACAGTTTGTCAATAGAATTATGTTACATGAGGTTAAAATCATGTTGCTTCAAATAATACTTTTTGTCATCACAAGGTATTAAACAGACTACCTGAAAATGAGACCCTCTTTGAATCTTTGTCAATTTAATTAGTGTAACAACTGTATTTGGCTTACTGGGCAGGAAAAAGCCAACCTTATGCGCTATCAGAGGGAAAACTGGCTATTGTACGGTTCCAGTATCATTCTGATTTGCATACAGAAAACTAAGAGACTTAAATGTTGCATCAGGTCAGAGGGGCTTTTTGTGGTATGGTTAATTTGATGGCTTCCCCCTCCTCCAGCCCCCCTTTAAATATGTTACTGATGCTTTCTTTTTTCCCCTGATTTGTTTTTTTTTTCCTTTTCCTGCGCTGTCTTTAGTGACACAGTGCTAACACTGAAAATGCTAGCGGCTACAGTGAGCATTGCTCACCCAGAGCAATCGGATGAAAAGGCAGTGCAGATGTAATTTGTTTTCAATGGCTGTTTCAAAAGAATAATTGTGGTGACATTGTGGGATCAATATTATAGATTTTTGTTTTCAAGTACACTGTATGTGTGGTGCTAAGGGGAGGCAGGAAATATAACACTGCAGCCTGAATACAATAAAAATGGATTGAGGTCTGTGGGTATTGTCGGCTGGTAGCCATCATGGGTTTGGAACATCATTGGTGGGATTACAGCGCTTGTCCTCTGGGCTGGTATTTCATTGTGAGTGCATGCACATTTGCTGCAGTTTTCCTCTTTAGCTCCTTAAGGGACCTGCTTACTGAACTTGTATAAACTAACTGTAGATGAGGCACTGTAAATGCTTCTTTGGTTTCCATCTCTAACAAGTGGCAGGATTAAGAGACTGGGGGTTAAAGTTCACTGCCACATCATTTAATTTGCCATGCCATGCTGCTAATGTACAGTGTACCACAGCAGAACCTGAGGTGGGAAGGGATGGATTGCACACCTATGTGAGAATTTCAATTCTCCTTCTGTTGCCCGTCTCTCTAGGCCACCATGCTAGATAAAACTTCTTTAAGGCACCTGAGAGAGAGAGAGAAAGAACACCTCCAGAGAGCAGCCTGCTGATAGAACCTACTTCTAACAATATGGTGAGTGTCATTTTAAAATACCATGAGAAATATGATGTGGTGATCAAGGACTTCCTGCTTTAAGGGTTTCATGTATCAGGGTAACTAGACAAAAAATGTAGTTCCCAGGGTGAAAATTATATTAACAAAGAATTAGTAATAAAGCTGAATAAATGAGATGTGAAAGAGTGCATAGCACATTTTTTTTTCTGTCTTTCATAATTAGGCCCTGAAAGAAATGGAAATTCAGACAAAACACCTTCCTCATTACCAATTTAAATATTACAAATTAAAATGTGTTGTTATTGGACAGCCGATTGTTTTGGTTTTTTTTCTGCAGGAGGTAAAGRTGCTTCCTTTGGTTCAGGTTGCTGTTTTAGAGGAAAGGTTTTTGCAGAATGGTTGTTAGCTGATTCTCTTTTAAGGTGAGATAACATTTCAAATTTTCTCTCTGCCAGATTCTACCCTTTCTGTCTTTGCTGAAATGATAGTTACCCAACTCCACTGACAGTCTGTGCACTACAGGGGTGGCCCAGAATCGTCCTTTGTTATGCTCACAAGCTATTTATCATATTTATTAAATCACATAGATTCCTACCATAAGTTGGAAAAACAGTATGTGCTTAATTTGGACCAATTAATTCCACAACAAATACATTCTCTCTTGGCCTCTTTTATAAACCAGAACATCAAACAGCTGTTCTCTCATCTCAGCAAAACTAGTATGTAACTTCTTTAGTCAGCTTTTGCTAGTGAGTATTGGATGAAACAAGATACCAGACACTTAGAGGGATTTATTTCAACCAATAAATCCCGTTAATTTATTAATGACTCAAAGCTTATAAGAGAAACTTTATTTCATGAAGTTTTTATTTCTGCATTTTATAAATCTTTAGGCTAGCTAACAGTCAGTAATCTCCAGTTCCTTTCTATGTCTCAGTGTTTTGTTACAGCACGTAAAAATCCTTTCTAACACTGAAATAGTACATAATTCTATTTGAAAAACAAAATATGCAAAACAACACTGTTGTGTTCTGGGGGCAGTTTCAGACCTCCGACATGGGTTCTAGACACTAAAGCTAAGCTTGCACTTACTGCCGTGTCTGTTCAGTCTGCATAAACACATATCACACGTATCTATCTCTGTATTATTTACATTCTGGCTGTTTTTGTCAGAGGCTAAGGAAGCTAGGTGACACTGCCTGTATACATATTATCTTAAACAAAAGACTAGAAGAAATACACACATAGGCCTGAGAAGTATTTGGAAATGAGACGAGGTTAGATGAGCATTCATCAATTTAGATGAGGTTCATCTAAATTGGACATCTCTGTGATGTGCCTGGTGATATAGGGGCTCCACTCTTTGGTCTATTACAGAAGCTTTGCACTGAGCTCTCATAAAGCTGGTGGATTCAGCCTCTAAATGGTTCTGTTATATCACTCTGATTCTTGTCCCGTGGTTAGAGGAGATGACGCATGTCTGGCAGTGGCCTGCACCAACATCATCTGGGAATTGTTGGCGGCTGGTGTAATTTTGAACTGATGTTGCTTTAAATTGTACCTGGCCACAAACTAATGCAGGTGTACTTCCAAAACACAAGGGTGGAGTTGTGGCTGTGAATTTGTTATACTGACGCTTTATGTACTTTCTTAYAATTTTGAAAAGAATAAGAAATGTGCAAAGTCTTTGCTTCTGTGACCCTACAGTAAAAGATAAAGGTTTAGACAACTACTGCACTACCTGTAAGAACAAGTGCGAGTAGCCTTCCCAATGTTTGCTCTGAATTGCTTTGTTTTTCATCTTCATTTTTACCATCCCTGAGGGCAAAGGCTATTTGAAACAAGCATTGGTGTTAGCATGGATGGTCTCCAAGAGGTGGGGGAGGCAGAAATAAGGTTTACAACATCTCTCTCTGCTCCATGTTGGCTGGCAGAATGAGGCCAGCAAAAGCGGTATTGCCCCTCGCATCCCTTTCAAGTGTGTACCAGGACTGTTCAGGGCTGCTTCTCTCTTCAGGTGCACTGACGAGGAGGCAGCACAGTAGGACATGGCTCTCACATACCTCACCCATTTCAGGTCTGTGTTCTGACCGTCAGATTGTGGTCTTACCTACAGGTCACAGTGTAAAATACAGATGCTGTCTTTGTATTAGAGTTCAATAGTAGTTTGGTGGTATAAAGTTTTGCCAGTACAGTGCTCTATCTTTTATTTTAATACAGTTGAGGTATCTGAGCTGGTGCATACTGTGATGGCTTGGGAAGGGCAACAGAACCTTGTAGCTGGGGATTACCTCCCCAGTGGGGAACCAGGAGGCACCCGGAATGGGTTTGACTCAACTCTGTGATACCTTTGTACTGCTTGTGCCCATTTCTGTCTGCTAAATCTTGCACTTAGATATGCTTATAGAGATCTTTGTAGTAATGAAGCTTTGTCCATGATACAAGTCTATGGTTTGCTCTGCTTTTGCTCTCCTAATCCGTTGCTGCTACTGCTCTTCCCCTTTTATTTTGGTGTCCTTCACCATCATAATTTCTTTAGCAAAAAAACAGAGTAGCTTGAGGCAAAGCTGACACACAGTAACTAAGGATCCTCACCTTTCTTTTTGTGCCTTCTGAAAAATAAAACAATGTAATACAGGAAAAGCAATCCTCCCCACCAGTGTCATTCCTACAGGCTTTTTCTATAAAATGTACCTTTCAGTAGTTACCTGGTTTCTGTGTAGGGACATAAGTAGAGCATCTCAGTTTGGGAATCAAACCTGGATTTACAGAGAAATGTGCAGACCAAGTAAATGGCTTTGTAGCTGGAATAAGACATGCAATCGCTATCTGCTGACTAGTAATAAATTTGAGATTAATGCAAAGTATTAATATTTTATATTGCTTACTTTTTTTGTCCTATTCTTTATTTCTGAAAAGATGTGTGAAAAAATGAAAGCTGCATATACACCATAAACTGCATTTCTTGACTTCTGAGTCTGTGGTTGATTAACTTTAATACATATCTGTATTAATTTTTCTGGATGAATTTTTCCTG
The DNA here is from genome assembly GCA_030449065.1 of Oceanodroma leucorhoa. NCBI lineage: Eukaryota > Metazoa > Chordata > Aves > Procellariiformes > Oceanodroma > Oceanodroma leucorhoa. Next base: position 8,779,219 of record JASVER010000007.1, on the reverse strand, counting down.
ATTTTTTAGGAAGAAATGAATAAATGGTGTTTTCTTAGCTAATCTTAGATCTCTTCTCTTAAAATTAGTGATGTATTATTTTTCATGGAATAAAGATTGTGTATGTAATCTTCTTGCCAATATAAGTTTTTAAACTGTAGAAATCTTGATAAATAAGATATGAAACAAAAACGTACTTTTAACGTTATGTAAGCTGATCCATTAGTCAATAATATTTTTGTGTGATAATTCCAAATTTTGATTGTATTATATGACATGAATTTCTGAGGTCTTTAACTGAATGGATCTATTCTGCTGCTAAAATATTTGTGTTCTTGTTGAGATGCAAGGCCTGAAAGCTGATGTTCGTGTGAACAGCTTAAAAGTGTACCTTTGTATTAGCCAGGTTACCAACCGCAGTTTTGGAAACTCAAACCTCTTGTGCTTTTGACTAAGACCTGGTTTTTAAATTTATTTAAGTTTTTCTCCCCCCCGCCCCCGAAAGCTATATAAATTATATAACTGAAATATTATAATTATTTGCATGACTTCAGTTTGTTTTGAAATATCAGTTTTGTGAGTCTCAAACTAATGCAACATTCACCGTATTCTTTTAAATTCACGTGTTTGTGAACAGAGTAGTTTCAGAATCAACTTTGAGAATCTCTCATCTTTTGTGTACAAAGTTGACAAGATAATCAGTTGCTAGTGCTCTAAACTTTTTTTTTTATTTCTCCATTTATTTTATTGTTTTTAATGTGAGAAAATGTGTTACCTGACTTATCAAATTAATTTAAAATCATTAAATACTTAGGAACAATTTTTGAGGCAAGATTTAGCCTACAGTCAAAACCACATGTCTGTATTGAATAGACACAGACGTGTTGATAGCCTGCAATTAATGGAGTTACATGCTTGAAGGCCTATTTTCTGTGTATACAGAAATTGTTCTTAAATTATTGTTTTTAAAAGCTGGTCACAGGTGGGGAAAATATGATAGGGATGGCATTGGCTTTCTCCCAAGTCTGAACATGAAAGTCCAATATCTGATGTTTATTTCATTAAGGTAATTTGACTTGTTTTTGTCTAAGAAATTCTACTTGGAAAAAAGCATTTCCTTTCAGCTTGTGGCTAATGATATGGAGCAACAGAACACCAGGCTAAAGGAACGGAAGATGATACAGAGTATAAGCATAGTGTGACACTTTACAGAATTAGCTTCAGAAATGTCACCTGTTCTTGCTATGTTTCCCACAGTTTCTTGTCGTGAAAACTATGCTGTGAGAAAAGAAAGGCACCACTCTTSCAGGGTTTGAACAGATTTTCCTCTCGTATGCTTCTTTGGATGTCGCACACTGGCAGACAGATTAAGAGTTTAGAATGAGGATGAGGACTTAATGGCCAAAGCAGGTGAGTGTCCTTGTCTGTCAATGAAACTTGCAAAAGAATGGGTGAAGTTCAGGCAACGATGTTGCATCAGCCGATAGTAATACCACCCCAGATGGGTAATCAGACAGCTAGAAAAGTCCACCAACAGAACAAATGAAGGATTKGGAGAATCAGCTAGGTATAGAAAAACTGAGTGTTTACCATCACAGGAAATATACTTTCATAGTTATTTTTTATGCCCAAATATTACTCCTTGAGAGTCATCATATTTTATGAAAACTTTTATTAACATTTCCGAATGACCTTACCCCCATTGTGTTTTTATCAGTCCCAAGAGCCATAACCTGTTTAAAATATTTTTTATCTTTATAAACACAATAAAGTAAGCTGTCTTGCACATAGATTTGTAGATCTCATTAGAGATACTTTTTAAAAAGGTACTCCATCTCTTGGGAAGATAATGACAAGTAGTAATCTTGGCATGCAAAGTTTTCAGACAGGAATAGTTTGTTAAAATTGATTGTTTAATCTTTCCAGCATTGTTTTGGAGTGGATGTACTTTTTAATTGCACTTTTACACAGCATTATGACTTGAATGAGGAAAAGACAAGGGCAGCTGAAAACAAATGCGGTGGCAATATCAGTTAGATGATATTCCAGGTGAAAAAATAGCCAAAGTATTTGCTTAAGATTTCAAGTGTTATCAAAGTCATGCAAGAAAAATGGCAGTTTTTAAACTCATTAAAGTTAACATTTGTCTGTATTGTAAATGAGGTATATTCCCTAGGGTAGTTAACAGCTTTGGTGGCCCAAGATGGGGGTAATTTTTCAGATGTACTGTTTCCAATGGGCCAGTGTCCTAAGGCTTTGCTTTAAATGGCCTTTTTATGCAGTAGGATAATGGGCAGTTTGTGCATTGCTAAATCAGCCCTATTTTGTTAGGAATGTTACAGTCAGGGCACTTACAATTTGTCAGAGGAAATGCAGAACATCTCTACAGGAGTCTGTTTAAGAGGACATCATTTCTCGATAAGCTCTTGCTTAGGTCAACATGCAGCACTGCTCTTATACTATTCCCCTGTTGCTTCTGCCGCACGGGAATGCTCTGATTTATTAGGATTGCACAAGTCATGTCCTTCCACAATGTGGAAATTTTCTCTTCCCTCCCCCTTTTCAAAACGAAATGTAGAAGGTTACTTTAAAGCCCTCTTAAAGTGTTTCTAAGAGGACTGTTTCAATGGAAGGAAATACCCGTATGCTGTACAGTATCTTTATTATATAGCTGCATGTTATAAATATCTCAGGACTATTGTTGTTTTGGAAACTGTGCTGTTTAAGAGCACTGACTGTATCCATGTTCTAGTAGCATACTACTGTAAAATGCCTGTGATGATGTGCAAAGGTAAAATGAGAAGATTGTGAACCTAGTGAGTGTGATACAAAAACATCCAGCAACTAATGAGATTATAATTTTTAACCAGAGCATACAAAACCCAAACATCAACAAAAAAAATCCAAAAGTCAAAGTGAGTTGCAGTGATGGGTACTACAAATGTATGTCTTGTCAACTTTTTAATTACATTTCAAATTGTAGAGACATTTCTCCTATAAAACTAGCTTAATGAACGATGATTCTTTAGTCAAATCTGCTGTAAAAACTATGTGCAATTCAGTGTTGTGTTCATTTCCCGTTTGATAAAGGTGCTAATACTCTGTCATTCAGACTGCTATTACTAAGAAATTTTTGGTTTGTTTCAGCATTGTGATATTTTAAACTCAATGCAGCCAAGGACATTTTTAATGAAAAGAAGAAAGCGATGAAAAGCCTTAGTAATTTTGTATTTGATGCCAATTGTAATATGAGAAGTGCAGAAAATATTTTGAAGGGGTCAAAGCTATTCCTCTATTTTTTTTTTCTCCTGTAACACTGAATTTAGCTGTCTGCAGGCATTTGAGCCCAGAATATTCTACCTTCTCTGCAAAGAGATGTAACATTGGAGTTTCTCTTAAAAGACATCTTGGGTGTCTGTGAGTAACCTTCCCCAGAAATGAGGTAACTTCATTATTCTGATTCACATGGACTCATTCCTTCTAGTTTCTTTTTCCCACTCTTTGAACTGCTGTTTAGCACTCTTACTTCACCTCTGCCTTTCTCCCTGTGTTTTTTTTTTTTTTTAAATATATGAGGTAGCAGTTTGTGCAGGTTTCCTGGATTTGCATGAACCATACAAAGATCTTCCTTTCTTTGCAGCTCTTTATGGTCGGCTCTTCAAGGACTGGAATGATCAAATGAAGAAAGGGAGATGGTCCTGGAGTTGATAATGAGGTAAAATAAAGAAGACATGGTGAAAATCCCTAAAAACAGGTGTTATGTCACTTGTTCTCTCTACCTGCTGTCTACACACAAACATTTCTGCAAGTGATGCCACTGCTGAACCTGAAAATCATGGAGGACATTAGTTACCCACAACAGGACAGGCAATCTGTGAGCAATATGCCTGAGCAGATAGCAGGGATGGGGAGGACAGGACTGAGGAATGGAATGCTGCACCACGGGCTGTGTACTGAGTGGGTATTTCAAACCAAGTCCTGTGCTGTACAATGATTAACAGCAGAAGTACCTTCTGCTGGCACTGCAAACTGGTGTGGCTGCACTTCAGTTTGATATATGGGTAGCTAAATCAGTATGATTAGACTGTGCAAATTAAATTGATGTAACATCATATAGGCATTGCCTGGAGAAGAAAGAATTTGATTTTCAGAAATGCTGGGTACTTGCAAAGTTCAGCTGCCTAAGGATTGCTTTGAAAAAAATCAAGTCTTTGGTGTGGAGCCTTTGTTTAGCCAATGACAAAGATACAATGTTTAAGGTAAAGGACAAGGAACAAAGAAAGAATTTATAACAAGCTCTTAGAAGTAAAGACAAAAAATTCTCAAAATAATATTTAGACTCAGGCAAGTTCTATGAAATGGAACAAAAACACAACATGGCAGCTAATATCCAGAGTAAAATTCACTTTAATTAAGTTGTTGTTAGTATTTTTATGAAAGTGTTAAATGAATATTTAGGAAATTGGTATTATCATAGGAAATTTGTCACCTTGCAGTCACTACTTGACATTCAGGTATTTTCAGTTTACTGAAAGCACTATTTGCACTCCTTACTAAAAGCCTGAAAGGAAAGAACAAGTACAAGTACTTTCTTTCCCCCAGAAGTCAGGTCTCAAGGCTGCAGTTAGAGAACTATCACTTTTATATACCATCAACTCCTGTAAAATCTTAGTTTCCATTAAAAGTATCTAGTATTTTTGCCTGTACTTTTGGTATGGAAATGTGTCAAATTCAGATTACTCCTTGATCATCAAGATAAACGGGAAAGAGACTTACCTCATTTAAATTTATTTAATGAATTGTTAACTCTGAAACCTAGTGATGACATTAAACTGGAACTATACTTTTTATGTCATATCATGTCCTTTTTAATGTCATATCATCCAGGTACTTTAGTATCTGTTCTTTGATAATGCATTTCAGCCTTCCAGGAGCTGTGAAGGATAATGTCTTCCCTGCCTTCAGGAATGCAGTGAGACAAAAGCTTTTATTGAGAGCTTTTTGGGAGTCTCCTYTTTACATGGCCAAGTAGAAGACCTCACTTTTCAGGCCAATGTAAGCTGAAAATAATACAGATTTCAGCAAAGAATAGCAGAATATAGCTTCTATTTCATGCTTGTCTCATCTTTTGGGACTGTGTTTAATGAAGCTTGGTAATCTTTCAGATTTACTATGCCTTTCATTACTGAATATATTAGTAGCCCATAAAGAATCTTTTCTATGCCCGAAATGCATTGAATGCAAACAAACAAGCAGTAGAAGTGCTGTTACTTCTGAGATGTGGCATGAACTCTACCTGCTCTAAATACAAGTTGAAATCTGGGCTATTGGAAAAGTCCAGTCAGTGATACAAAGCAGCTTTCTGTCACTGAGCTCAACTGTGGAGCCTCTACAATATGTGCTCTGTGTTCAGACTGCTGGATTGTAAGTATAGAGGGAGCAAGTATAGAGAGCAAATTTAGAAAACATCTTACAATTATACACGCAGAGAGAGAAATAAAGGCCTGATCTGGCAAAAGAGGGGAAGGCAACAACGGAGAATTGAGATCAATTTTCGACAAAGAACATGACACAACTGGACTAATTATAAAAGTACATCACAGGATAATGGCAAGTGTTAATGCCCAAATCATTCTTATTTAATTCCAAAGAAACAACCTATCTGTACAACTCAAGAAACCCCCAAACATATACAGAATGTTTAAGGATTCTGCTTTAGCAAAAATAATAAGAAAAGGGATGGATGTGAAAAAGAGTTGAACTGAGTTGCAACAGCACTGGAAGAAAAGCTAAAGAGAGAAACGGATAAGCAGGTGTCAGATCATTCGTGATTTGGTTGTATGCTCCACCATGAGTAGCATAAACATTTTTTTTTAAATTTTGTTTTTGGTTGCATACTGCACAAAATATTCTCTTGAACTAATGAGGATAGAATCAGGGGCTGATGCTCAACCCAGGGAGAAGAGTCAGTGTCATTCGCTTACTGTGCTCATCCCTGAGCTCCTAGTCTCTGCATTGCTGATAGGCAACTCTAAGAGCTGCCAGTAATGTCGGTGACTTAACTGAGCTGTACGGGGGAGAAGAAATACAGTGATGCGCTGTTCTGTTGCCTTTTTACTCCTGACACACCCCATATGCTGAGATTGTGGGTGGCAGTAGGAGAGCTGGCACATTAGCAGCAGTGTGTTCCCTGTGCCAGGGGAATAATCTGTTGGCTAGTTAAATCTCATTTCTAATTCATTTCTACTTCCTGAGTAGCACTAAGAGGCGAGATCTTCACAGAAAATCCAGCTCTTGGAGTGTGTGATAGTGCAGTCTAGAGGACGGTCTGAAGCTTGTGCCTTGAAGCTCTCTTTTGAATATTGATTTTAATATAATCTTAAAAAAAAAAAAAAAGCTCTATACTGTCTAAAACTTGAGTGCATTAGCAATTCTTATGGAAATAATACAACTGTTGTGCCTTTGTTAGGTTTTTAGTTATGTATATATATACATGGGAAAATTCACTACACCCGAAAATTCAAGTAGACAAACCAAAGCAGAAACAAAAAAACTTATTTTCTCTGTTAATAACATTGCTTGTTAAACAGAAGTTGGCATAGAATCCCAGTGCGAAATTGCCAAGAAAAGATTGTTAATTTGGCATAAGCTTTAAGTTGTTTCATTCAGTATCATGTGAAAATAAGTAGAATTATATGTGTTTTTGTGATTTGTATTGCTAGAGAAAAGGGGGATTTACATCACAAGGAAAATAGGTGTGCACCGTCAGGGGGAGTTCATGTTCATCTGACAACTGCAGGACTTGGCAAACAAATACAGTAAACCTGGAAGCAAGCAGCAGAGAAAATATCCTGTGATGTTTTGCTGGAAGAAGCAAAATAGCACAGAATCAATCATCTTTTCAATGAGAGTTTAAGGTGACTTGGGCCTTGCTCTTAGCTCTGCAGAGGACTTGTATACCTTTTACTATKTGTAGAAGGCTTTTCTTCCAGCAGGGTTGGTACAGGAATCCTCTTTTATAACTGAGACCTCCATCTCCTGGGGTTTATTACCCTCTATAGAGTTACAGAGGCTGTTGAAGAGGGAGTAGTCCTCATTGCCTTTGAGCAATCATGGTCTGCTCCTTATGCATCAAACTGCACTGGGTGGCTTTACTAGTTAGTCCAAGAAATCTCAAAACTGTGGGGGAAACACCTTTGAACAACATAGGTATTAACTGACCTTTTTGCCTTATTGTAATGCTGTAAGTATCCAGAGGTATTTGGTCTTACTTTTTTTCCCCTCTAAAAAGCTAAGTTTGTGTTTCTTTGTATCTCTGTATCTATGGATGACATGGAAATCCACTGGCAATAGTGTAGAGTTTCTGCTCAGTTCAGCTTGCTTGTGTACAAACCAGGTTCTTTACACCTACTTTTTATATGAGGGCTCAAATCAGAGCAATATCATGAAGTATGTGGAATAAAATTCTGATTCCACTGAAGTCAGTTTAGTTTACACTCTTGGTTTCATTTGTACCAGGATTTTAATTGAAGTTAGCTGGAGATAGGATTTTTTTTTTTTTTTGCAATGGATTCCTGGTGCTGAAATCTCTTTCTTCACATCTGGAATAAGGCTACACATAGCACAGGAGTACAGCAGAATTCCAGGGATGGCAAAAATAAAAGCACTTTGACAGGATTAGGACAATGCAATAGAAGGTAGGTTGGTAAGGTGGCCTAACACGTTAGCGCCTCCGTTCCTCCCATAGCTCCTCTTTGCCAGAAGCCACCGCCATTCTGACAAGGGGAGCAGAAGGGAAAATATTACTGCACTTAAATTATTTTTAGTTGACAATCAAACACATCAATTTAAAAATAAAAATCCTCCACTGGTATGAAGTGGGGCAGCTGCAGAACAAATTTTTTTTTAGCCACAAGTGTGACAACCTCTGGTGGAGAAACAGAGAGGACAATTTGAAATTATAGTCTCCTAAACCACTCCAAAAGGATTTATTAAAGGACGTTGGTCAGAACCAGAAAGTATAGTTGTAAGAGCTGTTATTTTGTACAATAGGAAAATTCTGTTGGTGTAAAAATTGTTACCTTTTTCTTACGTATTTGAGGATAGTGAACTCTTGTGTTGGGTAAAGAGAAATCAAGAGTTTGTACCAAAAGAGTTCTGCAGGTACAAAAAAGTGTAAGTAGTTTTGATTAATATTGAAATGGTTGTTAAAGGGGAAAAAAAAAAAAAAAAAAGAGGTACACCAAAGGAAGAAGGTATCTTTGAACCTAATTCTGTGCATTGAAGATTAGGATGCTTTTGGTACCTTCCTGCTGACTGGTATATGTAGTATCCAGGCTAGAAATACGAAGTCAGATAATAGAATTGTTTTGGAGAGACTTCTACTTGCGTTTCTGCCCCTCAGTGGATTTGTGTGGATTTTGCTGAAGTTCACTATCCTCTTTATTTTGTTCATTACCTTGTTCTGTGCTACACAGTGAGAGAGCAGTAAATTATCAGACATAGGGACTGAAGGGGAAGATGAAGATAGCCTTCTTGTTCCATAAGAAGTGGGAGGTGAAACAGCAAAGAAGACAGGAAGACTGATTCAGGAAGATAACACAGTAGCTTACAACATGGAGGACAAGAGAGATCCTTAAAGGTAAAAGAACTGACAAAATTTCACAGCAGGCACTAGTGGGAGATGAGAATCCAAGGGAAACATCATGCTATGTGAGAAACAAGCTTTCATTGATCACAACATGCCATGATGTTTCCATGATAGCACTGTCTAGGAAACCATTAACAGTGGTGAGAAGAGAATACAATATCTGACAACTGTTTGTTTTGTTTTAAGAGGTACACATTAAAAATACATCTAACACATGGGACACAAAAAATCTAAATAATGTTATTAAACTTCTGGTAGATGTGAATCTCCAGGGATGTTTGCATATGCTTTTGAAGAAAACTGAAAAACATTAGATTTTGCATTTCCAGGCTTAATTCATCATTTTATTTTGTTCTGTTTAAAGAAATCTATGCAGAATTATTAAGTTACTCAAAATAAGCCCAAAATAGAAGACTGAGTTTTATAAACATTTTACATATTTGTGTTTAATTTGTTGAAAATTGTATAAAATCTGCTCATATTTGGCATCCCGAATACAAATATTAGGAACCCAATCCCCTGACGCAGTATAATTTTTAACAGTATGTTTTAACAGTCTTCCAAGAGATATTGTGCACACTTTTATTTTAGAATAAGGAATTTTATTTTAGCATAGGAAAAAATAATATCTATGCATGTCTTTGTACCTTATGAACTGAACTACTGTGTGTTAGTGTCTGTGCACATCTGCATTCACTGCAGAAGAAAAAGAAAACAAAGTCCCACCAACAGGATTTGATTTGGAGCTATATTTATGTAGCAGGCACGAAAAATTAGGCTAGGAGATCACAGTGCGTAGAGGGCCTTTTACCTCTAAAATATACACCTTCGATCTTCTAGTACAGGAGGGTTAAATTTTTAAGTTGAGAAAATATGCAGTTCATGTGAAAGGTTTGATAGCACTATATACCCACCAAAAGCTTAAATGTGCCTGACTGGTTTTATGGAAGACAGTAAATTAGTCTTTCCTTTACCTTTGACAGGTGAGAAGCAGTTCTTGCATGACCGGTGGCTATCACCATACATCCGCTACCACACAGGTGAGGCTTTCAGTTTCAAAACGATGACTGGTAAGAAAAACAAGATGTCTTTCCTGGTTATAAATTTAACTCTTCTATGATTAGTCTGGGCCAATTAGGACACCCCTGGGGTTCAGACTATGGCTCAAGTACAAGCTTGAAAGCCTGATTAGCTGAGGTCTCTTGATACTTGTTCTTGGTAGTAAATGCTGGCACATATAGTATTGATTTTCATTTAGATATCTTAATGTTTCCAGACAATCCTAGCAGATGTGGGCTGAACTCAGATCTACGAGAGTGCTGGGCTGCAATCTGCAAGCATTTTTCTTGCCATTTCGTTTCATTTTTCCTAAACTTAACTGATTTGGAATCAGGAGATATAAATGAAAAATGCAGAGTTTGCCTATCAATCATGGCATGTACAAACATTGCTACTGCCCTTTTCTAACATCCTATTACCACTGGGTAGTTGGCTAGTCAAACAGGAATAAAAATTACACTGCAAACATCATAAGTTAGGCTTGATTTGTTGAGCAAGAAGCCTGACAATTCTGTAAGAGTTATATACCTCAGCCTCGCTGAAAATCAGCCTTGTTATGGCTCTGGTACGTCTATAAAGATTGTTCATTTCATATAAAACAGCTACCTGCACTGAAAGGCCTGAAAGGAAGAATGATGCTGGTTATAAATATAGAGGAAAATCTATTTGTCTGCCCCTTCGTGCTGTTAGCAAGTCACACGATGCAGCCCTTATGCTGTTCCTAGGCAGCAGGGGGAGTTTTCCATGGCCACCTTTTGCTTTCATCTTCTGGCCTGGACTGAAGCACATCATCTCTCTTTGTCATATGAGATAAAGCAATGAAGTGTGACCAGTGCCACTGCATTGCACTCTGCCCACCAGGAGCACGTTAATGATAATGAAAAACTATACTGCACCACATTTAAACTAAATGTGAGCGTAAGGCTGTCTGTCGGCAGACTGGTATAACAGTTAATGTCATAAAAGATAAATAGAAATTATTAGAATTGGCTTGGAAGGGATTTTTTTATAGAGCAGGGTTGTATTCCTTTAAAGATACATTATCAGGCTGTTAAATCTAATTTCAGACTACTGGGCAATTAAAATGATTAACATTCTTTACTCATATAGTTCAATTCATTAAAGTTTTAAACACCCTTTACATACTATTTATGTTGAAAATAGAGAAATAACATGTTAAAATGTCTTGGATCATTAATCATTCAAATTTGCTGTATAACTACATTCTCAAAACCTTAGCACCACAGTGAATATTTACAAACCTCAGAGGCATTTTTGAAAGGATGAACAAAATCAAATTCCACACACCTCTGATATGTCCAACGGACCTTTGGTAGTTCCCAGGCCCTTTGTGTTTCCCAGAAAAATCAGGCAGAAAATTCCTAAAAAATTGTTTTAAAAGTTATTCTGCCCAGGGACTTGTACAAGTCTTAGCTGCCTTCACCTGGGGGCTTGCTCCCTGCTCGCTCTCTGATATTTGAAGGTAACAGCATGCATGCTCTTATTGAAGCTAATGGGAACTCCAAGTATAAAGCCTTGTGTACTGCAATGAAAATATACTCTGAGTCTGGCACTTAGTTTTCAAGTGTATCAGATGGAATTTTGTATTATCTACTGACAAACCAGTTTATTAGATGGATATAAGAAGAGATCTTCAGGCTAGTAAATGCTGCCATTATTTAGAGGTGAAACACCCACTTCCCTTCTGTGTTGGCATTTGTAACAACCTCTGAAACAGTGTGGGAAAAGTCATGAAAGTCAGTATACAGTATGTGACAAGACAATTATAAACCATATATTAATGCTGGTCTTTTGAAAATATTAAGTCTACAGGCTTTTTAGTTGTTTGAAACACTGTTATTTTCTTTTATTCCTGCACCTACTGAAAATGTCTGGGCCTTTTTGAAAGAAATGTTGTAAATTACAAGGAGCAGTTGGATATAATCTAGACTGTGGTCCTATATTCTGGGAAGCCGGATTATTGTGTTTGTCTGTCCCTGGAAGCAACGGTAGAACTTGTGGCCCGTGAACTGCCTCATATTGCACCAGGTAAGAAAGCTCAATATTTGCATGTCAGAAGTTCAAAGAAGCACAGAGGGCTGCAGGAAGCATGCTGCCTGTGTCACTGAATGTCCTGTTTCTCAGACAGGCCGTAGGCCAGATAGGCTGAACAAGTGTGGTCATTACTCTTTCTGTGGCACTATTAGTAAGAGGAAGAGGTGATTATAATTAGCCTCTTTGAAATCACCCAGGGGCTTAGCTGATATCTCAAAAATGTAGATGGTATTAAACACGAAAACGCAGCTATATTTTCCCAGCTGGCAGCATGATCCCAGCACCAATACCATATTTAGTATGCTAAGGTCTTTCACTTTGAGAATATCAAGGAGTATTCAGACTCCCTCCTAAATGCCTCTTTCAGGAGCCATGTGCTCCCTGGGTAGACAGTGTAGAAGTGGCTTCCTAATGGAGGTGTTCTGGATTAGGCCCAGTTATCTTACAGATTTACTGAGGAACACTGCCTCCAAATTTATTCACTTGAACAGGATGCCCAAATTCAGTTAGAGACAACTGCAGTAATCCTAGGATCATTAGTAAATTATATACTGACAACAAATGTGTGCCCAGTCAAGTGGCTCATCCTCCACTAAGATGTGACAGTATGAGAGGGTCAACTAGCTGTAGAGGATCCACACGACTGTTCTGGAAGAGACCATTTTTTACCTCTTTGATTTGCCAATTTCTCCCTTCGTTCCATTACTCTTATTCTCTGTGTAAGACTGCCTGACATAACAAGTGGCTCACTATGCAGAATCAAACCGTGATATGTTACAGTACCATGTACTGTATCTGATGCAGTTCTAACTCTCGACAATAAAGGGAACTGTCAGCCTCTATCAGTGAGGATGTTTCTAATGCTGTTCCATCATTCATTTCAAGAGCAACACGAGCAGAGACTTTCCCTTGAGAGACTGACAGCCGTTATCATCTCTGCGGTACTATAAGCTTTTGCTGACTGTAGGGAACAGAAATCCCAGAGGTATTCCTGAATTTCATGTCAGTGTATGGTGCTCTAAGCCAGCCCACCAAATTGACATACAGAGGCACTATACCATTGCAGAATAGGGCTGATAATTAACAGCTATTCAGATGAATATTAAGAACATACTGCTTTCAAACAGTTAATTTGCTTAGCTTTTTTCTACCCCAGATCCAGATGGAGGGAGGCATAGTCCCCTTAACTTGGACCGAGATCGCTACCTGTCTTCTTGCTGCTGTCAGCTATGTCCTGTGTCTGTGTCTTATTCAGAAGCCTGGGATTTCAGCATATTCGTGATCTCTCTGGTGTCACTGTGATATGACTGCTGCACAGTCATGACTGCTGCCTCCTCCTTCCAAACTTTTCTTGTAAATTTGGATGGCAGAAGTTGGGGTGAGGGAGGAAATCTAAAGGACTGAAAAGGGCTTCCCTATTTGTATTAGAGTAGGGAGAACAGGAAATACTCCTATGGCATTGGTTTTATACACCAGAAATTTATCCATCATTTTGATTTGTGACAGAGTTTTGGCCTTCAAGTTGACCTAGCTGTGTTTGGTCACATAGTATTAGTATCGATTCTGATGCCCCGAATACCTTTGCCTAAGCCTAGCTCTCCTGGGAGTTGTTGGACTTGCTTCCCCACAGGGCTGCAGATGAATTCTACTCAAATGATCAGTCAGAAGAATATACTGAGCTGAAAATATAAACCCAGAATACCACAAAACTTTACAGATATCGGTGAAATACAGAATACAAAATTTAGTCCAGGTCTCTGCCTTTTCTATTCTGCTAATAATCAAAATTATATAACACGGGAATGACTTTTATTGTTGGTATATCTGGGAAATGATTTTTCCTTTGAGTTTTTTAGACTTCTTATACCTCCCATTGATTTTGATTATTTACTGTTTGACAAGGGGAACACAGGCAGCCCATGCTGTGCGAAAGATCAGAGGTGCCTTCATTCCTCAAGGCTATTGCCTTCTTTAATTCTTCAGTGTAGGATCAGTGAACTTATTGTATTTTCTTCTATTTGACACTTTATATTTCACATTTCTTCATCAAACTATTGTAACATGCTTTCTTTTAGAGCAAGCTGCTCTGAGAATATAGCCTTTTTGTCCTGGCCATCATTATAACCCTTTGGTGACTTGTAGTGGCAACTTTCAGCCACTGTCCTGATTAATCGTCTTTCAGTTAAACTGGATGGAGTTGAGTATCTTGTTAGTCCACTTTCTGTGCTTTTCTTTTATTGGTGTTATATGTATTTCATATTTAATCATCACATGATGTGACTTGAGGGCAGTTGTTCTTTGATTTTTTTTCTTCAACCAGGATAGTCTTACAGGCCTAAGGGGAAATTTTTTAGCTGCAAACACTGTATGCCAAATCTGGAAGTACAGAGCACAGATCAGATATTTGCAAATACAAACAAATAAATGTACAATCTATTTGGGCATGTAGTTATGTGTGTGCATTTTTGAAAAACAGCTCCTTGGACAGACGTTTTACAATGGTGAGAAAGAAGCCAAGGGATATGAGTGTTTAGAGTCTTGCTACTCTCTAAGTGATCCACTTTCTATTAGAAAATAGTTAATGTATGTATCTAAAATAGAAAAAACAGAAGTCAGTTCTGTCAAACCTGACTTTAGGTCATGGTTCCACATATTTTGATCAAATAGGCTTCTCTCTCCTTTTCTCTATTATAAGATATGTTATATAGTATATATTTCCAGTGATTAATGTTTGTGCTGTAAGTCCCTGTAGATGAAAACTTGGGTGATGTTAGATCAAAGCCTTCAGTAATTTCATAATTTCTTTATGAAGAAATGCTTGTTTTCGGCTGTAGTTGGCATCAGTCTAAATGAATCAGTAAAATAGGATGATCTCAGCTTATATAAATAATAGCAGCCTTCTCCTGTTAGAAATGCCTTTCTTCTGGAAAAACCAGTTGTCCCACATTAATGCATTTCTAATCAAAAACACTAAGCCCCATATGGTATTTTTTAACACATTTGAGAACCCTGGTTAAGACAGAGTTCTAAATGTACTGGAAACCAAAGTTCATTGTTGTTCAACACTCAAGAGACTGTACAAAGAGTATACCCTTGTATTTCTGTGTTATCCTGCTTATTAGTTTTATAGTACTGGGTCTCATTCTCTTTTCTCCTCCCCTTTCTCTGTGCCTTTTTGTGAAATGGCCTTCATGTTACCATATTACAAGGTTTATCCTCTCTCTCCCTCTTAAACATAATGAACATCAGAAAAGGTCCCTGAGGCATAAACAAAAACCAAGAGGGGAACATCCCAGAATACCGGGGGATGGTGAGGAAGGAAGTCCACAATAGTTCAGACTAACCAAATACTAGAGCTTAAGATAGAGCTTGCCTATAGAAATGTTGCTTAAAAAGAATTTGTTCACATTTTTGTGAAAAAAAAATCTTAAAAGATAGTTTTATCTTATATTTTGGGGTTGGTTTGTTGTTTAAAACAATGGCATCTACTTCCTCTAAGTCATCATTAACTGGTTTGCCAAAATCTCGATTCATGGCATGTAAGTCAGAAAACAAGCATGAATTACTAGAGTCAGTATTATATATTACCTAAAACTTCTCATGCTGTGAAGGCCTTTCAAAATCTAAGTGCATCAAAAAAATCTGCATTTCAGGTTTAACTCTGAATTTTTACTAGTTTAAAACAGATCTATTAGCACAAGTTGTGTTAAAATACACAAATAAAATAAAAAAGTTAACATGGTGTTTTGTAAAATTTACTATTTTTCATCACAGAATCATGTAAGAATGTAGGCTGGAAGGTCAGTTAGTCTAACCACCCACCCAAAGCAGGGCCAACTGCATGAGGTTGCTCAGGACCATGTCCAGTTCAGTTTTGCGTATCTTCAACAATGGAGATTGCACAGCCTCGCTGGGTCCGTGTTTCAGTATTTGACCACCCTCCCGTTAAGTAAGTAAATAAATAATCTAATAAAATTTTCCCATGTTGCAACTTGTGTTCCAGGGATGTGGAAGCCTGAGGGTAGACTTTTCAAGTAAAAGCAGAGCCAAAAATGCTCAGTACCGTGACTCCCTCTTTGTCACTAGGTCTCCTGCACCCTTTGATCAGTGGGCCCTCATTTTCTTTAGCCTTCCTTTTCTTGCTATTGTACTTAAGGAAACCCCTCCTGTTCTTCCTAACATCCCTCACTAGTTTTAGTTTGACTTTCCTAATTCCATCCCTACATTCTTGGGCAATGTCTCTGCTTGGTAGCCCATTCCCACTCTCACCTTCTGTGTGTTTCCTTTCCACATCAGAAGTTCCTTGTTCGTTCATGCTGTCCTTCAGCCACACTTACTCAAATTCCGACATGTTGCAATGGACCGCTCTGGGCTTTGAGGAGGTTTCATGTGACAAAAAATTTCAAGAAGGAGAGGGGGGGAAAAAAAAAATAAATCAATACTTTCATTTCCAATTCTGGCCTGGTAATTACAAGGTAAGCAAATATATTTCTGTGTATGTGTTAGGAAGTAAAACTGCCCTTAATAGCAAATTTGGCAACAGAAATAGGAATGAGAGGGAATGGGGATTGGTAATGAAAGGGTTTCATTTCAGCATGCACATTCAGAGCTTGAGCAAAACTGAGATAAAATGATGAATTCTGTCTCGAGGACCTATAGTTCAACTATTCTTCCTAGCAGAAATAGGCTTTGTACAGAGTGATTGTCTAGCTGACAAACAGTTCTGTGTTACTTCATTATACTGAACAACTTTTCGTTCAGAATTTTTACATCTATTTTTAATCAGAAGATTGTAAGGAAAAGTTAATCACTGGGCACTACACACTGTTTTTTGACAGAACTGTATCCATTTAGGTGGAGGATAGAGCTTACCCTCTTTCTGGGTGTGCACGACTTTTAAATGGGCTAAAACATGCAGGATGGAAAAAGACCTTACCAGAGGCACACTTAGAAAAAAGTATCTATCTAAAATTATTGTTCAGCACACCTGGAGTCTCTTTCAACTCATGTGAGGCTACTTCCCGCACTGTCAGCACCAAATGGTTATTCCAGGAGGATAACAGAAGCTAGAAATTTAGTTAGAACGTGTTCACACGCAGAAGGAAAACCAAGCATGCCAATGCGCTTCCTCTAGTTAACTTAAATTGCCCCTCTGACCCTGCAGCGCTTTTCACTGATGTACTGCTGTAACATTACTCGAATGACATTTTGTCATTTGCTGAATGTTAACCTGCAAAAATGCTATCTTTGCTCCTTTACTTGGAGACAGGATGRCGTGCTCTGCAGCCCCCAGTTGTTGGGGGGTAATTTTATGCTCCTTTCCTGACAGACAGGATTCCAATAGCACCATATGTCAAAAACTCCAACCAATTCCAGTCATGTACCCACACCGTCCAGCTGTCACAGCTATAATTATTGAAACTAAAGCCCAGAGAAGTTTGTAGTTTTGGAAATGCTCTAGTCTCCTTAGATCTTTACTACTGATGTTATAGCTGTTTAGGACCCTGCCAGCCTTCTGTTGGTCTCTTGAAAACTGCTGTAATTCTCATTCATCATGGAAGCTAACCAGCTGCTCCAGAGCCATCCCCTCAAATGTGTTGCTTGAGGTTATACTTTGCTGTTGTCCTGACCTTGATACTTTGGATGTTCAAACAAAGGCTACTTATTATGTTGGAGGTGGTACAAAAGGATCCCATTAACTACATTCTGCACAGAAAAATGAAAACATTTTTATGTAGGTGCCTGGTGTTGCTGTGAAGACTGCTACTAATCGGCATTTATTTCTTGGTCATCTTGCTATATTTTCATGACCATTTCAGGTGAGGGAGTGAGAGGTGGCAACCTGCTGTTGGGCTGACACTGAGCTTTTGGCAGGAATGTCTATCTTCTCTCTTAGCAGAGACAAAAGCAACTCCTGTAATCAGAGTTTTGAGCCTTTACATCCACTTTTGGCACTTTTATCCAAATGTAATGAAATTTAACATCTTTTTATTTTCTTGGAAACTTTGGTCTGAGTAAAGAGTTCAGCTGTTGTCTTTTTCTATTAAAATCTTAAAATTGAAAGTTTTGTGATCTCGAGGTGTTTATAGGTTTTAACCGTTTTGACAGCCTTTGCATTCATATCCATTGCAGTGCCACATATGTGTAGTACATAAAGGAGCACCTTTTTAGATCGCATTTTCACACTATTTTTTTTTTCGTCTCCAGGAATCAGCCCCTCTTGTACCCATAGCTTCACTGACAGTGTTTGCTATGCTTTTCTGGTTTGTTCACTCACTTAGGAGGCATTTTTTATTCTAAATATATGAAGGCTCTTAAATTTAAATAAAACCCCTGTAATTTACATGGTTTATATTTTAATCAAATAGCAACTTCTAATTGAGTGCCTAGACTCCAATACACTGCTTTCATCCTGGATTTCCTAAACTCTTTTCAGATGCTAGGTAAGAAAATGTCAATACATTTAAAAAAAATGTTTTATTGATGAGGAGAGATTTTAAAGTGTGTAAAGGAGGACTGAGTTGGAATTCCTAGACTGGAACAACTGACTAATTCGATGAAGGAAATGAAAGAGGGAAATTTGTTAAACATATTCTTTAGCAACTGTCTTTTAATAATGAAGAAACTATTTCAACAAAAGTGATCACCAAAAAAAAGTGGAATTTGATATTGCTGGTGAGAAAGCTCAGAATGACTTTGAATATTGGAAGAAAATCAAGTGTGTTGTCATGCAGATCACGGGCTCCCATTTACAGGCAGCAAGGATGATGTAGATTTAAAAGGCAGACCAGATTTTTCTGAATACACATAAGAAATTATCCCAAATGGAAAACAAACTGTCTCTAATTTATGATTAATTCATAGTTCTAAGATACCCTTTAATGGCCAGATTGGGAAAGAATTAAGAGATTTGGTTCAGTGGACCCTAAGGTCCTCATTGTTTCCCAAATCTCTGGGTGGAGGATCTTGTATTTTCTCACTAACTAGCTCTTGGCAGTAGCCTGAAGTCAACAACTTCCGGACAGTTGATTGCACCTGACCCCACTTTTGGGACTTTTGGTAGTCCTCCTTAAAGTGGGCTGAATAATAGGTGAAATGCAACTGTTCAGTAGGAGACTGCAGGAGAATAAGAAGGGAGTCATCAGTCAAAGAGCTCAATACAACTGGATGACCAAAGACATGGAAAAAAAGTAAACAGAGAGAAAAACAACTGGAGAAGCGATCAGCGTTAAAGCAGCAGAGGGATGTGTGAAGAGAAACATGACACATGGATTGTATCACAAATAAGAGAGCTGAGTGAGACATTTGGGCTGGTTATATCAGCAGTGAAAGACAAGCCTGAGCCAAACGGTTTAGGACAGCGAGCAAAGAATAAGTGATGGAAAGAATATTTTGAAGTGCTGTACAATGTCGGGTATAAAATAGATGAAACAGTTTTTTAGAAGTTTCCCACTAAAAATGAAGGAGAGAATACATGTTGGAATTCTGAGACAGAAAAAAGTCAGTAAGAAACTGAAAAAAGGTGAAAGCATAGGTGCAGGGCTCTGGCTAGCATGCAATGAACACTGAGTAAAACAATCTTTTCAGAACAACAAAACTTAAAAAACCATCCAGGACTGAATGAGTAGGGGAAAGTGAAAAGAATACAGATCTGCTTCAGAAAATAATAAGAAAGAAATGCTTACAGAATGTATAAGGAAGATACAACAGATATTTTTATGTAATATTTGTAATAAGACAGAAATTGGTGTAGATACAATATAGCTGAATCTGCTAAAATCTTTCATAGTCTTGAAAATAGATTTAGCAAGCTATCTTGCAGAAATGGCATATTTTGGGAGCTTATGGCCACCAAAAAACATTAATGAAACTAATAGAAAACATTTACAAAAAGTTATAAATTGCAATTAGAGAGGAAGCCAATAGAATGCATTTCCATGATCACGGGAGTGCGACAAGCCAGGTTGCTGTTACTGCCTTTGTTTAGTTTAGGGTTTTGAATTAAAAGATGAAGGGAGAGGGGGGAAGAATCATACTGTCTGAGAAAACAGTGAAAAAACTTAGCTGCTTAGGGGATATTAATCTTATGGCTTCATTAAAGAACCGTCAGAGGTTCCTCAGAGAAACTAAGACCAATAAGCAGAAATTCAGACTGAGGTTCAGCATACAAAGATAAGGAATGAAGTTTGAGATAACTTAAAAGGGGCTGTTAAAGACAGTTTGAGGAATTTCAGATAACTGTTCTTTTGCTTTTGCCTTTTGTTTGATAATAGTGCTATTTCTTCTTACCAAACTGAGTCTCTTGCTTCAGTAAAATTATCTTCAATATAAACTTTTTGAAAAGGGAATGTGTGGGAAGTAGCACGGAAAGCTATACGTGGAGCTTTCATATTTAATCTAATGGATCTAAGCATTTCTTAAGCAATCTGGAGAGGCCAACTTAGTTGAGAGCGCTCTTACAACTGATGGCTAAGATATTGCTACTAATTCATAACAAGTTTGAATGCAATTGTATGTGTTTGAATGTTCTCAGTGATGTAGATGTCAAGTCCTTTTCCCTCTTGTTATATCTAACAAATAGTTGGGAAATTTCCTAAAACCGTTAGATCTATGTAAATGATAGTCAAGTGCCCACTTTGCGTCTACCCTGTGTAATCTGGGAGACTGTGGGGTTTTAATTTGATTTAAATGAAAGTTGGAAACAATTGTAAAAAGGGCTTTGGTTAATTATACATAACTTTCTTATGCTTCTGGAATGTCGTAGTTGGAGATCATGTAGAAGATGCTTCATTCGCTGTTTTTACATAGTATTGCCAAAACAAACACAAGCTTACTAGAGCAATACTATACATTGCAGCAGGAATGCTGCAAAAAGTAGGGAGCTCACTGGCCTAGTAAATACTATGTTGAGTTGGATATGGAACCTTTAATTGCATGCAAGAAAAAAAATGAAAGTGATTCCTCTGATTTATTGATTTGTTRTACCTGTGCTAACTGAGGCAAAGGAAGTACCCAGCTCTCTTAGCAAGCAATAGAATTATGCTTGTGTAGCAAAGATTTTATTTGCTTTTTAATTATTTTTAATACTTTAAAAAATGTGATATGAAATTTTTTAATTTTCATTTTTAGGCTGTTGAGCTGGTATATAAAGAAAACCTTGTTCATACCAGATATTTTGAAAATTATTCAAAAACAACAATGCTTTTACAAACTTTTTATAAAGTTTTAAAAGAATGTAGCAATAGTAATATAATTACAATGATGGATTGATACCCAACTGCTTTGTTAGGAAGACCTTAATGTTGATATAGTTGCAGTTTTGTATTTTTTTAAACAATAGCATGTAATAGGGGAAAAAAACCCCAAGAGCCAAGAAAAATTTTTTTTTTTTTTTTTTTTTATTAACTGACAGTGTGGTACAGAAGTGTGCTAGGCAGAAGCATGCCGAACTTATTTTTATCACTATTGCTAAACAGCATTATTGCTGTTTATTACAATAATGTACTTTAAATTTACAGTCTTGAGCTGTCATTGGTATATAAGACTATATGTATAGCTATACATACCTAATTATTTGTGGAAGGTATTAGTATTATAAATACAGCTTATCTTTGTTATGAGAGTGGCATTAATAACAGAATTTCATAAATGCTAACGTATAGTATGATAATTTCAGGACTCTCTGAAAATATGGTGTATTGTAGCTAAAGATGTTCACAAATGCATGTTGTGTGTGTGGATGGGGAGGGGGAGGAGGGCTGTTTTGTGCTTAGAATGCTTTCTGATGCATAAATATTAGCATTAAATAATTTTGAATACCTTGTTTCCTAAAAAGATTAGTAGCTCTTCTCTATGTGATAAATTGTGCAAGAGTTATTGTTCACACCAGTCTTCATACTGTATTATTCTGTGTAGCTTTAAATAACCAAGTCCAAATTATGCTCAGCAAGCTGTTGGGAAAGCTTGGAGGAATCTCAGAGCTGAAGGGCCAATTTGTGCCCTGACTTACATCCTGTGCAAAGGCACTGACTTCATGCTGGCTGTAAAGAATGTAAGGTAGTAAAGGATTTAATCTGTAGCATTTATTTTTGAGTTAGCTTGATTCTACTTTTTTCCATTTTTTATTTAGCTATGATTCCATCCTAACATAGAGGAACATTGTGCCTATGTATTGCTAGTTTGTAGATTGCAGCATTTCACCCTCTTTTACTTGGCATCTCAAATTTTACATGAAGCTCTTATTTAAAAAAAAAAAAAAAAGAAATCTACATGCTCGTTTACCAAAACTCCAATTTATATTGGATCACATTTGGAATCACAAACTTTGCACTTGTAAATATTGCACAAAAATGTATATTGTTTGTATAAAATATTCTTGTTATCTCATTGTGGCCATATATTTGTTTCCTTAAATTGGTAAGTACCTGCCAGTTCTTTTTTTGTGCATCTGGATTGTCTCATCTCAGTGAGACTTTCTGCAGTCCACGTTGCTCTAATTTCAGAAGAAAACCCGCTTGCTATTCTGCATGTAAAATTATAGGCACTGGGGAGACAGGTTGCGTAAATATGGCTTCACCAAATTTGGTTTGAATCGCCAAAGATCTAGCCAGCTATTGCAATAGGAAGTATCAGTGTATCATTTTGCCTGATTTTATATTTCTCTCTCTCTTCTAATTGTCTAGGAGTGACTTCTTATGCTAGAAAATAGACTGAAATAAGGTTCTTTGGAAATATCAGAGTCATCTCGCTGTACCTTAGGTATTTTCATCTGATTTTGTTCCCTGATGACTTCTGCAGCAAGAAAACCTCAACTTCTGGGTATTCTTAAGTGATTGGCAGAAAGTGACAAAAGCCAAAGACATTCAGGCATAGACCTAGTATTAATTCAAGCTGTGCAAATAATTTAACACACCAAATGAAAGTGGTGAACTGAGCAGGTTCCACTGAGTTTAAAGACAAGCTGAAGAATTCCACTTTTCTTAATGACCTTAGGAAAAAAAAGTATTTTGTACGACTATGCATCTTACAGTAATTAGACCTAAGTCTGTTTAATAAGGAGAGTGTAATGCCAGATGCTGCATTTGCCTTTTTTGCTATCCCACCATATACCTTGTGTATCTTTACTGATCATGTACTCTCACTGAAATAGATGGGACTATTGTTTTAGCACATGGTGGTTTATCAGATGGGAGTGGACTTTGCGAACAGGTTCTCCTGAATTACTCTTAGTCTGCTTTCTGTACTGCCAAATGCTGACAATCCACCTCACCATTGACTAATACAAGGAAAAATACTAATAATTTCAGTGCGAAAAACAAAAAACACATAATGTGTAATTGCTGTCTAGTCCACAGATCCTCCCATTGTTATTTTCAAGTAAGGAGGGTACTCACTCCTACTCAATTGCTAAGCTAGAAAAAAAATGTTAGCTGACTGGATAGTAGAAAAGAGTGAACCAAGTTATGCTCCTATTCAATGCTCGCTACAGTTTGTTTTCATATCAGTTTAATTTGGCAGTACTTGGATTGGAGAAGCTGATTTAGAGTGACAAGAATCAGAAAATAAATGTAAATTTTTGGTGATTAATGACTTCAGAAATAACTGGCTTAGAAAACCTTGTTGGCTTTAACCATTCCCTTCAGTCAGGGTTATTGTGTAAGCCTAGTTTGGCTCTTCTGCCTTTTTGTGTTTTCTGGGCATTCAGTCACAAGTTTGAATATCAGAGATTTTGGCAAAATTATAACCACTTGAAATGTTCACTGAACCTGCAAATACAATGAGTAAAATTACTAGTAGATATCACAGACTAATGAGAAAAATTAATGCGGGTCAAACATAGCTATGGTTAACCTCTGCAACTTTCCTAAGACATATAAAATATAGTCTTTCACTAAATGATTGAAAAAAATTGTAATCTCCACTTGAAATCCAATTCAAATTATAATGTGCAAAAATGCTTCAAAAAGGACAGTAACCTTTGTCAGTCACGTTATAGAAAAGCAGTTGGTGAAAACAAGAGCTTTGTGCTTTCAGACCAGGGTCTCTCTTTCCCATTGTAATAGAATTTCCAATGCACCTCCACAGAAAAGGAAAAGACTGTCTTCATATCCTTCACCTCCAGCAAAACTGTGAAGTTTGTCTCCTAGGATTCCTCTTTAAGTGGCCTTTAGAAATTTTTGCATAACCTTGCCACATCTTCTACCCTAGTTGTCCTCTCATGGCCTTTACTATTCCAGACTAAGTTTTCTGCCTTCTCAAGGAGTTAGAGAAGAGGGTGTCAATAAGAACTCCCACTGTGACTTTCTTCAGGTACAAGAAAGTTTAAGCCTCGTGTAGGAAAGCCATCATAAAAGGAAGGAGAGTTGAATACTTCAATTTGCCCC
This sequence comes from Oceanodroma leucorhoa, assembly GCA_030449065.1. Classification (NCBI taxonomy): domain Eukaryota; kingdom Metazoa; phylum Chordata; class Aves; order Procellariiformes; genus Oceanodroma; species Oceanodroma leucorhoa. The sequence continues at coordinate 8,755,093 of JASVER010000007.1, read as the reverse complement.
AATTCCAACCCACCATTAATAAGTGCCTTGGTTTTCTGTTTCCTTGTAGAAAGTTTTGGAAACTTACTCCTGTGCATGCATAATTTTTGAAAGATCCTTTAAGGAAGCTATTAACTCTGCTGGCATATGGAGAATTTATAATTTCTGCAAGTGTTATATAGGAGAGACCCTCTCATGCGAGCATATGATGCATTTAACTTGTGTTATGAAATCTGCCTCTATATCTGGCAATGATTTCAAATTTCCTGAGGTCTCTGTTTAAACTATAACAGAACTCCCAGGCACAACTGTCACTGAAGGGGAGCTAAAGTTATGGTATGTTATGCTTAGGTAAAAAATATTAACAGAATATTTTAATTGTTTAGGCAGACCAGACATAAAGCGATGATGTGTACGTTTTCAAAAGTAGTCTTAGCATTTACTTTTGTATTACATACTGATGCTCAATCAGTCCCTCTGTTCCCTATCTCCCAAAGACATTCTCTGATGTGTTTCTAAAATGCATTTTGTCTCATGCAGATAACTGACACTGATTCTGCTAGCCAAAACTTTTAACTATTAATTTTTTTTTTTTACTATTAATTGCCAACTGCATGAGAAACTGTGGCTCTTTGCCCCCCTCTCCAGAAGCCTTTCTTTCTTAAGAAAAACAATCTATTTCATACGATAGTTTTCACAAAGGATTGTAATCCTCCCAGTTGACCATCTCACCTTTGCACTGATAGAGTGCAAACTATCCCGCTTGCGCCTCTTTTAAAATAGGTGGTTATGAAGTGTTTTGCTCTTTTCCCTTTGGAGTATGAAAAGAATATCCTGTATGTGGGGGTTATGGATGATTCTTGCACAAATAAGTGTGTAACATTGATGACTGGTGAAAATAAGGAAGGTTTTTTGTGGTGCTAATACACATGTATCTAAATCACATACTTTCAACAATGTAATTTCTTTGCAAGATAATATGTGTGCTTAGAGTTTGTTTTGTTGGAACTTAACAGTTATCAGCTGGAATAAGTTCGCAAAACCCTGTGTTCCTGTATTACCCGCTTCTATGGGTAGTTTGGTGGTCAGTAATCTGACTCAGAGAGCTTGGGCTGCTCACACTCTTGTTCTCTTCAGTATTGTTTAACTCTCTAATAGCAAGTTCTACTAAGACATGAGGATAAGTGAGTGTTTTATCCCTAAAAATCCARTGCCTCTCAGATATTAGGGCATTGTTGTTGAAGACTATTTACTATGCTGCCCCCTAAAGAAGCTTTGTTTTAATTTGTCTGCATTAATTAAACGCTAAAAGCAGCTCAAATAGTGTGTTTTCTGCCAAGAAGCACAAGCCAGTTATGTAGGCCTGCTACTGACGCTGGCTGGGGCTTGAATTACTGCTGTAAAAGTTTTTATATGTTCTATAAGTTTATATAAATCTCCTTTCAAGCTTGGGGCTTGTACGCCAAGCTTCAAAATGAGAAAGTGAATTTTTATAGTCCTGTTATAATGGAAAGGTTGACCTTAATTATTGTCACATGAATGACAAATAATATAGGAAAAATTAAGTAAATAATGAAATTATGAAATTGTATTATATTCTATCAAGTCCTTAGAAAAACAGCATTATAACTTTAAAAAATGCAGTAAATAAAGATGTTTGCAGTTAGTGATGTTGATTTTTTCCACCTTCTTTTCTCCTCCTTTTAAACCCCGCCCCCCAAAAACACTGTTTTAGGTGAAAGCTGTTTCTACCATATTATTTTTTTCCAAGACAAACAGTCAGTGCCTAGACTTTTAAACAAGTGCTTTATCCTTGAAAGTTAAAACAAAATATCTTCATGTAATCAGTAAATTTTGTTATGAAACTTTACAGCAGCTATATTAAACGATATGAATAACCGCTATTTTGAAATTCTGAATGTCTTATAATTAGACCAGCCTTTAAGAAATATTCAGAGTTAAGGCACATTAGAATGTATTCCACAACATGGAGACAGCCCTGACAAAGAAACATTATTCTTAGATTTACAATTAATTACCCTTATGTCTATACCTTGCATTCAATTTGCATATCTTAAAAGTGCTGTAAATTTCATAGCACTCCCTTGTTATTTAAGATCATTCCGCTTTAGTAAAAGTTTCTACAGTGATAACTTTCGCTTGATTATGTAGTTGTGAGGTCAATAAATCTGGCTTTACTTTGCTCTACAATGTTATAATTTTTCTTTTTTTGTGTGTTTTTCATTATTTTGCTCCTTGTTCCTCCTGCCCTCTCATTTATAATCCCCGGAAGAACCAGTAGATAGAGAAGTCTGGCTAGAAGACGAAGTGAGTGGTCAGATTCTCAGATGTTATCTTTTTCCCAGAACGCACTGGTACTGGGTGTCTGACATGTTCTATACATCTTTCTAGTGTCAACCTCATTAAACAAATACAACTTGATGTATAGCTCTCAAGAAATGAAATTTCATGCAATGAATTTGCTCTATTCCAACTTGTGTTCTTCCTTTTTCTCCCTCTTTCCTTTCTACTTCGGGAGTAATTTTGTACATTCTTGATTTCTAGCATAATTTTACATGGTGACTATTAATAATTTTGTACCCTAAAATATATCAGTGTTTTTCTGTTATTTAAAGAAATATCCACATTTTAAGCTCACAACTTGACATTTCCTACTTTCTAAACAAGGAATCATTACCGCTGGATAAGATGTGATATACCGTTCAGAATGTGGTTCAGTATGTGATTCAATATGTTTACTTTGGTCCGATGCGTATGTGGATTTTCTCTAAATATTAGATGTATCTGTTGCAACACACTTGTTGTAAACGTCGTAATCTTCTATGGGTAATTATGTATAAATGTGCTAGAACTGTGTTTTATGGTCTAATTCAAGGTTAACACAATATCCTGTAAGCCAGAAGGACGTTGAACACTTTGCTAGAATAGTAAATATTGCTCTTATCCTTTTTTTTTTTTTTTTCCTTCAGCTGAAAAGAATTTTAAAAAGAAATATATTTTCAAACTAGAATAAACATTCTTTAATGAGACTATATATTATTTACAGAAAAATGCCACTAAACTCAATTAGTACTGGTCTCACCACTGGGTAGAATTGAAGTTGTTGAATTTTTTTTTAAATGTAGTTCATTGAAGTCATTTACTGAATCTGGGGCAATATTCTATTTTTAATCAAGTTTAAAAGTATAATGTATGAGGAAACAGCAACACACTGTATAGATTTTTGTAGAAGCACTGCTGTAAAAAATACACAGACAAATGCATAAAGTTTATGCCCATCTTCTTTCTTTTACTAAGAAAAATGGTTTGAATGTTATTTTAAACAGGTAATTCCTTATTGCTACCCCTCCATATTATTAATTGTAGCTTATTAGAGTTATTTAAAAAAATATTACAGTCTTTTTCATTTAATATTTTACTATAGAACACTATCATTTAAAACTAGTTTGCTGGATAACAGCAGCCATCCAAAACATTGTCTGTTGCTCAGAAACAGAAATAATAAAATAATGGAAAGCAGAGCTATTGTATCAAAGTAATGACTAGCTATACTTCATATATTAAACAAAAACTCAGAATACAGTACTTTCAAATGTTTTCTTACTAAGTGAYCCAATCATTGTGAACTTTAAAGCTGAATATATATGTTTTTAAAGTGAAAGAATCTGTTTTTTCCCTTGGGACATGACGTTGAAGTTACAGGAAAGAACAGGGTGCAAGATTTGACAAATGTATTCATCTCTGCTTCTGAATTTCTCTCAGGCCTTTTAATATATAAATAGTTTTGAAGATCTAAAGTAACTACATTTATCCTGATTTTCATGGACCTGATACAAGCAAGCGTTGAATACAGCACTATTCTATTGGATTATAATATAACATTTCTATTAAAATGATTTTTAAAAACCTTCCCAAAATTCCAGTAATACCATTTCAAGGAATATAACATTGTAGTGGAGATTAGCTAGCCCTAGAATACCTTGGCAAAAGTGTTCAAGTAGCAAGAGTTTTTCTAGTCTTATGTCCTATATACATCTGTTAAATTACTCAGAGATCTCATTAAATAAAGCTAATGTACTTGTAAAACAGTAGGGAGAGACAGTATATCATTGTAACTGTTAGAAAGAGCCATTCTGGCAAGGAGGGAGCCAAGAAGGCTAGGTGTATGCTGGTCAGTGTAGATGTTTCTAGGCCATAAATCTTGGCCCCTTCCTGCCTAGTTATTGTGTATTTCTTTAGGTGAGAGATTGATTGTAGCAATGGAAGATGAATTTGCCCATAGACCCTTTCTTTTTTTTTTTTCTTTATACTCCTGATGCCTCGCCAAGGTGATAATGCTTTTTTTCCTGCAATCATTTGTTTCAGATTAAAAGCATGAAACTGCATGGAGAAACACAAGAAAGCTTGTCTCTGCAGTCAGGCAAAGATGAGGGCATGAAGATGTATAACTGTCCCAGGTGGGAGAAGAGTACAGTTTACCCCCTCGGGATTTGTAACAGGTTTGTCTGAAGGAGAATGAAATAGGGTAAAATTTGAGAATGAACCCTGGCATTTCTTTACTGTGCATTTTGAGCATGGTATTTTAATTTTTTAAGTGTCGCTGAGTTGTGCAGCAGTGCTACTAAAATATTCCTTGCCTGTCTATTTACCGCTGAGCAAATCGCGTAAGAACTGCCCCCCTCCGTGTTCCCTGTCATTGTCCCCCCCGCCCACCCTGCCGTTCGTACTACATATGGAACATGGAGGGGAATACTTTTCATGAATATATATAGATGCTGAATTTATAAGGATCAATATAGTCACAAATGTTGTACAACATGTCAGGATATCATAAAAAGCAGGCAGTTCTATATAAAATACTAGCTTAATCTTGGAGATTTTAAAGCCTCATTAAAATGTGGATAAAGTCCATATATGGAATGGCAGCATTCAAAAGGTTGAAGTTGTATATCTGTAGTTCAGAAATTTTAACCATTACATTTGAATGTCAGTTGACTCATTTGATCACAGATGATATTAACATGTTAAAGTTAAGTAAAAAGTTAAGATGATGAGATGCATCGTATATATCATATAACCCAATAGGATTTGTTTTTTAAGGTGTGGCGAATGCGATGAATAACCTTGGCCCTTAATTTGTGAAATCTGAGATTCTAAAATAGAGATGATGATATGAGCATCTCATAGCAATCAAATTTTACATCGCAAGACTTCCAGGCAAACTTTATAACTTCAGCTAAGAAAAGGCCTCACTGCTTAATTGGGCAGAAAGATTGGGTGGTGCGGTAACCTTTCCCTGCGCTGAAGGGGTAATGAGAGAGCGTGGTTGTGGCTGGGATGGGAACTTAGTTAGAACAGAATAGGCGCTTTAAAAAACAAGAGGACATGTCTGTCGCTGCTAGCAACTTTAACACTGAAAATTGCAAATATTCAGCTTCTTGCATGTTTATGTAATATAGCTGTTCTAGCTTTGCAGATAGCTCCTTTTTACTAAAAGATAGTATTTGATCCCGCTCGCATTGTTTGCCATATTTGCGATAATCTGATAGTATGTTGTTCGCATCTGCTTGGCAAAGTTACCTGGTAGTAACAAATATGAGGATCCGAGTGTTTTTTCATGGAGAAACTTTGAAAGTCAAGCAAATACTTTTATCTTGACCTTTCTGCAACGCTGCCCCATATTCACTAGTTGTCAGCACATGTTTGTCTGGAGTCATTCGTCACTGCCATCCGTCACTCCTCTGCCATTCCCATCAGTCCCATTATCTGGGATCAGGAGAGAGCTGAGGATGTAGCCTGAAGGATCATTAAACCTCAGCTTCCAGGTACGGCAGGTAGTCCAGGTGGTCTGTTGTTATTTATAATAAAGAAACAACACAGCAGAACTGCCTGGCAGTGGCCCATGAGGCCTAGAGAAAGGACAGGCTGAGGGATGTCATCACTGAAGGACAGCTAAAAGTGGACTTTCTTTCTCCCACACTGTAAGCAGAGAGGATTTATTGAACATCTGTTCAGTACATGGCTGGGAAGATTGATTAATTTAATTGCTCACACTTTGCTTAAGTAACATTTGAATACTTAATGTCAGGTTTGAAGGATATTACAACATTTACTCGCACACCTTTTTAAAGAGGCAGAATTTCTCATCGCTTTTTGTGTCTTTCAAGGAAGTTGAAATGCATCCTGAAATCTAGTTTGCCCAGAGGTCTGGGAAAACTGGAGCAAGTGGGAAAAGCAGCTTCCTCTCATAAAAGCAACTAGTTATTTTTCGTGTTTTGCTTGTGGTGATAAATCATTAATGTAATGAGGTTGGAYCATCCTCACTAAATGGTGGTAATTTTCCTTTTGGTATCCAGGATAGAGACAGTTCAGCATATTATATATTTCTGTACCCTTTGCCATAATATCATGGCCATATTGAAGGAGCAGATGAGTCAAAGCCACAATAATTTATTGTGTGTTCTATTCAGAGAGGGTATTTGGGAAGAAATTCCTGAGATCCTCTCCAAAAACACCAGCCATGTACTAAGGGAGAAACATTAAGCAATGGAACTTTTAGTGTTGCTTATTTCTATACGTTTTGTACACATCAGATAGTTTCTCAGCTGCATAGCTCTGAAAAGTTGACCACCAGTCTGACCAAATATGATAAAATCCAACTGAAAGTATTAATGGGCACTTAGAGTATCTGGCACAAAAAACTAAACCTTTACCAAATATACCAGAGTTAAGATTATTTTTAGAACAGTGAATGTTGATATTATTGCCCATACGTCTGGTAGCAATGTCTGTGACTACTAGCAAATGCTTATTGTTTAAAGATAAAGGTGAAGCTCCTTGTTTTACCGCAGTGTAGAAGCGGCTTTGCATTTGTCACCATCAGACGTTAAACTGAGAAAAAGCAGACTGATAGATAGTGGTTCATGTGCAAAGACTGATTCTGTATGATTTTTTTCCATCCTAAAAGTGATTTTTTTTTTCCATCCTCTATGCTCTAGTAAAGATGTTCTTTGATCTCTCTGTACAGCAGTTCATTTTAAGTCTGATATGCAGTCAGATATTCTATTAGATACAAGATCTTTAAATATTTGTCTTACTTTGTGTGTAATTTGCTTTGGAACTGTTAGTCCAATAAATAGTAAATGATACTGACTTACATAGCCATGTATTTTTATTGTCAAAGATACCATATATAATGTTCTCACAACAATGCTTAACTCTGAGAGGGTAGGGATTTAACACTGCTACATGACTAATTTACTACCTTCGAACATAAAAAGGAAAGCTTGGAGAGAAAGGCCTCATATGAAGCTGCATAAAACAGAGCAATAGTATCATGTAGTGGTACTTAATAATGGCGCTGGCATTTTGTTAGCATCTCTACAAGAAAAAAATTGTTCTTAGGGAAGGATAATCTGCAGTCAAATCTGATTGAAGTCAAAAGAAACATTGGCTGATTTCTTTGAAAGATGCCCGTCTGTCCCTGAATTTGACTGTACACAATACATCCTGCAACAACGAGTCAGATTGTCAAGGCCAGAACCAGGTGCCTATGTTACTTGTATCCTTCTACATCAGTCATACTGTAGGGAGCAGACAATTAATTCTGGAGCAAAATTGAAAGTCAGAGGCAGAGTGTGAAAGAACAGAATGACAATAATAAAGTGCCCCTGCCTCACATTAATCTCCCTCACTTCAGGGCTGTCAGAGGCGGCCTGGCGGTGACTAATGCCAAGCTTTGCATACAGTGGTCACAGACATGAGCAGCATGCTCCCTTTACAGCATCCGCGATTCGCTTTGTTGAGTTTTTGACTCCTGCGGAATCATTGAAAAAACATAGCCGCTGGTCATAGGTAGCAGGACGAAGTTCCTTCATCATACACCTATTGATCGATGGGCAGTATTCCCGGGCTTGGCTTTAAAAAAAAAAAAAAGAGAGAAAAAAAAAAAAGGAATCCTGACGAATGCAGGGAGATTAAACTAACTTTTTAAACAGATGAGCTCAGCAGATAAGGGTTAATAAGTTTAGCTTTGAGGAAGTGCACATCATGTGCAAGTCCAAGCACCAAGACAAAATGATCTTGCACCTCTATAGACACACTAATCCATTAACATTGCAAAAGACTTTGATGCACATTTGGGAATTGTGTTCCATTGATTTTATTGTCATCTTTTTGCACAAATAGTAAATAGGCTAACATTTAAGGAACAGTGTAATTATTCCCGAAAAGCAAGACATCAATGTAAAGTTTATTGTTGTAGACCAGACATTTTGACAGGAATACTGTAATATCCCAGAGGTGTCACCGGGTTACTGAAAAGGTTAAAAATTGGTGCATTGTGTCGGAGAAGAAAGGCAGTAACAACAAACAGCATTCAAAAAATCACAGGCACTTCTGCAGGAAAGTGGAAATGTGTCATGTAACAACATACAGCTTCTGTAAGTGGATTGCTGCACCGAGGAAGAAAGTGAAACATACCTAATGAAAATGCTTCCTCCACTATCAGCGTTTCAAGGCTCTCTCTCATTATGTAGATTGCAAAAATAAGTTTTGTCTATGGTTCCATCTTTTACTGTATGCGAACCGCACACATGCTGATGTGTTGTGGAGTTTGATAGGGCTGTCTGAAAATTTCATTTATCTTCTCTGATAATCGTGGGAGAAAATTCCCGCACAAGACTTTACTTGCTAGACTGCACTGTTTTTTCCTTACTAGCCGTGTGCATGTATACTAAATCAGGAGGACAATAGTATTTTTTATAGAGTGCTATTTGACAAGGAGAAAAGTACTTGTAGTCTTGCGTTATAGTTGACCAGCAGAGAAGCATTTATTAGAGTCTGAATGAGAAGAGGGAAGGGATATACGGAATTTATTGTATGTAACCAAGAATAGCATGCTTTATGTTTAAGTATATTGTTGTTTGGCATTCTAGAGGGCTAGGAAGGAAGCACATAGGTCCTCTTGTATACTGAATATAGCATGTTATTGGATCAGGAATTGAAATGTATTTACAGTGACATTTTGAGCCCTGTACACTGTCAGGAACTGTAGTGTTTTTCTTTTTTTCTAAGCAAAAACTGTAGTGTTTTTCCTTTTTTCTAAGCAAATGTTTTGACTTAAAATATTTTCATAGCATTTCTGATAGTTTTTTCAAGCTACACAACTGGATATATAATTGTCTTTTCTTCAAGAAGGTAATAGAAAGTATAAAAAATTTCCATCATGAGCTATCAGTGTGGTTTGAATCTGGGAACCTAAGCACGGATCTTTAGTGCTTGTTTGAGCTAAAGGAGGAAGCCTGCTATCTGGTAGCAGTGACTTTTATCCTTCACCTAGATTAGCCATTTTATGTGTTGCAAAACATATTTTACAAGCATTGTACAAAAGCATAAGATGAAATATGCATATCGTATGTGCCGGACATTTCCAAGGATATTGATATGAATACATTTAACAGTATGTCAGTCACTCACCTTGAGGCTCCATTCTAAATGTCATTATAAATTCTATTATTTAAACCAAAAACAGTTTATGGTAGTGGTGGTATTTTGGGAGGCTGGCTAAAGGACACAGAGAGAAGCCACCTTGATTTGTGCATTATCTGCTAGGTCACTCCCTGGAGGTTGTTATTCAAGTTCCTACTGGCAGAAAGAAGGAAGGCTTCAGTTTTACACACGTAATGCCACTACTTTCTCACCTAGTGAGTTTAGACCTAAGTTTTTCAATCTGTTCATGGATAGCCCTGTTCTCTGGTTCCATAACCATCAATGAGAAGAAGCAATGAAATCCCAAGACTGATCTCAACTGCAGACCCAGCAGAGCTGCCACTAATAAGTGGTGAATATGGCATTCCCATTCAAATGCCTTTAGAGTTTTTCAAATGAGGTGGAGATCTGTTTTTCAGAGTTATGTAAAAAGTGTATGTAGCATGGTAGTTCTACTAGTTCTGGGAAGAGTCACAGTCAGGGAGCTGTCAATCGAAACAGCATTGTTCAAAAGTTTTGAATAAATAATTGGTATGTGAATCCTGCATCCTCAGCTGACCTAGATGTGGTAGATCTAATTATGTCAATGCTGCATACTTTTAAATGCTTCTTTTTCTTTGTTGCCAATACATTTATTCTATTTCTTTTTAATTGACTGAAAAAATGTGATTTCCCTATCTTTTTCTTCTTTATGTTTTATAGGGACGTAAGGTGTCTGGCTTTCTTGCTCTTCTAACTTAAGAAAAAAGCTGCACCTAGAAATTCTGGGTTTTGTTTTACAGATACCATGAACAACTTATGTATAAATGAAAAAACAGCACTTCAGTTGTTAAAGAAAACCAGCATTGCTATACAGAAGAAAACTAATGAATCTTGCTTTCTGCATGCTGGTCGAATACATGAGTTCTGCTGACCTCAAATCACTCTGTTTAAGAGGCTATGGGCAGAAAACTGTTCCCAAACTTCCCACTGAAGGTGTATCATCTTGCAGCATACACAGCTATTTTGGCTAGCGATGGGGACATACTGCTGATTCCATATCCATAAAATCTGGAAAGAATTCAGGGCATACAGACTGGTTTCCCTTCAGCCAAGATGAAAAAGCCTGAACTCTATCCTCCAGATTGGAAACTTAAGAGGTGCTTAGCTGCCCAGATTGCATTCCCACTTCTATGCATAAAATTGGGCCTTACTATATTTATGTATCATTTTGAAACAGGGAGAAATTAATGCGTTTTCTAAAATATTGTCCATTAAGGATACATCTAAAGAGAAGTTCTATAAAATTTTGGGAATTAACATATTTGCAAATAAGTATAGTTTTRCAGTAGAACATGTTAATACTCATAAAAAAAAATTCAGGAAAAGTTGTATTCCTTCAGTGAGTATTCTTACTTTACCATATATTACCATGCCATGTCCAACTCATATGGGCACTGTTTTGGTACGATCCATAAAAAGGCAGGAGCCCTTTTCCATAATAGCGATTGTTCCCTAAATTTGTGACATAGACGATGCCAGTTGCTTAAAGTGGTATCTTCTCACAGTCCTGTTCACTGCTAAATTATCTTTCTGTATTTTTTTTTTTCTTGGTTACAGGGAAATGTAACGAGCCCCTAAACATGTAGCCAGCTTTTGAAGGAAAAGCAAAGCTTCCCCTTAGATGTGATTAATACATTATTGTTGCTTACGGGACAAATAAGGGGGATCTTATTGGAAACAAGTAGTCTTTCTCTTAACTCTGTTTCAACCACTGGTTAGCGTTTTTCTCCTTAAGCCCTTCAGTGTGGTTTATAGGCAGCAGTGACCACCAATATGCATTTGTATTAGACTTCTCTATTATTAGAAAGTAATGAAGAATACAGAAAAAAATACTGGAATTACTAAATAGTCATTAAATAAGACGTCAGATCTCAGGATAATTCAGGTGGGAAGGGACCTCAGGAGGTATATAGGCCAATCTCCAGCTCAAGCTGGAGTTACTTCAGTATTTATGACTGGCCTTATTTAAGCACTCCTGGAACTCATCTAAAATGCTGAACCTGGTTCTAACTCTACATTCATTGAAGCTATGGAGGTTTACCACTGAGAGCAGGGTTCAATATAATGGTAAGCAATTCTTAAATATCTGTCTTCAGTCTGCCTTTGAAGGTTGCATTCGATATATTCTCCCTGTAACCTTAGAAGACTTCTTCTTGGGTATGGATACAGCAAAGACAGAAAAGTCTTTTCACTCAGCTTTAAAAGCTTTAATTATATTTGACAACATTTTATACTAAGCTTGGCTCATTCTCTCACAAGGAGAAAGTATGCAAACTTTACATRGAAGTGGGCAGAAAATTCTGGCTACATTTGTTTGCTATAGCAAAAGGCAATTCACTGAAAGGCAAGCCTTGTATCTATTTTGTTGAAACTTGAACAGGAAAATATGTCTAGTGCCCAGTATGGAATTTTGGATCAAAATGGCAAAGGAAAATGCAGAACCAACTGCAGTTTGAGGCCCAGATATTGCCTATTTGGATTTCTCATCTTGTTTTCTTGTTGAGTCCCACGATGTCTCCCTCAGCCCCACAAATTCAGCTTTCTCCTTGTGCTGGTTTGTCTAGGAGCAAGGGGAGGAGTTTATTGCAATGTTAAACCCTATAACCTGGCCCAAGGGGACCAGGGGTGGAGATGGTAATGGAAATACCTTTAAATTGTTGTAACCCATTATTTGAGTTGCATGTTATAGGAATTACTATAGCAGGAACCACCTGAACCAATGCAGGACAAGCCTTACAAGAAGCTGTGCAAGTGCAGCAGTGACCCGACCTGAGCTGGCTTTGGTGCCCAGTAACCCCACGCAACACACCACCTCTCCTGTCCTGAGTGCCCACCATAACAGATGGAGCCCAAAGTCATGGACTAAATGAACTCAGTTGACATTTTGTGGACATTTATGGACATTTTACAGACATTTCACAGGGGTGGTCCATAGACTAAGGGAATGATATCTATGTATTACAGCAAAGGACGGGAAGGGGGGTGCTGGGTAATGAGAATGTATTGGATAGTGTAGGACCTGAGCATGACGTAAATGATATGGAATAAGAGGTGAAGAATGTGCTGGTTTTGGCTTGGATAGAGTTAATTTTCTTCACAGTAGCTTGCGTGGGGCTATGGTTTGGATTTGTGCTGAAAACAGTGTTGATAACACAGGGATGTTTTCGTTACTGCTGAGCAGTGCTCACACACAGTCAAGGCCTTTTCTGCTTCTCACCCCACCCCACCAGTGAGCAGGCTGGGGGGACACAAGAAGCTGGGAGGGGACATGGCTGGGACAGCTGACCCCAATGACCAAAGGGACATCCCACACCATATGGCGTCATGCTCAGCATATAGAGCTGGGGGAAGAAGAAGGAAGGGGGGGACATTGGGAGTGATGGCGTTTGTCTTCCCAAGTAACCATTACGCGTGATGGAGCCCTGCTTTCCTGGGGATGGCTCAACACCTGCCTGCCCATGGGAAGTAGTGAATGAATTCCTTGTTTTGCTTTGCTTGCGTGCGTGGCTTTTGCTTTCCCTATTAAACTGTCTTTATCTCAGCCCACGGGTTTTGTCACTTTTCCTCTTCTGATTCTCTCCCCCGTCCCACCGGGAGGGGAGTGAGCGAGTCGCTGTGTGGGGCTTAGTTGCCAGCTGGGGTTAAACCATGACACTCCTGATGTGTGGAGTAAAAAAAAAAAACCACTTCAAATATTTTTGAAATTTCAAGTGTTTTGTGGCATGGAAAAAACATTTCATGTTCATCTCTACCACATCTAGATATGAAACATCATCTTATGTGGGCTGAAATCATGCTTCCAGAGAAGCAGCATGTAGCCATGCTTATTTGATGACCCCATATCATCCCTGGAATATAGCAGTGGAGACTGCGTAGAACATCACGTGTTACTATCGAGTGAATTTCATAGTCCAGGTCCTGCACTGACACATTTCCATCCATCCCCTGCAATGCATACAGCAGGAGTATTCCATCTGCTTCTAATGAGGCATAGCGGGGGAGGAAATCTTATATATAAACAGCTCCCACATCACTTATAGTTTTATTGAAGAACATCTTTGCAACAGTATTTGTTTGTGACAAAAATTTTTAGCTATTTGTTTATTATAATATATGTGGATGTTGAACAGGACATATTAGCCAGTTCCTAAACCTGGCAAGCTCCTTGGCTGAAATTTTCCTGCACTTTGAGAGCCAGTTCCAGACCACAAATTCTTGTAAGGGTCCTTCCTATATTCTCCAAAGCATAGACGATACTTTTGTATGTACCTATTCTATGATAGGGGTGATGCAATTTTAGTTAGATTTAACCCTAAACAAAGAGCAAGCTGTTCTTTATTTAATTCCAGTTGTAAACAGGTTATAGCAAAATATAAATGGAGGATGAAACAAAGGAACAAAAAACCATCACCTTGTATCAGCTTTCTTTTTAAATGTAGCCTTCTTTGTACAATAGAGCACTGCAATGTTTTTTGGAAGGAAATAATTTTCTGTGATGTGTATGAAATGGAATTTTGATAGACAGAATAAGCTGCAATCCAGTTCTAAACTATAGATTTTCAAGCAGATTGATGCAACAAATTGTTAGCAAATAGCAGTTTGCAATTTGATGCTAATTAGACATAAGGCAAATATGTGCCATGACAAATTAGCAGCAAACCATACTGAAAAGGATTAGCAAGAGCTGGCACAGAGACTGCTCGATTTTGCATACTTCCTTGTCTTAGTCTAGGAGGTCTAAGCCAGTTTTCCTTCTCTGTAAATAGGAAACCAGAGCAGAGATCACAGGCATGTTAGAATGCCTTTAATTGCATATTTGAAATGTTTTAACTCTCTCTTAATCCCATGGAGGCTTTTCTCCATACCACCAGCTTTATTATCCTGGGAGATGATCAAGTACTTTATCTATTTAATATTATAACTAAATACATTATGAGGTAAGTAACTTACAGGGTTATTTACTTTAGAAAGTCTATTGTACTTACAGATATAGGAAAAAGCCCCATTCTTATTCAAAACACCTCTGCTTAACTTCCTGCAAATATGTTTTTCAGCAGATTTAATTATTCATTTCATTAATAAATTAATTTTTGCTAGAGGATTATCACATTTCCTTATTGGTGTGCACAATGCCCTTGTAGTAGTTGGTCTAGATCAAACTCATCTCGATATCCAGAAGTGATAATGCAGTTGTGTTTTCAAACCAGAATGAAGCAGGCAGGTAGTTTTTAACCCAGTTCTTCAGACATACGCCTGAATACAAACATAGCTGTAAGTATGACTTCAGATCTAAAGCAAACTGCTCTTGCATCTTTAAAGGGTGAGATAATTTTGTTCAGATCAAGAATGCTAAACAAAAGCTACAGTAAAAATACCTCATTATTAAATTTAAGCAGCTTATTCTTTCATTATGTGGTGGTTTGTTTGTTTGTTTATTTTTTTAAATTAAGAGTTTCTGAGGTAAGCCATCACTTCCTCCAAGCTTTCAATTTATATTTGCTGATGTGTACTTTGTCACTTTGGATATGTAAAATGACATGTTTATACTTCAAGGAATCATTGGGTAGATCAGAAGTCCTTAAATACTGTTTCTCTTTCCAAATCGGAGTTTCTAGGGCATACAAAATATTTAACTTATTAGCTGATGTAAGATGGTTGGTTGTCTAAAAATATATATGTTTTACATTCCCAACATTCCTATGTCCATATATGGATCAAAAAATTTGTTAGAAATAGTTCAAAGGTGCTAAAACATTATGTGGTTAGATGTATACACACATTTCAGTTAGCAAAATAAATGAAGTGGGAAAATAAAAGGATATTATGCACAAAAGATACTTAACTTCTTTCATAAGTCTTAGAGAGAATTCCTCAGACAATTTAAACCATGATCAATAACAAATTTTGCCACAGTGCTGTCTTCACATATAAACAGTATGATAACACACTATTAAGGATTTTAAAAAAGGCAATGAAAGAAGATGTACTGTTTAAAAAAAAAAAAGAAAAAAGGGGAAAAAAAGAAAAACCCCAAGCTTTCCTTGCCATTTCTGAAGGCATTTATATATTATTCACATAAAAGGCACTGTCCTGTAAAAGCTTCTGTGTGCACTGAGGCCTGGAGAAGGTCTTACTAGCATTGCCATGCTGTCTCTCTGATTCCTTTTGCCAATATTTTTGCCCACTTGCCACATTACATCTGAAATTCAGGCAATGATCTTTATGCTGGTGCAAAAATCTTAGAAAAGTTAATTGATTGCCTTCCTGGTACAAAAATGTATTTCCTTTCTGTTGCCCGTGAAACACACTGGTGGCGTGTTCTTGGTAGGCAGTTATTTGCGTATATTGAAAGAGTGTAGCAACCCATCCATTGGCAAACTTAGACTAAAAATAGAACTAGTTGAAAGGGATATTTTTAAGAATTTTAGGATTCAATGCTATGTATAAATGGTTGTAATTTCCTAGGGGAAATTAAATTCTAGTAAAATCTTCGCATRTGGTATCTTCCCTCACAAAAGCATCAAAATTTTCTGCCCGTAATGTAGCTCCAAAACACCCTCACTGCTCAGTTCTGTGACAGCTTTTCTGACAGTGCCTAAGCAGATTTTACATATTCATGTAGATACACTGTCAACCCAGATATTGCTTCTGTGAGCTTTGCTTATCCTTGCTGTAGTGGTGGTGCTGGCAAATCTTTATGTTAGAGTACAGATGTTTAAACTCACCCCTTCTGTTTTGTTAGGATTGCTAGGTATAGACACTCTCGCTCTTCTGCTGAGCTTCGTTATGGCTGTCAGGGTGACTCCGGTGTATCTGGGTCATTCAGTACCTACTGACTGGAAAATGGTTTGGAACACATTGAGAATCTCCTCTGAGCCAGTGACCCCTCCATAGCCACATTCCAGTTTTAGGCCTTCTTCACCCTCTGTAGCTAGGGGGTTGCTTTTTGGGGGACTGGGCTTGAATTTTTGCGCTCTCCTGGTTTCTCCCAAGTGGCTTTGGGAATACAAAGTGGTGGTGAATGTTTTGAATGTAAATTTGTTTCTAAATAAGAAAAAAAATTTCAGAGGAGAGAAACAAATACTTGATGAAAATGAAACCTACATAAATTTCTTAAACTGATGGAAAAACACAAAAAAACATAGAATGGAAAACACTTCTTTTGTGGGTTTGTGCAGGATATTTCATCCATCTTGGGAAAAGGTAGTAGATGTTAGAGCAATTTCATCCTGATAAAGCATACATATTTTTTGACAAATGTATTATCTCTATTTAGATCATGGGATTATTAAGAGACATCGTCCCCAGGAAAATGTGTGCACTCATGAGGAACCTCATTGCTGCAGAGAGGTAAGTTCAAAAGGCCAGATTTTCAAAACTGTTTTCTGAGATTGTGCAGGCAAATTTTGTATATTTGAAACCATGTAAGATGGCATTTGCATGACATATTGTGGCTGACTGTACACTTACTTAATTTATTTGCACACTTATTTGTGTACAGATGTGAATGACAAATGCAGATGTGCTACAAATTTGATTTCCAAAGTCCTATTTGTTTCTGTTGCAGCATTGCATGTGGGGATGAGAATGCTGATGTGTTCCCTACTTTGTGCCCTGGTTAAGAATAACTTTGACAGTTTTACTTTCAAATCGTTCAAGTTATCCTTATCAATATTATTCGTGTTTACAATACAGACAGTATGATATAGTCTGATACTTTTCCCAAACATTGAAATGTTTAAGGTTGTCTGGAGACTCTGGAATGCCCATATAATCATGAAACATTTATTGTCTTTATCTGCATATCTAAAATTTATCAATGAATAAAAACAGAGAGGGGAATCTTTAAAAGAATGAAACAAAATATTATCCTGTGGTAATTTATAGTTGCTTTCTTTTATCTACTTAAGATGCTTGAATTCACTCTGTGAGCAAATTTCTCTTGACAAGTACACCTATTTATTATTACTAAGCATCCTTTTTAGGAATGTCTGAAATGACAGGTGTATTGTTTTAAATAAGATCATAGAGTTAATTTTTAACCACACAAGCAATACACTAACAATAGAGTGAACAAAACATAATTAATAGTTTTATGCCATTCGTCAGGATCATTTTATTTGCTGCCAGCATATGCCAAATGCAAAAATGTTTTGACTTCAATTAAAAATTTTCAACAAAATTAAACCTGTTGTCATTGAAAGCATAGAACGTATATGCTACGAAGTATTGTGTGCATTCCTGAATATTTGCATGTCTACAAGCATGGGTGTACCAATGGGAGAGTAGGGGTATATAAGAAATTTGACACTTTGTTAGCAAAGGATAATCTAACAGCTGTTTCTGCATCCACCCATTTATAGTAAGGCAGCATCCCTCTGTCCCCAGATATATATTTCATTTTCCCCTGGAAAAGGGATTTAAAGAAATAGTACCACATATATAGTTTCCATTTTATAGAGAAATTATGATACCACAGCCATTGATATCCCAGTATGTTAGTTTCATGAAGAAACAATTTTATTCTTTGTGTTTTTTTCATTGTTTAGGTTTGGGTTTTTATTTTGTTTAATTTGTTTCTATTTTTTAGAAAATAATTGCATTATGCTTCATGATATCTGTATTATTCCTGTCTCACTAGACAGGACCTTATCATTGGCAGAGATCATGCTGTCTTACTGTCACAGCAAAGGATATTTTAAACACAAGAGACACGTTTCATCCTGAATTTGTGGCTGGTCACAATTTGAGTTTGGCTACCAGTGCCACCTCAGCAATTTGAAACTAAAAACGTAACCTAGAGGAAAAAAGTAGTATGTGTTGTCTTAAGCTCCTATTTAAAAAAGCACTTAAGTGCTTTTTTAACTTTAAACATGCCTGAACTGTATTAATTCCTTGGTAATTGCTGATTTGTTAATTTTAGTGGATTTATTCAATTGAAGACTTAATAAATGGAGAGCCCCATAGGATGATAGGACTAAGTAAGATCCATACTGAATAACTCAACTAGTTCACCTAAGGGCTTCACAGCTCCCTGTTTACTTAGGCACGCACTAACATGCATATTTCCTATGCAGTGCACTGCAGCGTATGTTAAAAATCTTCGACTCTTTGCAAACAAGCTGGTACCTTTGTTGTGATACAGTGCAGACCCATGCAAAAACCCCTGATGTCCTGGAAACTGCRTGCTCTGCATAAGGTACACACTTAATGGGGCTGCGTCAGTGTAGTCCTCCACTGTGCTCCATCAAGAAATGCTATGGATAATATTACAAAGCTTTGTAATATTAGTAAGACTTTGGAATAGAAATTATGTTCAGCTCCTTTGCCTACATTGCTTAATTCTGAAATTAATGGTTAGATAAGCAGCAGATGGTAGAGACTTTTGCGAATGCATAGTATTTTCAAATTAACTTAAATACACTGTATGTGACTGTGCCACAAAACAGATTTGTAAACTGTAGATATGCACTTGTAGATATGCAATGAGGACTGTAACCTTTAGTTTTCTAGCTGTCAATTTTGCTTTTGTTCTCTGTTCCATTTCTGGAACAGAAACTCTTCATTGGTTTGTGAATTAGGTTCAGCAGAAACAAGAGAAAAGAGATTATCTGGATTTAAAACACTAGCAACAATAATAACAATTTAAACATACTTATAAGAGGGCACATATAGTAGGAATAGGGAAATTGTCATAAATGATACCTCTCAGGCTACTAAAAATATTTACATTTACCAAGGAATAGGCAGCTAAAGAAAAAACAGCTTAATGAAATGCATTTGGACCCTTGGAAAAAGTAATAGAGAATGGAGAACTGACTAGTATTGAGCATAGGTAAAAGTTAACGGGGGACTCCCAGAGGCTCAGGATTAACAATGATCTATTCAGCATATTTATTGGATTTATTTGCAATGTAAATGGTAAAGTAAAGGCATGTAAGAAACGCAAAGTAAAAGGACCAAAAATACAGATGACAACAATTTTTGCTTAGTCAAGTCCATAGAAGCCTCTGAGGAATTCTGGAGATCTAAGTGACTTAGGCAATTAGGGAGCAGAAATTCAAATATACTCAGTTTTGACAAATTTTGTGCAATGTAAATTGTATAGAATTATTTGCAGTATTCATAACCATTGATTGAATGGTAAATTAGCTATAACTACTTCATAGAAAGAACTTTGGTGAAATTCAGATCCTACTGATGTCTCTGGGAGTTTTGCCGTTTCTTTCATTGAGGACAGGGTTTCCCCATGATCATCATTACTGTAGACAGCTCAATAGAAAAGGCTGCTCAGTTCACAGCGGTGGTCTTAGCAGCAAACAAAATGGTTGGATGAATAAAGAATGGGTTGGAAAATAATACTGCAAATATTATGATACCTATCAGTGATATCCTCTTGCCTTGAACACACTGTTGAATTCATACCTTTCTGCTTGAAAATATATACATCATAAACAAAAAGGATACAGGAATAGTCATAAA
This sequence comes from Oceanodroma leucorhoa, assembly GCA_030449065.1. Taxonomy (NCBI): domain Eukaryota; kingdom Metazoa; phylum Chordata; class Aves; order Procellariiformes; genus Oceanodroma; species Oceanodroma leucorhoa. Next base: position 8,735,080 of record JASVER010000007.1, on the reverse strand, counting down.
AAGTAACCAGAAGCACAGAGAAATTTACATACAAAGAAAGAATGAAAATAGGAGAGCTTAATTTAAGTGAATGAGAAGGTGAGTAAGATTTTATAGAAAACGAGTGATTTACACAAGGTAAATCTGATTTCTTTCTTGGCTTTGTCCCATAGTGCAAACAAAGAGGTGTGCCAACAAATTGAAAATTGGTAAGGAGGAGGTTTTGATGTTTTGCAGAATGGGACTTACAGATGAAGAAAGTCTTTGGAGTGAAAAGTGTCAGGATTAGAAAACAAAACAAAACTAGACATCCATATTTTCTAAGGCAATTCTCACAGATGCAATGAAATTAAGTAGGAAAACATGAGCTAACATTTATCCTATGACAAATTTTTCAATGAGTTTCCCTTTGGAATGTTGGTGATTTTGGTTTTCTTTCCAACAAAGCCTGGAACCTGTTTGTTACGGGCAATAGGATGCTGAACTCGATCATGTACTGCTGTGACTTGTATGACTTCTCCTTCCTACCTTTGATGTCTCCTTCTATCAGCATGAGGCTGTAATTTAGTACAGGTTAGGAAAGAGTGAAGAGGCTGAGCACAGCCTCGCAGAGCAGTGTCAGGTGGCTGGGTCTTACGATTGCTCAGTAGAAGAAAACCTCTGCTCTGTAAGAGGGAGGCCCTCCTGAGATAAGGAGCTCTGTGGAAGTCTCTGGGCTGAAGGAGGATTCTCATTCCCCCATCAGAGGTCAGGGAATCTTCAGCCTATGATGGAAAGCAGGATTTACACTTTTATGGTCATCTTTTGGGTTTGGACAATAAATAAAGTCCTGAAGCAAGGACTATGGGCTCTTCTAGGCACTGATAATTCCCTGGGCTGGTAAGTAACTTCAGTCTCTCAATGTTCTATTCTAGCTTTTCAAGTAAAACACATTCTGATTTGGTATTTCAAGCAATGAATTGACTAATGCTTCTGCCACACAATGTAGCAGGAGTTGGTTCATAATATTCAGATGCTGTCAATGAGCYTTTTTTTTTTTTTCCCCAACAAGAGTTTCTTTCAAGCATTATTTTTTATGATAGAGTACAGTTTCTTATACAAAACAGTAGAAACAGCTCAGAATAGCTAGAAATGCTTAATGATTAGGGTGGTACACAGCTGAAGCATTACCAGTGAAATAGCTTRCTTACTGATTTGTTGCCAGGTAGCGAGCCAATTAGCAGTACTGGTTATTATTTACATTTCACGCTATATATCACTAAAATTGTGCTGTTGATTTATCATTTATATTGTTGTATTGTCAGCATAATTTATTCAGATCATGCTGAGATACCTGGGAAATTAAGTAATAAAGAGAATGGCATGGAATATGTCTGTATTCAGAGATATTTACTTTGCTTTTAATGAGAATGCATGTTCAGGTAAAACATAGATCACTTAGCTATTAAATTGTTTTTTAAACAAACCTGTTAAAAGTTTATACCTTGTATTTTCTGTAATTAAAATGGCTTGGTTTTGAGTCTAATCTGATTTTTACCATTAAATAACTCACTTTTTACAGTTTAGCTTAAATAGCATACCGACTAACTGTGCCAACTTAGTTGATTAGTGAGTTGCAGAAAGCCATGCTAGTTGATATATTATTGAGGTATACAGTGTTCTTTATGTATTTGATGCTACTTTAATTTTTTGGCAAATACTAACATATCTCTCTATTGGAAATCCTTCCTAATTTTTACAAAAAAAAATTGAAAAATTGAAAGCAAGTCTACATTTTACAAGATGTAAATATTTTGGATATATTCAGCTGACCAATAAAGGTGCCATGTTGACTTTTGAATGCTTTGTGTACTTTTTTTTCCTTAGAAGGGAATAGAATTTTTCTGAGGTCTTTGTATAGCTTCATCTTATAATCTCTTCCTTTTAATCATCCCCATCTAGGCCTTTTAAAATCTTTTGATTGTCTAATAGGCTTATGTTTGTTCAATAGGTTGGCTCTAGTCAAGAATGGTTCTCTTGAAAATGTTCTGTACAGAAAAAACAGCCTGGTAGTTGCAGTGGATGTGCTTTTCCATTATGACAATATTGTTTCTTCATAACTTTGTGAAAATTAACTTTCACATTAGGCAATAATTCAAAGCAAAGTGGAAGAGGATATCATTTTCCTTAAGCTATTAAAAACCCTTTATCTTTTTCAGTTACCTTTGCCTTTAGTTTCAATTTATTTTTGTTTTTAAGGATAGCTCTCACACACATGTAGAACCACATAAAACACGCTTTCTTCTAGTCTATCTCAATATAGGAATCTTCTTAAAGTGACCTTTGCTTAAACAGCTCTATTGACTCCAGAATTTTCTGTCAGTTCTGTGGCATGCTCTTCAATTTTCACAAGGCTGCTTCTTAATGGTGACCCTCCTGGGTACGTTCAGACCTGAGAAGTGAATAAGCCCAAGAAGCAAACACCAGTAATCTTTGAGCAACCATCTTATTTTCTGTTTACTAGCTTTTAGTTAATAATTTTTTCATATATTTGGTATGCTGAAATTTTTATATGACTTCATAAATCAAGGGAAAAAGAAGTTTCTGTTAAACTTAAAGGAGAGAATCCTGAAAGTGGRTCTTTTTAATTAAAGATTCTCTGATAATCCTTTGCATGAATTCTGATACAAGGTTGTGTGATCGGGGTGTATGATTTAGTGTTTTGATAGTAGGATGAATGAAAAATGTCAAGGAAAAAATGGCTGCTGAGCTAGAAACCTTGCTGTAACATGGCTCAAACCTATTTGGATTAATCCTGTGCCTTTACAGTAAAGAAGTGTGAAGGAAAATTTAAATGATACCTATGTCATCTCATCGCTTGTAGTAGAAGACGACATGTATTTTCTTTGCGATCTTGTATAACTGCACTTACAGCACTTGCTGGTAAGTAGGTGTAGCAACATTCCCAGAAGCTGAAATCGTAGATGGACTATGATTTTTGGGTTAAGCTCTAAGTTAAATGGTCTTCAAGAGTACAAGGTATGTGCAGTCAGGTGGATTATCTAGAGGCTGAAGAATTTTGTACATTAAGAATTAGCAGACCTCTAGTAAAACATTTAACTTTATCATATTAATAAGCAGAGATACTTCATTCACTTATTTTGACAACTGTAGTTTAGTTTCAATTGGAAATTATTAATGAAATATGAGTGCACTTAAGGCATTATATTTTATGAAAATACTGAAATCTAAACTTGAGACAGGCAGCACTGCATGCTAAGAGATTGGGAGCATGTGTGCGTGTTTGTGTGTCTGTGTGCAGAAGATGGAAATACCTCCTTATTTTTGCCGYAAGATATGTGAATCAGCTGGGAGTAAGTGATGTTCTACTATGCAAGTTTACTGTGCATCTGCTATGAAGATTTCAGGAGGACAGCAGGTTTTCTGCTTTCCACATTTCTCCTGAAACCCCTGCATGTCATTACACAACTGAAACAGAATACATGATGGGCTGTAGGAAGATGTAGCATTATTCCATCTGTGAGAGAAAAAAAGATCACTTAACTTGCTCTTAGCTGTGTTATTTGAGATTCACAAGATCTCTTCTCACTTGAATGATAAATGTCAAGTTCCCACAGAAACCATCCCTTATTCTCTTTAAATATAATGGAAAACATTYGTCCATGGCAGTTAGTGGTTTCTGTATTTTAATGTTATAATATTGATGAAATTAAAGTTCTTTATTTTAATGTTATTTACTACAAAAGTCAATTGCTTAATCAAAAGCTGATTCCTTTAGGCAGAAAATGTGTGTCCCCAAATTCCAGATTTTTCAGTGTTTATCCTTTTGAACTTGGATAACTTGTGTTCTACGTCTTAAACTTCACTAGTCTGTCTCAGGATTTCATTAACAATATTAGAAATATTAACATGTTTCCGGACTTGTGTGCTCTTCTATGCCACTCCTATTAACATGTGATATTGTATTGCTCCCAATTTTCTTAGCTGCAATGAATAGTCAAAATGCATCTTGCAGAGCTGAATGACAGCTTTCTTTGATCAGATCTCTTCATCCTGCTGAAGTTACCAGTTGTTGGTGATAAATTAGTGGATTATTTTGGTACTGTGTTTCCATGTACATATGGAAATAAGTACCTGTTCTGTGAGAACACTAAAATCTCTCTGTTTTTTTGATTTTCTTCAAAGTAGCTTGTGTATCACTAGCACCATGTTGCACATCTTTTTAGTAACTCTAGGTGGACCATATCTGACATTCACTTAAGATGGTGTCCTGTGTCTTGTTAACTATCCATTTATATTATCAAATCAAATAAACAGTTGACAGAATGTATCAAGTTAAATTTATGCCAGTTTTATCTTGGCTTTRCTCTCCAGGAAAAGCCAGTACTGTACAGAACAGATCTTTTGCAATCATACACTGTGATTTCATGTTCAGTTGATCTATTTTAAATCTGGGTTGTTTGCCCAAAATTTCTGTACTATGTCAGGTACACAAGTATGAAAACAAAGAAAATACTCAGAAATATCCAATTCCCCTTTAATCCCTTTTAATAATATTTTCTTTACCTAGTTCTTGACACATGAATTTTAGTGTCTTTGTTCTCCTGATCTTTGTTGCATTAAGCCTACACGGTCTGGCGATGAATACTCATTTGGAATGCAACAGTCAAAACAGAAGTTTATTTTGTGTTGAAATGAGAACTACTAAGGAGGTCATCAGAGCAACTTTGAAGTAGAACTGTCCTTTTATAAGCAGATTTGAGAAAGCAAGCTGTCAAATGAGAAGAATCATGGAAGAGATGAATAGGAGAAAGGGAAATTTAAAAGGGAAGTATGCAGGTTACAGAAGAAAGTAGATAGGATGATAAGAAAGATAAGATTGTTTGGGTGGAGATCATGGTTTTCCCATGATTGATAGAGTTTTTCAAAATTCAAAGCAAAGCTGTGCCAACTCATAGCTATCAATATCAACATGTCTCTTATGAATCCAAAACAGAGAGGTTTATGAACCTCTGGTACAAAGCAGATGGATGCATGGGACTTCAGTATGCCCCATCCCCATCCACCCTCCTTCCCTCCCCATTCTGAATATGTCTGGAGAATTCAAAAAGTTTCAAGCGAAATCATCATATTACAAGAGATCACATAATAAAGTCAAAGCTGAAGGRGAGTTTATCCCTGTCCATGACTTCTTTTCCTTTACCAATATGATTCAGGCCGGTATTTCTTGAACAAGGAGGAACAGTAGCTCATGCCTCCTCTTTTTATGCTCCCAGCACTGTTGGCTTGTTCTTTTCCTGTGCAAGATCCTTCCCTTGCATGTACACCTAGGACAATGTGTACTAAAACAGACCTGTGTAGCTGAGGCTGAAATCTTAGGTCAAGAAGTCTTTAGGAGAGGAGAAGAAATCTCATATTTCACTCTATAGTCTCTTAGGGAAAAAAATGTTGTCATTAAATGTTGCTATCATCCAGTTGATTTTATTGCTTCCTCTCCTCTCTACTCTTTCCTATTCATTCTTTAACAAGTGTAAAATAAAAGCGAGACTGAGTTTTAGGAGCAACTCAGGCATGGCTGGCTCAGTTGCCAAATTCTGATTTACATGATTAACCAAAGGTTGGTCTTGTTGATGTGCAGTAGTCTGAACTCTTCCCTCAAAAACTAATGGAGCTCCAATGTCAAATAATTACCTACTGGATCTGTGGAGATCAGTGCGGGGTTGTCCCAGTGTTTTCAGGGTGGGGTCTTAATGGTGCTCTGAGAGTAAACGCCAACAGAAAGGTGAAATGTCTGTTTAAAGTTACCACTCTCAACCAGCTGTTTAGACACTTGGTATCTTAACCATTTATATTTGCTGTACTCTGGAAATACTGAAAAGTGTAGAACAATCAGTGGAGGGTTAAATTAGGAAACACTGTATTATATGGTGTACTGTACTAGCCAGGTTTATCTCTTTATCATTTTGTTCTCATTCCAAGATGAAGTGGAAACTGGGCAGAGAAAGATTAATAGTCACCAAGCAGGGACACGGTGATTGGAGTGATGTTGCATGTGTTATGTTGGTCCCAATTATTTCATTCGATAGCAGAATTTAATTGTATACCTGCATTTTGGAGAAGTTTTCAATTTGTCATTCCTTGTGACTAGGTGAAAGTTGCACATTTAGATCAACCCAAATCTTCTTTATCTGGGTAATTCTGCTTCCTGTTTAATTTCTGAAGATGAAGGAGAGATTGTATTTGAGAATGAAATTAGTTGTACATGGTGATTTTGCATTATTCTGTACTTGGCTGTTTACCACAGGTGAAAAGAAAGGCAAGCTAGGGGGGGTGTAGACCTTAGCTTTATTAACTTACCTGGGAACTCTGATTATCATATGATTTTGATTTTAATTGTGACTATTTGATGCATGATCCAGTTGCTTCACAGTTCACCATCAGTCCACTGTTTGGCCCTTCTGCCCTCTTCTCGTAGAAGACATTAAGAGCTGAGAAATGGGATTTTGTCACTGTTCATTGAAATCCTTGATCCTATCCTTCAGCTTCTTTAAGGAATGTTTTCCCTTTGTCTTCCTCTGGTTGTAAGAAAACCAGTGCTAAAGCAGTACCTGCACTAGATTATTTCATCACTTGCTATTAGATACTGCTATCAATTAGCTTAGCAGCCATCTCCTTCACTGGGGAGTGGATAAGCTATTCCTTTCCAAAAATTGGTGCAATGTATATCTGCTTCCTAGTTGAAGAGATGTAGGCGGTTCTCCTGGAATAATTGAGAACAATTTTTTTGATAGGTAATTGCTGACCCACCCCCTTCCTAATTGCTGATTTGTCTTCTGGTTTTGTCAACTCTGGAAGTCTTGTAACTCTGATCTGCTCCCCTAATCACAGTTAAATTTAAAAACCTAACATATGAATAATATTTCCACTTGGAGTGAAATAATTTACCTCATGTGGCTGCTAACCAGTTTAACAAAATAAAAAACACAATGCTACCATTCTGTTTCAAAAATCACTTGCTAATCTGGAAACTTGGTCCCACTGGGTGAAGATCAAATGAACAATATTGTACTGCACTCAGCCGCACATGACCTGTTCACAAAATCCAGAGGGAAGATGGAAATAGGAAGTGTTTAGCATCTATGAATTGTTAGCTTTTTCTTCCCATCAGACTGATGTGCTCTCTACTTGATCTTCTGTACCTCATGTGTTTTGATATCACCATAAATTCATTTTGTAATTTTATGGAGAATTCCCCTGACTGTGGCATGGCTTTAGCAGCTTTGGCACAATTTTATTTTGCATTAACTGTAAAATTCTATTTTTTCGCACACTGCTGTAGTTCTAGGGCTCCTTTTATCATTTTGGTATTTAAGCCACCCTTGCATAATGTTTTCTTTTTGTTAAAGCTTCAGTGATCCTTTAACTTACCTGTGAAGGAGAAAATGATTGTGTTACCATGTGTGTTTGATTCTGCTACAGGATCTTTCTCAAGTCTTATCAGCACAAAATATGGGAAAAACCCTTGGAATAAAAGTCGTCTTTAAAATTGTGTCACTTTTCCTAGCAAGTACTCAAGCAATAAAAACTGTTACAGAAAGAGTTTAGTTTTTGTAGTTTTCTATCTTAACGTATCCTTCAGGAAAAGAATATCTTCACATCTCTTAATGGTGTGATAGGTTTCAAACGTATTGTTGCCTGAACCTTTGATTAAACAAAATGATGCTGATTGCAGCAGGGTGGCTAAATGTGGGCAGAAGTAGCTATTGCAGCCTGCTCACTAAGAAGTCATTTATCAAAGTTTTATCTGATTTCAGAGACATTAGATTTATCAGTCACAGTTTATAAATGGCATGTCATCAGGATCAAACCGAAGCAATACCTTACTCAAGTGCTGCTGTAAAGCAAGTGTAAACATCTGCAGATGTACTGTGTCCTTGCACTAGAGGTATATCATGCAACATATAATTATAGCAACCTTTAGTATTTTAGTTTAGTTCCAGAATTATTTTGTTGTTGTTGTTGTTGTTGTTTTGGTGATCGAAGTTTGATTTCTACTCGTCACCCAACCCAAAAAAGTTTACAGTTTCACTGTTGGTGAGAAAAGCATAGCCATTTGGTACAGTGTACAGAAACAACTCTGGAAAAGTTGAAGGGCCAGCAGGTCCCCGAGTGCCAGGGGGTGGCAGGGCAGGGCTTCATGGCCAGGGCTCATCCCACCGCCCCAGCCAGGGAGCGGGGCAGTCAGGGGCAGCCCCAGCCCAGGCCATCAGGCACCTCCCCGGGGATGGGACCGGCTGAGGGTTGGGCTGGACGTCAGCCTGCGGGTGCGGGGGTCAGGATCAGGCTCGGTGAGGGGAACTGGGTTCAGACACAGCCCAGGGATGGCCAGACAGGACCGGGAAACCTCAGTGCCATGATGGCAGGTCTCTTTCCCACTGAAATGGGCAGTTTATCCAGAGTGTTTCCAGACCATATCTACTTATCTGATGAGCAAGAAAGCTAAGGGCATACCAAATAGCACCACAAAAATTTCCAGCAAAATAACTAATGCACATCCAAGAAAAGGATTTAAAAGAAGCCTGCCTGATCTGAGATAAACCTGCTGTGTATCCCAGCCTGGGGGAGAGTCTTGGGTTTGACTGTTTGGGTGATGACACCATTTGAGATTCAACTGCAATATAGAGGGAGTTTTATTAAACTTATAAAAATCCATCTGAGTCTAAATTAACCTTGGTGGTTCTTTAACCAGCCTAAGAGAAAAATTGCTAAAACCCCAGTAAGACAGACACCCTGACAACTTGCTTGGTTTTTGGGTATGTTTCAAAAATTGTAGCGCCCAATCTGTATTTGCAAACTTAAACGGCAAATTGTTTATTAAGGGTGAGAAGATTGTTTTAGACCCTTGAAAGCATATACAACTTCTTTAAGTGATTATGAAGGTAAATCTTATTGTCTGGGGAAATGACTTCTGCACAGCTATTTCTTTTATTGCTGTGCTGAATGTAAAGGCATTACTCAGTTTAATAAATCCTACTGTATCTCTCAGTCTGTGTAGGCTGATATAAATATCTCCAGTTGTGTCATATTACCACCTTCGTACAGCTAATGTTACGTCTTGATGACTGGTGGCTGATAAATGCAAAACCTCATTTGGTTTGTGAGTGATTGAACACTAACACTGTTTAGATTTCTTAATATACTTGTATTAGCATGAATAAGTAATGAGCATGCCAGGCTTTTTTGAATATTTGATTGTATCTTTATAATGGATTTGTGTCTCTCTCTTTGTGCTAATGTCATTGTAACTTTGTTGGTGTCATAACTCCAAACCTTAGCAATCGATCTTTATCAGAATATCTTAAGTCAATTACCCTTTCATGGCCAAATTACTGTGTCATAATACTTTTCTTATAAAAGTATTCTGCATATTGCATTTAGGATACAAATAGGTACTAATTCTATCTGCAGTATATTTCTCATTTCCTCGTTGTGGCTGCTATTAGTGTATCGATCAGTGATTTTTGTTGTACTGTCTCTACAAGCATACATGTATGCATACATGAAACATTAAAGCTTCTCTTAATTCTACTGTTTATTAATAGACTAGCTGACCCTTAATACTCAAATTCAACCATCTTTCATGTGCCCTAGACTTCTGCTACTTTTAAAAATTAAGCCCTAATGTTTACAGTTTCTTGGAAATCATAATCCATCATTTTGGATAGTGATTATTTTAGGAAGAAAGTGTGCATTTGTTGGAGACTTCTGGTTATTCTAATACCCTAAAAAAATATGTACCTGCAGTACGGTAGATTTTCTCTCATCATCCTGCAACATGTTTACTGACTGACTCATTCAACAAGTAAAGGAATTGAAAGAAAGGAGGCTATTTTGTTAGTAGTTTCTTAGTGGTTCCCAAATACAGGTTGCTTTTTCTATTAAAAATACCTAAACAGAAAACTAGACCAGTGATACTGGCATGGACAGGGTATTGTCTGGGTGTGCATTGTTCTGTCTATGTGCTTCTGAAAATATACTTCTGCTCCAAGGTGCCAAACTTACCTGAGTCACCCCTGAAGCAATATTTTTGGTTATGGAAATTTCAAAACCTGTTATGTGGACTTCAGTTCATGACAGACTTAAAACACTGCTGCTTCATGGCAGATGTTGGACCACTTACTCTGGAGATGCTTAGTGGAAATCTGATGGGTACACATTCCGTACTTTCACTACGTTACTAGTATAGCTGAAACATGGAACCAGCTGCTGTATTTCATTTCCTAATTTTATCAGAAGAACTAGTATGAGCTGGAATGTAGRACTGCCGGAGGTGGATCTGCCCCTCCCCTTGCCTTTAAAATCAGCTAGCTAAAATGCTTCCCATTTTTAAAGCTATATTAATCAAAATACGCTAATAATAATGTAAAGCAAAATAACTCTGTAACAAGGCACAACAAAATTGCTGAATGAGGGAAAAATCCCACAAAATGGGATTAAAATAAATTACTCCTGCCTGCCAGAGACTGGGAAAGAGATGGTCCTATTCTCCGATTTTGCTTTTCAGTCCATTGGCTTAGTGGCTTCTGGATTCGAACAAACTTCACACAGTCCTCTCTGATTCCTAGAAAATTTCTTTCTGTCTCAGCTCCAAGGCTTGGATCTGCTCCGTGCTGCTGACAGACCCCTTCTTTTCTCTGGAAACTTCCAGTCTGGCTTTTGCTGCAAACTGTGCCCCTGCTATCCCCACTGCCCTGCGCCCGGGGCCCGCAGGGCTGAACGCTCAGTCGCTTCAAGGGCAGGCGCAAGCTTCCCCTCTTGCTTCTGCACAGGGTTCGATCTGATCACAGTACAGTTGTCACAACAACAGAATCACATAGCATCCCACTTTGCTGCCCGTCCACAGAACATGGTAAACATACCGCTTGCAGTCCTTAGATAGTAAACTGTGAAGAAATCCATCAGATTGTTCTCTTTGTCACAAACTGTTGCACTGCAGGATGTGTAGAGTATCTTGGTCCACTTTGTGTCTGAAAAAGAGGGCATGGTATGTTAATAATGGTGAATTTTAATTTTTTTTACATTATGTAATGCAGGATAATGTTGTGATTAACAAAGGAGAACCTGAGCAAATGGCCTTCATGCACCAAAATATTGTCCGTCTACACTGAAGGGAGTAAAAATGCTTCCTGAGATTTTGGTCCTCGTTTTCCTTCTAGCTCCTTGTATTCTAGAAAGAAGTTATTGAGTGTGCTTGCCAAGAGAAGTCCGTGTAGATCCATCACTCTTTTCCCTCAGAGTTGAAACACGTGCTACCAAGGTGTGTCAAGATAAGCCCACAGGACTGTTGCAGAAAGCCATAATGAAAACATCTGGAAACACCTCAGACTTTCACAGAATCGTCAGTGATTAGTCCAAAGATGAAACTTTGTGAACCTTCCTCAGCTGTTTTTTTGAAACTCCCCACCTTCTACTTGGCTAGCAGTCTCCATTCCCTAATCATATTCACACTATCTGCATTCCTGCTTGCACACAGTTTATTCAGGCCTGTTTCCCATGAATCTTTACTCTGTGTACTTATGTCCCACTTTTCAGACATAAGCAGCATGCTTTCTGGATCAGCAACAGCTCACAGAGTTTTACGTATCTTGTCCTATTAATACAAGCCATATATTTTGTAGTTTAGTAGAATTATGTGGGAGAATCAGAAGGGTCACATCTCCCTCTGGTTTTTCACAGAAAAAAATGAATGTGGTATAGTTCATATAGATGCCAAGTACAGAATCGTATTTCCCTCCTCCTTAGGAAACATTAGCCTCAGAATTTTATGTTAGATGAGCAGATGCATTACATGGGATGTTTTCCAGATTCCTTTTAAAAAATCTGAGTCACTCAGTGTTTGTCATGCAAAGTCCTTTACTCTCTAACAATGTCCCTAGACCATTTGAATATGCACCAGGAAACATGCTGAGCAAATTACTAGATTGAATAGCAAATTTTTAATAAAGTTTGTCATTCAAGTTGACAAGTGACATAGGTGTCAAAAAAATTATAAATTCTAGAAATATGGTCTATATTTGTACCTGGTTTTGAAAAAAGCTTTGCATTTTGGCTTCACGGAATATTCACGGCCATGACCTACATGATGGTATCATGTGGACCAGCTCTGATGATTTGAAGGTTTCATAAACTTACTCATTTGAAAGTGTGATAAATAAAATTGAGCTAGTGGACAGTTTCAGCGTGTACCTAACTGGACAAAATTTCAGTATCACTACCACTTTTCTGCAACATTTTGTATTTGCTGTGTTGAGCATCTCTGTATTAAGCAGGCTGACTTTTGGGGATCCCCTTCTTAACACGATGTACTATGCAAGGAGTCATCACTGGGTGTTGGTCAGCTATGCAGGGTTAGCTCACAGGTCCTCATCTTTGAGGAGGTATGTTGCTCATTACAGCTTACCATGTAAATACTTCCACAAGTGTGATGAGTTCAGCGATACTAATATTTTATCTCATATTCCATTAATTCTCTGAAGATTTCAGTTAAGTTATGTCTGGTGAAAACTATCTGGTCTGTTAACTTTAGAGAAAGAACTTCACAACATTTTGTAAGAACATGTTTTTGGTGAACTGTGTGTGTATGAATTTTGGGAACAAAAAATTATTCAAAATGGTGTATGGCTTATAACAGCACGATAAGCATGTAGCTCACAAGAAGACTTATGAAATCAGGTTTTTTACCACTATGTCCATATACATATAACTCTCCTTTCACATCTGCTTTGTATTTTTGTATTTTCCCAGCACTTTCTGAGCCACAATTCCAATTGTGGTTTTATTAAGTGAGCTAGAAATAGATTGCACTAGGTGCAGGTGAAAGCAACATCTGGCTTGCTAACTTTATGATTTTCAGAGAGTAAGGACAACTTTTCTCTCTGATGTAATGTTATGCCTCTTGCCTTCCTAAAATGGGAAAAAAAAAAAAAAAAAGAATGGATTTTCTTCAGGGTGCTTTGTCTATGAAAGGGTTTTATGAGGATATACCCTTATAGAAATTTTTTGGTACCTTCTTAAATGTTAACAATCAAAAGATATGAACTTTAGTAATAGGAAAAAACCCAAATTTCTTAACATGTGGATAGTGTTTCATTCATGCTATTTCAATGTTTTTGTTAAATGAAAGATTAAAAGTGGCGTTTTTATAGGGAAGGCTTGACAATGCTCCCACTTACTTCAGTGGTGCAAGTAAACTTCCTAATAAGCCTCTCTAGGCTTGATGTCTAACATATGTGACTCATACTGGAAACTCGCAGCATTCATGTTTCAGAGCAGACATCTTCACTGCTCCGCCTGGTAAAACCAATCCCAGCATTGTTCATGGCCAGACCTCAGTCTGACTCACAAAGAGCATAAATACCGGAGTCATGCAGAGAAAGCTCATTCTTACTTTTTGAAGATTTATCTTCCTTAATGTTTGATTTTATTCTGATTGATCTCTGTCATATCTGGTGAGGAGAAAGGCTACCTGCTCTTTTAGAGAGAATGCCTTTCTACGATGTGCCTTCTCTTGGGACAGAAAACAATCTATATGGCAGAGCKACAGGCCTTGAAAACAAGACCCAGGTGGCTGAGGGTTTATAAACCTTGGAGTTAGGCAGTTCTAGATTCCTGGCTCTGCAGCAGCCCACTCTGTGAGCTTTCATTTATTTCCCCAGCCCAGATATAAGCTGGAGATTATATCCTAGAAATAATATGCTTTTTTGTTGGCTACCTGTTAATTTTTTGTTAACTAAACTGGATTATTCCTGTAGTGGACTTCTCTGAAAATTGTCATGATACCCTACCTCCCTAAGTTGGAAAATTTTATTTGATTCAGTATCATATTAGATGCGTTAAGTTTGAGAGTTAGTGGCTGTTTTTCCTAGGAGCTTGTTGATTTATATATTGCAAACTTGTCTGGGTGAGCAAAGGATTTTTTCTCAAGTTCCTCGGCATAGTGGTTTTTCCTGTATGTTTCCTGGTTGAAAATTCCTTCTCCTTTTGATCACTGAAAGACCATTATTAGCTCTTCTCTTACTCTCATGATATAAAAACATTTTGGGGGAAGTTAATTAACAGTCTGTCCTTTTCCACATTCAGAGGTTTTTAAAATCTGTTTAGTTCTTGGGGAAAGCATATATTAAAATAGAATATTACATGGAAAAGCCACCTACAGATATTACTTCTGAGATAAAAGACCCGATAAAGGAGCCAGTGACTTTCTGTCTTTTTTACTTGGGATGTATACTAGGCATTTCCATGGTGATTAGTGTTTTATAAATGCCAGAGATAAATGGTCACAAGAAACTGGTGCAAACAGCAATAAGTATTGAAGTAAAGGCTGAAACAATCCTCTCATACCAGTTTCCCCTTGTGATTCACTCCCTGTGAAACCGCAACTTGCGGGCCTACCTGACCAAGCTAAAAAGCTCATGTATAGAGCTTATATTATCTTCTAACCACCTGGCACTTCTATATTTTCATTTTATTTAAAAATATGTGTCACCATTCAGTGGCTCAAATTATATCAATCCATTTGTTATAATGTTGGCAACATTCATTATCAAAATATTCCCATTTGTGGGGAAAAGTCATAATAAGCCCACAAGTAATGGAAATTATAAATGACACCTGCCAGTCACTGGAGCCCTGCCTGCATGTGCAGTCCTGCCTGGAATCCAGAGTCTGTCTCAGATCAAGTCATTGATTGGCAGTTCTTGTTGCTCTCTCTATGCCAGCTGGCAGATTACCAATAAGAAGAAATCATATAAAGTTGGAATGATGATATTGTTGGCACCTGTCGAGTAAGGTAAAATCTGTTTTACTTTTAAGCCACAGGCCATGGAAAATTGACCAATTCCCATACTGCATATCATACCTCGGCATTTTTGTGTTCGTACCTGAAAGTCTGTGTAACTTGGGAAAGGAAGGTGGTAGTCTAGATACAAGCCTGGCTTGAAGCATTTTCTTTCCTAAAGAGGTGTTGTAAATAAAGCCGATCTCAAAACTGCTATCAAAGTGCTACAGTGCGTGAATTGCATTCATTACATTAAATGCACAATTCAAGGGTGAGGCTTTTCAAGAGTATCATTTCTCATCAGAGGGATGAACTTCATTCATGCAAGGTTACTTGAAAACAGTTACTTCGAGTTCCAGTCAAAATCAGCATTGGTAAAAAGTGTGATTAAGGTTTATCTCTTATCTTGTTTATTCCACAGTGGGTGCGGTTGCCTAATTTGCCATGGTCGAGCATCTGATTCCTGTTTATTTCTCCTGTGATGACAGGTTTGTATGCAAAATCAGAATTAAGTGTCTTTGTAAAAGTCCAACGTTTCCAGGACAGAATCAACACTTATATCCTATTGCTGGTCTTACCCCAGCGTGTGGGAACACTTTGCCAGCTATATACACATCTTCTAAATGAAGGAAACGTTTGTAACTTTGGAGTTCCCATGTTCTGAACTCTCATTTTGTCCTGTGCAAAGTAGCAACAGTAACATGAATATTTTACCTATTTCAGCTTCTTTCTCTGATGCGTTTAATTTTATTCCTTTTATTGTGCATACCATAGGACTTACAAGCGTGTTCAAAATGTCATGTTTCTATATAGTTTAATCTGTACTAGGTTTGAATTTGGATTTGAATGCCTGTAACAAACCAATCACTCTTAGTATTCTTCCTGATTATTAAATGTTTGATGTGATCACCTAAAACCTTGTACGCTTAAGGTTTTGAGGCAATAGTAAAGAAAATAAAAATTGCCTCATCTCTTTAGATGCCTATGTGCTCTGCATTAATTCATACAATGGATTTTTTTATACTAAAGTTTTCTTAAGATATGACAAGTGATTATTTCTTTAAGTATGTACTCTATCCATTATTAAATTGATTATTCAAATCTCATTTAAAACAAGAGGCCAGATAGCAATATTCCAGTATTTGTTGCTACTAGCAACCACAAACCCCAAACTGAATGATTTTCCATTTTTCACTGTGGATGAAGGGATCTCTTCATTTTATATGCAATAAAAAGAAGCTACAGCTAACTGATTACAAAACAAGATTGTTATATTAATACTTTATAAAAATCATTCACTGACACTCTGTTACACTTGTTGATGACCTCATAAAATATGTGATCTATTTCTAGGTTTACTAACTTTGTTACCAATTATAATTTTTAGTTAGAATATTATTGTCATGAAAGGAAGGCTTTTTTTTGGTTTTAACTTGCTCATATTATGAGACTCTAATTAACAAGATTATGACTATTCTAAGAATGTATAAGAAAAAAATAGAATTAAGGAAGGCTCAGAACCTGATTTATCTGATGGCTGATACCTGTGACTCAAGTAAAAGAAATGTATATAGAGAGTAAACTTTAAGGTGATGTAACAATGTCATTTAAAAAATGACAACTGGTGAATGAGTGCTTAATGTCTCTTCAGAAGTATCTATGATTTAAAAAATAGTGACTGAACCAATATCTAGAACTTACTCAAAGTCTCCTTTCTTAGCATTTAGGCATCCCACAACTGACCATTTTGGCTAATTAGCCAAAAAATGACAATAAGGCAAGGAGTATCTGGGTCTCCTCCTTAATGATGACTTGCTGTGTAAAGGTAAAAAGTGATGTCAGTATAGCTCATTAATTAGTATCAGAGAAGAGATAATAACAATAATAAAGACAAATATATAGAAGTAGCTTTTTCATTTTCGTGAACATATAACCTCATATAAGTTGTTTTGCATACAACTTATTTCTTCATATGTATACTTATAAGTATCTAAATGTATGTGTTTCCTAACTATGTGTATGCTTGGCGCTGCAGATATGAAAGCTGGGTATTTTAATGGTAGCTGAAGCTTTATTTTGGCCATAATATTGAATGGTCTTGAGCCGCGTTTATTTTGTTACTTCTTGTTTGTCCTTGGCTCCCTATGAAATTAGTAGTAAAATTCCCACTAACTATGGTGCATACCACTGGCCCATTTTTCCCTGGTTGCTCTTTAGGCAATAAAATTTCTGGTCAATGACCTGCATTTCTGCATAACTGTAAACTTACTATACATTGGGCATTAAATGTAACTTAACTGGCTTCTTAATCTGGGTAGGGGATGAGAAAATGGGTCCTAAATGACAGATGTTACTCAGATTGCTTAATGCACTACCAGAAAGATCTAAGCAGTTGTAGTAAAGAGGCTAGTACAAGAAATGAGATAGGATATGCAAATATGAAAGTACCCTTTTGTTATTTTTTCAATTTAACAATAGATTTTAGTAGGTTAAAAATTCTCACAACTAACTTTTGAAATAAAGTGCTTGGTTAATAGTAAACATGCTCAGCCCCATAATCCAGGGACTATTTACACTCTGGTAATTTCAAGAAACAAATATTAGCTTATAAATGCTGTGATGGCAAAATGTGCTAGTGTACATGTTAAGTTTCTAATCAAACATTGCAAAAATTCATTAATCAGTATTTCATAGTTCATTACAGTCTGACTAATTTTGAAATCCTTCATGTAAATTGATTAAATGTCTTCAGTATTCAGATAAATGGGCTTTTGTTTTAAACAACCTTTACTGTGAAGTCCATATTTCTCCAGGATTGAGTTCTGGTAACATTTGACTGTCACGTCTGACATACTAGCCAGTTGCCATTTCACCCTTTCTTCTTCCCCTCCTCTATATTCCAAATATCTCATTGACCAATTGTGAGAAAAATATTCCTAAATCTTCTTTAGACATAACAGGTCATAGTTAGAAAGTGCTCCATCATTGACTGTCATCAGTCAGCAAAGCTTTTTTTTTTTTTTTTTGTCATGCAACTCTTGAGGCAGAGCTCCCCTCAGGGGGGCTTCTAAAATGAGAGGAAAGGCTCTGGTTTCACTGAGCCTTCTAGTAGGACCCCAGGTTTTACAGTTTTATGTAAGACTGTGATGGGAGATTAATGGAGGTACTACAGCACATAGTGCTTTTTATTAGAGAGATACCACATTCTTTCTCATGTAAATATATAGCAGTTACTCTATATGGCAAACACAGAGAACAGTCTTGTGCAGTCTTCTGCAAAATAAATTCCTGTGAAAGCATAGTGCTGGCTGGAAAAGTAATGGCCATATTCTCATTTACTTTACTGGACAATTTAAAATTTCTACTGCAAATTTCTACTGTGAATTTTTAACTGGCTTTTCAAAAATGTTCATCACAGTTTAATTATTTTAGAACTCATACAATGTGAGTGTAAGGGCCTGAGGGTGGCCAACATATATTAAGTTCTCAAGTTAAAATCTGACTGCAGAAGTTTGTTGGTCATTCAGCTAGCCATCGTGGAGTCTTCTGTGTATCCAGAAAAAGGATTTATTTTATGTCTCCTCTTGGGTATTTTTTTAAATCCTAGTATATACTCTTTATATACTGATAATCTTGCCTATCCTGAGATCTCTAGTCCACCTTTTGCAAAAGCTGCACAGGTGGCAGTCAAGAGCTTCTGATCTTCCATGAATAGTGCCATGTTTTGATCTGCATGCTCTGCCTGAGTGTTTTCTCTGATGCTGTAGAAAGGAGATTTTGGTCTGCACTGTTTTCCTCTCCTCCCAGTTTGGTAAATGAACTAAATCATCTGCAGATTATGTAAATTATTTTGCTTAATTTTTACTGGCAACGCTGTGCCCTTTTCACCCCTTGACAAATTGTTTCTGGAGTCCAGGATTCTTCTTACCTGTGTCCTTCTCATTGCTTCTGTGCTCCAGAAACACGATCTTTCTGCATGTTAAATCTTCAATAAAAGAGGGAAATGGCTTTACTGTTATCTCCCTGGTCAGCTCTGAGATGCATGCCAGTCATAAGATGCAATTGCAGCAGCATGGCCCTCAGTAAAGGCAGAGCTGCATCTGCCCTAACTAATGCTTTATTTATTTTTTTTTTTTATGAGCAGTTCAGTAACGCTTGCCACAACAGTATCTATAAGAATAAGAGGCAAAGCCAACTTTAACCGAGGACAATTGCTCTGCTCTTGAAGAATATGTGTGCGTTTTGATCTGATATTTAAAAATAAATATGAGGATTCCAGAAGATGTAGAATCAAAAGGCTGATCTCAGGAAAGCAGAGAACTTTATTAAAACCGAACCCCAAGAAAAATCTAGTAGAGAGTAACACAGTAAATCTAGCAGACAGTAACACGTTACAGTTGTTGCCTTTGTTTTTCATCATTTAGGAGTTGATTTGCAAGCCACAACATCTAGTAGTGAAACATGCTACTTCTAATGACCAGAGGTATTTTTTTAAAAATGGGCCATGGCCAAACTGATTCCAGAGAGCTGTGTCAGATCAAAGTTGTTGTTTTCAAGTATTTATGTGTATTTATTCTTACAAGTTCTTTCTTACAGACTGTACTGGATCACATACCATGTGTAAGAAGAATATACCTTAACTTTCTTCCTGTTCTTTGCTAGGTCAGCATGACTAATCATTTCAGTACCCTTTTAACCAAAGGTTTGAACTTTTTCATGTGAAGTTCTCAAATCTTCCTCTTTAGTTGGCACATTCCTCTAATACCACTTTGTTTGGATCCTTGGCCTTCGCAGTCCTTTTGAAAGCCCAGCAGAATGCCTGGGTTTTCAGCTGTGTAATGTTAGCCCACTGAGGAAAGACTTTCAGGAATGCGCTTAATTTCTGGTTTATCTTGAATTCCTTCCTTGTTTTAATACTTCCCAGTTTTTGTTCATATACTGACTGACTTTCAGTTTTGAGATACAGTCGTGAACTTTTTTTGGATTTTAGAGCAACGACTTCTTAGTATGACTCAAASTCTGGTACTGTAGGTTAATAATTTACAGTATGAAACCTATCAAGTTGCCTTCAGCACTTCACAAGATTAGTATTTTATTGTTTAGCAGAACTTTTTTGAGATAAAATGCTATCAGCTAGTTTTTGTATGTTGAGTTCTTATTCCTGTGAACAGCCTTGGTTGTTTCTTGGGACCTCTGCTGTAAGAATCATAGAATAAAGCCTGGTAGATATAAGCCAACTTGTTGATGAAGGAGTTTTGAATCTGCTTTCCTCCTAATCACTCTTAAAAGTATAAATTATATATATAAATTCAATTGAAGGGAGCTGCGATGAGTTCAAGTTTTTATGATAAGCTTTGACCAAGCTATTAAAATAAGACTTTAAAAGGTATTAGGTTCTTAACTGAAATCCTTCGGAGTAGCTGAACTCAGATGCTCGATCTTGTCCCTTGCTGGAATTTGGTATATCCCTATAATTTGCAGGGACAGAAAGGCATTCTTCTCTTTTTCAAACTTCTCCTCCTGTGGACTATTTGATGTTAATAGTAAAATTTCATCTGCTTCCTTTCATGTCAGTCTAGAGGAAAAAAAGAAAGACTGGAAAAGGACTATTTCAAGTGAATTGTTTTACACTTAACAGATTCCAAATTACATTTATTTCTGCAATGTTGTTCCTAGCAAGCATTTTATTTAACAAAAGGATAAATCTTTCAGAGAACAGTTTCATATGATACTTCTATGCCTATCTCTGTGGTTTCTGAAGTAAATTCTTCTTTAAGTTTTGCAAATTTTAATTCCAGTGGTAGTACTTTTTTTTTTCTTTAAGCAGCAGCCTGATCAGTAACTGTGCAATAGTATGTGCTCCAGCTTCGTTTCTTTAGTAGTTTTGTAGCAGATGCCCTCAGTAAAGGTACTGTGCTTAAAAGTATAAGGTGAGCATAATACAGAGAATATACCTTCTAGTTACCCGGGAGAGATACCAACATGTGAAAGAAGAAAAAATATTGAAGCAATATGTACTTTTACCTAGCTTTTATGAACATAAAGTTTTGAAACAATTTATCCCTCACTTCAGTAATATTTGTGTCTTTCATAAATCATATTTACATATATTTTATGGAAAAATAGCTCCCCTTACTGCCTCTGTAATAAAAGAGTCTTTGCAAATCTGCTCCCTAATAAATTAAAAATAGATGGCCACATCTTTTTTGAAAGTCATAAAGGGGAATTAAGTGCCCATCTCCCATTAACTTTTGATGATGCCTGAGAAAATCTGCCAGAAGATTTCTCACAGATGCCTCCAAAACCAGTGGTTGGGAGTTTACTTTGATTTTGGGAGCAAGCAATTTGCGATGTTGCACTCTGCTTTTTGTCTCAGAGAGGATCATTCTTTGGTAATGTGCCCATGCCTGACACTTTTTTTTTTTTTTTTAAAGAAATGTCAACATTCAAAGGCTGAGGATGCTTTACCTTTGACAATACTGTCTTTTATAACATTACAAATATCAATTTTTAAAAGCATGCCTTCTGATATGTCTTATTGTATAGCCCTAATAAAATCCTCAGTGATATGTATACAAGTTCACTTCAACAGAATGATAGTTGTCCCTCCAAGCAGCATTTGTAGCAGTGGCCGTTGCCGTTGGAGGTGGCCCATATGAGAGTGAGGGTATGTAACTCGTGTTCCTGCTTGTCCGTTCACATACTGTGTGCCTTTGGCAGAGTATCTTCCTTCTTGGTGCCTATCTTCCTTCTCCTCTCTGCAGATTTTAAGATACATGCACTAGAATTTATTTTGATGTTTGTGCGGTATTTGCTCAGTGGAGCACTGATCTTGAGTCCTGTAAGTAGCTAATAACAAAATGGGTTCTGAAAAGCATTAAACGTACGAGTAACAGTATAGGAGCTAGGAATGTCTTCAGTTTACATTCTCCTATTGTTTTGTTCCAAAAATTGGTTGCTATATAGCCTTTTTGGTGTTTTGGTGCACTGTGCCATGTTGCTGCATGGCATTTATATGCAGTAAAAGAAACCAAAATAAGGTATCATAACATTTAAGAGAAAACTCTTTGACCACTGATGTGGTAGTGGTCTCAGAAGCAGCCCAGAGCTAAATAAAGCTATATTGCTTATAAGCAGGTTAAACCTGTGGTAAAAAAGCTTAGCTAGAAAGCTTATTTAACCATAAGGAAGATTAAACTTTCCAAGTTTCCCCTCCTTTCATTAAGAGGAGGTTGAGATGGACTGTTTTCAGAAGAGACATGAAAACCGGGGCGGGGGGAAGAAATATCAGTTACCCCAAAATTAGTGATTTTATTTTCTTTGACTGTAAATATGCTTGTTTCGTGTTATGATACTGGTGATATTATTACTTACTAGTGCATTTTCAAATTCTCTTTAGCCACATATTCCATGGGCCAGCCTCTCCTATCAGAGTGAGATGGAGAAATCAGCCTTGGGGAAAGGGAAGGAACAGACTGGGGAATGATGATGCTTAAAAGGGATCTAGCATGCAATGAATTCCCAGTTTCTTACCTGGCTTGTAGTGGAGCCAGGCACTGTAATCAAAAGGAAAGGGGGAACAGTTTCAGACAAGTCTACTGTAGAAGGTGGCACCCTGTTTTTGCCCAGATATCTGAAACTGGAAAGGCCATCACAGTTAGAARTGTTCAGTAGAGTTATTTTTTTGGCTTTGGGAAATAAAGCAGAAGAGATAAAAATCATGAATGTTTTTCTTCTCCTCAGCTGATGAATTTTCTGCCCCACAGTCTTCCATCTGTCTTCCTCACATTCTTCTGGTATATATATTGTAGGTATATTGCAGAGAAAGGATGGAAAAGCACAAGACCACAGTCACCCATGTTCTGGATTAGGTACGACTAAACCTGACTCCACAAACTCAAAGAGGTTTTCAGTTTTGTCATAGTTCTCCTTACTTCAACAGAATCCTTTACCTTAGTGATGGCAGCAACTGCTGGAAACATGGCCCCGGTAGAAATAAGATTGCTGTAGTTCTGAAGACAACGAACTTAAAATAAGCAATCATGGTCTACAACAATTTACAGACATGGGGATTAAAATATTCCAAATGGCTTAATTAAGTCTGTTGTGCAGCCAAATCATTGATCCAAAGGTGAGTGTAAAAAAGGGATAATTTGGTGGAAAAACAGTTTTTTTCTGGATTAAAAATTATGAATTAAAACAAAAAATCCATGGAGGTTCGTCTATAATTAAGATTTCTTCATGTGTGCTGGTTTTTTTTCCTTCTCTCATCAGACTTTAAACCTATTAAGCTGAAATCAGAGAAAATCACTTAAACCTGTCCTATGCGCAGTACCCATTAGTTCGATTTGAGTTAATCTGTTTTGGAAATGAAACTAAACTATAGGTAGTTTGCCAAATAAAACCAAGATAAACTTTGTGATCCAGTGGTGATTTAAATACTTTTTGTTCCCATTTACACTGGCAAATTTGATCTGGATTAGCTAAGAGGACCTACATATCTAACAAAGCATTTAACAAAAAATTAAGAGAAAGTATCTTTATATTGAAACCATTTCTCAAAACTAAAAAAAGAGTGCTTTCTGAAAATATTGTCAATATGCTAAGACGAATTAATTTAAAAGGTTTGCTAGTCTTTGAATCTAAGCAGCTAATGTTAGACAAGGGGTAGCTATGTAAATCCAACTTGAGTTGCCATTATTAACCATTAATCTTAAAATAGATGAATCCATAGACACTGGAATCATACACTGATAATTTAATATAAATGTATTAGACTTGCTAGTAATATTCTGCCAAGGACCATTTTAAGCATCTGAAAAAAACACAGACTAACTCATAGCAATAACATAATTTTAGACAGTATCTTAGGTTGAGGAAATATGTTTTATGTTACAGAATTTCAAAAGGTAAAAATATTTTAAAATGTTCTCCTTATGCTTCTATTGTATTTTTACTTTATTGCTGGTGATTTCTACTTTTGACTAGCTAATGGGAATGTATTTTTTCTCTGTATTGCTATTACCTCTTCCTGCTACTTTCCAGGTCACTAATTTTTCTGCTTAGAGTTCATTCTGCTTAGACCGATATGCTGTCTTTTTTAATGAGGTTATTTCTGGGTTATTAGCCTTCCTGTTATATGATACCTTATGTGAAAGATCTAATTGATGTAAATCAAACATAGCTTGCAGAAGAAAATCAAAATGATCTTTTAGATATTTTGTAGGTTCATGTGTATCTCAGAAATTCTGTATTTAAAGCTACTTTTTAGACAAGAGGGTTATATGTGGCTAATAACACAAATAAATCTTTTTTTATTCATACATTAACAGGTTCAAAGAAGTGGAAATTGAAGAAATGCATTGGCATTTTGGTTTGCTGAATAAGCTTTAGATGGAAATTACTCTGAAAAGTATTTAGTGGGAGGGGTTTAATTGTACAGCTCAATAACCTCAGTAACATTTTTTTATTAAAGCATTCTTACATAAGCCGTTAAGCTTTAGGTTAATTTTTACTGTTATTTTCTGGTTATGTTTAATAACAGAGATTGGAAATACAACTAAGACTGCTATACCTTGTTAACACTTCTAAATGGATTACATGTATGCTGCCTTTTTAGAATTATATTTGCTGCAAATTTTGCAGGATTGTGTTGTTATGTTACACATATTAAAAGCATGTTGTTTTCCAGTCATTTCGCTTGTGGCAATCGGTGGTGTCAAGGGGAATTGTGTGACTTTTGTGTATACATTATAATTATATAGGAAAGTAAAATGCGATTTATTCTTTTTCACATTGGCTTTCCCCTCCTATGCAGTCTGATATTTTTCACCTCAACTGAAATGTCCTAGTTTAAAGATACATGAATGACCTTTATGTATACCAGTTTATATTATTCTATACTACCTGTGCATGTTTTTCATAATATACACACAAAAGACATGTTGTTTCTTGAGAAAATATCTGGCACAATACACCCCAATTTACCTAGCTCTGAATATTTAGGTAAGTATTGCATTGGAATTTAAAGTTTTTCTTGCCAGCTGTCAGGTTGCTTTTTTTTGTTTTGTTTGGTTTGCTTTGGGGTTTTTTTTGCCYGTGTTTTAGGATTGAAGTGTCAACCTCTGCTGCCACACCTTAGTTCTATTTAACACATGTACAAAATTGTTTTTCCTGAAGAAAACTGGGACAAAATCCCATTTTGATCTGCCTTACAGATCTATAATGAAAGACAATAATAAAAAAGTCTTTCAAGCTAATAGGATACATTTTGTTTTCCTTTTGCTCAGAGCTAGCAAGCTATTCATTAGTATTCCTGAATCACTAGAACTATTTTATTTCCCAAGGACTTGAGAAAATTCCTGATTTTGAGGGATACAAACATAATAAGATGTTGAATGTTTGCTAAATCTTGTGCTGATCTTCTGAGCATGCTTAGAGTCAATGATCTATTTTGTGGGAACTTGAGCAGGCCTAGACTGAGCTTTGTATTCTGGAAATTAATTAAACATATTTGTCTATAGCAAATATGTTTTCAGACAAAACTTCCTGGTGATTTTTTGATAAACGATAGATTGTGTGAGAAATTATAGTGAATAAAAACATACATCACCGAAAATAATATTAGCCTAAGCAACACTTTAATATTTTTTTTCTTGTTGCCAGTGAATACAGAAGAAATCACAACAGTTCAAGTAAAGACATTTCCCTGTTGAAGGTGAGTTAGCAGTTGTTAAATGAAAGAAGGAAGATGATAATGACTGCTAATTTCTAAGAAGCTAGAATTTTGTCGTTGTCAAAGCCAGACATGCATTTGGGCAAATAAAGTTAGATGTGTCGGGTTCTAATCTGGTGACTTCTAGTACACCATTTGGACATTACAGATTTAAATTAATGGCATTAGTTTCACTGACATAGTTTTTCCAAAAGTCACTGCATGGTTCATGAGATTTCAAAGTATTGACATTATTGTTGTTTGAGATGTTTAATTTCAACAAAGGATATAACAACAGACCTAGGCAAACTGAGTTTAAGAATAAGATGGAATATTATCATTTATTTCCTTGAAACATGTACGTTGAGGTGGGGAAAAAAAAAAAGCAAAAAAACCCCCAACCCCTGACACCTTGGTTGAGGAAAAAAAGTAAAAGCAGTATCTGGAATTCCCTCCCCAACATAAAGTGAATCCAGACTGATATCTGCTTGGGAAAACTGCTTACAGGTACATCCGATATCAAAAATCTCTTGAGAAAACTGTTAGATAGTGGCATTGTCTGGCATAGCAGAGACAGGTGTATTTCTGTTTATAAAGCTACAGAAAATTTCTCCACTGGGTGAAGGCTAATGAACTTTGGGGTTTTCTGGAAGGTTTTTCCTGCAGCTGCTTGCTGCTAGATGGTGCAACGGTGCTGTGGCTGCCAGAAGGTCCTCTACCGAGTGCCTTCATATCAGTTCCAATATTGCCTATTCCACATGCAGCAACTGCCATGAAATATCATTCTAGCAGGTTCGCCTTCTTCAGCAGTTACAGAGATGCAATACAGCGGTACTGCATCTTCAGAAAATCTGGACTGCCACTGTAATCTTGTCCCCTAGATCCTTTCTTTTCCTGGAAACCCATAGTCTTTTATCCAGGATCCTTGCTGGAACATCTGGTTTAGTCATATGGATTAATCTGAGCATGAAATTGTTCTGCAGGTTACAATAGAAGTAGAAAGTCTTTAATCCTAAATTGTGTCTCTTCAAATTTTAGCTAAGTCTAGCCCGCAGTAACTTGTGCCTTGGACTTCATCAGGAGCTAGAGTGGTTCAGAGCGCTCTGCTGTGTGTTGCCCACAGTATGATCTGGGGAGCTTTTTGAAAGCCTGGGAGAACTTGAACAGAGATGGCTCTTGCAGTACGGTCCCCAAAACCGCATGTGCAGAAGTAGGCAGAAATTCAAGCCATGAGTCTTCCAGAGAGCTTGGTCCCTAAATGTTGCCGTAGCAGGTGATGGTCTGGATGGAAGATATTCCTTTAAGATCCATCAGCGCGATGCAGTTGAAACCGCTTTTGTTTCACATTCCTAGCTAGATAGAGCTCACCACTGAGGTGACCTCTGCTACATGGCTTCAACCAATGAATTGCTGACCAGCAGAGTCCTAGGGCTGAGCAGGAGCCCAGGATGTTTTGGGCTTGGGAGACCAATACATCTGCAAGGCCTCAGAAGGTGAAGTCCTTGTAGGACACATTGTGTGTCTGTGTGTTTTTCCTAAAATTTGAGCTTGCCAGGTGTATCCTTTGGAATATAACAAAGTAAATCCTTCTCTTCTGCATTAGTCCTTGTGTTTTACTGCCCACAGCAGCTCAGTTCTGTTTAGCTGTGGGCTGCTTACCCACAGCAAATAACTGAAATGTATGATTGTCTGAAAATAGCTTATTTGTCAAGCTCTGTTAATTCTAAAGTTTATCTGATCATATATTATTTTAAGAGTAATATATTGATAACAGAGGTTCTGTAGAATGCTGCTAGAAAATAGGAAGTTTGTGTTTATGTGATAAGTGCAGCAGTTAATTTGCATTCTTCTTTATAGTTTATACTGCTTTTACACATCTAAATGCAGTCACACAGTTGCTGAATGCTGTTAAGGTCCACGCATTGCTCAGTGACAGAAGATAGCCATTATAAGACTTTCAAAGCATGTTTCCATCAGTTTCCTGTCATAAGGCGAGTGGGTGGCAGACTGGCCCCCCAACTGGCCTGTTGGGCTGACAACAAATGTGTCCAAATTCATCCACAAAATGCTTGCTGTTACTTGGAAAAAAAGTCTGAAGAGGCAAATATTAGTAGCTTGTTTGGCAAAAGTTTAACTGAAAACAAATGATGAGTGTGTTAGTGCTTCTGTTTTGTATTTGTTTTACTTACTAGTGGTATTAAATTAATAGTTTGCATTCGGCTGGTATTAGAGTTTGGGTAGTGTTAACATTTGGGTCAAACAACATAGATTTATTTGCAACATATGGGGGGGAAAAAGGTGATGTGACTTTTGTTCTTTCCCTTCCACACTTTTCTGATTTGCACTGAAACAGTAATGAGAAAGCAAATGTATGATTGTTTTTTCCTTCTGTAATAATTCTTATTTGAATTCCTTAGATGTTTCATTATCTTCAGTATTGAAGAGCCAGCTTGTTCATAAGTCAATGTCTGCCTTTGCAGGACCTAAGCCCTTTCTGCATGCTTTGAAGTACTGGCCACTAACCATCAGAGTTCATTCTCCTGTAGAGTGGAGCGGCACAGCCAGGGTGGCACGGCACAGCCAGGGTGGCACGGCTAGCCGCTGCTGCTATCTTGCCCTTGCAGCTTATAGCAGCCAGCAGTAGAAGCAAAACAGTATCCAGTCAGAAGAGATGCCATAAAGATATGCTAGATTTGGCCATCTGCCATACATGAAAGATAGCATCCAGTCAAAGCGTGTGTCTCCCACTCTCTATACTTCCTCTGTTGTCCTGGGCTTACAGGAGACTGCTGTTGTTTCTGGTTCTGAAGTTATGCAGGGGTGATATTGTACTAGCACAGGTCTTGCAATGTGCAGCAGTGGTGAGTGTCAAATAACTTATATTGTGTCTCTCCCAAGATTAAGAATTTAGGCAGTTTGTTCTAATCCAGGATCTAATCACATATCCTGACTGGGGTAGACCTTTTTGTGAAGAGAGTGCAGATGCTTGGAGCTCCTTACACTGCTGTGGCATTGGGAGGTGTGCACTTTCTCTACATAGTAGATTTTAAGAAGTTGAATCTTCAAAACTGATCTTGTAACGATTTTTGGCTTTCTTTTAAAACAACAAAAAAGCTATTTCCTTTCATTTATATTCTAGTCCTGGATATGTGCAAATGCTTTAGGTCTATGGATTTAAATGAGCAGAGGATTTGTGAGGTTCAGATACTGAGGGTTTGAATCTTACAGCAGGAGTACGGGTATGATAATTCAGGAAATCTGTCATTCATGTTTCAGCTACTGCTAGGAACACTTTTGTCTTTGGGTGATTTAAGTTTCAAATAAAGTTCTGGACATTTGGAAGGAATCCTCTATTTCAGTCTGTTTCTGTTCCTCTCAAGGAAATATTTATCTTCAAATTAGGAGTGTAATAGGGGGTGTGTTTATGAGCTCTCCAAAATGTGAAAGTGTTGGTGTAAATGTCTCAGGTCTTCAGAGTTCAGTGGTGAATCTTTTTTGTTTTGTTTGGACACAAAAGAAAGGAAGTTGCTTATCAAATTTATGGAATTGCTTTAACATTTGCTTTTTCAGGTGTGTGAAATGGCTGGCACTTACTTCCAGGTCTATATCATAATCTAATAAACCTTTAATCCAGAAGAGTCTTTAAACCACTCTTTCTGAGTAATTTAAACTGTTGTATCTGCCTGCTTGTAAAAGATGGATAGTATTACCATTCACCTGGGAACTACCTTCATTAATAAATTTGGATGAGATTCCATTCACTCTTTTCATCTGTGCTTGATATGGAATTCTCCAGGTGCAGTCAAAGGTGAAACTGCGGGGGAAGAGGAGGAAAAAAGAACATCTAACTTCATAGTAGAAGATTTTTCCCTGTAGTTTTTACCATTCTGACATATCACTTCGTGTGATTGTTCACTCTTACTACTACAGCACTAAAAGCCACTGATAGTATTTGTAGTTTTTCAACAGGCTCTGTTAACATAAAATATGAATATTCTTTTTGCTCTGTTGATAGTAATTAAATGCAATAGAGATCATCCTGAACTTGAAAATGCAGGCCATGGTTCAGAACTGAGTTTTAGAGTATGCATCTTTTTGTTCATTTATATTCAGGAGTATGTGAAATTCTGGGAATTCTATCTTAGAACTTCAGTAATTTGTGTACAAGCAAAAAAAGATGGAAAAGGCTCATCTGCCTCTTAGTAATTATAATAATGGAAATCTAAGAAGCCTCATCTATTGCTTGTCTGTTTAAAGCAAAATTTAGTAATCTGGAGCAGTACTGAAGATTAGATACCTTTCTTCTGTTCAGTCCCCTACTTAGCAGAAACATCAATGCTAAGAGCATTTCATTTTCTGGTCTGTGAAATTGTTTAATTTGTGGTTACAATGCCTTTAATTTCAGGAATGCATATCCTTTTCCAGTCAGATAGCACCTCAGTGCCAAAGTGTAGCTATTGGAGCCCCCTCGTACTGTGCATCGTATTGTGCACTGTACACACAATACACACTGTGTATTGTGCCAGTCCCGGCAGTAAGCCCTATGGGAACCCTCCTGGGTAGACAACACCATGAGTAATCTGAAATGACTTGTGTGTTGATTTGTTAGCTAGAATTACCTTGGTTTTATGCATGATGAGGACACCAAGGGAAGTCATTCTCCTCTTCCAACATGCTGAATTTCATAAAACCTGTAAGAACTGAGAAGGACTTCTACTCTTTTCAAATTTGGTTGAAATTGGCCAAAGGTTAAATGGTCAGTGGCACCTCAAAGGTGGGAAATGATGGTTGCCGAAGCCTTGCTTTCTTAAGGAGCTAGGTTTCTGCCTTAGTGAGTTTAGGAACCAGTGAAGTATTCCTAAAACTTTACAAAAGAATCTCCACTGTCCTCATTCTACATATGATAAAAAAGTGATCACTGCACTCCCCTCCCTGCCCTGAATTCTGCTACAGAAGGGACAGGTGAGCTATCTGATGAGCATGTTAAGTGTTTAAGTGTTTTAGAACTTTAAAGTCACCAACTTTGGGTTCATGATAAAGACTCAAAATAATTATGACTGTCATATGAAAGCAGATTCTACTTTCATTGAGATTATAAGTTTAACAATGTGAATATTTTCCTTTTTCTCAGTATTTTCTACTRCTTTCTATCAAAGATATTGAATGGACCAAATCATGCTACATGCACCATGAATGACAACTAGTTCTTTATCCACCTACCACTGGAATATTACAGATCAATTTAGCAAGAGTGCTAACAGCAACCATTTTTATTCCCCTCGCTCCTTTTTCAAATCCCAGAAGATGAATTCTTATGTAGTCAGTTCAACACGTAGATGACCAATTTATGTTGTAATTCCTAAAACAGTGTGTTTAGAATTTATGCTAGCTACAGCTCAACTGTGCTCAGTGTTCCCAAATTCCTTATCTTTACTTGCATGCATTCTGGTAGGAAACATTATTCTTTTTGGTTAACCTGTCTTTCCAAGATAATTAATTTGTATTTGGAGCTTCCAAAAAGATTTTAATTGAAAGTTAGATTTATGCCAAAATGTTTCCTKGGATCCTGGATTTTCCTTCTGTTTTATACTGTGTGTACACTTTTTCAGAATGCTGCAGTAATTCCACAGTCATGTAACATGTTCTGCAACTCTCAGAGATATCCTGGGAAAGTCGATTCCACCTATTGTTTTTTCCAGATTAGATTGGTTTATAAATTGGTCTGGAATGTGAATTTCCTTCTCTGTTGTGGTCTTTTGTTAAAAGCTGTCTTTACATCATGATAAAACTTTTCTTTAAAAAACAAAATACTTAATTTCATTAATCTGTTTAGCAATACCAATATAATGAGCCATAATATTGATTTTTTTACTTAGGATTTAAAATCCCTATTTCTTTCCACAGAATTAAATACTTCAAACTGATACTCAACCTCCTTATAGTCCCCTCTTTAATTTAGT
Organism: Oceanodroma leucorhoa; assembly: GCA_030449065.1. Lineage (NCBI taxonomy): Eukaryota > Metazoa > Chordata > Aves > Procellariiformes > Oceanodroma > Oceanodroma leucorhoa. The sequence continues at coordinate 8,703,591 of JASVER010000007.1, read as the reverse complement.
TGTTATAATTAGGCATTAACTGGTGTCGGTGGTATAGCCAGTTACAAGCCATTCTGTTCTGCTTGTCTTGATTATCACAGTTTAGATGTAAAGTAAATTAGAATGAAAGACTATACAGTCCAATTACAGATAAAAGCAGCAAACTCTACTGCTGTAATTAGATGCCAGTACTATTTTTCTTAGATTTTCTATCTCTGAGGGCATTTCTTGTAGCTACTTTACTGAAGCTAATGTTTAAAGATTTTATAAATGCTGTGTGTCTTTGCGGCGTCATCTTTGCTCCTTAAACTTTAAGTGGCCTGTTCTGAGGTGCAGGATCTGTGTCTGTGTATTCCAKAATACATCTTTTTTTCAAGATGATGTAATGTGTTATGCATATTATGAGTGTATAGACCTTAATAAGCATGAGTGTGAAATAGTTAACATCCGTGTGTTCAAGCCTTTCCATTTGTAGCAGTGAGGAAGTACCTGCTTTTTGSCATGATGCAAAATACTACCATCCGTTTCTCTTCTGTCACGGCAGATGTAAGGGTGGGCGTGCTAAGGGCTCTGCTGTCTTCCACGTAGGTGACTTCTTCACCAGAGGACAGTCACCTTCACAAATCTGCTATGAACCTGAGCCTCTGGTGTACCTCATTGACAGTCACATTTTTTAAACAGCATCTCCCAGAATTATTCATTAAAAAGAGTGCTTCAAAGAATTCATGGGATAAGGAGAAGACAAAGACACTCAGCAGGCAATTGACTTGCTCAAGGTCATATAMAGCTTCCTGGCTCCCAGGCCAGTATCCTACAAACCAACTCTTGTTATCTTCCTAAGAAATCTTTATAAACTTGCACGCAAGCATCCATAAAATAGCAAAAACCAATGTAGGTTGGACTGGTTTTGATGTTTTTTGCAGAAAAGAATCATGTCCTTTATGAATGGCAAAAAAGCTCTAGATCCRAATTCACTGAAACATGATGAAACAGGAACCATTTCACCCTCAGCAAGGTGGTGACTGTAACTATGACATTTTTGGTACTTTTACCAGTAAAGACACTGCAGACAGTTGTGTTAAGACAGTTTGTATATGCAAGGAATACTTTATCCTGGCAAAAAATACAAATTCTGCTGTATTCATCCTTAAGTCCTTGAGGTAAAAAGGAAGTACCTTTCAAATAATTTATAGAATCATAGAATAGTTTGGGTTGGAAGGGACCTTTAAAGGTCATCTAGTCCACCCCCCCTCATCGGGTCCCATGGACTTGTGCACCTTCAGGTTCCTCAGATGGTCTCGAACCTGATCTTCTCCTACAGTGGGTGGCACTTCATTCTCCCAGTCCTCTCCTTCTGCAGCTTGGGCAGTGAGGCTCGAGTACTTGCTGGTGAAGACTGAGGCAAAAAAGTCATTGAGTACCTCTGCCTTCTCTGTGTCCCGGGTAACCAGGTTTCCCATTTCATTCCGGAGAGGGCCAAGATTTTCYCTAGTCTTCCTTTTATCCTCGACGTACCTGTAGAAGGAAAAGTCTGGTGTTTACTATAGCTGATCAAAAGCACCTGATGGAATCATTTTTGTACTGAAAAATTCAAATGTATAATTTTGTTGTGGGAAAAGCTCAGTTTCAGTTAACCTGTTGGTGGAACACTGCATCAAAATAATTGGCTTCAACTGTTTTATTTTGGCAGAGTTGTTTCAAGTCATTCCAAAGCATACTAAGAATTACAATTAGTGAGTATTAGTATTATATGTGTTATGCTATGTTTAGTGTTTATTATACACTGAATATTTTACATGCAACAAAATCTGAAATCATTTGAATCAGAGTAAGATTGCTTAAGAAATAATGTCTTCATATGAACTTTTTTGGGGATAATATTTTACTAGAAAATAAAAGAATTGTTGTTTTGCAACAATTGCAATTCTTTTTTTCAATCAAAATAATTGAAATGCCAGTTATTGAGCAGTTTTCTAGCCCTTTAGCAACTGGTGATATGTATTATATGTCAGTAGTATCCAAAGTGTTATTCTGTAAAGTCATAAAATATCATTTATACATGATAAAACTTTCAAATTAGTACCAATTCTTATCAGTAAAGGGATAGTGCCAGAAATTATCTCAAACAAGGAATGAGGAGCATATTGATCATTATGTGCGAAATTTGCCTGACTAGAGTACAGTCCAGCTGCTTGGATTTTAGGTCAGTCTTGTCTACTCTTTTAGAGGTGAACTAAACCTCTGGAGCAGAGCTTGGGAATAAAGCTGTTGACTGAAAGAGCAGCTACAACTCTTTCACACCACTTGAATGGCATATTTGAAACATCAAAGGCATCTATGTAAGAGCTCCACAATGGACTTTACATTGTCTGGAGAACTTGTATCACTATAGAAACAGGAAATCTAAGGAAATTTTATGTGAGTAACATAATATTAGGGACCATTATTGGGGTGATATTATAGCTGGTAGTAAAAGAGATTTAAAAAACATACTTGTATTATCGATGTTTCTCTCTTACCTGCTGTGTTTGAGTACCATTTTAATGTACCGGTAAAGTGGAAAAGACTCATGTTGTTTGATTCTCTAGGGTAAAGTTAACTGGTAATTTAAATGAAAATGATAATAAAAAAAAAATTTAGTAAGTTTCATTTTTCAAAGTAATGTTAMAACTTCCTGTTTCACAGCAAATGTACAGAAAATTATATATGTTGATTTAAGAAGATTAATTTTTACTTGACTAATTTTCTAAAGATCATTTAAGGCATAAGCAAAGCATATATTTTCTTGTGGAACTAAATTGGTCTGACCCCTTGCTAATTTTACCTACAATTAGTTTGGTGTAATTATCACAGCATACAATTTAGTCTGCTTCCACAAAAAATTATTGTTCATGGGGCCATAAAACTCTTTAAAAATTGCTTAATGAACAACTCAGCCATGAGTTTGTCTTAGAAGATGAGAATTGCTGTTAAATATGTAGAACATGAAGATGGAATATGTGTACATTGTACATAACAAACTTGGTACAAAACCAACCCCCCAGGACACTCTACAGCGTGGAAAAATAACGTGAGGTCACATAATGAAAGACTGTATCTAAACAGATCAAGCTGAAGTAAGATGACATGTGCAAGCTAAATCCTGGTATCTCCTGATTTCTAAGGCTTGGATCTTCCACCCTAGTATTATCTTAACATGAACTCAGGTCTTCTTTTGGTGGTGGTGGTTTTTGTTTTTAATGAAAATGGTGGCATCATTCATATGTAGGATTTTGGACTGAGTTACATACTAATAGTTAAGGTAAAGTTTGGTGTCAGTGCTTTTCCTAAACCTAGGAGACCTACATGCCAAGCACCACATATTTTGATTTTAATTTCTTTTTTCAAGTGAAGGAAATTGCTGAAACTTTTGCAAGACTTGAACCATCTAACAGTCCAGAAGTGAGGATCAGCCCGTAGCAAGAATATTCAGATACCTATACAGCACCTGTACTTTCAACAGGATTTTTCCACATCTTAATTTTTCTGTGTAAACCACAGAATTAGCTTCTGATTTTTAATACATATGCTTTGCTCATAAGAGGAAGCAAAACAGATTTCTTCCTTTATTAATTTTTACAGAGACTGAGGCAATTTTTCCTTTATTTCCTCTGTAGACAATGGTAGAGATAAAGATACCAATTCTCATTGAACCTTTTTCTCCCTCAGGTAAAAAAAAAAAAAAAAAAAGGCAGAAAAACTATCTGCAGATTTACATTATGGCTAGAGGGAGACATTTCCTTCTTGAGCTCTCAAATTTATCGGAGATGAACCCTTTCCATGCCAGCTCAAAGTTTATACAGAAAATGATAAAGAAACAAATTATATATTTCTGTAACCCTTTACTTTCAAAACAAGAGTACTTGCATTTTGTCTTCTGTTGTGGAAGCCAATGCTGCTTAAGGAGATTCACTCCTCAGAACAGCAGCTTTTTGTGGAAGAGAGCTGTAGATAGATCTGGCTTGATTCTCAATGCGTAGTATGATGCTATTGAAAAAAACTCCAAACTTGCCAAAGAGTCTGAAATGAGATTTCCAGTGGGATAGAAATAGCACCTAAAACGAACCTGGGGTTTTAGGTAAGTGCAGTCGACATGGGTTTTGTATTATATCTCCAGAATTAGGGGGAATGGATCACTACCCTTTTTATTTAGCAAGAGCAACTTGAATCCTCTACATCTTAACCTATGCATTTTCTATAACATCTGTCACCGTATTAAGATGGTGCTGACGTATATTTCTCCTCTTTGACAACCTTTTTTCTTAAACCACTTTTATGGGTTGCAATCTTATCATGATTTCCTACTGCCAAACTATATTAAGAAACCTGTTTCCATTGCTAATGTGTAGCAGGTAAGATATACTTGAGCTTCAAAATATTGTTTCTATTCTAACTTTTGTCAACAGTGTACACTAAAATGTTTTGGGTGAGATTTTCAAGATGCACACAATATTAGCCAAAATAGTGTCAGTCATAAAAGTCCCTTTGTCTTTAGTGGACAGAAAGGTAAATAATGCATGTTTTTTAAAATCCTGCCGTCATTTATTGTAATACTTTGTGGCTTCATAAGATCTTATTTCATTGGTTGCCATACAGCCTCCAGAAAGCATCATCTTGTGCACGACTCAAGACCTCTTTCCCTAGTAAACTAATGGAGTACCTTTTGGCAACCTTCCAACTTATAGTCTGCTCCAGATGGCATTGCTTACCACTTCTAAGCAGCACAGGAACAGGCAGCGACTGCCTTATTCTTTCTGTCAAATAAACAATACATGTTTTGGTAGGTTGGGATGTGGTAAAAATAAATCAAGCTTCATGAGGGTGAGCAGTAAGCTGAGTTCATAAGTAGAACTGTTCAACTTTGGAGGTCGAGTTGCCTACTATCAGGTTCAGAAAGGAATTCCAGATAATATACCTTGTGGCAAGCAAATCGTAGGCTCAGTTTCTAGCCTGGCTTCTCTGTAAGGAAAATGGCCACGCTCTAAAACAAACGGTGCCTTTTGGCAACAAAACTAGCAGGATGAGTTTAAATGGTTCCACAGCTCGGATCTTTTGGCAGTTCAGATACTGGAAGTCTAAGCATGATATATCGTGATGTTACAACTGTGTACAGTATGATACAGGATGAAATTGTGTGGAAAAGCAAAGCCTTCTGTTTGCTTAAGTAACAGTGCATTCACCGTGATTATCAAAGTGGTCAACTCTGTAAGTGCAATTAACAGTTCGGATTTTCCTGCTTGTTTATATCATGCATACTGTAAGTAAAGTTCTATCAGCGATTCMTGAGTTAAGCCCAGAAAAGTTTTGTTATGAATCTGTTGTATAGAAAACAATGGTATAACTGAGATTATTTGTCCGTTTCATGGGAGGAGTCGCAATATTTGTAAATATGTTTATCCTACTATCTTTAATTCCGTTTTCCTTGTATGTGCTCAGTGCACATCATTTATGTCAGAAGCCCTCAAAATATCAGTAATTAATCTGTAGTGATACTGAATATTCTGTAACTGTGAATAATAACTTTTACTTTCACTGAGAGGGTTTTTTTAAACCTCTCAGTGAAATGCAAACTATTGTTCTCAGTTAGTTACAATGAGGAGAGAAATATAAACTGTATTCAAGGGAAAGTTACTATAAGCAATTCAGATCAAGTGTTTAATTGGTATAAACTAGCCTTGCTCCATGTTTTGTGTGCCGTTATAACTACCTTCCTGAAGACTAGATTTTGCCCTTGCAGACAGTAATCTGAGATTTATTTTTTTTCTACAGATGTTTTTTCTCTATGTACTAGATGACTGTCCACAAGACTTACAACTATACCTGGGTAGCAGGCTCAGGGACATCCTCTTTTGTTTTTTTTTTAATAGCCAGTCCAAAAAACAATCTTTTTGGAGATACAGCAGAGAAGAATTAAATGATACTTTCAGATTACATAAACAACTACCTGACTAAGCAAAGAATTAGGTTAATATCCACCGCACCTTATATTTTAAGATCTTATGTTTGAATCTTTCCACAGAAATTAGTGGCAACGCTCCCATAGAAATTACATTGGAATCAAGAGTGGAGCCTGGCTCTAAAGATTTTTCTTTCTGTCATCCCACACGTTACTTTCACCTACAAGAATGACAGTCATGACTATTTATGTTGGAAACTCTATACTTAGGTCTCCTGGAATTTACATGACCCAAATATTTAAACAAGTGGTTTTAATATTTTACAGTCTTTTAAGTATCAGGTGGAGTTCAACTTCATATTGCAATTTGGAATGTGAGTTTACTTAATTTCATGAGTAAATCGACTCAATCATTTAGGGTGGGGAAGGATAGTTTAAAATTTGTAAATATTCCTAAAGCTTATACAGCAGTTTAGTAACTATTTATTACTTAGATCTACTATACTTCTTTCCAACAGCAGAAAGAATTAAAGTTATAATAGATTTCTAAAAGTGCATGTGTGTATATATATAGATAGGTTTTTACTTATATACATATACATATTTAGTGTATGTGCACTTGTGTACACAGTAAATGGTATGATACTCAAAAGTAGTAAATAATGGGAACAGAGTGCGATAAAAAACAAAATGAAAAAAATAATTAAAACAATAAGTATTCCATTCATTCTAAGCATATCACACAGAATTGCATTAGGAAAAACAATAAAAAATGTGCTTTTAATCTGATAGTAAAAAACCCCAATAAAATAAAAATGAGATCCATTAATGAAAATAATGGATTTTATCCAAACTAGTTAAATACTTAGCTTATAATTATTTTTTTTTTAGTTGATGATGCAGTAGTTTTAGTTACATACTGGGTTGCTAAAGTGCAATTAGTACCAGTGTTATAATTTTAAGAACAAAATGAATGGATATATATAAAAATATGTTCTTAAGGATTCCAGGATGGCTGTGGTTCAAAAAAAGAAAAAACTTTTCTTTGAATGGCATATTAAAAAGAAACGGCTAAGACATTTTGGAATGTGTTAAGTCCCGAGGAAATGGATTAATGGGTCAATAATGTGATAGTACTGTCTAAAGGCAGTTCGGTTTAAGAGATACTTCATTTTAGTCATAAAATTTCCTATGTGGTTTGCGATTCTGAAATCTTTTCAGTTGTACAGTTGAAATTATTTATTTCAGAAATAATGGATCAAGAAACTAGGTTATGAAAGTGCATTTACATTGATGAAACATATATTCTGTCTTTGGTTTTTCTCATTTTGGTCATCCTCATGTTTTCCTCTGTTTGGTCTTTTGTGTCCTGAAAGACTAGATGTGATTAGAAGTTRAATTTAAGTTGCATGGGTAATTGATTAACTTATTAGAAATCACAATTCACAATTTATCACATGCCTCCCTAATTTTTCACATTGTGATTACAAATGGGGGCTATATGAAGAATTGGAGACATATAAGATAAAGTGCAAAACCATGTGATAAATGTAGTTATCATGCACCTTTTGGCAGCCTTATCTCCTCTCTGCTCACTCATCCATCTCTCCTGGGACTTATTCTAATGTYCTAAACCTATGAGCAGAGTCAATCAATCACTGAAATTTTAAAATCAAACTCTACCAGAACAGTTTTATCCCCTTTTTGCCAAATGGTGAAATGCCTTCCCTATTTCAGTCCTGCCGATTTTCTGTGCAGAAGTGCTATGGTTATGGTATGGTTGATAGCTTTCTGAAGCTGGGAAGTGGTGATTCCTACCGTTCCAAAGGGATACAGACTTTGCTTTCTCRCACATCTCCTACAAGATATTATACACATGGAATGAGACATCTCTGTGCATGCCTACTTCAGAGCTAGCTAGCTCTGTGTGTAATGAAGCCTGTCTTCTGGAGATCACTGGATCATGGTTAAAACTGTATTTTACATGCCCATAACATAACTTGCAAAAGTTCATCACTGAACTGCATTCTAACATGTTTTCAGAGACACTTTTCTAAATCCAAATTTCAACTTTTATAAACAGTAGGTATGCCAAATACATTGCAAATGATTTGACATWATGAATAAAGCGTATTTTCAATCTTTCCTTGTATTCAAACTGGGAAAAAACTTTGTACGTGCTCCAAAATAACTTCCTCAACTGCAGAATGAACTATTTCTAGAAAGGGGGAAAGGTAAGGCGAAAATCTCAGTAAAAATAATTGAAACCAATTAAGGATTTGTTATTTTCAAATGATATTCCAGATGTAATACATATTATTATGTATCTATTCAAGTATATTACAGTATAATATTATAGTATATTATTATATATAWTGTATATGTAAAGTGTGTGATTTCGTATATAATGTATATTATTAGTGTGTTTAAGTATATTTTAGTATATCGTGTAAACTTTATTAGAGTAACTTTTTTTTCTCCAATGGAGAAAGAAATGTTAAAGTTCCTGCACAACTGATCAGACTTTATGTTTGTCATTTCATTTACATAATCTTTTTTCTGTACAGGGAGAAATGATTCTTTCATTTCTTTGTAYTCTTTGGATAGTGGAACCAGATGAGAAAAATGCTTGTTTTGGCACTTCCCCAAAGGGAAATATAGATTTTGATGTTGGCGAAGATGACTTCAGCAAATAGTGCACATAAAAACCTAGCATTTCATGCAAGTTCATAAGAAGAAACTACAGAATAGAATAACTTTTATGAAGAAAGTCTATGTCTTACTTGGTGAATAGGTCCCTGTGCTACCATAATAATGCCCAGTTCTCCAACTACAAACACTTATTTGTTCAAAGTGAATATTAACAATGTAATTTACTATCTAATTACAATTTTATAGTAATAACTGAAAATGTGCTGTTAAGAAGCATCGCATTCACTGCCTCACACAATCAGACTGTTCTTAGCAGCGTAGTGTGTGATTTTTGTCAATATGCAAGCATTACAGAGATTTCATAGAAAGCATTGACTTGGATTTCAAAAATTTTCATACTCAAACCTTTTTATAAAAAAACTTTTTTTAGAAAGCTACTACTAGTGATCCAATATCACAGTCACGTTACAGCTGAGGAATAACTTCTGTAAGCTTTAATGGAGGCAGGATTAAGCCCTGTGAACAATCAGTTTGCATAGCAAGCCTTATTCATGTAAAAGACCTATGCATTTCATTTCTCAAGGAATATATTTCACTGATTTGCAAGGTTCCAGAGGAATGGGTTAATGTTGCAAAAAGTTGCTATTTTTATCAGGTAATCGGAAAGATTTTTCATTTAAAGCTACAGAATTAAAAGCCAATTGAAAAAAAGAATGCAATATTAACATTTAGAAATAAGGCATTATTGAAATGTATTTAGTTGCTAGTGAAGATTACTAAAAGATGTGATTTTTGAAAGAAAATTATTGTGAAAGAACTGCAAAAATAATATTTAGTAGTAATATCACTGGTGTAATTTTTAAAAAAATATTACCTTAATCTTAACCTACATCAACAAGAAGATTTTCAGATAAGTTAAATTCGATTAATTTCCATTTATTTGATGTTGATTATAAGTTACTGTTGTATTAAATTATATTCATAACAGTTATTAACAATAAAAATAAGCATTGCTAATTCTGGTATGACAGCAGTGCACATCGAAAAATAACTGATGAATATCAGGGTGTAAAAATCCTGGGGCATCTCAAGTAAAAKCATGCGGTAACTGTCAATAGCTGTATCTCTATTTTAAGAGCCAACCCAACAAATTATACTGAGATGTTTATTGTATTAAAGATGTACTAGGCCTGTAGATTTCTTCACACACATGGATTCTGTRTGAGTACTTACACATGCTTCTTTATTAAATATATAACGTTATGGGTTTATAGGGCATTTTTCTCTGATAGGCAAAAGATATCACAGTTTTGCAACTTACAACTTAATGTCTTTACTCATGAAGCTAAAAATATTATCATAACTCAGCGGTCAATTATTATTTCATATGCAATACAAAGTATTCTGAGTTCCACTAATTGTCTCAGATTGCTGCCTATCACAAAGTGATAGGTTTTTCCCACTGTCTGCAGATGAATACAGTATCAAAGCCCAATCTGTTGTGTGGTGTTCAAATTTAAATTTCCTAGAAACAGTGGAGTGKATGTTTTCTGTATGACTGTATCCTTAGAAATCCTCTCTGCTGGTCTTGCTCTGGAGAGAAAGGTGAAGGAGCACTGTGGCCATCGTTTCCAATCTTCCTGTTGTCATTTATGCCATCACAGAATGAAAGGATCCAGAGTTCAGACGGGAGAAAGCGAGCAGTAGCTGAGGAATGGCTGATATTTCATTGATTTTGTTGCTTTGCTAAATTGATTGTTTTCTTGCTAAGGAAATGAACAATCGTGCACCATTCTTTATTGTTCTCAGCTGATTGTACTTGTTTTACTGCATAATTTTGCCAGTATAGAGGATTTTTTACAATATTGTGCACTAGAATGAGTCTGAACTAAAATGAATGCAAACATTAAAAGCATGCGTTCACAATACAGCATGCACAAAAGCCTATGCAAATTTGCAAATACAACTTTGCCTAGACGAGCAGTTTTTAAGCCATCATAAGATATGGGGGTTCAACCTCATGAAATTATGCATGGAACAGACTGGGTTTGTTGAAGTGTTCTGAGACAGAGCAAAGCTGGCATCTGTGTAGCCGATGTAAGCTGGTACCATTATCAGTGGAGACAGATACAGGTGGYACTKGGGTAAGCAGGCAGCTTGAGGGATATTCGGTGGGATTTTCAAGGGACAGCAAAGATTTTTCGATGTAAGTAGAATACGATTCGTTAACAAGAACAAAACCAAGCGAAGCGCCAGTGCCACATGTGGGGAGTGGGACTGTGTATCCCTGGGGAATGCTATTCAAAAATTACTAAAGAATCATGGGGAAGTGCTCCCTGAAAAGCTAACRTATGAGAGTCTGCTGATAATTCTACTATTTGGGGAATATAAAATTTTTTTGTAGGGAAAAGTTGTAGTATTTCTCATTCTTCAGAGGGACTTTGTTTCTATGAAAAACATGTTAAGACAGCTGCAGTCATTAGAAAGACATCATAATTTTGCTTGTAAGGTCATCTCTTCTGTCGAAAGTATTTTGTCACAGGATAGAGATGGCTACTTTCACTGCCAAAAAGCCACTTTAAAAGATTGACAAGAGAGATTAAAGAGGATACAGAAATTTGGAAGACGTTCTTTTAACCTTTTAATGTGGTGCCATGTTGGCAGCAATGAGTCCGTGGCGGGATTAGTTAGCGACCAAGCATTTCTGGAATTGTGTTCCTTTTTTTGTCTCTTTCCATTTGGGGTATCAATTAACAGCAATTTCACCAGGGCAGTAAAGCAAGAGAGTAAACAGTAAATAAGCAGCAAGCAAAATTAAAAACAGTAATGAGCCTTATGAATACGGGGGTGTTATAAGGCTTGAAATGCATTTATTTTGGAGCTTAGCATGTTCTGGGAAAACATAATGACTTTGTGAATGTATTGTCTCATTTTACATTGCAGAGATTCCATTTATTGGCCCTGGAGGCTGACAAGGAACTGACACCTGTGCCCAAATGTTTTCCGAACCTTGGCAGCGACAGGCACGTTCATTATGCAGCAGAGTTGTAGTTCCAAGTGTGCTCAAGGCATGGGAGAGTAGCAGACTTTACCCTTGGAAGGAAAAACAGGTTAAGCAGCAAAACGACTGGGGCAGTGGATTTACTAACATGACCCACCTCCATGAAAACTGGTGCTTCTGTGACTGTGCACCACTAGTGCAAACTGCAATTTATGGTAAATTTGCTTTGGTGACTGAATAATGGGCAAGGGAGATCTGATCAAAATTGGGAAACCTCAAGATACTTAGTTTCTCTGTCAGTTAAAGCAATTAATAAATTAATATTTATAGTGCCTTTTAGCATGGATCTTAGCTACAAGTAACATTTGCAATTTTTTGTGTCCCTAAATAAAGTCTAACAGAGAAAGGCGAAACAGTAAAGATGTGTCCTGTGTTAAGGTTTGTGATTATTCTGAATCATCTAAGAAATAGTTCAATGAAAACTTATGCAAGATTAAACAGTGGGCAATCCCCAGGGGTTTGGCAAAGGAGAGATTAGTATTTTACCTATCAATAAGTTCAAGGTTGACCACTTTAGCAAAATGTCAGTTTTTTCTTAAAACAACATTTTACATAAGTGAAAATCCTGGTCTGTAATGTCACTTCCATGGTTTCTGTGTGGCCATATCTACAATAAGGGTAGAATTTCATTAAAGTAAGGCCTGCAGCATACGCAGATGGATTTTATTTTTAAATAGGACTATCTATATAGATTATAAGAGGAAAGTTTTGTGAAGATGGTATTTCAGGAGCACTAGGAAGCAATTAGGATCATCCATTTAGTGAATTTTGGTGGTCAGAAAGGCATTAGCTAGGATCAGGTTTTCTCATTCATCATATGCTGTTACTTATGGCTAAACAAGGTGATATGGTGTCTTGCTAATTCTCAGATATCATTATATAATATAATTTTGTTCTTGAGAGGCTGTTGAAGGCCATTTCCAATTACGGTTTTATATAGGAAACATTGGTTTTAAAACAGTGAGGTTAAGTGACACAGCAAACAAAATGCAATCGGGTCATCTGTGTGTGTGCTGTGTTGAGAGAACGGTTATTTCTCTGTGTGTGTGTGTGTACATTATARGAGAACAATTTTGTGTATTGAAAGCTTGAACTGATCATGACAGTAAGAAAGGTATTTGGCTTTTTAAGATAGAATTCTGGATGCCAAGATCACTGGGTTCATGCTACTACCCAGATGAGTTTGGGGGTGTGCCAAAAAACTAAAAGCAATTGATAAACCCCAGAAAAGTAGTAAATCAAAAGCTATAAAACTTTTGAAAATTTTAAGAAGCTGGGGTATACACAAGAATGATCATATAATTCTGAGAAAAAAGAGCTTGATTACTTCACAGACAGTGTTATGCGCCAGCATGTTAATGGTCAAACCCTAAGAGCTTTGCACTTTGATTCTAATGAGTGCCCCAGAAGTCTGGATGTTTATGTGAACATTATCTCCCTCTAAAATGATGAGCTCAAATCCCTAACTCTGCTGGGTTTTTATGTGCATCCTTTAATCTAGACTCTGTATTGGTGGGATTATTCACGTGAATGAGGTTTTGCAGGCTTGGTCCCAACATTTATACAATGGATTATATTGACGCATTTGCGACATCATTGGTCAAAATGAATTCAGCTGTGTTTATGCATACGCTGCTGTATAAACTAGAACTCACTTTCCCATGATATGGTCTGGTAAAGAACATGAGTTAAACGGTGCACTATTCTTCTGTACCAAACAAGCAATAGATAAATCTCAGATCCTCCATTCCACTGCTTTGAACTTTATTCAGGAGTGTAATCTGATACTGAATTATTCTCAATATATTGCTTAAAAGACAGGATCCCCAGGTGCCACTAGGATGCAAGTTCTAGAAGCACAAAAATTCTTGCTGAACCTTTGGGGAAAAGAGAATGAAAACCTTTCTATAGGCTTTATGTGCATCTTGAATATGTGTTCTTGAACACTTTCCCTGACCATTTACTCATACTCTTCTGTCTCCTTTCTTCTGTTTGCATTGCCTGTGAGGTCATAACATATCCATTGCTTATCATATTCCTGGTCTTTCTTGTCCCTTCTTTTCTCTAAGTTTAGTGTGAGCTCTCACTTGGCATTATAGGTATGTGTATGATTCATTTCAAGAACATTGGTAATCTCAGTGATATCAAAAGCACTATTAGTATGCAATTAGTATGCACATACCTAAGTACCTAGMTGAGTTGTAGCTTATGCATTCAGAAATATGGACTTTCTTGCAAAATCCATTGATTTCAATCCACATCCGTTGAACTGTTCCCATTTTCGGTAATGAGATTTTGAACAAGCTCCATATGAAAACAGRTTTAAGCTACTTGTACAATAGCCGACCTCAGAAAGTGCCTGAAAAAAATGGTTGCACATTGGGAAATTAATGTTAATAAATAGCAATTCATACCTGTAAACTATGGCAAATACCACAGCAGTCATTGCAGCTGGCATGCCATTGGCTTTTCATGACTATGTGCTTCTAATTTATCAGTTGTTCTCTTGCATCAAAATCAGCTAAATGGGTACATGCTTTATTGTCACATACAGAAAACTGCATTAAAAGAACATCTTAAAGTTGCAAAGTTAGTAATTCCAAAGTTACTGTATACCTAATTAAGGTAAGAATTAGCCTTAATTCATCTCTCTTGTCTGTACTTACAGTGATACAATGCTAACTACATGATCAGAGCACTGTTTATTTCTGTGGGACCAAACCTCCTTTAGTACATAGAAATAAATATTGTTGAGTGAGAAGTTATTCATTCTTTTTGCCTTCCTTGGTTAAGGTGCGATCTCAGGCCATATTTACTGTACACTATTCACATTCTGCTTTCAAGACATTAATCCTTCTTTGTGAACTTTTCCATAGTGTTCACCATGTGTCACAAATACTAATTTATCACAGTATTTCCGTGAAATGAGGAACAGCTATTATCCCTGATTTTTAATATAAGAAGTTGTGGCACACATCAAATTAAATCCAAAGTTTCCACTGTTTTTCCTTGCCCAGGATGAGACATTGTGCTCAGACTATCTGCCTATGAATGTGATCAAAAGTACATGTGTAGCCCAAAGTTTCTGGAACACATAAGTTACAGAATTTGTCTTTTAGTCCCAATTCCCATGCTCATTCCCTCTCTTTCCACCATACATGTTTACCAGAGAGTCCTCACTGCACTATCTCATCTAATTCCTGCTCTCAGTCTCTGTAGTAATCCAGTTTTAATGTCCTTATTTTCTCCAGAGCAACTTGTCTGATCTTGGYATTGTTTCCAAACCTTCCAAGACAAAAGAGGAGGTGACCAAGAACATACTGAGGTCCACAGTGGCAGGACAAAGGTAATGCTCAAATTGGAACTGGGGAGGATCTGACTGGATACAAGGAAAAATAAATTCACTGAGAGGGTAATTAAGCTTTGGGACAGAGGTCCAGAGGCGTTGTGTACTCTCCAGTTTTTGGAGGTTTTCAAGACCCAAGTGGACAAAGCCCTGAGAAACCTGATCTGAATTCTGGCTTGATCCTGCTTTGAGCAAGAGATTGGACTGGAGACCCACCAAGGTCCCTTCCAACCTGAGTGAACCCACGGTTCTGTGAGAGTGTTACTGGAGCTCTGTGCTATAGCTCTGTAAGTTGCTACTAAGTATTGGAGAATTGGTCTGGTACATTTTGGGGGTTTCTTTTTTTCTTTTTCTTCTCCAGTTTTGGACTTGCCCAACTTAATTTATTGAAGAGGGTTGTCCCTCGGACCCTTTCCTTCATTACTTTCCCTCTTTTACAATTCCAGCTTCCCTCCCTGCCTCTGTTTTTTATACTTTTGCCCTCAAGTTTGGGAGCACAGAAGCATTTAAAGGAATGAATTGCCAGAATTTAGTAACCCTGGCAAAGCATCCTGTATTCTCTTTGCTGTGATTTTGGAACAAGCTGTTTTGGCTGAAACTTTCAGAAAATAGTAATCATCTGGAGGCAAACACCCAGGAGAGAAAATTGTATCCTGATCTATTGTAGTTACTTAAAGGTAAAATGAAACCAGTGTGTTATAATTAGAAGTATGAGCAGCTTCATCTCTGATAAAGCTGGTTCAGGGATTCAGCTATGATCTAAATTAATAAGAGATTCCTAGTAAAATGAAAGGAAAAATGTTTTTTAATCATAGGAGTTAAAGACATGTTCTGCTAAACATTCCCTTGAAAAATGGTTTGTGCGTGTGTATGAATCCTTGTTTACACTCCTGGATACGCAGGTACCTACCTGGAGAGGCACGAGGGGAAGCTTCCTCCCCTGAAAACTTAACGTGTAATTAAGGAAGCAAACTTAGTGTTTGAAATAAATGTTTAGATATAGATAGAAATACCTTAAACCAGATATAATGTTAATTGTGAGGGTTTTGTGCAATAGTGTCAAGGATTTTGACTTAATCTACTAATTTGAAATATATTTTTATAATAWTTATTAAGAAGAAATAATTATGATTTCTTCTTAATAACACATTCCTTTATATTATATTTGTAAGAGATTAATTAAACTAGTCATATTGTTACAGAATTTAGCTAGCAATTTTCAAAATGCTAAATGAAGTCGAAAGACATTGAAAACAATATTTTAAAAATTATGTATTTTAAGTGATTTTGTTTTTTCCAGAATAATGTTTCTCAGTGTATTAATATTATATGCAATGCAAAAGAAATTAATTGTGTTAGGCCCACACATTATTGATTACTATCCATCCTTTGCAACTATTTATAGCATATACCTTTTTTCGTGTCTCAGATGTGTTTACATTTTCTCTAGGGCTCAACATCATCAGCATTGATATTTTTGGTAGTATTACTGTATCACTCACATTCAGTAAAACTTTGCCTATTTATAAATAGTTCAAAACCACTAAGTGATGAAGAAAAAGTCTTATGATTTTCTGTGATTGGGATTTGGGTGTTAAATCTGACTTTGAAATCTTGTTCCATGGTAAGGGAATCTGAACCTGTTGCTAAAGTTTTTGTTAGTTTTATAAGGAGAGTAAAAAAAMCCAAAAAAACCACAACAACAAAAAACCCCAAACAACAAAAAAACAACTGAATAGGTGAGTTGGAGAGCAGGGGAGTGAAAATGTCCTCGGTGAATAAACATGTAAAATTTCCTGTGCACAAACAGGGCTGATACTGGCCTGTCCTAGGAGAGAGAATGTCAGGAAAAAAATGGTTGTAAACCTCACCCTCAGTGATATGTGTAAAATAACRTAATAATGAAAAAAGGGTCAAAATCAGGAGAGGATATGCAGGCAAAAGCCATTTTAATTGTGTGGCTGGTCTTTCTGCCTTTTGAAAATAARATGTGCTTCTTTGTTGTCCTCTCTCTCTACATCTCAGAGGCATTTCTTCATAGTAGCTCTGTATTTAGGCAGCTACTTCATCATTATTCATCAAAAGTCATCAAAATTTTAAAAAGGACTAAAAACCCTGATGTGATATAAATAAAATATAGGAAGGAGGACACTGATAGAATAAGAGTTCATATATTTGTGGGAATACCCACCAGAAAGCCCTCACACAGTATTTGCAATGTTTTCTTACTGTTCACATATTGCAAACAAAGAATAAAATGCAATATGATCAATAGTTAGAGCTGAAATCTTATAGAAGTTGTGTGACAGAATATATACTCAATCTTCATTCAAAATTCACACAGTTTGTATTTCCTCTACTGTAATTGCTTCTGTACTGTGGCTTTCAATAGCTGTAAATTAACTCTGTCATAATTACTCTCTTTTTTTCCCTCAGATATTTCTATCCTTGCTGTAAATTGTAATTCTGTTACTTCCAGTATTGACGTTCTGATGTGTCCACTAAGATAGCACAGTATCTGGAGACATGTATATATCTTTTTGGAATAGTTTTCTTTCACTCTCCCCCACTTTTATTGGTACAGCTGATTTCTCTTGGCTCTGAGCCTAGTTTGGTTTAATTTTTGTTTATTCTGTACAGGATTCCAGACTCTGCTTTGAGATGGACACTGTATAAATTAATAAATAAATCCAATATATGCTTGCTTTTAGTGGGTTGCTTGGCACATCTGTTTTTCAGAGGTTTCTAAATCTTCATGATCTGCATAAGATATCTTTAGTTACATAGGATTAGGGAGAGTATCATATTTTTAACATGTACAGGGTTTCCCATTAAAAAGTCATCATTTACTAACAGTTACAGTGCTATAGCATATTGGATACTGCAGTATGTCTCAATAGTTGGAATGTAGAATAATGGTTCTATTTAAGACACTACGGGTATCTTAACTATGGTAAATACTTGCGTTTTTAATGCTGAAAACTGTTGTTTTGTACACAGAATGTTTTTAAGGGTTCTCTACATTTATTTTACAATCTCTGCATATATAAATATATATGTTGCACCCTGTTGAAAATACTGACTTTCCTTCAGTATTGGAAGAGCTTTCACAGGCATAATTTTACAAAACAGTGTTCAACATATCGGTTGTTGCCAGTTGCACTGCTTTGGCACAACCAAAAGTCTCTTAGTGGAAAACCAGCGGCATTTCCCATAAAAAATTGCCAATTGTCGTGATTATTTATGTCGGGGTAACAAAGAGCCATTTAGAAAAATACTCAGCAAACATTGTGGCACCCGATTAACTCATAAATATCTCAGAAATGAGAAGAGACTGCCCCTGAGCCAGCCAGCAGTGAGAATAATGGCAGAGTTTGGTTCTACGGGAGAGCAGAGAGATTCAGAGACGTGCAGAGACGTAAAAGCATTGTGTGTAAAGTTGAGGTCAAAGGAGACATTTGTGAGGAAAGGGAAGAAAGCTAGCTTTACTGAGGTGTGTGAGTCTCGGGGATTTCCCTACGCATACTGAAGCCAGTTTCATAAATTGCACTGCTCACGGAGCACCACATTCTTCCAGTTGTCTAAATGGAATGAATAGGTTCTATTTATGACTTGTGGCTTGTAGTTTTTATTGCAATACTTAAAGAAAAGGTGGAAAGAAATGGAGGCCGCAGGGAGAAGGATGGTGTGTTGTTCAACGTATACAAGTGAACAGTYGGTACTAGTTAGTCACAAAGGCAGGGATGGATATCTCAGATATCTTCTGTAGGAGCTCAAAACACAATGGTACGCTACCATCCTGTCTTCCAACTCCGTATTTTGTAAGGAACCTAACTGGACAGATAATGAACATCTATTGCAGGCAATGTGGTAGGCAGAGGAACACTCGTGAATCCAGCAGGGATTAAGGTCTGACCTGCGCATTGAGTTTATCAGCACTGTGAAGAGTGAGTGCTTGTAGGCRTGCCCAAAAGTAAACCTTTAGGTATGTAAGGAGCTCTCTATGAAAGAACCATTGATGGCTATGACGTTGGCAGTCACAGCCCATAAACTATGGGATTAGGTGCTGAGATTCTGAAGGATCTGAATTTTATATTAGTGCTTGTCTCCTATCTAAGACTTCTTACSGATTTAACCTTAAGCCTTTAAACAGCTTCTTACTAGTCTGAAGAAGTCTTTCCAGATGCAGTTACTGGGTAAGAAAACACAGATATTTCAGAAAAAATCTGTGCATCTGGATCTTCACAAATACGTTCACCAGCAGTGTTCTCTAATATCTGTGGTTTCTGAGAGCAAAGTCCTTCAGTGCTTTTGACCTCTCCTGGAAGAAAAGGTTTATTTGCCCATATATGGCCCTTATATGACCCACACGGATGGCAACAAATACATACACACTGTACCTTTCATGCTCCCAATTATGTTTATTCACTAAATAGGTGGGAGCCCTGGATATCTCCCCTTTGTCTTTGATATATTTGGAAAATGTTATTGCCTCTAATATGGCCAGCCTAAGACAAGGGAAAATATTACCTGGGCTCTCCCCAGGTCTGTTGGAGAGAGGGCTATGAACTGTGAGCTAGATTGGCTTCATGTACATGCAGTCCTAGTGTGAGGTCCTAAGTTGTACAAAGCCCTCCAGCAGTGAAGGGCACTGCTAGAAACTGTGATATGGTGCTCCATCTCCCATGATGACTCATGGCTGTCTCGTGGTTAAAGGGAATGCTGTAGTGGAAGCAGTGCTACTATTTTGCTGATACCTTTTKATGATATAAATAGACGTAAAAAAAAATTGAAATGTCTGGGTGCATTATCAGTATGTTGTCCTTATATTGAATGGCTAGTGTTTCTGAGACAAGACCTTATAAATAACAGAAAAATGAAAAGTGTGTGGAAAATAAGTTCCCAAAACATGGACTTATTACAAAATACAAGTAGTTAAAAAAGGGAGAGAAAGAGAGGGGAAGAAGCAGGTGTCTGGATACACCAACATGTACAGTGGTGCAATGCACCTTAGATAAAACAAACATAAACCAACCCAAAACCTCCTTCATTTGTGGAGGGAACTCATGGAAACATGTATTTAAAAAGCTATTTGAAATTTAAACATTTGATATCACCACTACTGAAAGTAACTCAGTACCTGGCCACAGGGATGCTTAGAAGTAGGAAACATGATGATAGAACAGAAGAAAAAGGGCAAGAATGGGAGCAGAATGGAAATGGTGCAGGCAGGCAACTCTTTGAGTGGCAATGTATCCCATTTCTTTCCTAAGCACATCCACACTTATTTTCAGAGAAAGCAGGAAAGACATATAGGCAAATTGCCAACCAGATGGTGCAATCAAATATGAAGAATGCATTCAGAAGGGCAGTAAACCACAGAATTAAAAAATCCTATCATTTGATTTCCTGATACAATACAGGACAAAATTCACATGGAAAGAATAAATGCTAACTATATACTCATGCCTTCTAGTCATTTTTGTGCCGTAACTTCAGAAAAACTTCTACCTTTCAGTTCTCCTGTGGTATCCCCTACACCAAAGCAATTTATTTGTGTTCCGATTATATGTTTCTTAGCAGATTTTTCAAAACTGCCTTATTGTTGCCTAAATATGTTTCTGCTAAGATACAAAATAATTTAACTGTGAGAGAAGGATTAGGTCCATTCAGGACTTCTGAAGTCGCTGCTCTTATACAGCATGAAGAAAAGAAAATAGTATTTGCTATCTAGACTTCTACATAATCAATAGACGGAGAGGCTGTCAGTGGAATTAGTGGCAGCCCAAGGAATTATACTATTTTTCATATGTCATGTAATTTCCAATTTATTACTGAAACTGTATGGTGTGTATGTTTGCATTTTGTCTTTGGAATAATTTTATGTTATTTTTTACTTACAATCTATTTTTATTTCTATCATAATTTGGCTCTTTTCAAAACAAGGCTGAGTGTGTAGTGCATATATTACACATATATAGAAATACACATTCCCACCCTACTCCCCTGACTCGCTTTTACATTTCAGAAAATACATGTAGAGATGCATAAAGTTTTCTAGCAGGAATAGTTTGTAGTTATTTTAATATAATTTTTGCTTATTAGTAGCATAGTTTTGGTTATGTGATTGGATGTAACAATTTCATGTCAATACGTAATCGAAACTTGCAAATCTAGTCATAATTGAAGAGAGGAAGTCATATCCTGGCAAAAATGTAGGAGCCAGCCATCTGTCCTGAAGATTATCAGCCTTTTTGTTTTGTATTTTATGTCTGTATCTTAATATTCTCTAAATATCTATATATGGTATATCTATCCTTTACCTTTATTCTTACGAATAGCTTCCAAATGGGATTCAGCTACAGCATATGAGCATTATCTTCATGAGTCTTTAAAAGACCTGCCRCCTTCTTCCTCTGCCCAGTCTTAATTGGTCTTTACATGGTGCTGTTGACAAGCAAGTGTTTGTGGACTACAAATKAATCTGGAAAAAAAAAAGGAAGATTGTAATTCACTGAATAAATTATTTTTTATTAATTATTAAATGTTTTCTATGATTTCATGATTTGGATTATGGAAAGCCTTGTTGCCAATTTTTTTCTTTGTCTTGTTGAATTCTGAATCTATTTATTTAGCTTGCAGATATTTTTTCTTCAGTGTTTAAAATCCGGTCTTGATTGTGAGGAAACAAATGTGATCTTCATTCTTTCCTTCTTGGAAACCCCTTCCAGTTACAAAGGTTTTACATATGATTTTGACATTGATGGGCATAGAACAAGCTCTGTTGTATTCAGATTATGTTCTCTAATACATGTATAACCTTATTTCTCTCCCAGGTGGTTTGAAGAATATTTGAGATCTCACCTGTATTAGCGGGTTAGACAATCATAGACAACACTGCAGTTCAGCTGATAGAACTGCATTACTGATAGAGACATAAGAAGCTGTGGGCTAAGTATCAGGGCTTTTTGTGAAATTTCCATTGCTTCTGGTGTTTTTGCCTGCTGGTGGGAGAAACTAGAACCCGGAAAAGCAAAATGGAGATTAAACTCCTCGGTGACAGTTTCCAGTCAGATTCAGAATTCCTCTAATCTTTGAGTTCTTAAGTTAAATCAGCTATTGCTTGAGATTTGGTGTATTTGTCTGGAGAGGGGATGGACTTATTTTAATTACATCAAGGTCCCCAAAGGTTTTGTCTAGTTTCTACCTAGCTTCTGTRGGTAAGAGCAAACTTGACTCTTGCCAAACTTTTCTGGGAGAGACAAATACTTTTGAGCTACTGTTTATTGGCTACAGAAAATGCAGAAAGAATTAGTTGGTGACTCATCTATGGAGAAACAGAAAAATTTGATGTCATGCTGCATGTGGTAAGAGCAATAATGTCTCGAAAGCCAAGTTGGACAGGTTGAAAATCACAAATATCAGGCAGTGTCTTGTAACGGGACCAGAAGTATCCCAGATATCATGGCTTTCTTTCATGTGTTGACTTCATCAGTGTTGGTTGTTGTTATGGGGATGTAACAATGTATTTTGTTAATTAAGCAATTCCCAATTCCATTGACTTCAGTTGAATTTGTCAGCTAGTGCCCAACAGTGGTCAGAAAAAAACCCCAAGCTGAGTTAGGAATTATTAGGAAAGAAATAGAAGACAAATTCAAAAACATGATTCTCTGTCCATGTAGAGCCCTGGTACACTCTGTTTCTTCATTGCAATGAATAATTCTCATGCTCCCGTTTCAGAGTGGATATGTGAAGAGTGATAGAAGTGATCAGGTTTATGGAGCCGCTTCCATGTGATAACAGAAATGTTACAATCTTCAGCTTGGAGAAGAATCAACTGACGGAGAATTTGATAGAGATCTACAGGACTGGGAATGATATGAAAAAGGTAAGTGGAAAATGACTGTACCCTCTTCACATGTAAAAACTGAGCATCAAGTGAAACTAATAGGGCAGTTCAAAACAAATGAAACAGTTTTTTTTTTCACACTGAGATATTAAGTAAGTTGTGGAACTCCATTTCAGAGGCCGTTAAGGATGCTGAAAGTTGACATAGATTCAAAAGCGAACCAAACAAGTTCATGGAAGGAGAATCCATCCAAAGCTATTAAATAAAAATATGCCAACTCTAGATCAGAAAATCCCTGAGCCATAAATGAGTGGAAGCTGGGGAAGTATAAAAAAGGTAAGTAGTATTTATGTACTTTCTACCTTAGCCACTTTTTTTTTTTTTTTTCCAGTTCAATGTAACTACTATGATACTTAAAATTAAGCATGTGCTCAAGTTCTTTGCTGGTTCAATGGCTTTGTTCACAGCATATCTGTTTAGCCTGTTATTTCAGGTTCAGGGTCATAGGAAATAAATCACTGTTTAGGAAAGGCAACAAAAGAAAACACAGCTTTTCCTTTCCTTTTTCTGGTGGGCAGTACTCTGCTTTCAGAGTCAATACTGAGTTCACAAGCATGGTGTTAATGGACGGCTTTGCTGGAGCTGTCAGCATTCAGTCGGATAAGACATGACACTGGGATTTTGACCATTTGTGGTCATTAAAGTTCTCGTGTACTTATTATAGGATAGTGGAAATTAGCCCTGGTGTCCTGGTCTAATTCCAACTTGTGTGTCTCCTGCAGTTTGACTTGGATAGCTTCCTTTTTCACCCTTCAGTGAGTGCTGCTAGATAATGACTACAGTTTACTGAAGAGCTGTGGTAAAAAGTTCAACACAGATTATTTCTTGTCTAACACAACAAATACAGTAAACTGTGCAACAATTCTTAAACATAACAGGAATACAAAGTATATGTGAACAGTTGTATGTTTTGTAAAACACTGGTCATAATTTGCACTAAAGAAGAGTCAGCGTATCTCAGTGAATTTTGATGAAGCCAGCAGAGCTGCATGCGGAGAATCTGGTATATTATTGAGTGACTAGACGTGACAGATGAGCTAGAGTTCTGAATTTTGCACTGAGATCTTAGTGGCGCACAGTTTTTGGAATACACTATGAAATTTGCTTTAATGTAGAAGAAAAGATCACATGAGCTGGGATTGTACGCTTCTTCGGGTTTTTTCCTCCCTTTGCATCAAAAGGCTTTGTATGCATCATCAATGTAAGGCAAGTGAGAGGATCATCTGTCTTTGGGGGAATGATTGTCCACATTCTCAGTGAAAGGTCAATGAGTAGTGGGTATTAATTAATCCAGCTGGGCACACAGCATCCCAGGTTTAACAATGTCCAAGCTTTTTATAATGATGATAGATTTTAAGGACCTGCCTTTTAGTAATGGCATCCCATCTGTTTGGGGTTAGAGCTTTCAGCACATTAAGGGGTTGTTTAGATTCTTCTTTAAAGTTGGTCTGGTTTGTGGGATAGTCCCAGACAGCAGCTATTTCAAAGAAAGAGAAAATACTTAATGAGAATTCAAGACCAAAGTCATGAGTAAGATATCTTTTAAAATCTTTTGAGAAGATAGAGCAAGCACACTTGCTTTTGAAAGCAAACATAGTCTCCAGTGGAGACTGTCAATTTCTTTATTAAGAACCTTCTGAATTTCTTGTTTAATCTAGAAATATGAAAT
>JASVER010000007.1:8639040-8671540 GCA_030449065.1 Oceanodroma leucorhoa | reverse complement strand
CATTCAGTCTTCGTCTGAAGCTGACTTTCGCGTGTGGCCTAAGTGATCTGTGTGTCTCTGTATGTAGAAGAGTTGTCAGACATGTAACAAGGTAATCAGAAAATTAGTTGTGTGCAAATTAAACAAGAAAATAAAATTTGTATATTAATGCAAGTATTATGTGCACTACAGCATCCCTCAGAACAACTGTGCGTAGGAAAAGAAACGTGGCACTGTAATGCTAATGGTTACAGGACAGATTTTCAGCACAGTCCATCATCTGCAGCTGGAACTGGATTTTAAAAACAGCAGAGATTCTACCTGTGCTCAGATACTGTTTGTCAAAACACATCCAGATTCCCGGAGAACTTCAGCATTTTGGGTGCTAAGCTTGTGTAGAAATTCAGCTGTAAATGTCACAGTAGTAACAGATGGACATCAAGCACGTTAGTAAATTCCGCTTATACTTTGGTGAACGGAAGACTTTGACATTTTTACCTACTTATAGGTACTAAGAACCTACACAATTGACCAGAGAGCTTTTGAAAACCTTGTCTTAAAATATTTCCTGTTCAGGACTGATTAGGCAATACAGATTTCAATTTAAATTTTAATTAACGCTTATTTGTTATGTACAGTATTAGCTTGCAACACTTTTTTTTTAAAAAGATGTTATCTTTATAGAATTGACTTATTTGGAAACTTAACATAAGCTTTCAAGCCCACAGAAAATATGGCGATGTGTTTCTGTTTAAAATATGTTTAAAAAAGTAATTCACTGTAAAATGTTTTTGCAGTACTACTTTAGAAATAATTTTGGATGTTTTAGATAAGAACCCCTTAATCCCTGACCCTAAAATCTAGAGATATAAAAACTTACAGGAATACAGTTTCAGTGCTACTCAGTATTTTAGCCATGTAGTTCCCACATGACCTGATTATCACTTAGAAAACATCTGGGTTGAATAGTGTCAGGAAAAAACCATATCAGTGCTAATGTATGAAATAGCCCCGGTCCTGCATATAAACGGACACAGTGTGTCTGTTTGACTTGAACAGACATTTGGACAGGGCAGGTGCTTGGAATATTATAATTTTACCTGTGAATGACTGCTGGGGTAGTTTCACTAATCATAATACCTCAAAAATTTTATTTTTAAGAAGTCCCTGACCAGTCAGTCTTGAATTTATTGAGATAACGAGTGGGTTTCTTTCAATGCAGTACTGTTCTGTGTGCTTTATGTAGATTGCACGGCTCTAATGAAATCCACGCAAGGGCTGTGCTTTATGCTGTTACTAAACAGAAGAGTGTTGGAATTGATTTAGCAGGCTTTATAAACAGTTACTCTGGAGAGGTGGTGTGACCGAGTCACCTGCTTCTGCAGGAACGGAACATGAATCCAATCTTCTCCCTCGCAGTTCTGGGCTGATTAAAAAATAATCCCCATGTTTCATGTGTCTCAGGTGCAGAGTGAGACTTCCAGGAAATCAGCTGAAGATTTGCAAAGAGGAAAGAAAATTAGGCTAAAAACTAACGTAAAAAAAACAAAGACCGTGTCGTGTTGGAGGTTTCAGGCAAGTGGTGTGGAAAGCTGAGAGGGTCTCTTGCAGTAAGTCTGAACTCAAACCCTTCACTGTTCTGACAGCTGGTAATGCTTTAAATACATCTCATGGTGTATTACTATATAATGCTCACTGCCCAGAGTGGTGGTTTGTTGGTCCACCACTATGGGCAGATAAAAAAAATTAAGGTAAACGAACAGAGCTATTGTCATATATGAGAGTTCCTTTATAGGACACCAGCTGGGATGGGAGGAAGGACATGAGGGAATGAGCAGACACACTCTGGGTCAAGCCCTCATTGCTGATCCTAATATGAAAGTAGCAGAAAGTAGAATGAGAAGATGCCTGAGGAGAGGATAGAAACCCTCACAGTTTCTCATCAATCACATTTTCAAATGGATTTGAACACGGATTTGACACAGTGACTTAAAATTGTGGTGTCTGTCTTACCTCTGGTGATTGCCACTTGCGGTGTCTAATGTTGATCAACTAGTTTTCAGTAGAGAAAATGAAAAGCAGAACTGAAAGAGAATGGAAGAGAGAGAAATGTGTGGAGAGAGCTGGAGAGAAATGAGTGTAGGAAAGAGAAATATGGAAAAATGGAGGGAAGCTGGAGAGAAAAATGTTCAGAGAAAAGGAAGAGTAAAATAGAGAGAGCGCAATGAAAAAGACAATCACAGCAGCAAAAAGTAGATTTAAATTACTTTAAAGGCACCAGTATATCTTTCTCTTGAAAACATGGACACCTCTTGGTTGGTGTACAAGGTACACAAAACTCAGTAGAGGTTTTCTAGAAGAGAACGTGTGACTGCTAAGCTTGTAGGACACAAAAATGGAGAAAGGTTACCACCAGTAATACAGTAGCCCAGAGTGTCCCTAGTTAAGCAAAAGGTAGAAGTGAATACTGATGGATATCTGCCTCTCCAGGAACAAGGGGAAATGCTGGGGTATATTAGCTTGAGCCTTAGGAGGTTCAGCTTAGGGCTTGATCCAAAGCTCATTCTAATGGGTGAAAAGATTCTCCATTGATGCTGAAGGTCTGTCAGAAAAACAATCCCTCCTTTTCTCTTCCTTGCTTCTCCCTACCAGTCATCCAGAGACCTCTACTAGAATTGTTTTTTTCCTGACTTCTTAATTTTTCTGTCCAAAGATGCTAGATGTATTCTGCAATTCATGGCTGATTTGGAGGCCCCTCTGCTTTGTGCTATGCATTGATGAACAAGGTATATGTGAATCCACAAGACTAAAAGCGTGAGGGCAAAAATACAAGGAAATAATTCCTTGTATTGATGAACAAGGTATATGTGAATCCACAAGACTAAAAGCGTGAGGGCAAAAATACAAGGAAATAATTCTGTTTTATCTGTAGTTCCATAGTTAGTATGTGAGAGTCTAAGCTCCCAAAGGGAAAAAAGCTTCATTTTTACTTAAAAAGAAAAAGCAGATATTCTCTTGTAGCTAAAATGATTATAGCTGAGTGTTGAAGAATAACACCAAACATTTTGAGACTGGATAATATGTGAATCAGTAACACTGGGAGAAGTGTCTGCAAGATGATTTGAGTTTCAAGGATGTAAATGTACTTCATTGCTCTGATTTAGTCACCCTTGGTCATTCAAGATGTAAGTGGGAACTGATCTCATTTAGGAAATCATTGAGAGGAGATGAGTCTGAGGACTTGATTCTATCTTATCTCGACACACCACAGTTAATAAAGGCAGGCAATTATTATGTTTTCTGGGATGTACCCTCATCTAAGGCATTGTTAATAAACATTAAAGGGCTAGTTCTTCAAAGATGTTTAAGCACCTAGCTCCCATTGATTTCAATAAAATGAGGCATCTAACTGGCTTTAAAAATCTGACCTTAAGTGTCGTCAGGAAAAAGTGAAGCGAAAGATAAGCAGGTTCTAAAAGAATAACAAGGGACTGCAGGCATATGATTCTGGTGTGCTCCTGGTTATTACATTTTATATGTATGGGATGTCTGCACGTTATAAACCAAAGATACAAACAAATGATCCCCACCTATACTGCATAAAGCATCAAATTGCTACCACTTCTCTGGTCGTCTCTCAGACATCTTTTACAAAACATGCTGTATGGATTGAGATAAAAAGCAAGAAAACAACAAACTCAGCAATATCCCCTCTGCTCCTTTCCGCCTCTCTGACATAGTCCCCTCCCAGCGCCAGGCTTGCCCCTCCTTTTCCCTTCCCCAATGTACTTTGGGAGCTGGAGGGGTTTGTTCACCCGACTCCGTGTGACAAGTACACAGTTGGTCACAACCCTAATTACAGATGCTTTTGTTACTCAAACATATTCTTTCAGTTAGASGAAAATACCTTGCTCTCAAGATTAGCCTTATTGAGAAGGTACAGTATGTATGACATAGTCCCAATGTGATAAATAGATGGATAGACAGACAGACAGTGGCATACGAATGTTAATACTTTTTTTTTTCCTTTTTGAGGAAAAATCCCGAACGAGAAAATATCATGTTGGTTTGTCACTATCTTGTCAGTTTTGCTGCATTTTAATACAAAACAGAAAGTGAGAGGGAAGGGGGTTGCCTTGCTGTTTGTTTCTTTCATGGTTAAGCCAACTATGCTGCTTATTTACTTCTTGATAAATATTGCTCAGCTACATCTCTTTGGGGTAAAGTAAATGAAAACAAACCCTCCACAGATAACAATAATTCCCAAATAAGATATTTTCATATTTAAAGGCTAAACTAAAATTTAAAAATATTTTCCTAGATTTCCGACCCAGATTCCCTGTCTTACTCTCAGTGCATTTGTCCTTTTAAAGGAACCAATATGTTTGTATAACTGATGTGAAACAAGCTTGACTCCAAAAAGATTTAACTTAATATCTGGCTAAGCATTCAGAGGGTAGTCCATCTGTAGAATGTACATTAAGGACCCTGGCTGGAGCGCAGCTAGTCATGTATGATATCAGGCACACAAATGTGACGTGATGCCCATATACTCTTGAGCATAATTCAAAGTGCCATGAAGCTCTATGGGTAGAGAAGCTATAAACACAGTTGTCACAAATGAGAAAGACTACAGGGTTATATTCAGACTGAAGAATGAAGAAGCATTAGAACCAGCCATCACATCTTAATGAAATTGTTAATTAGGATATTATGGAATTCATAGCTAAAGATAATATCCATCCAGCAACCTTGCAGCATGCTTTTAATTAACTATTTCTTCACCATAATCTAAGGAGACTCAAAAGTGGTGCAGACAGTCCTTTGTAAATATACAAATACAATCAAAATGACGTTACTTTTTTTCACAGTGGATTTTTTAATTTTTTTTTTCTTTCTAAACAGACCAGCACAGAACGTGTGATTATCCACTGCTTATCTAGTGCTTATAGGAATAAGTACATATTTAATCTACATAATCGTCAGTCTTTCTTTATGTAAAAATGATTAGTAAATAGGGTTTTTAAGCAACTGTTTAGATTAGGCATTGGCATAATAGATTAACTTATTTCTAAAACACTTGATTTTATCACTCTGCCTAATGATTTGTCTCATGATTTATTGGCTAATATGATGAATCATGTTAGATTTATTGTTTATCCTATAAATAGTGCAACAAATCATTAAACAGTGATAAAATCCAGCAGTTTCACAAGAAAGTCTACCTATGTTGTCTTCATGTACAATGTGCTTGTGTTGTACAATAATTTGATGGTTCTGTTTTCAGTTTTATGGTATCAGGTGAATAGGCATCTGTGTTTAAATTAAATGGTTTTACAAAATAATAGTGAAGTCATAATCTTATACTCCAGCTATATTTATTTTATACAGAAAAATAAAGCCTAATGTCTGATGCATGGTAAATCTGTGAATTTATTCACAATAATAAATGTAATACTCTTTCTTAGAAACACTTTAAATATAATGGCAATTTTTCATATTTTACCATGTCAGCTATGTTTTTCCTGCTATGGTTTCACGCTGCAGTTGACAAAAATGTTGCTTCTATCCTAGTAATTTTAGAGATCTGAGCCCATCTCATTTAGTAGCTTAGCTGAAAGGCTAGTGTGGGATATTGGTGAACTGAATATATGAAATTTGGCATTCAGATAATGGGAGTGGTCATTTTTTTTCTTGAGACATAATGGCTTCTCTTGTTGCAGACATAGCTAAGTCTGCCCGTATACATTAGGGATGAAAGGACAGAAAATAGAAGTAATATTCTTGAAAATTCCCTGAGGTCATCAGTGGGTTAGGGTAGACGCGGTCATGACGATATTATATTCTGCAGTAGTAGATTTGCAGTATTGTAAATTGAATTATTTGGACTGTAATGGTCAACCTTTATTGCTGACTGGGCCATTTACCTTCTTTTGATCTCAAGGAATTGCCACACCCCATTGTCCCTCACCTGTTGCAGAAAAGCTTATCATGCACTCATTAGATCCATCGTTTCATACACAGTACCCCCAGCAATGCCTGTTAATGTAGGACATGCTCAGGACAGCTATCAGCACTTTCAAAATCCAGTATATTCTGGAAACACCAGTCTTCCATTGTACATCCTCAGATACAAAGTTCTGAGCTGGTGAAGTACAGCTGGGCTATACCCACACAAGAGTAGCAGATTTGCACGGCACGTGTGGCATGCGTAACATTTGTGCACAGCCCGTTAGTTCTGCACAAGCACAGGGCTGTGACACAGGAGGTGGCAGAGAAAAACAGCACTTGAGAGCAGCGTGCTGCTACTGGTTGTCCCCGATACTCCTATTGCCCTGGATAAAAAGAGTCAACGGGAATGGGACATGGGCCAGTTGCCATACCCTACCTGGACAGCTGCATGGTGCCTGAGGCTGTAGTCAGGCACCTTTGTTACACATGTTCTTTTTTTGGTACATCACAAGAACTTGGTTTGTTTGAGAGGAGACAAAATAGGATGAGCAAGAAGATTAAGCAAAGGATCAAAGAGTAAACTTCTGACAAGTTTTCAAGAAGTCCAGCTCTCCTTTGGCCACCATTATGTCGGCAGTGTTGGTTACTCAATTCACTTGTTTCACACAACAGTAAATTATAAGGAGTTTAGTTATTGATTACTTGTACCTTTGTCACAGGTACTGTGCAGCCTGGGTGCTCCAACTTGCCTCCTATGCCAGGTGCTTGTTCGGCTACTTGTTCCAGTCTTTAAAAGAGCCTGAACGCAAATTGGCAGAATCTGTGTAGCAAGATGCTGAAAATCATCTCCAGTGATCCAGAAAGCTTCATAGAAAGCAGAAGTCCTGCTCTTTGTCATTGTGATTATGGAGATGTGGGAAGCAGGTATCCATGTCTGGCATGGGCTAACGAAGCAAATGTGCCTTGTTTGTTAGCTAACTGAGCATGTCCCTTCACTGCCCTGCTAATAATTCCTCCTCTCATGTTTTTAGAGGGAAACCACCACAGTGCCTAAGATGCACTGTGAAGAATAAGGCATTTTTTCCGTGTTTTGGATGTCTATTTTATTTGTAGAAGACCACTGAGCACAGCTCAACAGCTTACCAGTCTTGGACAACTGTAGAATTTTAAAAATGTATGGAAATATTACATGAGTCCTTTCTGTATTATTCCAATCTAGCCATCTCTGGCCTCTTTGTAACTTATCGGTAGTGCACTTTATGAAAAGAAGAAGGAACAACAAATGTGAGACTTTGAAGGCTGGAAAGAAATAAAGCTTCTAGGGCTACTCTTAAGGGAAAACTGATAGTGTTTGTGGGTCAAAGTCTGGAAAAAATGAAGTTAATTGAAAGGTAGGCAGTAAATGAGATGGTTGTTTAGGATTGTGATTTTGGTGTGCTCGGTTATTAAATCCAGGAAGACAGTCAGAAGCCAGCAAAGAAAATGTGCTTTTGTGTGCATGTGTTACTCCATGTGTGTATGAGTATTGCAAATTTGTTCTTTGGCATAGCCCTCTTCCTTGGATGAATGCACCCTATTTTGCATTAGCAGAGAGAGTAAAGCTGTGGGTCTTTTAAGTCTCCAGTGTAATGCCAGGCAGCGCTACCACTAATTTTCCTCCAGACGAGCCTGTTAGTCCTCAACGTGTTTCCAGAGAAATATTCTTGTTTTCTTTAGAGGAATCTCTTGGGAAAGYTTTCTGGAATTGCTCTAGATCTGGAGGTAGAACTATGGAAGAGGAGGAAAACGGAATGAAAATGCTGGATTAAAGGAAAGGTGCTTTAAAGGAATAAAAGTTATAATTTAACACAGGAGGAGGAAGTGGTTTATTATACTGGACCAAACAGCTAGAAAGACCCTACTTTATAAATGCTGGCATAGTCTTATCTCAAACTAGGGTAAAGGTTATTGCATTAAAGGTTTAAAACCTAGGAAATTCATGTTCTTAGAGTGGGTGCATAAATCCGAGACATTTTTAATCTCACTATGTAAATAAATCTCTTCAGAAAAATAAAATTGTATTGCTTTGAGTCATTTGCCATAAACCCTTTTAATTTTATTTTGATTGATAGCTATATCCCCTGCATTAGAACTTTTTGAAAAAGTTTTAAGGTAAGTAATTACTCACTCCTTCTGGGTGATGCAACGTTTTCAAACTTGCAAGGATGTGTTACTCTTCTATAAAATATAACTTGTAAATATTTTCATATTATAATTACATTTTGCCTTTATCTTTCATAGCATTTGTTCATCTTTCATGCCGTACTTTCAAACTCTGCAATGTGACTGACTGATGCAGTAAGTGCAGTTAATTTTAATTCTGATTTTTGGGACTGGATTTGTCAATCAATACTGTTCACTGGAGTAATTCAGTAACTGTCTCTAATTTCTTAGTCTTTTCTTCTCTTTCTTTTTCTTTTACTTAATAATTTAGAAATGAAAGTTCTCTAACAGCTACCTGTCAATTTGAAGTTTGGTGTTCATAAATTGAAGGATGAGTGCCTGTTGTTTGCATCCCACATGAACACAGCCCTAGTTTGGCAACAGTGATTGCSAGTAGACTGCCATTATTAAGTCTTTGCTCCTACCCCCATTCAATAGGCAGCCAAGATGCCAAAAAAACAAAACAAGCTGCATCTTCAAGAAATAAAAGCACACAGGGAGCATGGGTAACCAGCAGTACATGCTCCAAACCAGACAGATCAAATTAATTCTGCGGAGAGGACTGGATTATATAAACACATTACATACGCCAGTTATCAATGTAGGACATTATTCTCCCTTATTCACAGGAGATTCTGCTAGTGTCAATAAGAGGTTTACAGAAAGATGTAAAGTGTCATCATCAAGTAGTAACTAATGTTTTAGTTAGCACCATTATTATTTCATATACAGCATTACCTGATAGGAAAAACCCATTAACTTTAAAACCACAGTTGTGTGCTCTGTATTTCTCCTTGTTTGTAGTCCTTTCAAATTCCCTATCAGCTTTTAACATAAATCAACAAATTCATCCTTTTCCAGATGAATTTCCAGATGAATAATGATCCCCTGCTGACTGGCATATCTCTCTGGAGAACAAGAAGCGTAGCAAAGCTGATCCCGTGGCACCTCTGTTATCTAGGGCACAGATCTCGAGCATTCAGGGGAAACATCTAGAACACATAAATTAAGATGATACCACAAATAACCCAAATTTTCCTAGTACTTTTACTTGTATGTAACCCTATCAGTTATGTCCTAGTACAGGAACTCAAGATTTCTAATATCCACCTACTATGTACTGAGGCCCTTCCAGACTCCAGCCTCCCCTAGCTGCATGTGCAGCAGCTCTGTATGTTAGCTCTGTAATTCAGAAAGATGATCCCTTTTTTCTGTACAGCCAAAATTATGGACTTGCCATCTCAGTGAAGGTAATAAGAACTGACTGGCCTAAATTGGACTCGTATTCTTAGTGCTTTTTTGGCAACGTCGTTCCCGTCCCTCAGAAACAGCCCACATTCCTTTCCTTGTTACTCAACATCAGCGTCSGGGTAGATGTGTCCCAAATGCAGCGGCTTCCCAAACATCTACAGTGATGCAATGATGAACACTGCTGATAACGTCAGCTGTCTGGAAACTGTCTCTCCCCAATAGTTCCCCTCCCCTGATCTCGCAGTAGGTGGCTGGATGCATCCCTGTTTCTTCCGGCAGATGGAAGCTTTTGCTGGCATGCGAACCCTGCTCCTTGTGTAGCTTGGCTGAAAGCGTTCCTTGAAAATAAAACAAGCCTGTTTTCCTTCATCAGGATGGAAAATACCATTGCAACATGGCATTGCTGAGGTTCCTGCAGCACCTTTTTTCAGTAGCTTGCTAGAAGTGCTCGTTTGTACACAGTAGCCTCCTGTTGGCCACCAGCATGACAGCCATAGCTATACTTCTCCACCAGCATGACAGCCATAGCTATACTTCTCCATCTTCTAAAAACCTTCCAAACACAGGTCCCTCCGTGCCTCAGGTTCTAGTAGAATTTTTTTGTTGTCTATAAAGATAAGCCTGAAAGACTGCTCTCCGAAGCTTTGTTTAGACTGTAAAACAACCTTTTAACTCTCTGGCTGGTCACCAGAGGACTTGCAGTCAAGGATGCAGCCTGCCCAGTCCCACCATTCCTCCATGTGATATCCAGAGTRGTACTTTTATTACGTTCACACTCAGTTTGAGCTCCTTTCCCTCCCCCCCCCCCGAAAGTAGAAACAGTAATTTAATAAATATCCAAGTAGGTTCTAGCTTTAAGGATGACACACATTTAATGTGGCTTATGCTATATTATTCTTGCTTAACTTTGAGCTTTTGATTTAGCATTCTAGTTTAGCAGTGGTATTCCACAGGGGATATTGTTGGTTTCCAAATCTTTTGTCAGGGTAATTGAGCATAACATCTTTGCAGGTTTATGTTTCAAAAGATGCATTATTTTTTCTTGTCCATTTGTTCTATCCAAGCTATTCAAAACTTTTAGCTTTACAGATCCTTTGAAAGAATTTGAGTTTTAGGGCTGATAATTTATGTTTCTGCTGAATTTGCAACTCTGCATGTGATGATTAATACACTTCTCTCCATAAATAAGAAAATATAATATCTGTGAATTAGTAACAAAACCAAAGAATTTCATTAAATTCTGTATTTTGCAAGAGACTTCCATCCTTTTAATTCTCTATAAATTAAACATCATCCGTGTCTGGCTGGCTGAAGAATGAATGTCACATATAAGATATCTCCCTTAAATATTTTCTTGAAAGTAATCTATATGATTTACAACATATTGCAATTAACATTGACCTTTTGTCTGCTTCAAAAGAATGTGAGAAACAGTTTTTCTGACATCAAAGAGATTTTCTAAATTTCCAAAAATATTCCTGATGAAAGTTGTTCTGACTGGGAAAAATATGTCACCTTCATTTAAAAGTTACGGCACACTTGATAGATTGTCTGCCTCTTCCCTAACCTTAGTTCATGCACAAAAATGGATGTAAAAAGACATTTGAAAATAATCATCTTTTAGAAAATGCAGATCCTCAGAAGTCAAAATTAAGAATCCTGTATTTATCTTTTAAGATCAACTAACAATTTATTCAAGATCTGGAGGCTGCTGCTCACTCTCCCATTTCTTTCCAGCCACTTAATTGCCAACCTACAGCTGCAGCTGAGATTTCAACAAATTTAGTCCCCTTTTTCACTAAAATGAAAAGAATGAATAAAGTTCCGTTTTCACAAATCTCTATTTTCAACATTATTTTACAGATTATTTACATCAATATATTTTACACCTATGGAGAGTTTGCCAAATATTTGCTATAAATATAGCTCCCAGTATTCATTATTCACTCTGAACGTGGAATGACATTGTATTGCTTCCGATTGCTCCCTAGATGACCCTGTCAAGTGTTCAAGATGACCATGTAAAACCTTATGGTAGAGGTTTATTTCTCAAAAATACCTTTTTTTTTTTTTTTAATTTTTACCCAACAGTTACCTATGAAAATGTTTGTGGAAAGCAGATAAAAGGTCTGTGAATGAGATCAAATTGTTTAACATAGTAGGATGTAGAGTCCTGCTCCTCTTTATTTGCTTACTCTTTGCTCTTCACTGCTTTGGTCCCCTCCTAAGGGTTGGGAAGGCTGCCCTGGCCACAGTGTCCTGCCAGTACGTGACAAGTTCAAGCAGTGTCCCTCTGGGCACCTGGAGCAGGCTCTCTTTGTAGCAGCCCTGACTTTGATGGCAAAGTATTAACTGTTTGGTTGAGGGAGGGGAGGAGAGATCAGAGCACGAGTTAGGCCAGCTGCCAGCCACACTAAAATTACCTCGGTAACCACTCCAATATGTGTACCAGAATTTAGGGACTCCGATATATTCAGACAGAACAGTTTTACACAAAGGGTAGTTGAAATATGGTCTGGAACAAACTGCCGAAGTCAGCAGTAGAAGCAAATAGTGTAAATCAGTTCAAGGAGGAGTTTTTGAAGAAGGCAGGGGGAAGAGCATAGAGCTACTAGCTAGAAGTTCAAGTTTCAGATGATGAAACACAGATTAATTTGTATTTCCTGAGGTTATGAGGGCAGGTCTTCATGGACCATATCATCCTCTTTGGGCTGTTAAATGTTTCTATGTACTTTTGTGCTGCATTTCATTCTCTTTCAGTTTGGAGTGATGCTTCCCCCCACCCCCCCCCCTTGCTTGTACAGTCTCTTTAGATAACGTCTTGCAGAGTGGAATGCATACCACAGAAACTCTGTTTCCTAGCATCTCGGTGAACTTCACTGAAGTCAGCGTAATCATTTAGCTACAGTGATGTAATCAAGTACACTTTTCAGCTTATAGGCATACAAATCTGCATGCATTGTGTTGTTTCCTGGGAAGGACCTCCAGACCATGATACAATATTTATGCCTATACTGTAATGGTAAAGAAATCTTAACTATGAAATCAAACATGGAATTGTTTTAGCTGTTTCAGGGTTCCACCAATATCAGCACTGTCACGCTGCTGTGATGAAAGGGAGGGAACAGAACAGAAACCTGGGGGGAAACAAATCCCCTTTACTACTTTCCAATGACAAACCCGTATTTTGTCCTTGTGGCCAGTGACATGTTCTCGTCGACAGGAGGAATCCTGCCACGAAGCATTTTTTTATTTCAGTAAGTCCATAAACATAATTGTGCATGTAACAGAGTCCCTTTACCTTCTCCCACATTTGCAACCCAATTACACTGCTCTTTTGCTGGAGTCCTGAGCTAACTCCCCTGAACCTACAGGAATCCTTCTTT
Source organism: Oceanodroma leucorhoa (assembly GCA_030449065.1). Taxonomy (NCBI): domain Eukaryota; kingdom Metazoa; phylum Chordata; class Aves; order Procellariiformes; genus Oceanodroma; species Oceanodroma leucorhoa. The sequence goes on along the minus strand of JASVER010000007.1, from coordinate 8,658,770 downwards.
TAAAAGGCTTGGCAGAGCAGTGATGGGCCTGATTCTGCAAGGTGTTGTGCTCCATAAACTTCACGTTATGTCAGCATAAGCTGAAATTTTTCCACAGATTGCTGGATCAGTCTTTGCTTTGAATTTTACCTAGACTTTTTTTTGAAAAATAGATAAGCATCTTAAATGACATTGATTGCCATTACTAATATTACATGAGGAAAGTGGTTTGGATTTTATTTCAATCTTCAGTTTGTAAGTCATAGATTGTGCTAGGTAACTTGTTTATGTAATGTTTTCAGTAAAAATTTTTCAAATATACAAGTTTCCCCTTCTTTTTTAATTACCTTTTATTGCAGCTCTGATAAGCAAAACACAAATGTCTTTTGTTTATTTTGATGCAAGTAAGAGCTCAAAATACAGATTCTTACTGAGAATCCCTGTGCTTTGGGTTTCTCACTTAAAGTAACATTTATTTTCACTGAGATTTCTGTGAATATTTCCAATACCTTCTGTCTCAGCATAACATTAAAAAATGCTCTCTGTTCATTCATTACTGTACCTRTTGGTGTGCTAAAAGCATAAAATACCTCTTAATGCTTCCCACTTTCTTCCTGCACTCACAACCTTCTTGGAGATCAGAATTGCAGTTCCATAATAAAGAGAAATAATAAGAAAATTAACTGAACTTTGTAAATGACCGGAAAGGTTTGGTTCTTTCTTTACAGAAATTCATAACCTGTGCCGGCACAATCTCTGTTCCCTGCTTCTCAGCCGTAGATGTGCTGGTATTGTGTTTAAAGCCCAACAGAGCAGTAGCAACAAGACAGAGCTGGCCTTACAGAAACATAGCAGCCAGATGATTGGGTCCCATTTCCCACAGGTTTCTAAGTCTGCAACTGAAAATGTCTTGTAACTCTATTAGGAAAGACCTACGGTGATCAATAGAAGCAACAAGGCCACACAAGTATGTCTCAGAGCACAATGAAAATTGCACATCCCGTGGTGCTCAGGGGACTTAATATTTTTCAGTGATTTTCTTACCCCATCCCTTGCCCTTGTTTATGGAGCAGTTCTTCTGTCTTGTGCAGCTTTATTGTAAAATGTAACTGGTCTTGTTCATTATCATAGTTTACTCAGAAAATCAGTTCTGTACATTTCCTAAGGTTTTAGGTATTACAGATTTAAAAAAAAAAAAAGTTTTTTTTTAGTTTTGTAAAGATTGGTTTATATTTTGAAGTGGCATTCTGCAACTTTGAAGAGAGGATGTCTGCACTGGTGAGAGAAGAGGGCAGCAGTCCTTTGCCCATCTGTCTTGTTTGAGACAAGAGGGCCAAGGTCAGGAGTAGGGGTATGGTTTCGCTGGAGCTGACTGATGGTGGACGCACGGATTCAATGTAGTGAATCAGGGCCACAAGCCGACAGGTCACTCCCCTAGGGGTCCTGAGCTGGGTGGATCTGAGATGACATTGGACGTGACATTGGTATTTATCTCCAAACACCTGACCAGAACAGCATTTTTTTGGCTTCAGTTAATACGGTCTCCCTCTCTCTCTGATATTGGAGAGACAACTGGGTGGAAGGAGAAGGGGAAGTGATCTATGCTATTTATTAATGCCTTTTGTACAGCTGTTTATTTTCTGTAGAGTTAATTTCCCAGTTATTCCAGGGCTGGACCCTAATAACTGAATAGGATAGAAATTCCAATATGAGGTCATGAGAAGGTAACTGGCATTCCCCACCCCTGAATCCTTCTGTGAAATGAATATGATGGAGTCCTAAGAATGAGGTGGTGAAAAATCCTCTGAGGTGTTCTGGGAGGCTGAAGAGGCTGTTTTGCTAGACAGAGATGATCACAGAAGGCAGGGTGAACTGCAGCACAACAGTAATTACTGCGGGATTCCCAGGTAAATTCATAAAGTTTTATCCCACTGAAAACATGTCTTTCAAATATCCTTTTTCTTCTCTGTGTGACTGGGGCAATTAGTAATGGGGACACAAAGATTCAATTAGATTAGAAACTGTTTAAAAATTTGAATGATTATCTGGAACTTCAATTAATTATGGATCAGAAAAATAGCTGTGATGATCTTTCAGAACTGCTTTTCTTCATTTTTCGGTGATTCTAAACCACCTGTGGATAACCAGCAGCAAAGGATTTGATCCCACAGATTTAAGCTCTGAAGTAGTCTCATGAAAATTAGTTTTGCTTAGATGGACTTTTTCCCAACAACTGTCAGAACTGAGTCTTATTTTAGTGACATCTAAGAGACTGCTTGTTACATAATTATTTTTAGTTTGCTGTTATGCACCCCCTACAATATATTGTTTAAAACTTTTTTTTTCTTTTTTAATGTGAGAAAAACAAAACACTTGCTTTGAGGTGTACAGGGAGTCTTTTATAGACAGTGTATTTAGCTCAGAGCACATGAAAAAAATGACTATTTGACTAGGTTAGCTTTGGGTACCCTCAGGCTCTTTGAGATTAGTTTTAGATTCATATGCTATGGTCACTCATTGCCCAAGCTSTTTCAACCCTTATACATATCCAGCAAAGGATCATTTCCCTCAGGCATGGTTTTCTTTCAATCATATTTAGCAAAACCATTAAACACACTTGGGACTTGCATTGAGGAGAGAAACAACTTTATATGTACACAATTCAAAACAATTTTCTTCTTCAGGAAGAAGAAAAAACTTGGTTAAGTGTTAAGTCTCAGTTTGTCAAGACTTAAGTTTGGTGAACCCTAAAAGGGTTCTGTATAAATTCCCTGGCAGTTGAATTAATTTTGCATTACTCCTAGTAATTTTTGCCAATATTTTTAAAGTTGATGCAAAGATGCTTTATTCCTAAGCAAACAGAAAAATGAAATATCTCTTATTTTTATTTCCAAGAGTATTTGACAGCTGATACAGTAGTGGGATGGGAAGCAAATGGTACATTGATTACTTTTTATCTTTTTAATAGCCTTTACTTTAGCAGCCAAATTTTAATTTTCAACAAATCCTCAAACCATAAGGTTTGCAGCTTTGCTGTTTTTTAAAGAGAGTTCCTAACACACACCCACACCCACACACCACCCCCCATGCTTTAGAGCAGATGAACATCCACAGTAGTGGATGAAGAGTCTATGTAGAGAAAGGGTGCAAAGCAGCGTGGTTGGATGCCTCTGACTGTGGCATTTAGCCGTGCCAGGTTTCTGATCCCCCACTTAGCTTCCTTCATGTGCAAAGTCATACTGGCTCCAGTTCAGTGAAATTCAACACAGGAAGAGTAAGTGTTCACACACGAAGACTATTTGTAGGACTTGTTACTGGACCCTAAATTTGGAATTGGGAAGTGTTCCCAGATGGCCTATAAAGTGAGTATTTTTGGTTTTTAACTGAGAAAGATCCACATTAAATTCAACGACTTCTCTTTATTAAACATATCTTGGCCCATGGTTTATAGAAAATACTCTTCACTTGAACAGTGTAGCTTTGAATAGAGTAGAAATGCATGTGAGGAGGTGTTGGGGTTTTTTGTGTGCTGTCTGTGGGTGTGTTTCCCTAGCACAGAGTTATTGTTTGTGGGAGAACGGGGGGGATTCTTTTTCCTCATATGGTTATCTATTTTGGGTGGGTGTCTAAGAAAGACTTATCTCCCAAATTATCTGAGAAGTAAATGATGCTCTCCCTTCAAGATCTATCTTAATTCAAATGCTGTGTCTGACAGGTTTCACTTAGGAGTTCAGACTCACCACTGCACTTCGACTACTCAAACCAGAAATCTCTGGTGACACTCCCTCTGCTTACTCTGGCTGGCTTTTACTTGAACTCTCTTGGATCTCTTTACACATGAAGGCGTGTGTACATATTCACTTCCCCCTCTTCTTTCTCTGTATGGAGATCACCTGAACTGCTTAAATCTTTTGATTTAATTCTCATTTCTTTTCTGATAGCAGTGGAATTCCTTAGATTTATATTAAAGATGCCATGATATCTTATATCTATAAGCTCTTCTATAGTCAGATTTGGAATTTTTACAGGTGTCTTTCTTCAGATAGTATCAATGACATTCATGTAGAATTGTTTTTCTGTAATCATACGTCTTTGGTTACTGTAATCTTGTGCATCGATCTGTAAATATGAGGGTAAGACAGACTTTCTTCTTTGAGGTGGGATCAAAACGGATAGATATTTGAGCACTTATTTAGTTCTACATTTTTTTCTTTTTCACAACTGTCTTGATGTTCATCATAACTGCTAAAATTCAGAATGAAAAGTGAATTGCAGACCTAATTTTTGCTAAGTCATATTTAAATTGCTCCTAACCCCTGATACTCCACTAAGTTGACTGGAATTTTAATTTGCTCCTTTCTGTCTCCCTGACAACTTTGAATGGAAGAGTCCTGCTTGAGAAGCTCTTGAAACAGCCTTAGGCTTGTACAACTCCAGGAATATTTTTTTTTAATATTTTTTAAAATATTTTTTAAATCTCCTATTTCTGATTATGTTTCCTATCTTATTAAATTAACATTAGGTTTTAAAACATCAKACTGCCCTTTTTTAACTTCTTATCTTGCTTCCTGTAATGCCATTCTGGACCAAACAGAGACTGAACCAAATTTTGGGAAGTGCTCATTAATTTTTGGATGTTTCCCTTTCTCACAGTGTCAGAATAACCAAGTTGCTCCTTTGTCAAGGCTTGTTGAGCAATTGCCTAAGATCATAGTCTATCTGTTAATATAACTGACTACAGTGCAGTTTTAAGGCCTCTAATTTTAGTCTTCCATTATTCCTCTTTTCAGTTGTGCATCTTGTCATCTTCAGCTATTAGAAATTCTAAATTTCAGCCTTGAAAGTGCTAAACTATCTCTTCTAGTAGTATTTCATTAATGCTTTGTGATTTAATATTTCATTGTATGTAAAAGTCATGAGACATTATAATGTGAAAAGTACTGTATAAATTTTATTGTATTGTTTACTTCTTGCCTGTTAGGTAACAGCAGCACTTACTTCCTGTTGATTTTCCAGCAGTGAAAATTAAAGATATTTTTCTTACAGGTAAAATAATTAGTGGTTTGATGGTAAAAATGAATGCAATTTATGTGTGTTTCACCATGCAGAATATCAGACTTTTTTAACCATATTTTCAGTTTCTGACAGTTAGAAAAGCATATTATTCAGAATTTCATCCTTTTAACTATAAATAAGCACATTTGGATTTATTTTCCGGAATTTCCATAGTACACATTGTAGGCTACAGCAAGCATATTACCTCTGAAAAGGCCTCATATCTTCTGAAAATATTAAATGTTTTAGAGGCTTTAAGAAGAAAACTCAAAGTGAAGGTAATGGCCTAAATGCTCCCTACATGTGCACCTGAAATAAGTAACTTAAAATGTCTTAAGGTTTGAATTTCTTAAGGTGACAAAGCTTAGTTCTGCTTAGTGATGTGATCACACAGTGACAGCACCTTTGCCTTTGCGCCACGGTACTGATTTTGCATCTTCCAAAGACAGATCCTGATGTCTTCCTTTTTTCAGGTACAATATCACAAGATTTAAATTGCTGACAGAAACTTCCTGATGATCCTTGTGCTTCCAGTTTGTAAACTGGCAAAATTTCTACACTGCACTATTATAAAAAGCTTTTTTGTGTAGATCACTACTCTCACATATGAATAGGTTCCTAGTCTCCTCCAGCACCACCTGTAGTCAACAGAGAAAGGAGCTCCTGCAGAGAGTAACTCGGAGCGCCTACATTTGGTTCCTGCTCTGAATCATCTGGAAGAGGATCCCTCTCTCCAGTCACTCCAGTCTGGAAACCAGCTGACCAAGTGAGGTGCCCAAAGTTGAGCTATATGAATGCTTTGTTCATGTTTCATGACAGCTGACTCCAAAACTGCTGTTTAGTGAACTTCCCTAGGGAAAAATGTTGACCCAAATCTTGTTTAAGACTTAACATGGAGATATTTTATGGATGTCTGGGTTGAATAGAGTTCAGGCAGAATTATTTCCCCCGTATGTTTGTGTGAAACAGGAATCTGAATTCGGTCATATCTACTTCCCAATAGTTTGGGCTTCTAGAAATTAGCACAAGGAATAATCCCATGTTATGGGGTAGATTTTTAGTGTTCCCTGCAATTAAAGTAGTTCTGCGTTACATTCAAGCAAAAACTACGCTTTGTTAGTGTGGTGAAACATTAGAGAATTCTCCTCAAATTAGTTACAGAAATTGAATGACAGGACAAATTAAAAAGAGGCAGGAGGGGGTGAAATATTTTATTTTTAAAATACTCCATAAAGACAAACATGCAGTAAATTAACAAGTGTGCTCTCACAGTTATTCATGGAAACATGTTTGAAAAAAAACATGGGATTGGTTTGTTTATTATTTGGCAGAATTTTCTAGTGTTTTGTCAGTTTTCCACAGGCCGCTGTGCAATAGAGCTACTTGGGAGGATCACCAGAAATCTTTGAGGAAGCCTTCAGAAATGATGAACCAGACGTGGAGGAATGCAGCCAGAATGACAGCGCAAGGCAACGAGCTCAAAGCTGGGCATTCCTTTTGAAAATCTTTCCACCCCAAAGGCATAATTTTGAGCAGTACATGTATGAAGTGGGAAAGTTATAAGGATCCATGGATCTACCTGCATCTAGTCCTGGATACTTCAAAAGCTGCAGTTAAAAGTGCAAACCAAACTTCCTTTGCATTTACAGCAGGTGGTATTAATTTATGTCATTTAGATTAATAACAGTTGTTGTTTAACAATAGCTGTTGATAAACTAGCATTGTTACGACAATATGCAAAAAACTGCATCTAAACTCGGGGGGGGGGGGCAGGGAGAGCAGCCAAATGCTGCACCCTGTTTTATATACATACATACATACATACATACATACATATATATATATATATATATATTCTTCTGTCCACACATAGAAATGATAACTTCAATATGTTTATTGGGAGTGGCGAAAAACAGCCACTTGCAAATTAAGTGAGACAAGGAACAACAGATTGGAGCTGTATATTTTTTTAAATGTTACTTCCAACCACAGTGTAAGTGTTAGAAAGGAGGGGGAAGCTTTTTTGGGGAAATATATTGGTTTTTATTGCAATAAATGCTTCTGGCTCAAAGACATCCATAGTTTAACCTGGTAATCTGTGAGAAGTAGAAGGGCATGTGCTGGCAGAAGAGAGCAGAGCTGTGAAAAGGATCTGTCCTTAGGACCTGTCTATCTTTCTGTTCATAATAAAAGCAAGAGAAAAAAGAAGCAATGTTATCAGTACACTTCTGCAAGTGAATTAGCTAGCACAGATTTGATAAAGCTTATAAACCCTCTAGAGCAATCGTGACAGTTTGCTGGCTTGGGCTTTGTCTGCTGCCAGTTACTCCTTGCTAGTGGCACTCTTTATTTATGCTTCAGTACCACGTTATCCTCTGGGCTTCAAACAGAAGGGACCTGTCTGTAAGTGTTTTGGTTGTGGTGTTAAAAAATAAGAGTGCAGCAAAACACATGCAACAGTACCCAAGATCTGTTTCAGCCAGTTTCCCTTCTCGTGGTGTTGCTTCCCCATGACTGTTCGGTACACACAGAGCGTGGCTGAGGTGGTATATGTCTGCCTTCCACTAGAGAGTGTCACAGAGTTATTTGAATGAATGAAAAAATCCAAATGGATGCATTATCTGCTTTGTTGTAGGTAAAATGCAAAGCGGTGTCACCTCAAGAACAGGAGATAGGTGTGCCTGCCTACATGTCTTCCATTTTCTACCACTGCTGTTTATCCTTCACCCTGCAGGTAAAAATAGTGCAGGAGGTAGCCACATTTTAATACACACCAGTTTTTTATCCATTTGGCAATGTGTACACATTAATGTTACGGTAAATATATAATCTGATACATTTTGCTTTCTTTTGTACTCAAATTAAATATATACTTCAAAATGTTAGCATAATTTTGGGGTCAATTATCACGTGCATGTTCCTAGCACAAGGCATTGGCAAATAGAGTTTAGATTTTGGATCAGCCTATGCAAAATTCTACACATGGGAATCTTGGAAAGAAAGTTGCAGTCCATTAGCAAATTCTCATATCCGGACTGAAGATGTATATGCATAAGTAGAGAAATTGAAAAATGGTGTTAAGTAGTCAGAAAGTCTCCAAAGGGAGATCTGGACAAGAAGCTACAGTAACAGCATTAGATGGCTATTATTATAAAAAGAAAAAAAAAAACCTTAAAATTCAGGACAACAGTAACACTCCAAATGCATAAAATAATTTCTTCGGCCCTTGAAATTTTATATGGAAGTGCAAACACTGAAAGTATTGTTTTTCAGTGGTGTAATGTCATTGAATAACTCCCATTCCTTTTTCTAAATGAAGGATTACCCATGAAGATACTTTATTTAAAATAATAAATTAAAAATGTAAATACTGTGCTGACCACCGTAGCGCTTAAAATGGGGTTTAATCCTCAAGGTCAATTTAGGTGAACTCTTCTGTCCCTGAATTCCAGCAAACTCTGCAATTCTGCTGTTTTCTGTTATAGAGGACGGATCCCTCCTTTCTTCCAGGTTTGTGGTCCGTGGCCAACATCTTTGTCCGGTCTACACTGTTTTCCTTCTGCTTTAATGAGTGTGATACCTCAGGTGACACCAGCTGAGAATCTGTCCTTTGATCCCATCCTGTCCCCACATCTGGGGACATACAGAAACCTCAGCAGGCACACTTTTGCTCCCAGATGATTTCCAGATCACAGGAAGAATTTTAAAGGCTCTGGAAAACTCAAAGACAGAAGAAGCAAGGCCAGTTGGGCTCAAAAGCTTCACTTCCTTACCTTTTCCTTGAGAAAACAAGCTCATTTCCTTGAGCTAAAGGGATGAATCAGGGGCCTAAGCATCCCTCAGTGATACCGGCGGTCGTTAACAGACCGCAACTGGAAGGGTCTCAAAGACCTGAGTGCAGAGTGATAAGAAGGGATTTCTCTTGAAGACAAAGCAAGTAGTACAGTGAGAGCAATTATGTCAGATCCTACTATAGTGAGGTGAGCAGTAAGCTAGACTTGTAATGTCATTAAGAAACTGTAAGGTCCTGAGAGTTAAAGATCCTGTGATACATCTTTATAAGGTTACATGTACTTATCTGTGACAATCTCAGACTTTGTTCTTAAAAACTTTCAGATTGTTTTAGCTATTTAAATATCTCTGCAGTTAGCTCACCTCTGTATTTCCATCCTTACCTACTGGAAAGGTGAAGAAGTACAAGTAATGTGATCAAATCTATTTGATTTTGTTAAAATGAGGTTGAGCTGGTGCTGCATTGGAAGATAMCACAGATTGTTTGATCCTTTGAGTGTGTAAAATTGATTTGGGGGGATCTTTTGAAATTTTTGCTATTAGTTCTGTTCGGAACATACATATGTTGGAACAAGGGAGGGATTTTCCCATCATCATCTGACATCCATTGCTAAATGAAGGGGAATGTACAGCTGTGGACAACTGAAAAACTATCTGAAAGAATGTACCTAGTTTTTAAGTATAGAGGTGTGGATAATAATAAATAACGAAAGAATCTCCATGTTGCCGACCTGGACAGATACTGCTCTTCCAGTGGCAGAGATGCATCTCCTCAGTCCACCATTCGCTCTTCAATCCACCCCATCTYCTGGGGTACCTATTAGTGAAGATTAAGAAAATCGCCAGTGTATATTTTTTCTAAAAAGCAATGGAGAAAGTCTACAGATAAGCTTTAAAAAAAAAAAAGTTTATGAAACTTTTTTTACTGCTGTTTTCTAGAACATATCAGGGCATCTGCACTACCATGGTTACAGGAGAAGGGAGAAGGTTTCTGTGGGTCTGCCAGTGGCTCCGCAGAAAGGTGTGAGTAACTCGCTCTTTATCTCATTTTACCCTTTATAGTTGGAACAGAAACGCATCTTTTATGGACTACACAAAAATGTTTAATTAACATTTGAGAGCTGTGAGACCCTTTAATAAGGAGTTGCTCTTTATGAAAGCAAAGACGTATTTATTAATAACCAAGTGGCTGTTTTGCACTTTGTCTTCTCATAAATAGTACTCTAAAGAAAAAAAWTATGAGTAGAAATATTTTTAGGAGCTTTTGGATAAGAATTGCTACCTCATTACTGAACTGAAGTAACTTTGAAAGATGGCTTATACAGCCATACTATGTGCACTTTTATTGCATRAGGGATTTCTAATAGTCAACAAAAGTTCCTTCCTGAGGACCCGGAGAGAGTGTGATCTAACTCTTTCAAGTTAATCATGAACCACAGAGCAAGCACTGAGTAAACTGATAGCATAAATTGAAAGGTCACAGCCTGTATTGAGAGAGAGGCTGTAGTATTTCCCTCTTAAAAGAGACGTGACAATTAATTTTGATCTCTGTCGTAGAGGTATAGATGACTGAAGGCAAGAGCATGCTCAATTAGAGCTCAGCAAAAGGGACTGGGTGCCTCAGCATGCACCTCTCGTGTCCTCACCACTCCTGTGCCCCTCACAGCAGAAAGCAAATGCAGTCTTGGGCTGTGTCAAAGCTCTGTGTTCACCTCTTTTCTTCAGCTGCAATTCATTGACTCCTTGATGGTTTGACCACAGTGGGTTTGGGGGAATCTCTATGAGGAAAAGGCTGCAGAAATGTCTTTATTCTCCTTTAGATTTCTCATTGGATCAAAGGATTCTTTAGGCTTTGCACTCAGCGTAACATGGATGCACGTGTGTATTTGTCTGTCATGTACATAACTGATGGGGCAGCAGAARATGGAGCTTGGAAATATTAATATCCAAAATGTGTTAGAATTTGACCATACTAACAGAATCTGTAAGTTAGCAAGAGTATGTCTGTGTCAGGATGAGATGATCATCCAGAAATAATAGAATTTSTGTTTCAATATGAGAAAACTGTAAAGGTTTAAAGCCAAGATGTGTGTTTATCTGTTCTTTTTTTTTTCTTTTCCCTGAAATATCTCTTTGTGCCAGGTATTGTATATCCTCCAGTCATTAGAGCTACTAGTTTAAACAGGAATAGATATGTAGAAGCATATTAATGCTGTACACTCTAGGGCAGGTGAACACTAAATTTACCTCCAAGTGCTTTAAATGTCAAATAAGATTAACCATCCTCTAATCCGTCTAACAATTCACTAGAAGTTCTGCTCTCTGGCAATGATTTTGCATAATAGACAAGGTAACCCCTTTGCTGCCTGATAGTTGTTCAGCATATGGCCAGCAAAAACAACCACATGTTGGATGATGGGGCCGTTTTACATGCAGTAGGCTGTTCCACATAACCTTTTCCTTGATGAACAGCAAACATTGCCCAAAGAGTCCCACAGAAGAATCACTAAGTGGTTTACAGAAGTTAATGGCCAGGCACTAATGTACCCACTCCTATATTTAGATGGAGAAAACAGTGATATGTGTGTTTAAAGACCACAAACGTTGCTAGATTTTTGCAGAAATAAAGGTAAGAACAAACTATGATAACTGAAAACTTGGTCCACAATTAAAAAGAAGCAGAAAGAAGGGAGGGAGGAATATTCTTGTTTGCTTGTTTGCACATATAACAAGACTACTTAAATGTAGCACAGTTCTTCCTGGTTCAGGGAAAACCAGGTTCCCTGGTTCCTCAGCTTCAGGAGCAGAGTTGTAGTTCCTGATCTATAGCAATAGCCAACAGGAGAAGGAAATGAACATTGCACATGAATTCAAATAACTGTAGAAGAATACACTGGATTTTGGAGAAGAAAAGGGACCCTCTCCCTGAATAAGCTTTAACACCTTGACAGAGAAGTCAAATCAATTAGATTTTCCTGGGACAAGGCAAAGCATATGTTTATTCAGAGCTGTCTCACAGTCCTGAGAGAAATTTGAATTGGAACCCATATTAAAAAAGCCATCTGGGAATATCTTGCAAAAAACATCTTGATGTAAAGAAATGGTATTGTTGCCATTGGCCTAAGAAAGGTCCCTCATCACGCTTGACCTTGGGATCTAATTAACGTCCTGGAAAAAAAATTATTATTACTAYCTACTTAAAATATAAGCAGGTGCTGGTAGTATTTTCTTAACACAGTCTTTTGTTTCAAACCTTGACAATAGTTATATTTTGGAGAAGCATAAAATCTGGAATTCAGAAAAAAATATTATCAAAATGCTGAACAGGACAGTTGGATACTTTAAAAATTGCAGGATGGCAAATCACATTAGAGAGTGCAGCTACACAGAAGGGGACGGATAGAGAAGTTGGTGCCGTTTAGGGCAAGCGAAGGAAACGAGCCTTCAGCCGTGCTGATCGTGCCAGAGGTCTCGGGGCCGCGAGGCCAGGGAAGGGAGCYGGCGTGCCAACGCCTGCCCGCCCTCCGCCGCCGCCCTGGGACTGCTTTCAAAAGCCTGTGGTCTCTACTCCAGGAAGGACTGTACTATTCAGCCAAATATTCCAACTCAAGCAGAGGGAGATTTCCCACCCTGCATCCAAACAAAATGAAGCCAGCTTTGACTCGGCAAAATGTCGATGAATTCTTCAGAGTAAATCAGCCCTGTCAGTCTGATGCGGAACTGTCACCTRCTTGTGACATAATATAATATGAAATGATATTGAACAACATGTGTTTGGCACTAAATTGTTAGCGGGTTTTAGCTTTGACAGCAGCAAGTTTATTGCTTTAATCCCAAGGTCTTTTAACCCTCTTTGACATAAATTGAGGTTGGCTTTTGTGAGAAAACTCCACTTCACTCTCTCTTCCTTTACCTAAAACTGCTTTTAACAATTTATGCTCATACATCAGACACTCATTTTGAGTGACAAAAAGAAAAAAGATCTATTAGAACAGAAAGAAAAAAGGGTCAATTTAGGTTAAGCAGTGTACGTCTCTTTTGGTAGGCATGTCACAGCTTTCTTCAGGTGAATGTGAATTTTAAGTTGTAATACTGTATTGCTGTAGCAAAATAAAACAAATCTGTGACAAGAAGAGAGAATAAGTATTGCAGAAGAAAGGCTGATAACCTGCAAAAAGACTATTCTTCCTTTTTTAGATGCAATTGAATTTATTCCTGAGCCTGGATCCACTKTGAAACTTCTCTTAAAAGATCAAAGAATTTTCTTCTTTATCCAAACATTGTAGAGAGACTAGTTTAGCGAGGGTCACATGTAGAAATACAGATGTATAGAATAGCTACTACATACACACAGTTTTGCTGAATAGCATAGCTGGCTGATAGCACATAATTTAATAGTTAACTTTTTTGRGACACCTTGTTTAGTTTGATAAGTAAGTACACATTTCCATCAGTGCTCTGATAATCTGGTCACAGAAATACATCATATATGAACTATAACATCAATAACATAGGACACTTTTACCACCTTTGTTTTTCTGTCCTCAATTACTGTATGATGCTCATAGTGTTTCTTTGAAATCACTTCTTTATTACATTTAAAGCTCAGCTGAATCTGCCCTTGAACTGTGTAATAATGGAGAGTGAACACATTCTCAGCACATTTGCAAATTTTTTTTTCTAATGTTTTCTTTTTTCTCGCATAAGGAGGATTATATTATTGCTATACCATCATTTTTACAAAAGAGAAAAGAAAGCAAAATAGCAGACAAAAGGAAACRTGTTTCTCTCCAAGTGTGAGCATTCTAAAATTTTTTATAAATTGCACTTTTTTCTCTTCTAAAAAACAGATTTTTCTGTTTCTTTTATTTTATGTAATTTTTCTTGTTTATATTATTTTATTGTTATTATCTATAACTTGCTCATAGGAATTTTGCTCCTGGCTAATGTTTAATACATAAGCAAGTTGTTCCATGAGCATCAAAACCGATATAATCTGTGATCTCCTAAAGATTTGYGTCTTGTTTCTCTTGCACCCCTCCCCACAGCAATAACCTCATTTCCTCCGTGGCCTTYGGCGTCCCCTCCACTCCAACACCTTCAACTCCCTCTTCATAACCCCTCTCTCCTCCATGTCTTCCAACTCTTCTACCATAATATCTTCAGCTGGATGCCAAAGCTGACTGCAATGCACTGCTTCTCTACTCAGTTACGTTCCTCACAGACTGAATACAAAATTAATACAAATTAATAAATACAAATGATAAATAAACTTCACCGGATTTTTATTTTGGGAACTTCATCCCCCAAATCAGGCAAATATCAAAATAGAGAAAATGTTTCTAGACCTTCTATGACAAATAGTGCTACCTTGCTTCCTAGTTATATTCTATAGAAATTATAATAATGTTTCTATAGATTATAATCTATAGCATTCTGTACCCTAGAGATATGTTGATAGCTATGTTATATTCTAAGCACATCTTTCTATACATCAAGATTAAGCCAAAGTTATATTAAATTTGAAGGATGTCCACATTTTTCCAGCCCTGGCGTCTGATTTCTTCTTCCTTCATCCTTCTCCTTACGTGTCCTCGGGTTTGAATGCAGGGTATGCCTAGCTGCTGATGCAAATCCTGACTTCTYGAAAAGCAAGGCCAGTAATTTCTTAATCAGGATTTGGCCCTACAGAGTGACTGCACCTGCCAGAGCATAACACAGTGCCTCTGCCAGGTGTTTGCCTCCGATAGGTCCTGCGCCGCCACAGCGCTCTCCAGCAGAGAGCATGGGAGCTGGGCTCCTACGGCGTTGCTCTCACTCTGTAAGCATTTGATACCGGCGGCCCTTGCAGTTTCCCTCCTTCCATTACAGTTGTAAGTATAAATTCCACAACATTTCCAAATCCTGACAGAATGAAACTTGGGGAATTGGGAAAATGGGGTTAGTGTATGAATTGTGATCTTGTCCATGCAATAAAAAGCACTATCAGCAGGCATTCAGCAGCTGAACTACCCTCATGTTGTTTGTATTTTTATGGACACTGTTATAACTATAGTCAAGTATGATTTAACTTTAAAAGGGATGCTGTAACATTGTTCAAGTCCAGTGCTGCCATAATCTTTTGTGGTAAATCTTTTGGATTTTATCTAGCTTTTAAAAAGGAAGGTAATATGAAGAAATAGTAATAGAATACACAGAAGCTGCATTTACAATGACTTGCCAATCCATCCTTTTTATTTGGTTTTGCATATATGCAAACATTTCTGAGCATGGTGGTTTTGCGCATTGTTTTCTTCCACATTGCATCAAAGAGGCATCCCTTATAAAATRTAGAGATCGCTTTGTAACCTAATTCCTACAAATACCATGTGTATACAATTCTGAGGTTTCTGTTGCTCACGCATTTCAGCAGCACAATTTCATTCTATTATGGCTGTACCAGTTACATTTGTTTTTAAAAACTGATTCAAAATAATTAAGGTTACTTTTGTTTTTAAGCATTAAATGTATTCAAAATCAATATCTTATTTTGATTCTAGATGCTCTTGTGGTGCAGAAGAGGAGATGGAGGCTATTTTGGTCATTGTCACTAATTCTGTATGAGGCCTTAGCTGACTTGCTTAGATTTTCTCAATCTTTTTGCTTATCTGTAATTTCCTGTCTCTTGTTTGGTTTATTTCATTAATGTTTGTAAACTGGTTTTAGATACCTACATGGAAAGTGCTGAATAACTATTATTTGCTATTTGCCGTTAGGTCTGAAAGTGGACATTTGCTGCCGCTGTCATAGAGGTAACACATTTAATGATTTTCAGGTTTTATAAATAAATAATCCATGTTGACAGATATTTGGGGATAGCTATGCAATTAAATAATTTAGCTCAGCACAAATAGGGTCTTGTAGGTAAAATGTTTAATCGGAAGCTCAGAAGTTTTATTATGCAGCACAGGACAATGAAATTGCAAGTATAAAACATACACTGACTCCCCATCTCTCAGCATTCCCGTCTTAGAAAAAAGCTGTAAGCAAGAGTAAAAGATTCTTCATTCCTTCAAGGCATTCCCTGAGGTCTTGCCTGCCCTAAATAATTATACAGCCTTAAAACAGTTGTCAGCCACCGCAGTCAGGACTGCTACCTCTCACGATTTTATCGAGAATCTTGCGATAGCTGCTGCGTGTCTCAGAGCCCTGCCTTTGGAGGTGTAACCCTGTAAGAGGGTCTGAGCTCGCCTTGTTAAATGAATGGACGTTTCAGGCTCCTTGTTGTTAACAAAAGCTTGAAAATGTAAAATGAAAAGAATCAAGCTTCCAGGTGGTGATGTCCTCCTGCCTCCTYTTATTATTTTTAGAAATCCCTAGTTTTTTAAGCTGTACCTCCTAATTTCTCTTAATTTCTGCTTGTTTAAGGCGCTGTTGACCATTTAGGATGAGCTTGTGTYTGCTGTTGTGTGTCTGGCCGCACTACTAGATAGTGAGTCTCACAAGAACCCTTTTTCACCTTTCTTGTACCTGTTTCGTTAGTGTTAGTGTGGCAGCGGGARCAGCCGCTGTCCATCAGTACTCTCCATCCCGTGTTGTCCTTGTATGCAGCTAGAACGACTGAGCTGGCATTAGGATCGAGATGATCTGGCTCTGCCCTGCTCTTGAAGAAGCTCCTGCTCCTTTATTCAGTGATGTCTGTACTATTACAAATGTGACCTAAGTTTGTACAGGGACTGTTTAAATCTGCAGTAGCCAATATGGGTAAATATAACTCCATTTACCTTTATTCCTTAGGTATAACTAGCGCTGACTAAGATGGAGATATAACTGATAAGGATTGTSAGGATTGGATGCTGAATTGTTCTAATTAAAGCACATTTGTGAATGGTTTACTTTGCAGTTTAGAAGAGCTTCACAAGGGGGAAAAATACCCRACAAAACATTGCCCTTGCCTTTTGGTAATGCCTAGGTCATCCCTGGTTTTTGATTCCTTCTATTCCAACTGCTCCAACACGACCGTCTTGCTCAGGAAGAGAAAAACAAAAAGGCCAATGAAACAAAAAAAGTAAATTGTTCTGCTGTTTTCTCTTACTGGGCAGCCTTTTGCTAGTGCATCTTTGACTTTGAGGTTATGGAGAGAGAATTTATGTCTGAAATTTAAGTTAAACCTMTCCCTCTCTTTGTATTTCCTATTGCTTCCTTAGCTGCTTATCTGAGCTGGAAAATTGCTCCACTGCTACTGCTAGTAGGGTTATGGAGCGCTGCTTCAATTTTTTGGTTCTAGGGAATTATTTTACCTGATTTTTTTTCCTGGAATTTTATTCCATATGCTGTTTAGGCTGGAAACTAAGGCTTGTTTCCCTAGGCAAGTTCAAGTAGGTAGACTGCAAAAGTTGGTTTAAGTTTGTGTAAATTAATAAATGATATTTCTAAGCAGAGGATCTGGGGGGAGACAACAACGGAGAGTGATTGTTGCTTTTATTCCTAATTCAGGAATTTATCTTTACAGAACAGCCTCAGGTTGAAAAACTAATTGATTCAGTTTGTTAATTCCAACGTAAAAATGACAAATTTCTATTAGGTCACCGCTCTCCCTGTCTTTGGTTGTACTGTCATCAATAGTCCGGCCTCCAAATGGACCACAGGACCTCTGACAGACCAGAGAGATATGGGTTGGAGAAGCTTCAGGATTTAGCTCTTCATGGGAACAAGGATATGCTGCCTCTGCCCATATTCTGCTCAAGTAGAGCTCCCGGCATTTCTGGGATTGATTGCATTTACACAGCGTTACTGTGATTCGGTGTGTATATACACACATAACGCAYGGAACCAGAATGCCCACGGCCATAAAGATCCTGTTAAATAACAACATAATTAATCACTCCTCAGATTAGAAATGAGAAGGAAGAGATATTTTTCTGTTTAGTTTTTTTTCTTGGCCCATGGCTTTCCTGAGCAGAGCTTAGGTGAAATCAATAGCTGGAACCTGGTCCTAAAGCCAAGTGTCTCTATTCTGAGAATGGGGGTGAATGAGTCCTTATACAATCTTCCTTTCACTGGGGAAAAGTGTCTTGGGATGGCTGATGTGTAATATCCCCAGACAGCTCACTGGAGAAGTTGTTCTGCATGTAGTGCAAATGTACTGTAAGTTTTTTTCAAAATTCTTACAGCTTAGAGTTCTTCCCATCACTGTGGGAATTTATTTGGTGCATGGGTGATTTGGATGGATCTCATTTTTTTCTTTGTTATTAAAAAAAAAAAAAAAAAGTGCACTTAGGAATGCCCTGTGTTTTATCTAGAACTGTCATTAGCACGATATCACAATTAACAAATAATATCAGAGATAAAAAACAACCAAAAAAGCAGGATGAAAAAAGGTGACAAGAAAGGAGGAGGCAGAAGTATTAAAAAGTATTGTAGATAAAGAACTGTTGACTGCTACTCTTGTAAATATTTCAAAATATAGATCCAATGTTTTATGGGTCACTAAAACTACTGTAAATACACCAGCTGAATCCCAAATACATCATTCTCAATCCCCAGCAAAGACAAAACAATGCAGTTATAATATACCCTTCGTCATCCCTTGCAGACTTGGATTTAGCTGCAGAGCAAGATGACTGCAGACAGAATATTCAACCATAAGAAAGAAAAAGAAACCCAAGCCTGTCCTACTGTCCAGTTTTCTATGTAGTAGATAGTGTAGTACAGCAGTAGATCCCTGGGACCTTGAACTTCTCTTTATTTGTTTCTGGTTCAGCTGCAAAAGCCGATCAAACTTTTCTAAGTAGCTCGGAAACTAATTTCATGCCTTACTCTATCTCCAAATTCAGAAGACATTATACATGGGGTTTGTACTAAATCTGTTTTAAAAGTCTTTTCATATTCATCCATGGAGGACAGGGTCTCCCACCTCTTAGTGGGTTCATTGCATGACTTTTGTAGTGGTGCAGAGACAAAATGCAAGTCAGGTGTCCCTTCTCTGGAAAGGAAGGACACTGCTCCTGGGATTTTATAGTCAGGACTAAGATTATGCTGTCATAAACTACTATGTCCCTGTATCATAAATTACTTTGGGTTTTGTTTGTTGGTTGGTGTTTTGTTTGTTTGTTTGTTTGTTTGTTTGTTTGTTTTTTAATCAGGCTCTGCGTTCCATTCTCTCTTTATGATTTTGTCTTTCAGTATAAGCATTTGACTTGATTCAGGTTGGGTTCTAGAGCAATGCTGTTATGCACACTGGTCTGTGATTGCCAATCTGAGCAATGCATGGTTCTGGGAATGTGGTTAGTAAATAAAGCCTCTAATAGCACCAAAAAGAATGAGATTCAAAAAAAGCTTATGAAGAACAAAATGACGCACAATGTTCTGGTGTCAGAGGTCAGTTTCCCAGATTGCAGTTAGGAGACAGAGATCCTTGTGCTGCACTGTATCCTTCAGCCTCACAGTCTAAGCAACTTTCTCCTGTCTTCAGGATAACTCTCTAGTATCTTTTCTCAGCTCCTACTGTGTGAACAAAGGTTTTGGTTCACAAAAGATGTTTGATCAAATACAACAAAGCAAGCCTGACAAAGTACAACTTCTTTCCCAGATCTCTCCTGCTTTCCTTATCCATGCTCCAAAAAGCCTAGTCTATAACCACTGTTAGCAGAGGAATTTTGAGAACTTTTGTCTCAATGTGAAAGTGAAACGCTCATTAGCACATCTGCTTAGAGTAGGTCAGTCCATCTTCAAAAGTGATTGGCTCCAAATCCCAGGTRTTTAGACATTTTGTCTTAAATCTCAGCAGGGGAAATACAGCTCATACTTACCTCTGCTGGTTTTGCACATTTCCCGACTAAGCATGGAATTTTCTATAGTTTCAGCCTTCAAGTTCAGCAAAGGGGCTCTGCCATCAGTCAGTTCCTATAGGGGAATGGAGGGGG
>JASVER010000007.1:8536540-8634040 GCA_030449065.1 Oceanodroma leucorhoa | reverse complement strand
TAAAAATGGATGCAGTGTGCTATTTCCTTCCACCTCAGCCTGCAGTGCGTTACTTAGATTTGCAAGGCGTAGGCACCACTAGTACTTAACACTGCTGAAAGAGCCACCCTTCAAGGTTTTTTTAACCACAAAGAAAAGAGAAATATAGTAGCATCGATTGTTAAATCCTGGTGCTTGTTACTCACTGCCCGCACACAGAACATCATGCCTTTGTAGCAGTGAGGAGAGTTGGTATTTATCAGGGTTCAGAGCTAGTTCAGCCACACACTTGACAAATTATTTGTGGAATTGTTGTATTCACAGTCACTTAAATAAGAATCTGTCAACACAAGGCTGTGCTTTGTTGCAGCAGGTCTCACAGTTTTTCCTGCGCACTCAAAGAATGATGGATTGGAGGTAATGCAAATTCACTACCATTTTATATGCTGGTGCCTTCTTCATAGACAGGAAACATAGCTCAGTATCATCTTGTAAAATGCCTTAACTGTAAAGGCCTAGTTCAGTGTTGAAAGTGCTTTTAAAAATGGTATGTTGGAACAGGGAAATGTAATTCAAATATTTTCCTCACGTCTCATTTTAAAGACTGTTTGTCGGAGCAGGTGTGCATTCATATTTTCCCAGGCTAAGGAGGACATATGCTTATCTGTACTTCGTAATTAAAACAAATTAATAAATACAATTATTTTATTTTATGGCAACTTAAAAGTTAATACTGCTTAACAGGATATTAAATTTAAAGAGCTCGCACAGAAGAAAAAATGCCCATTTAGGTAACTCAGCCTGCATTGCTGATAGCAATTTGTTTTAGTTAATTCATTTGCCCAGCAATCTTAAAGCTCTATAACCAATTCCAAAAGGTATAGTTCAAAGGTAAAAGCCACAATCTTTTGACAAAGTGGAGCTTACAATAATAAGAAAAAAACTTATCTATGCTGGCATATATTTTTTAGGTTGCTGTCCAAAACTGGAATGTTTTGCCCAGAATTAAAGGCAGCCACAAAACTCTTGCCACTTTCTACTCCAGCAGAAGTCGGAGCTTTTCCTTGCCCTGCTCCCAAACCTGCCATAGCCATGGAGGAGCACAGGAGCCCACCAACAGCCCGGGACAGCACCGGGAAGGGACGGAGGGAGCTGGAGGCAGCCCTTGAGGATGTCGAAATGAATAAGGAGAAGTAATGGCATGCACTGGACAAGTTCTCATCGCAGTTGAATAAATGGAGTTATGGGCTATTTAAGTTATATCTCTGTGCCTTTTTCTTTTTGGTTGTTCAGGAAAATTGATCTTTCTGCAGTAGGAAAAAGCTTGTCTGTGTGGGAGAGGGCTTTCTCAGAGGCTCATTTCAAGTGTAAGGAATGAGCTTGCCAGGAGTTAAGGACAATCACAAATCTTACCTTGTACTGCCTCAAGTTCAGGGTGTGTTTCTTTGATTTAGGATAATAATGGGAGAATTTCATGATGTGTATATAAAAATGTTTTTAAAACAATCAACAACAAATTTTTGAGAACAAACATATGACAAATATTATTCACTTGGCTCAATGCCCTAATGGGAGGCCCAGATCAATGCACTGTTGAAACCTTTGTAGATTATAATAGGCCCTAGTGAAGTCAATGAATATATTTCCATACACTTCAGGTGGGCCAGCTTTTAACCCCAGATACTCTGAGCCTTAAGCTTTCAACTTGATCTGAGCAGGCACTTTAAATTTCAGTGCACGTTCAAGATGTAAGTATTTAGCTGGTGTGCAAATCTGGGCTGAAGTAAGCTGACCTGGCATCCTGCTACCAATGCTGCTGTTTTACACTGGTGCTTTAGCCGTGGTAAGAGAACTAACATGTGGTGCTGTTTACTTTTGTATTGACTGAATGAAAGGAAACGGTTTGACATTGAAGAGCATTGTCTTTTATGCATATGTGCTGTCTGGCCTCTTTTTGTCTCCTTTCTGAGCAGTCTACTTCGACTTGCTCTGATTTTATCTGTTATAAAGCGTATATTTCTTGAGAACCATTAAACAATAGTAATTTGAATTTCATGCATGTGAAGGGTGTGAATAGGTAGCTCTGCAGGGCAGCACCTCGGACCCTCCTCTTCGTTCACCAATGCATCCAGCTGAAGTGCAGAGCAGGGGGCTGCCGCTCATGCAGGTATCTCTGCAGTCATCTGCATTCAAAGAAGTATCTGGAAACGTTTAGTTGACTTTATTTTATTAAAAAATGCCTGTAATACAGCATTGTATACAAATGAATCTGCTCCTATTAGACTCGCAGAACACTTATGTCCTCCCGCACCTATTTACCTTTAGCCATGACACAGGAGTGGACCAGCATGTATCGGCACGGTGATAAGCTGCTGCAGGGATCAACGCCTCACTGACGTAGTTGTCTGGGGGGCTGTGACCACTATACTTGGTTGGAGAGGTTGGTCATGACGTCTTTGTTATCTAGGCTCTCTTCAGCCTTGCGGGGAGGCATCTGTTTGGCAGAGCCCCTGCAAGGGCTGCGCTCTGCAGCCTCGCAGCGTATTCAGACTTTTATAGTATTTCCCCTAGCAGCTTTTCAAAGCATTTGGAAGCTCGACGCAATTTCAAAGACTGCAGATTGACTTACAGTATGGGATATAGTATTTTCACTTGCGTCTAAAAATGCTGTTGTGTGGCCAAAAATTAAATCGCCAAGAAATCACACATGGTTCACAACACAGCTCTTTGATAACATTAAAAGTATATGTAATATTTTGAAATCACTGGCCAATTATTTCTAATAGTTTCATGATAATTTATGTAGAGAATCTCTCTGTTGGATGTGTTCCTGCTTTGGTCTAAATGTATTTTTGAACACTCTGTCAAACATCCCCATTTGGCACCTATTTTGTTTCACTGAATTTCTTTAGTATGTCCAGATCTCTTGCCAATGTATTTGCGGAACATATTTTGACAGCTTTCTCACCAAATTTGTTACTTCCTGTGTTTGGAATGGGTATCAAATTGCGGATATTAATGTGTGTCTTTCCTTTCGGTCGACTCAACTGGATAATACCTTTGTCTTCTCTGATGGTGAACATAATAAAGTGAGTGAATTTTTTTTTTTTTTTACTCATTTCAAATGTTATTAAGATTTAAAAATTACAAATCTGTTATAAATGTATTGATTTGGTTTTATGTTTGCATCTAAAAGCATCCTGAGCAGAATATCCTTAAACTTTAGAGTTGTGATCTTACATTCCTTACTTACCCAGACTTYATAATAGAAATAATACATACGTGAAGGCAGTAGGTCCTCCCTCACTGTACACACACACACGCACGTGTGTGTGTGTGTGTATGTGTATATATATATATATAATATTTTATTCCAATATGCTTGGATTAACTAGGCTATTGAATTTCAATTCGTTGTGCTCATTTATAAAATAGTCTTCCTATTGAGTTTGTTAGAGCTGAATGAAAATGGTGTATTTAAGGCTGATTATAATCTTTTCTATCATGTTTTTCTTAATATGGTATTTCTAGATTAAAAGAGATGACAAGATAATGCGTGTTGAAATATAAAAGCCTGCTTTGTGGCTCTGCGACATCAGCCAGAAGAAGGGCTGCTGAGCTGGCCCACCCCGGGAGCCCCCTCAGAGACACCGCACCGGGTTGTGATGTTCCCAGCCCCTAAGTCCCCGCTATTGCCTTTGAACGAACACCACCCGCAGCCCTGCGCCGGCCCATTTTGCACGGCCARGTACGGCACGGGGTGAGGACTCGGCCCTTACAGCCCTGGTTTCTGTGGGCAGCCRGCACTGCCTTTGGCCCTCGTTTTTGCTTGTACTGAGATGGTGATTGCCTACTGCACAGCTTGGTGGCCTTTACCCTCTCTGGGTGTGTGTAGACCTAGATATCACCCTGAATCTGAATGAATGAACTGGATATGCRTGCTATTTTTCAAATATTGTCCAGAGAAATAGGCTGGAAAGATTTAATGAATTAGTTACCTTTGACAGCGGAGGCTAAATGTGACGTGGGGGACATATATTTTAGAATTCAGTTTAAATAAGGCTTAGTGGCTGCCATAGCTCCTGATTATTTTTGCTCTGTTGTGGACAGCGTGGCAGTTGGAAATACTTTTGGTCACCCTTAAAGGTAATCTCAGATGTGGAGCACTGTGCAGTTCTTAGTGACAGCACTTTCTCTGAAATGGCGTTTTCCCCTAGGAACACTAGAAAACCTGTGCCTGCTTCTAAGGGCTCCTTTTTGGGCCACTTTCTAGCATTATTTAAAAGATGTTATTCAGTCGGCATAGAGTTCTTTGATAGGTTGTTTACTGTGCTGAATAATATGTATCAAATAGGAAATGAATCCTGAAACAGCTGGTTTTGTTGCTGATAGTAAGTCCTTCTCTTATTTTTGAAATTTAAGGATTGGTTTTAAAATGTCAGTGGTATATCTGAACTGATATACATCATCTTTCACAAATATTTGCTCAAAATTAGTAAATAATAACAAAAAAAATGTTAATTAATCTAATTATGTTGTATAAAAATGCAATTGTGAATCTAAAATATCTGTAGAATAAAAAACTGATTATTTTTCAAAGGGGACTGTCATTTACATCTTTAAGATTTGTATGTTAATTTCAATTACCTGTGCAAACCTATGTATTGCTTTTTTTAATTTTAGATGGCAACTGCCCCATCAGTTCTATAAATTAAACTTAGATTTGAACCAGAAATAATTTTTTAAAAAGTAAGATTTTATTTAATGTCTTACAAAGAACATGATACATAATACGAATGGAAAACATTCCCAATACAGTTTAGTTTTTAATTCCGATTCTGTGTTCCTATGCAATAATATCTGATTTTTTGAGCAATTTCTTCCAGCTTATCTGGACAAGTTGAGACACAGACTACAATCAGAGCACAGAGCACAATCAGGACATCAGAAGCTCTTCCTCAGAAAGAAATTGTATTAACTTAAGATGACAAAAGTAGGATGGCTATTCTATGTCTGTACTAGATATAACATATATACTGCATTTTCAGGTAAATTATTTCTCAAGTCTGAAGCCCAGCTTAAGTGAGGGCAGCAATCTTGTGCCAGCTGCCAGCATTTTCCAGTGAAATAGGAGCAATAGGCCATAGAAATGGTCTGGTCATAACATACTTTTCTTGCCATTAGAGAAGAGAGTAAGATAATAGCTGCTCTGCTGGTTTCATAATACCAAAAAATTTCCTACAAAATGGTGGAGGCCAGGGCAAGGTGTGGAATAAGTTAAAATTATAAAGAACAGACTGACTTGCCATTGATTCAATTTTCTTTTTGGTTGGAAATTTTGTATTACAAAATATATATTTTGCTTGTAAAATTTGTTGTTCTATTGACTTTCTTTGTTCCACTGAAATTCTGAATTTTTGTTACTTGCTTAAACTTTTTTCACACAGTGGTAACACAATATAAATCAAATACCCTAATCCAGACAAAGTAAATCATCAGCTGTTCTGCATAATTTTGTTTGAGTGTTAGTAGAAGACCAACTCTTCCAGACAACTTCTAACAGATCACTAAATACACAAATAATTTGCTTCTTAGAGGTGATATCTATCAAAAAATTCAGAAGAATGTATGCACTGAAATACATTTATGGTCATGTAAAAAATGAAGTGACCTGTTGGAGACAGACCTTAGTTCTTGAGAAGAAATGAAATGCTTAGGAAGGTTCCATGAAACACATGAAATTATTGTGTATATATAAGAAGTAATAATGTCATCTGTTTTTTTTCTGTTTCCTGTTGATTGACTTTTATAGCTTGCAAACATTATGCTGGATTGTAAATTGCAATAAATTTAATCAAGAATTATTTTATTCAGCCTACTAATGAGGAATAATAGCGTATGTATCAATTAGACATGTCAATTTGTGTGAAGAAATAGATTTACAAAGGGATAGTAGGTAAAAAAATATCATTGGTATCAATTCACTTCATTATTTTTAATTTGCTGTGAATATTGAGTGCTTCCAACATAAAATCATTCCTCAATTAAAATAAAACAGCTGTACTCCTATCAGCTTTTCCTTGCTTGTTGTTGCTTACAGATTAGCAGTTGTCATTGGCTTCAGTCTCATGTCATTTCATTAATTTGCAGCCATAAATGGGTAAAAAAATAAAATAATAATAAAAATCTTTGGCTTGTCCACATACTAAGTAATGTGTATAATTTTTTTTTTTCAGATTGCACTGACAGGGCAAAAATACTGTAGCAGCAACATTTGGGGGATATCAGAACTGTGACAAAACCCCGTCCTTTTCTGTTCTCCAGTGTCAGCAAAGCAATAGTTGTTGTGAGCACTTTATTAATTTTGGCACTTTTTTATTACTCTAGATTCCCTTTCTTTTCCCCTAGGTGATTTCTAGTAAACTAGATCCCACAAATGTGTTACAGTGTAAATGAGAAGGATGAATTCTGAATTGGATTGGTTTGTAGCTTGCTCTCACTGTAGGATCTAATGAGTCCCTCTCCCTCTTTTATTAGCAAGTCTGTGCCTTATTTAGTTTTCCATGATATCACTGAGCATGTTTGTGTTTTTGAGTGACATATGTAGCTCTGTGGTTGTCCTTATTTCTCTTCAAATAGATCAAAAGACTGACAATATATGCACATTTATAGAGAGAAACATGGGAGTTGCAAAGCTATTTCTGCAAGCCCAGATGTGAAAATGTGGTGTATAATTTCTTCTGTTAACTTCTGTTTTTCTAGTAGTAAGTTCTTAATGGCCTTACAAGATTTTAAATTGGTCTACCTTACCTTGTTATCATCTAGCTATTATTTTAATGGAAAGTTTAAAAAAAATATTTTTTAACCACCATCTTTTTAAAGGTGTGGTATATAAGATGGGAAAAGTATGCAGGAAGAATCAATAATTACATGTTTTATATTTTAATAGAAGATAATATTCTCTCTCAGATGACTGTGGTTTCAAGAAATGAAGGTAAGCTGTACTTCTGATTACTTTTTTCTGCAGCTGGTGTTGCAGGTTTCGATACCTTTAGATCCTACTGACTCAGTGCATTTTACCATGGTGTATTTTTATTATTTTTTTGTTACCAGAGAATTCATGTCTGTAGAGAGACTGAACACATGGGATCTGAATCCTAGTTAACAGTGAATTCTCTATTAGAAGTAAAAGCTTAGGAATATTTTCCTCAGCTCTGAMAGTGGAAGCTGACACTAGCTTGTATCAGAGAATTTTAACTAATGATTATTACAATGCTTATCTGCTAATTTGCTTCTCCATAACTGGAATCAGTATGCTAAATATGTGTGAAGTTTTTGGAGCACATGCTAAAATTTCAACTAGCTGAAGACTTACCTGCTTTTCACTATTATTGAAATAATGTTGTTATGAATTCACTGAATTTAAGTAAAAGATCATTGCATAAGCTGAACACCTCTTCAATTTTGGATAAATCTAGGGTCTTGTATTTAAGACTGATGATTTGTTCGAAAAAAGGCTATGTACTTTTGAATAGGTACCTACATATTTCAAAATTGACTAAGAAATGTTGAAAATCATAGACATGCCTAACATACATGGTATTTGTAATCTATAATGGCATCTACACTGGGACTTCAGCTGATTAATTTATCCCAGGTAATATATCTGTGCAATCTATTGAGCCACATTGGGTGACAAACTTTTTGGTTGATGTTTGGAGAAAGCATTTTCCTAGCTGTAAAACAAACATAAGAAAGCTTTCAAAATTTTGGGATAAAATGACAAACAGGAAATTCATATCGCAGGATTGATTGCTGAATTTCTTAAATTGTAAATAATTATGAGTTGGGATACTGTTATTTACAAATACACTTTGTTTTTATCAGTTAGTATCAACAGTCACTGTCAATCATTTCTGTATTTCSTGTTCATATGCTCGAATCTTCTTTAACGTTTTAAGTTGTCTGTGTTCTGTGTCTTGTTAGTGTTGGAATTATGTTAAGCAATATGGTTACCAGTTTAATAAACATGGTCATTGTTTTTATAGATAGATGGGAAACTTGACTTTTTTAATGGGTGAACTTATTGCTGTTTAACATTTAAGAACAACAACCATCAAAAGACTCTTTCAGCGTACTGGAAGAAGCACAAGTTAAAGGACCGTGCTGATGAAATGAGACCAAGGAGGAGGCTGCGACAACATTCACGTGTTTATCGCACTGCCAAGCTCCCGCCTTAGATCCCAGTCAGTACACTCTCCAGGGATGCTCCTGGAGATCCAGCCTCTGCAGTTCTGTGACTCTTTTCCATTCCCTTTCTGCAGAGCTTCATTTCTACCAGTAACCGTCCTGATCGTCTCTGGTGCGGACTGGCAGCTGCCCGGACTCCCAGACTGCTGGCTGGGCACCTTGGCACAAGTCATATTTTTGTTTCTTAGTGGAGAGTCACCAACTACCATAAACTTGCATATTATTCTCACTATAGAGTTAATGCATCTGTTACTTGACTGTTGTAGCAGATAAACTTTAAACTTACAATATTATAATGTCACCAATATGCAAGCTGCGTGTCATGGTTTAATCCCAGCCAGCAACTAAGCCCCACACAGCCACTCTCTCACTCCTCCCCGGTGCGATGGGGGAGAGAATCAGAGGAGGAAAAGTGAGAGAACTTGTGGGTCGAGATAAAGACAGTTTAATAGGGAAAGCAAAAGCCACGCACGCAAGCAAAGCAAAACAAGGAATTCATTCCCTCCTTCCCATCGTCAGGCAGGTGTTCAGCCATCCCCAGGAAAGCAGGGCTCCATCACGYGTAACRGTTACTTGGGAAGACAAACGCCATCACTCCGAACGTCCCCCCCTTCCTTCTTCTTCCCCCAGCTCTATRTGCTGAGCATGACGCCATATGGTGTGGGATGTCCCTTTGGTCATTGGGGTCAGCTGTCCCAGCCGTGTCCCCTCCCAGCTTCTTGTGTCCCCCCAGCCTGCTCGCTGGTGGGGTGGGGTGAGAAGCAGAAAAGGCCTTGACTGTGTGTGAGCACTGCTCAGCAGTAACGAAAACTTCCCTGTTTCCAGCACAAATTCAAAACATAGCCCCATACCAGCTACTATGAAGAAAATTAACTCTATCCCAGCCAAAACCAGMACACTGGGTTAATGGGATAAGGAACATATTTTGAATCAAATGATCATAAAAAGAGAGGAAAAAGGTATATTTTTTTTAGGCCCTTGAAACAAGCTCATCATCCTTTTTTTGTGCAGTAGGTAGTATTCTTCAAATCAAAAGCAGATCTTTTAAAACCAAGGTTGAAGTTAATTTTACCAAGTATGTGTCTTAGGAAGTACCTACCCTGTTTGAACATTATTTGTCTAAATGAAGCTGTGACTAAGTTTACAAGCTTAGCAAGACCTTAAGTGACTTGCTTTTCAGTATTGCCCTACACACCAATAATCCTTTAGTATAATAAAATATATGTCTTTGCTTCTTTACTAGAAGTTATAGAGAAGTCTTCTGATCATCCAGCTATGAAAAGCACCATGACTGGTTCTGCCCRGAAGCTGCATGAATACATGTGGAGCAGAAAAGTTGCTCTTTATAGCCAGCTGTAAAATTCTTTCAAACCCTGTGAATGTTCAGCCTGAGAAGACTTTTCTCACTGAGACATAGATTAGCTTCAGCATACCAACCCTCAGCAGTATGTACGAGTCAAGATTTCACTCCAGGCCTACACTTTACTGGTGAAACTCAAAGTCAGCCAGCCCACTTCAAGAAGAAAAACAGTGTTTGGTTCCAGTAAGCTACCACAGAACATGCTCCAGATTTGACAAACGTTGTAATTAGTTGCCTTTGTGTGTTTAGTACACAGTGCAAATGCTGTAAAATGTTTTTCACATGATGCAACATTGCCAGCAGATAATCACTGGAGCATTAAACCAAAAGAATTTGTGTATATCCTACGAGCTGCAGGAGGATAAGAAAATGTAAACAAAAACTAACAGCTGAATTTTTCAAATGATACCATTCCTTTTCTTTTGTTAAACTGATTCATTTTTAAATGTTACTTTTTGTCAGTTTCTCTAGAAACTTATTAGAAAACCCTAAATCGATGTGAAAATGTTTTTGTTTCTGTCCTAGTTTTGACTATGTGAATTTTTTAGAACATTTTCTGTTTAATTATGCAGCACTAAAAATTGCAATTAAACTGAATTTGCAATTGAAACTGCTCATTTTAGTTAACTGTCAAATTTACTATGGCATTGTGAAATAGAGGCCTTTATTATTATGAGGTGTTTTGGAAAAAAATACTTTTTAAACAGGAGAAAAATGTCATATCTCTCATTCCTATCACAATAAGCCAACAATTTAAAGAGATATCCAACCAATGAAGCTAGTAACTCTCTAAACACAATGGAATTTGTTCCAGGTGGTGTCTTAAATTATTGGTATACTGCAAGTATGGACAGTATTGAATAAAGTCTTTTTTTGCATATTTAATCTGTTTTGTGAAATGTGTTTTTCAAGTGTAGGTGGAAGGCCAATGTTTCTTTAAAATAATCTTGTGATAACATACTTGTCTTAGGGATATCTGACATGCCATGTTTTGCGGGATGCTATGACGCAATTTGATGGATACTGTGTATTATATGAGACTGTACGAATCTTAATATCTCTGTTCCTCTGTTTTAGCATGTGATGTACAGCTCTGTGTACATAGAGCATCTCAGACTAGTGTCTGAGACTACCCTTTTCCTCTAAGCCCTAGGCATTTTTATCACTGTGCCAATAAAAGGAAAGGGATTTATGGGGTACTGCTTTTTAATTCATTCAATTCTCTGTTCATTGTGAGGTTAATGTTGTTGATCTATTTTTCTCTTGAAACAAATAAAAACAATATGTGCTGACACTGACTTTGACTTTTGACATGGGAGATAGAGGTCAACATTTAATTCTATATTTATAGACTACATGAACAATATTATCTGTATTAAAAACTGTTCACTCAGTCCTTGTCATTTTACAACTTAGTTCAGTAGCTTATATCACGTTGAACATTTTCTTCAACTCTGATCAAGGTGCCATCATTCACAGCACTACACTTAAGGGGTTGTCAGCCTTTCCATTAAAAACACCTTTTTTCAGGGGTTTATAACTTGACTAGCTAAAAAAAATTACACCAAGACTGAGCTGGGGCTTTATTTTAAACAAAATATACATTAAAAAATACACCAAACCCACAACCCAAAAAAACCAACAAAGAACCCAAATAGAGACAGGAGCTGACTGGTTTGGCACGTGTTCAATGGCCATTTTTATTTAAGAAATTAATGTGATTTATCAAGAAGGTATATCACTGCCTAAATATTAATCTATTTCTTTCTGAAATATACTTGGCTGTTTATAAGAGGTGCTTGTCTGTCCACTAATAGATGCCCAGACTGTTGTATAGTGGTAACAGAGTTAGTGACCTGATTATTGTAATGAATGCACACAGTACAGCTCTACCTGTATAAGCCCCCTCATAGATGAACTTACACTTCTGTAGACCATTTTCCTTCTCAAATGGAAATAAGCTCTCGTAAGAAATTTACTTTCAGGAAAGGAAAAGGAAGGACTATCCCATTTTATCTGTAGTGGATACAGAGGTACTACAGTTGTACATGAGCATTCCTTTTAATATGGAACAAGACCTTCGGATCCCTGGTGCAGGTAAAGCTAAAGTGATTTCACTGGGACAAACCTTCAGACCATCTATGCTGTTCTGACTTTCCTGGGTATAATGACCTTTACTAATTTTTATGAGCTAAGGCCTGGCATGAGTAAACATACTTTGTTTTATTCTTGTTTGCAGGATAAAAGCCCTTGGTGTACCTTATAGTCAACAAAGCAACTGAATTATCAATGCAATTATTATTAACCTGTATTTGTTTTCAGAGATTATCCAGTCTTCCTTTAGTCAATGGCAAGAAATTTGAGATTAAAGTTGCGTTCCAATGCAAACAGGCAGCAATATTTTCCATAGGTCACTTAGAAGCTCTATCTACCTAAATATGTATTTTCTTGGTAGTAATAAGAGTGAAAAAATGGAATAACCCATACAGTTTAATCTATGTGTTTTTAAAATATCCTAGCATATACCATATTTATGTAAAAAAACCCTAAAATAGCTATTGCAATCTGTAAGTTTTTGAAATATGTGAGGTTTTATACTAATATGCATGCTAACTGCCAAGGGTTTTTTTTTAAGTAAGGTTTATAGAAATTAATATGCATTTTTAAAAAGTGTTCAATAATTCACATATTGTTCTTGGAAAGCAGAGAATCTACCACATTTTGTATGTGTCTATCTTAATAAGGGCTGTGAAACTGAAACATTGACGGATCGTGTTACATGCCATGCATCTCTGAAAAGTTTTTCATTAAAATGAACTCGTAAAACTCTTAGTGCTTACTTCTCAGCAGATGGCAAGAGGTGTTTATTTGCCTTATGGAATTCTTTTTGTTTATATACAGAGAAATGGAGAGGACAACTCTGAAGGATCCGGCTAGTACTTGTAGGACTATTTAAAATAGATATCGTTACTATTAGCATTAAAAGTATACAGGAGGATCAGTTATGCACTCTTTTTCTAACCAGTTTTACCTTTGCATTGAAACTGTTCCAAATATAGGACTTTCTTCGAAAAAATAGAAATATAGCTTCCTGATGTAGAACCCTGTGTGATGAAGAGTTTAATGTAGGGGCTTTTTTTAATAGTTAAATCTTTTATTTTCCATTCTGTTTCTTTCTTTCCCTCTCTCTGTCTGATTCTCTGTTAAATAACTCCTGCTCTATTTCTGTTACTTTTGAACTTTATTTCTCTTTCCTTGTCCTTTTTCCTTCCATCTGTTTGCTGGTTTCATTGTCTCTTAGCTGCCATTCTCCATTATTATATCCTTCAATCTGCAAATCCTCTCCCATATGTGCTCTTGTCCTTCCCTAGGCCTCCTGCCTTTTGATTTTTTCCAGATCTCATTTCCTTTTCACCTGATCTGGCTTTATTCAACTCTGCTCTTGTCTATCTTTCGGCCTGTCTCAGGCCTCCCTTTTTCTTTCTGTCCAGTTGTGAATCCATAAACTAAACAAGACTTTGGCAGAAGAAGTCAACAAATGTGGTGTTCAGACCAGAACTTGACAGCTGGAAGAAGAAAAGGGGGATGCAAAAGCCAAACTTTTGATTAGACTGGTGTGAATACTTTTTAATGAATAAAATATTCAGTGAATGTAACCTCTTTTCTGCTTTAAAAGTTTCCTGCAACAGATTGAGACATTCTGTATTTTATTTAGTTAATATTATTTATTAATTTTATTTGAACATATTCCTGGTATGTTTGCAACAGTTTATGCAAAGAATCACGCTTTGGTACTGTCTTGGTTATTTGCAAGGATATAAAATGTTATTATTTAAATTCCTTGGTTGGGTGAATTACAGAACTAGGAATTGTGCAGATTGAAAATTTCATCAGTATAAAATTAAAAATTCATAATTATAGTTAGGGAATTATTCAAACTGAAATTTAATTTAAGATGTCATTTGAAGTTAGAATTTGTTTTTTCTAGAAAGAAGATTTAAAGAACAGCCAAATATTATCACATCAAATTACATTTTGAGTAGGAACGGACCAAATCTTAGTTGTATTTACCATATTCCTCTAAAATTCCTGAACAAGGAATTTTACTAATTTGCAGACTGCTTGATCTCTCTAAGTTGGGTATCTTGCATCTGTGCTACCTAAATATGAAGATTTAAAATATTGTCGTGGTAATTGACTGGTTTTAGGTTTGGTTTGGTTTGTTTTTTTTCCCTGTGCTGTTTTACTGAGGAGGGATGCACTATGTTTGCAGGAATGCCTGCACAGTGGGAGTGTCAGCATATTTACATGTGTCAGGGCATATTAGGAATGCATGCACCTGTAAATAGTAAACAGATTAAGACCATGTTACCCCTAACATGACAGTATCAAAAGTATCTAGAGATGCACTGAATTTTGAATGAAAGACTAAAAAGCTACTCTAATAATCGCATACCCTGTCCACAAAACTCGCATTAAATCACATCCCATTCACCTGAAACCATTTCAAAATGCCTGCTTTTGTTTTAAATAAGTAAAATTAAAACCCCAACATTGTTTCTACAATAAAAGTGTTTTAGTTACAGTTCCCAATTAAAAAAATAATTCTCCAGTCTGAAGGCGTCAGACTGGATTACATTCTCTGTTAAATGGAAGGAAGAAAAGAAAGAACCTACTGTCTGGTGACCTTTATTTTGGCTGAAGGCTAGTAGACATCGAGCTCTGTACAGAGAAAATTCTCCCAGGAAACGCGCACGCTAATATTACTTTATTTACATTATTGTTTTCTAATTCAAATGAGTGGTATCAGTGCTATGTACGTGATTTCCCTGCACTGTTTTGTAGCTGAAGTTGTCGCAGATCCTCCCTCCTTTTCACCCCCTGCTGCAGCCGGGGCCTGGGCGGGTGTTTGGGCATTTCTGCCTCTCGCCGCCTCGTCCGGGGCAGGGGCCGGCGCGCAGCTCCTCGCAGCTCCTCGCAGCGCACAGGGGCTGCCATTCCTCTCTAAAAAGGGCTGTTGCTGAAGGCCGCTGCTTCTCTTGCAGTTTCTTCCCCAGCAAACTCTGGTTTAGTTCTCCTTAGAGAAAACTGAGCATCTCCTGGACGGGTGCTCTCAGGTTTATGTTAGTGGTTTGTTTTGTAGCATAGGTTATTTTTCTTTACAAAGAGTGTGCCTGGGTTGCAGCCAGTCTCTGTGCTGATGTGTGGGTGCTAATAAATGTTTTTTCCTCATTTTTTTCCTTTCTGTCTTTTTTTTTTTTAAAATCACACTTACAGCTCCACGGTAGAGAAGCCCTGGCTGGGAAGTGTTGATTTTCCTCTGTTCTGAAGCAAAACCCAGAGATCTGTTTCCTTTGATGCTTTTCTGTCTTGCAGGCTATCCCAGTGGCCGTAGTCTTCAAGAGAAGAGCCCGAGGAACCTTTTCTTCTGCACCTAGAACGAAAGGTGAGTACATGCCTTCTGAAAAGCAGCACCAGTGCTTTTCTGGCTGGTGAGTGCAGGGACACTGAGCTTGCTTTAAGGCAATTCAGTAATTTCCCTGAAACAATGCACCTTCAGGAATGGAAAGACTGTAATGAAATATTCTTTGTCTAGAGAACACTCACTGCCTGAGAACAGCCCCTAATGCGGAGTTTACCTGTAAGTATGCTGTTTTCACATCTGTTTAATTCAGTTTTTACTCCTGTGAAAGGGAAGAGGGGGAAGAAAAGAAGTGACGTTAGGGGTCTGGTATCTGCTACTATTTGTCATGAAGGTTCTGTCTCCTAGGACATCGTTTGCCCATCTTAACTGGTCATGTTCCTCAAAAGCTCAAAAAAACTACCACAGCAGTGATGAATCTTTGCTGATGGACATCAGATATTTTGCTGGGGTTTAAAAGAGTCTAAAAGAAATCAAATTCTTCAATCTTCAGCAGAGTTAACAGGTGTTTGTATCAGAGAGGTAATGAAATATTGCCTCAGGTAGGGAAATAGTGCTGTGGAGTACCAGTAAATCAGAACGCTCTTCTTGTTCAGAGCTGACTGAACTTGCTTTCAGTAGTTCAGCATATCTTTGTTTATAAATCTAAATGCTATTGTGTTGTATTGTACTTTGCAGTGTAATAAATTGTAACATTCAACATTAACTGGTCAGGCTTCAGTGATAACAAAGGTTCAGCAGGCTGGTGGCACTCTGATCAATATTGCCTTCTATTTATAGTATTGTTACAAATTGAAGTTTTATTTAAATTAGACAATGCTGAGAAGCTTACAGTAGATCAATAAACTAAAATACAGTAACGGATTTTAATTCGTGGCTGATATGCTGCTACTCTTTTGTCACATGCATCCTTAATGTCCCCTAAACAAAATCACATTTATGTATACAATAACAGACTGTTGCCTGGCAAAACTGCTTTAAAGAAGTAAGACTGGCTGTGCAATGAGCAGGAAAGATGTTGGATAGGAAAGAAAAAGGCCAGATAGTTTCTGTTTGGTTGGGGATTTGTTGTTTGCTTGTTTTGCCGTTTTCCTATTCAGTACATCGGTTTAACCTGAAGTATATATAGTGTATGCCATATAGATAGTGCTAATGCTCGGATTCTGTTCTCATGTATTTACACCAACATATCTCCAATGATAGCAGTACTGTTTTTCTATTACTTCATCTGTGTTGTGAGATTAGGTTTTAGTTCAATATGACATGTCTTGTTTTTAGAGGCAGCTAGAGCCACCAGCTTTTGGGTTTTGATTGGTGATACGATGACCCACCAACTATTGAACAATATTTTTAGTACTTTTGCTTGAATTAAAATATGAGGTTATCTTACAATTATTGGAATTTGATTTCTGTCAGCTGTATGTAATCATTAGGTGATAGCTCATATGTGAGCTACCAACAATATCTGAGCAATCAGCCCTGGGTGCATCAGCTGAAGACAAAGGAATTGACATGTTCCTGCTGACACAAGAGGAATTGTCAAGAATCTTAATTATATATTAATCATCATGGTCAGTTGGCACAACCAACAAAGTCTCTCTAACACTATCCAAAATAAACTTAAAATGATGGTGCCAGAAAAATCACTATAGAGCTTTAACAATGCCACTGATTTCTTTCAAAAACAAAGAGATGGGTGATTAATAGGGAGATTTGCCATTAGACACTGTTAATTTTTAAACAAGGTCTAAATATTCTTATGAGAATTCCCATTTTGTTCTTCTAACAGCAAGCATAGGTGCTTTAGAGCTGGGGGAATAATTCAGTCTGACCTCCTAAATGTTGCAGATAAAAGATACCGATGCAAAAAATGCCACATATTCTGTATGTCTAACAAAATTTCTAAGTTTATTCTCCAAAAAAAGATCCAGCACTTTCCTTCAAACGTAGTAATTCTAAATAGCAAAGCCTGGGCTAAGTGTCCCACTCCCAACATCTTCTGAACCTTCATGTGTCCTGTTGGTTCACACGCAGACATGGTGGTCCTGTGCACTTGTTATGGGGACAGGAACACTCGATGCTCTTCTGTTTCTTTATTCCAAACCTCACTTTGGATTCCACTGCTGCTTTTATTCCTTCCCACCAGATGCTTCAGACAAGATCAGGAGCAGGCCAAAGAAATAAAATACCTGTTATCAAGAAGGCTGTGGCAGAAAGGCTTAAGGAGAAAACAGAGAGATTAGTGGGAAACTAGAAAACAAAAGTTCTGGATTAATTAATTAAAACACATCATCTCACCCAAGATTAACTGTTCTCTCTGTCACGCCTAGAGATACTCAAAGAATGGATATTTGTGGCAGATGTTTGGTGTGTGTGGATCTTCCTGCTAGTGTCTGGATGTGGGACGTGAGAGGGAAACAGCAGGAGTGAGTGTCATAGGGGGTGTGGATGTGGATGGGTTATAGGGGATGATTACAGGGGATTGCTGAGGTGCTGAAGAGGTAGTTGGTTTTCTCGGCACTGGTGATACAGATCATCGTTCCTGTGGGAAATGTGCGCAATAACAAATTGGGGTGGGGGACATCTCGGGTGGGGATGAAGAGCACTGAAGATCCTCTCTAGCGCGGAAGGGTCTGACCTCATGGGAAAGTAACAGCACAGCTGAATATTTTGTGCTTTCCCCCAGTCTGCTGATTCTTTTGTCCTCCGAGTTATCTTGTTCTCAGGGTCAGTATTCTTTGCACACTGCCTGGTACATGTGTCTCCTGAAGTGAAGTTTTCCTTTCCGTCTGGCCTTATGTTTCCCTAGAAGTCTCTAAATCTTTTTTAAAATATATTTATTTTTATTTTTCTCCCTTCTTTGCTGCCACCAGGCTGTTCTCCCTTCTTTTATTGACTGCTGCGGCTGCCCGCTTTCTCAGTGTATGAAGTAACATTCACATCAGATAGAGAAGGAAGTAGAGCAAGCTTTTGACTTCAGCTGTGGGCACAGCTCGCAGGGAGCTGCATCAGGAAACATCGTCATCTTGTTTTGTAAGAATTTCTAAGGTTGGTTTTCCCCAGATCAAAATGTAAAAGAGACTCCATCCAGAGATTATACTTACATATGTGTGTGTGTGTGTATACTTATACATATATACACACACAAAAATAATATATTTCCTTTACTCTTGACCTTCTCTCCTCTCCTCTCAGATAGTCTTCCTCCTCCACCTCAGCAGCGATGAGAATGTCCCTGTAAGACTTAAACCTACGGAGTGTAAAAACTGGAGAGACATTATCTTGTGCCTTTTTCTGGTTTTTGTCATCATTCTCCTTTTTGGTTGCATGACAGCACCATGATCTAGAGAGAGAGTGAGACAAGCAAACTGGCTGTACTCTGCCCCATTTGGCAGAGAATACTAAGATCCTCTGAAATTAAAGTTCATAGTTTTAATAGCATTTTTGAGACCTCATCTTGCATATTAGAACTTAGCCAGGTATTAGGTAATTTAGATAATAAATTCTCTTCAAAGTGACCCATCAACTTAGTATTTATTTTTTTTTCTAGAGGATGTAAGGCATAAAAGCAAGCTTTGTAGTTTTATATCTGTCAGCATGTCACATAAATATCTCAGTAACTACTGATCTTATCACCATAAAACTTCCATTTATACAGTTAGACATGTCATGTTGGTCAGTTGCACAAAAAGTTAAGCACATGCAATATTAAACTTCAACCCATGCCAGCTCCATTAGCCCACATCTTGAAGTTCTCTCTGAACACTATTAGAGGAGAAGTGGGGGAGGAGCAGGAGGCAGCATACGGTGGATTCAGACAAGAACGGACTCATGTTGAAAATTACTGAAATGATGAAAGAGATTGCAGAGGGACGTTTGGAGTCTTACTATTTCCCCGAAAATCAAAAGATCTGTTTTCTCTTTGATGAATGACTTTAATAGTTTTAATGACCTCATATAATTTATTTGATTGTATTGTTCATTTTTATTAGAAGATCAGTTTAGCAGTGTTCCCAGTTGTATCACCTTTGCATGTCAGAATTGTACTCCGATCTTGACTTGCCATCTTAACACTTATATTACTTTCATAGCATTTTGATATTAAACAACAGTTAAATTCAGCAAATGCTGAAGTTACTTATTTTTTTAGGACTGAAGGTTTCTAACTCAGACTTGGCAGGGATGTGTCTTTAAAAAGCAGTATAAGCAATTATTTATCTAGAGTAAAGTTTGTTGGGAGTGATCATTTAGAAATTGTGCAATCTATTAATTTGATTTATGTTTAAAAAATTCCCATGAATACTGCAATTAATACTGATTACTACTCTTAAGCTCTGCTGCAGTTTGTGTTTTAGGCCCCGTAGGCTGAAGCAGTCTGTTTCTAGAAATATCTTGCATAGTAAGTTATGTGTAAGTCCAGGCATTGTCAGGTTAGGTGATGTTAAGGGATGGTTTTATAAAAACATACATGCTGAACTGTGTGCCCAATTTGACCAAGTAATTAATTTATTTTATGTAGGGAGACTATAAAAAAATGACTGAAAATATGTAACTGGTCCACTGTGAAGCCTGGACACTAAATTGGCTACTTGCATGTGCATATGTGCTTCCACGGATACTTGCAGCAAATTGCGGGTAAAGTAAGCATTAAGTGCCACACACAAATTTGTGCTTGAGCCAAATTATTCTGCTTCTGGAAAATATTAAGAGAGTTACTAACTTTGCATCTTTTGCTTCTTTTTACATTTGTGTGGATTCGGCAAGGTAGCACATTATTTACTCTAAGAAATACAGAGAACATCTCTCATACTTATCTTTACAGAAATACATGAGGCTGCACTTTTTTTGGCAGTGCTGGTAGCAGAAAATCTCTCTTTTTCTGTTGTTAATGATACAAAATCGACTTTGCTATGGTATTCCCTAAAGAAAACAGTGCATTAAAAATAATAGTGTTTAAATTTGGATGTGTTCAAGAATGTCACAATATGAAGGGTTAGTCCAGTATTCAGAAACAGTAAGACATTTGCAATGCTGAAAACATGCATGCTGTGTAAAGGCACGTAGTTTTCCCAATTTTGGTCGAACCCCTTATGTGTAGTCTCCAATTTTTCACATATAAAGCTGTGTTTAATTTAAGGCTGGGTTGAGTGTGCTTGTCACTGAGTCCACCATTGGCAAGACTGGTCATTATAAAAATATTAGAGCCAACCTTGATTTGCCAGGATCCCAAATGAAGAGGAATCAAGGAGAATTTGAGTAGTGGCCTTTTTCCCTTCTCCTGAAGGAGACATTATCAACTCATTAGCTACAAGCCTGCACAGAGGCCCCAACTGTGACTCTTAAAGCAAGAAATACATTTCTTGTAGTTAAGATTGACTTTCAGCATGCCAGCTGTCCCTCTTTTGGAAGGATTGGCCTTATTTTTCAAGTAGAACATGTGCCATCTTGATTACCCAAACTCTTAATTCAATGCTGTTTAATGCTTTGTCTCCTCAAAATATCCCTTATATCCAGCTTTGATTGGTGGGTAGATGTACCAGTACTGATCAGCTTAATTACCAGTGTGAGGCAGCGCAATGCAGACATGAGGTAGCAGCACACCTTTCCCAGCATTCTGAGGTAATTAACCAAAAAATATTTCCCTGCCACCTGTCTAGCCTTGGAGAAAATCCAGTTTTCTTTCCAAGCTATGAGAAGGGGGGATCAGAGCAGAATTTGGGTAGCAGGATGGCTTATCCACGTATTTTCTGTACTTCCTAGAGTCAKCTGCAGTGGTAAGTACGGAGGCTGAGGCTGCCGCCCCCTTTCTTTCCCAACTCCCAGTATGGTATCTGCAGCAAAAAAAGTGTAAAGAATTAAGGTGAGCCATACATGAAACCATGAGCTGTGATCTTCCAGGGTTCATGAAGACTGAAACGCTGAATATACCTCTGGACGCACCAAGTACAAACACCAACGAAGTTTGGATTTACTGTGGTCTGGCTAAAATTCCTCATTTTCTCTCAGTTGTTCAAAGCTTAAACTCAATCCAGTAGCATATTAAAAACTAAAATTTTCTGTGTGTTCAG
This sequence comes from Oceanodroma leucorhoa, assembly GCA_030449065.1. Classification (NCBI taxonomy): domain Eukaryota; kingdom Metazoa; phylum Chordata; class Aves; order Procellariiformes; genus Oceanodroma; species Oceanodroma leucorhoa. The sequence goes on along the minus strand of JASVER010000007.1, from coordinate 8,612,961 downwards.
TGCTTAGGAAATGTGCTGTAATTCTTACCATGCCTGGGTGAAAACATATATAGTCTATTTACATTCATTATCTACAGCAAATTAAATATAAAAACTCTCATTCCTCAGTGCTTGCATTGATATAGCATTCAAAACCAAAAGCAACAGTATAAAACATCACAAAAATATAACATGGGTAAAACAATGTTGCTTTTGACTTTTTTAAAAATAATTTTGTTTCTTATATTATACTGAAAAGGCATATCACAAATTAAAAAGTGATGATAGCAATTCTGGAATAACTTCTGAGTTCTGATGGCTTTCCGCATACATAGATTGTAAACCATGCGAGCTAAAGGGTGTATTCATCCATCCATGAAGACGACATCTATGGTTAAAGCATCCCAGCTGATCTAAAAATACTTTTTTAAGATACCGACATACCTTATGGTTTCAAGTGGTCTTCAACTGGTTTTTGATTGTACAATGAAGATTGTACAAACCAAATAATTTTGCCGTTATACTAAAGTCTATTCCCATGTCATGTTTCCAGAAAACAACTCATGTTTGAGACAAGTTCAATTATCTGTGGTTAGATTTTTTTTATGCTGGAATAGCTATTTTGCCATAGCTCAGGAATAGCTAATGGAATTTCATTCAAGCCTCATTTAAAAAACAAAACCCGCACTTTTTGGCAGTATACAAGTGGGAAGAGATTTAGTCCACAAGATATATTTTATCCTGGCATGTAGTAGAACAGTTGGTGGAAAATGGTTTCCCCTGTAGCCTGTTAGAAACTTTAACTATCTGTCAGTGATTGCTATGAATGTGGTGCATGACATGTCATGAGAATTTACATAAATAGAAAGGGAAAAGCATCCTGTTCAGGACTGCCTCTATGGGAGGGTTTGGAAGAAATATATGATGAGGAGGAGAGAAGGGTTTTATATTCAAAACTTCTAGGAGCAGACCTCTGGAGCCCTGGCTGGGGTACTGAGACCTTCTGCAGTAGTTATCTTTGGATTGCATTTATTACTTTGTCTGTCCTGAACTGAGGATAATGAGGAAGGTTAAAAGGGAAGTTTATTGTCAGTGCTCAAGTGTTTATGGACTCATTGTTCAGAATTGTACTCGTTGTAACCGTGACATGTGATACAAACAGAACTTACAAAACCTAAAATTTAAAATAGTTGAAAAATTTTAAAAAAGGGTGCATAGACTATGAAAATTTATAGAAGTGGAATTTAAGTGTCTACAGCTTACCACTTTATTGACAGAAAAAATAAGGTTTTAGCTATTGGAAATCTGGTCATATGTGGATTAGTGACTCTGGTCCCTGTTCCTTTAATACTTTTTAGTCAGTTGAAATTTCTTATGAATTTTGGAAGTGCAGGGGAAGGAACTTGGTAAAAAGATCCCACTTCCACTCATGCCATTTAATTGCTACCCGATAAACTTGCTCTACAGTGACCTGTGGATGTAACTGAGGTCAGCAGCAGTGCCAGAATTACTAAGCTGTATGTTGGGACTCCAGACCCTGGGCATTTAACTAGAAAGCTCCGAATTTTGGAAGCAATATCGCCCATTTGCTCTGTTTTAGCGCAAATCCACATAATGAAACAGCATTAAAGTCAGCAGTGTTTGCAGCAGTGATCAGACTGTTTGCAGAGGCGGTGGTGGCCGATCCACGGCGTGGTGGTGTAGCTGTGGCCAGTGGGGTTTTTGAGGCCTTGACTGCTTTTAATGAGAACACATGGGGCTTTTATCAAGTTTCATCTTGCCATATTGGCACCCGAAGCCTTCAATTAAAGGCCATGGTTAGGTGGGTGAGCTGAAGGCTGTCAGAGCTCTCCCGTATGTGCAGAGGGCCTAGCTACCGGGCGGTGAAGGTGTACGTGGTGAGAACCAGGAGGATGCTGCGGTGAATTCAGGGGTTTGTTCCCAGGATAGCTACTTTAACTTAGGCAGCCACCTCGGGGAAAAAAAAGCAAGCAGGCACGAGCTTGAACATGTGTAAAAGACAAAAGGCTCCTGAAGTGTCCATATTTTCTGAAGAGATCTGTTGGGGAGCTGCAGGAAGGGGAGCAGGGGCTGGCGGGGCCCTCCCCGGGAGGGTGTGGGCCCTCGGCGTGGGCGACAGGCTGGGGACGGCAGCGAAGGCCAAGTCCCAGGCGTAGCCCCTGGTCAGTGCTGGAAATCCCACGGCAGCGCAGGGCCGGGAGAGCCTGGGCCTGAGGGGGCCCCTGGGCCGGGGGCGGGAGGGCAGGAGGCAGCTCAGCGCCATTAAGGCCTCCTGGTGCTGCCGGGGCCTGGCGGGTCTCCAGGCGTCCTACAGCTCTGGCACTGCAGCTTCTCGCAGCAAAACTGCAACTTCTTGGTAGCTAATGTTTCTCAACACAGCAGGGGTAAGGGACACGCCTTTCCAGTCATTCCCTGAAGTAGGATGTCTGTGTAGCTCTGATCTAATAGTTCATGTTGTTTTCTTGTTTGTTTGTTTTCAATAAGAAGATTTACCTTTAAATCTATTGAAGATTTCTGTTCTAAAATAAGCAACTTACTGGTGTTTCTCTGTGGTAATTGAGGCATTCACACCTTTGGGCAGAGCAGCAAGCCTGAAGGTTTGGGCCTAAGGAGCGGGGAACTTTTCCATGGGGTCTGGGGTGCACGCATGCTGCGAGACGGGAGCCCTGAGGGGTCCCCGCGCAGCGGGGCCGAGGCGGCAGCTCAGACCTCAGAGTGATTTTACTGATTTGACTTACCTCCCGTCTTAAGCATAAAAGGAAACCAGTTGGGTTTCCTTCATTGAGGCAAACCATTGACTTCTGTGTGTAGTGCCAGAAAAGTTGTTGAGAAATAACTTTGAAAAATCCTCAGAAATAAGAATGAACTTTGTAATACTCTCAGTTCTTCGGTGATACTTATTTAAATACGTTACTTGAATTACTATCCATTTTTAGTTAAAATGACCATTGAGATCATTAATCATGATAAAAGGATTAATTAAAAAAATATCTGATTTGCTGATTTTTCATGTTCACTACTCTACAAGCATGTGGATTAGAGGGGGAAAAAAAAAGCACTTTTATTCCTGTGTTGTCTAAATCCTTTTTGCTCTTCTGTTTATTTATCTAGCCCTTGTCCTGTGTCTAACTCTGAGGTGTGTAGTACTGTGATATTGAAAAAATAAGCTCACTGATTTTTAGTTAGCTTTTTGTCATGCCCCAAAATGTCTCTTCCGGATACATTTTCTCACCTAGTTTTAAATTAGAAGCATGAAGTTCTGGACTAGATAAGGAGTAGTTGGTTTGGGTTGTTCTTTACCATATGGATTTTTTGTTCTGTTTCATAACTGTGCTGGAGAATTTACATCTGGGATTTGATGCTTTTGTTTCAGTGACTGTAATAAAAAAAACTTACATCTAATCAAGATTCCTGATGCAAATACATTGAAGGGAAGTTAGGTTTTTTCCCCATGGGAATTTATACTTTAATTCTTTACTCATTCTTTCAGAGTGAGAGACTTTAGTATTATATAATGAAGTGGTTCATAGTACAATTAATATGATGTAGGAAAACGGTAACATGATATGCTGAATTTAAATAACTGAAACTGATCAAGGGGGACATCAGCATTAAATGCTCGATAGGATTGACGTAACAAATACAAGACGGCCACTGGTTTACGTTGAAATACTCTGTCACCGACTGATACATTCCAGGCAAATTTGTTGATAGACTAAACATTTTGATAGTCTTTTCATTACTTCTTCGAGCCATCAGCTTTTAATTTTCCCTTTCTAGTTAATATACTTGTGTATAATTTAAACAGAAAACTGTTCTGTTTCATCATAAAAGATTTGTCTGTTACTTTTGGTGTGTAAATCAAGTGGACAGCAAAACATTCTTGAACTTGTTTTTTGAGGCATTTGTTGACAACAACAGGAAAAGAGATCACAGAGACCGCCAATAAGTGTGGACATCAATTATTTTTTAATTGTATAGGAGTACAGTACACTAATTAAAACTAGTATATCTTGCAATGCCAAAGGCAAAATTAATTATTAATTTTTATTAATATTCAGAAGTAGCACAAGGAATACATTAAAAAAGATTTTGTGGCTGTGACTGAGATCTTGTTTTGCTTTATATTTTAGTAAAAATAGTATGTTAGCTAAATTTGAATAGTTAAATATGCACTGAAGAGATTATATGCATTGGACAAAAATGTTCTCTTTAGACTAGTTATCCAGTGATAGAATATGAAAGGTAGGAAAAATTCTTTAAAAATCCCAGGGCTTTGGTTTAACTTGTTTACCTGATAAGTATAAATACACATTTTATCCTGCTATTGTTACGGTGGATACTTTAATTATTGAGTTGGGTATTTTAGTTATGATATCTCATATTCAGTAGAATAATCTACTTTCAACTTCTCCTAGGGTCGAGCTCATCAAATTAGATGTGTCCTGCATTGATTTGACAAACCTGATGTACTTCTGGACAAAGTTATTCCTCTGTCTGTGAGCAAGTTATTTATTTATTTATTTATTTCCCCCACAGGCTAGACTTCAATCTGCTGTAGATAACTCATTTGGAAACTGACAATCTGGTTCAGAAACCTATCAGAAAGGAAGTTTTTGTATGAAAAAAGATGTCTTTCACCACTGTTATTGACAAAACATTAATAGGCTTTATAGAATGCAAAATTTTAATTTTTGGAATTCGCAAAATTTTTATAAAAAAAACTTCTGAAGTCATTTGTGCTTAGGTTTATTGAAGTGGGCATGGGAGTAGTATGACAGAAAAAAAATGGTGGCTGTTGTGAAACCATATGGTGGTTTGTAAAAGGATAGCTTGTGTCTGGTGTTTTTTAGAATGTTACTTCCTATTGTAAAGGGAATGGTGTGCTAGAAATCTTATCAGAATAGTTGCATACTGTTGTGAGTTTTTTCTAGGCCAATGACTTTCAATCCACTTGATCATTTAAGATCAGGCAGGCAAAATTTTAGATTTTTTTTTTTTTAAACTGAACCCTGAAAGGTTTCCCTAATCCTTACATGGAAACATGAGTTCTACATCTCACTTGTTAGTGTTCTTAATTATAACAATTCCTGTAATCATTCATGTACTCCATAGAGATATGGACATTAATAAATGTTGATAAAAAACAAATTTTAGTATTTGTTTAGCTAAAATCTAAGATAAATATCTCACATATCCATGCCTACTTTAGCAGTGTAGAGCAGTACTTCAGAGTTTAGCTTTTACTTCACTCTAGTATCTTGAGCTCCTATTATAGCAATACGTAAATATGATTTTTTCTTAGAAACCGAGTTGTGCATGTTTGATTGTTGCAAATACCCAGAGCTTGCTTTTCATTTTGTTACAGCAAAGCAAGATACCAAAAAACTTAGTTTTCCAATGTTTTATTTGTGTGTTCCATGTAAATGTAGATGCTATTCTTGTCTTCTTCTAAAACAAGCCTGTTGCCTTAGAAAAGTCAAATTGTGCCCTCCCCTTGAGTTGTAATTTTGTTAACACAAGTAAGAATGGTGATAATATTCAGCTTTAGTTTATCGTTCAGGGCTATATTGCCCATGGATTCCTACCTCTTCAGTGCTCTGTCCAAGGTTTGGAAAATGGCACAAGTAATATTTCTAGTTCTCTTATGTCTCTGTGCTTGTGTACGTGCATGCATGTTACAGAGTAGTGAAGAGGAGGAGCCACTAATTCACTTTGCTGTCTCCCAGTGGAATCAGCATATGTGGGAAGAGTAGGCTCTTGCAGGAAAACACTGTTCTTCATTGTACTTTGAAGTACTTGCCTTTCCAACTTGTCAGTAAAAATTGACAAAATACAACTCACTTCTAACAAGATAAATAAAAACTTTTCCAAAAGTTACCTATCACAATTCTGGAAAAACAGCTTTCAGAGATTCTCTTGGTAATTCTTCTGCTCACTGTCCTGACTGTACTGCTTTCTCAAGTGAGTGCTGTGTGTTGTCCAGGAAAACCAGAGAGCACCTTATAGAATAACATCAAAGGGAGGCACTTGACAAAGACAGGCAATTTAGATGCTCAGTTCTGGAAATGTATTGACTGAAGATGAAAGCTCTTTAGGGAAGAGACTTTGTCTTCTATTTATATAGAATCTTGCATAATTTAACAAATGTTGGGGACACTATTAATCTCATCCAACTTTAGATGTCTACAGTGTAGCTGTCAATCTTAAGAGAAGATCAATTGCACTCTAAAAGTGCCTGTTTCTCTCCACTGACTATAAAGTGAGCCCTCACAAGTAGCTCAGGTGCAGATAGCTTCATCTATATTTGGGCAGATGAATCCTGCTTTAAAATACTATCTAACATGGCAAAATAATAGTAGTTGATATTTTAAAAAATCCTTGGGAATGTACCTCGTTCTTAAATCAGCTAAGAGAAATAATGGCAACTGCTGGTTTTGGTTAGTATTACCTTCTAAAGTGAAGTGCCAGGGGTTGGTAGCATATCCACAACAGCATTGGTCCATTCATAGCTTCTTGAAACATTAGTTCACAATATAAATATGAAGTCATTTGCTTGCTCAGAGCAAAAGAATAAAGCTGAACACCTGGGTTGTCAATACTATAATAGCAGTTCAATAGGAAATGCTATCTCCAATTGAAAAGACAGAACAGTATCATTAAAATCCTTGTGGGAATGACAGCAAAAAATATCCTATACTGCTGTTGCTGAATCCTCTGGATCAGCTGATACTCTTTTTGGACATCTCAGAAGCTGTTTACTGGTATTTTTCAGAGTGGAAATGTTGTTTTGCAATATGAAGGAACATCATGTTCTTCTAAAACAGTGCCAGTGTCTTATTAGTGGCAAGTCACTATGCTTAAAATGTTGGCCATGAAGAGTCTATATACACAGTGAATCAGCCATCTGTTCAGACTTTGAATAAGAGTGTTTTAGCCAGCATATATGGACTGATATTACTGTTTCATACAGCGGGCATAAAATTCATGGCTGCAGCTGACCTCTATTAGAATGTAGCCCGTTCCAGATAAATATGTGACGAGCTATTTCCAAAGCTGCTTTAATTGCTATATGGGAAAGTAATACAAGAACATCCGGAAGAGCATCGTATGGTAGATATATGGACCTGTGCTTAACTGAATGATTATAATCTCAATATACGTTGAGCAATATTCCAGTGGCCGGTTTTGTGTTGCTCACCTCTAAAGGAAATTGTAGGAGGAGAGACATAAAAATGCATATGTAAGAAACAGGGAAAAATTACTAATCTATGAGGCTGAAGAGATTTAGTATCAGTTGGCATGGAGTACATGGATGCCAAAATAGCCAAGTCTAGATTCAGACTTACAAAATATGTATCTCACCAATTTCCCTAAAAGCTGTGTGGTGATGGGACTTCAGAGAGACTGGAGGACTGAATGCTTTATTCTTAAATCTTTAAATTTAAATTTTGTGTATCTGAGAAAAATTAAAAATTTATATCACAGAGTACTAAGTATCTGTAATATGTACTATGCCTCCTATATTTCTCAGACTCTTTTTTTTAATTATTTCTGCCATGAATACCTTTTCAATGGAATAAATACTCTTCGTTCCTACAGAATGCCTTTTATGAGGGTATGAATAGAAAGTTAAAATAGACTTATTATTCCAATTCTCTCAAGATCATCGGACCCTTAAACCAGCTCTAAAAAAACCTGTTTGTTTTAAAAAATAAAGTCAATATGTTTAGGTTTTGAGGAATTCTAATACTGCCTGTCTTGAATAGTTCTGTAAAGACTCTCTATGCTTATATTGGAAAGCACATCAGACATGTACAAGCTGTCCTTTCCAACTCCTACTGGATTTTGTTCATTCTAAGATGTATTTATCATGCCATCCAAGTGGGATGATCTCTTGACAACTGATTAATGTGAGGATAAGTATCAGTCTGGTTAAATGGGATTTTCTTCAGAAATGCTATTTGCTCAGGGAAAAACTCAAAATAGAAAGAAAAGGAAGATGTTCTAGAGGATTTAAGATCAAATCTGCCTTTGGTACAGGTGTGGCTGCGTCAAGTTTTTATTCATCCTCTCTGCTTCAAGTTGCTTTCAGATTCCGTATACCAAAGGGTGCTGGCAGTCATTGCTACCTGCAGTATGAGGGAGTATTTCTGTGTTTTAACTATTTATAAAAGTCAAGTTAAAAAAAAAAAAAAAAAGAAAAAATCTCTGTCTCACACTCATGGACAACCTTCTCACGAACTACATGATCCTTCCTGACTTTGAAGTGAAATTTAACTTTTTAAAACCTGTCATACAAATACTGCTTTAGCAGACCCTTCCTCTAGATGTATGTGTTCATGCATAACCAACTGCTTGTTTTATCAAAAAAAAAAATCTTATTTTAACTAATTTATATTCCTATTTAAGTGCAGATACAAAACAAGTAAGGTAGGGGAAGATGGATTGTACCCATTCTTTGCACCTTCTGCACAGCTAAGTATAAGCAGTTACATTGAAGCAACCCAGGAATTAGCTAAGGGCATAGTCATAGAGACAGGATGAAGAAAAGAACCAGCTTGACTATCAGGTTGTGCCTGCATAGCTGGCATGCACATTTACATACGTAAAATGAACACACTCGATTGGGAGTCACAGAAAAACTGAGTCAAATGTCATTTTACAGATTATACTCCAGAGCAGAAATGCCACTTTAATTGAAGGCAACCAGTGAAATAAATGCTGTATTTTCAAGAGACATCATGGAGTGCAAAGGTTATGAACAAAGGAGTAACAGCTACAGTGAGCCACCAGAAGTAATAGCGAAAACTGTCTTCTATAGCATATGCACAGTTCAGGCCTTTTCTTCACACCTCAGAATGCAACAAGAATATCCATCAAACTCAATCTGTTGCTCTACCAGTGGAGATGTATTTCAAATGAGAGAGTGCAAACAGTTACCTGGGAAGATCATCTCTTCTGTTAACAGCTGAGATTTATGCGTAGCTCTGATGTAAACTTCCTGTTTTCTCTTGAACTGTTCACCAACCAGCTAGAACTTCAAGCAGGGGGCCTCTGTGTTGTAATACTGACTTCTGATGAGCCCTTCCTTTTAAAATATCTATGAATTTGGATAACTATCTTCTAAATTTATAATCAGTGTATGCCTCCCTAATTTACATTATTAAAAACTGAGCTGTCCAGAAAAGCTAGATGATGTCTGAATTTGCATTATGGATGTACCAAATATTTTTTTTTCTTTAATTTCCTCTTTCACATCTGAACCATGGTGAACGGCTCCTACCTGTGTATGTGAATGCCAAGAAACTTTGCTCAGCAAGCGATCCACCTGCAATGCATATTCCATACTGTTATTTTACTTGTAGTAACTCAGAACACAGGGTGTCTATGCATGAGATAGGCAGCACATCACAGTTAAGTCTGGGTTTCTTGCTCCCCTGCAGGGTTGTCTGTCTTCTTTATTGACTGTGTTACTAAATATCAAGAGACAATGCTTGAGAATTTCTCAACTTGATTTCAGATCCTACTTGACCTATGGTTATCTGGGTGTGGACAAATTGTACCAGCAGATCTTTTAGTGAAAAATTCAAGACCTTGTTAGAATGGTATCTTAAATATATTCCAATGTAAATATAATTCTGTACATAGTAGCGATCTTGAAAAATCTCTTAATTCCTTTTACTTCTGATAATATGCAAACTCTACACACATCGTCACTAGAAATGGCATATGCTGTACTTTGAGTAACAAAAATCTGTCTCCTATCTTTGCACATGTTTTTGTACTGTTAATCTGGGCTTTTTATCTTACCTTATTCGTATGTAAGACTGCTTCTTTAAGATTGCTTAGATTTGTTTTTATGAGTAATTTTTAGACACTGGTGAGACTTTGTTTATGGCATAGGGAGAAAGTTAAGAATGTTGAGGAATTTGACTTTTTTTCAGGTTTTGTAATTAATTGATCAATTAGTTAATTTCTGAGTAAGACTTCACACTACTATCTTGAATTCTAAAACTGTTACATTGAACTTTCATGGAAACCAGTAAATTTGTACTCTGTCAAACTTCAGAAGCACGTAAATCATTGAGACTGTGTTCTCTCATTCTCATCTTAATCAAGAGTAAATTCCCTTTAATAATCTCTAGTCTACAATAGTAAACCAATAGTAAACTAAAAAGCAGATCGTTAGAATAATTAGAATTCTAGTGGGCAAGCTAAACAACTCTACCTCATTACTGTTTGCATGTGAAGTAGAGCTCTCAACTCATAATTTGCTTAAAAGTCTTCAGATTTAAACAGAACATCACAATGTTTTCATGAGCAACAGAACAAATGAAATCTGGCCTCCTAGACATGCATCCTTTATCTTCTGTTAGCCACATCATGACTGGGCAAGAGATGGCAATGCTGTGAGTAGACAGGAGTTGCACACGTGCTGACTGGCCAGCTGTCTTCTGCTAAGTGGAGGGTAGCATTGTATCTGCCTTTTCTACATATAGTAGAGATGCTATATAGGTCTTTCTCCATACTGCTAATTTTCATGAAACCTGTAGAGATATAATTACCTCTAATTATCCTGTGTCACATAGGGCAATGAATCCAAAAATGATTAGGTAGAAAGGGGAGGTTGGGCAGTTAACATAGGCTGTCATTTCCTCCAGTTTTCATCTTCAGAATTACTAATTTCTTGCTTCTCACTTTGCCTCTGTTTCTCTGACACCACTACCAAATTTCCACCTATGTTTATGTTCTTAATGGTCTCTATTTTCCATATATCATTTTCCATCCCTTTTTATGTTCAGTAGGTCCCATCCCTGATTTGGATTCCTGATCCTCCTGATCCTCCTCATCCTCCAGCTCTATGGCCATAAACCCCCTCTGGTGTCTTAACCAGCCGTAAAATAGTAAATTCTTCTTTCCTTAGACTTTTCAGTCCTCTGCCCTTTGTTTTTTAAACATTTTCTCCCCATCTTTGCTGCCATTCCTTCTTCCTGTGAAGAGTTTCTAACCAGCCTTACCCTGATGGGCACTGCTCTGGTCATACAGGCTGGAATATGCCATTAATGAAAAAGTGCTCCCATTGCAAGACCCAGTCATACAACATGAATTTATATTCTGCTTGGCTATTCTGATCCAAACTTCCTCTGCTTATTGTGCTACAGCTGCAGCTTTTGGTCCAAGAAGGGTAACCATGAAGCATAAGATGAGGTACACCGTTTCTCTGCATACTTGCCAAATGTCAAGGCTTGACCAGAGGAAGATTTACTGATGTTTTCTATTCTTCCCTCATCCTGTGACTCCTCTGGTTCTGCAGTTACTCTAGCTGGTTGCCTGTCCTCATTTCCACTGTGTAAGAGGACTGCAACTGAAAAATGTTCTTTCTTTTATGAAAAAGTATTGGCTTGCACTGAGATGCACTGATGTCCCTCTTGCCAGGAACAGGGAATGGTTAGATGGCCTTGCTCTTCAGCTTTCAGAAAGAGAATGATGGAGCTAAGGATTTTGAGAAAGGTGGCGTAAAACACAGAAATGCTTGGCCTAAATGTAAAAACTTCTTATTGTCAAGTATAAACAAACTGCATTGGCCTTGCAGTGAGAGTGTGCTGATGATCGTGTAGTCCTGCATTTAATAGCATTCCAAGGACTGCCTGTCCCATTAGGAGAATTAAAAAAAAAAACCAGACAAACAACAAACAGCAGGAAACATTTACATACAACCCAGCACATATTAGTCAAAATGTAGTCAGAATACATAAAGAGAGCCCAGTTTACTGGAGTTAGCCCACAGAAGTAAAAATGCACAGCCAGATACTATTTTCATACATTCCCCTTTGTTTATAGCAACCAGCTCAGACTGGGCACAGGCTTGTCATAGAGATAGCCCTCCTGACTGGGGTGGGGGCATCTGGAATGCTTCAGGTCTGTTCAGTTTTAATACATCCATTGACCCTCTTACGACTATCATTTGGTGCAAAATACTTCAAGACAGGGAATGTAAACACAGACTGTTCTGGTCATGTTCTGTTTCAAAGTACCTGAGAAACAGAGGGTGCTCCTGTAGCATCAGCCTGTATCTGTGGAAAAAGTGTAGACAAAATTGGGGGCCTTTGTTCCTCTCTGCCCATCATATCTGGATGAAGAATGCTACCTCTGGGTTGTCCATCCAGGAGATCCTTAAAAAGAATGTAGTGGTAAGATCTACAAAAGAATATGGACTGCATCTTTCCCTACAACAGGCAGATTCAAGGAAAAAATGAAAACAGAGTTTTTTGGCCCTCAGCTGTTATCTGTGGCACCTTTTCCAGGCCTAGCACCCAGCAGCTCTTCTGCTTAGCCAAGGATACCTGCTGTTCACAACAGCGCTGTTTATCTGCCATGACTCTCCAGTCCTGGGGATGCTGACATAAAAAAACCAAGTTAAAAGGTGGTAATGAATGACTATTCCCTGTGTGTTCAGCAGATTGCATCAGGTGTGTTCAACCAGGAAGGTTCAGACACAAGATGAGAGCACGGACCTCTTAGTGACCTGATGGAGAGTTTGCTGTGTTCTCTTCTCAGCTTCTGGAAACATTTGCTGCCACAGGTCCTTTGTCTCCTCATATTCCTAATGGTGGTAGATGAGCAAGGTCAGATGTTCGTCTTGGGGGCACAAAGTCTCTTTGGCAAACTGCTTATCCATGTATGGTTGAAATGATGTTGGGACTTCTTTGGAGTAGCGAGGCAGTCCTGAGCAGTCATGCCTTCTGTTCCTGGATGTGCTGGTAACAGCAATGGCAGAAAATTTTGATGTCCTCTGGGATTCCCAGTGCTTGGGCTGCACAGATCCTGCGGAGAAAATATGCTAAGGTTGTTATTCCTTGCTGAGCTGGAGGGCATGTTCTGCTTTGGCAGTGTCAATCACAACTCTCTGAGTAGCTAGTGCAGTGCTGAGGCCTTGCTTTTTGAATAATACCTAAGTCAAGGCCTGTGGGATAAGGCGAAGGGCACAAATGAGTGTCTGGGCTCAGTTTTAAGAATATCTTATTGCAGTCCCTCTAATCCTCTGTGCAACTGGTATGTCTTATGCGTCATTGATGTGGTCTTTTCCCACTTTTCAGATTATGCTAAAGAGAGCATCTTTGCCAGGAGTCAAGCAGGTAGGCATGGTAAGATTTTTGCCATGCCAGATGGAACAGCAGAGGTAGTAGGACTTAGATGGGATCCAGAAGTCACTCTACAGTTTTAGCTGCCATTCAGGCTTAGGAAAGCCTATAAAATTGGGTGGTCTGGCTGCTAGAAAACTAAGAAAGGGTCTAGTGGAGTCCTACGTGATATTGGGTTGCTGTCCTTAGCTTTCAGTTGGTATGACTACTTCCTCCCAGCAAATCTGCATGTATGCATGGCAGTGGAAGAAATGCATGCAACTCTGTGCTTCAAAGGGTCCCTCTTGTTCCCCCTGAGTAAGTGAGTTGCTAGAATGCCTGTTTTGTTGTCTTAGGTCACTATCAAAAAAAAGACACCTCCACATCCTGCCCTGTATAAAAGTTTTTTTAATTAAAAGGGAATGACACTGGATGGGGCATAGAGGTGTATCATCAGGAAATGTTATGGACCAAGCCTTGTTGTCTTGTAAGCCCAGGATGATTTTGGACATGGGGGTCCCCAGGCAGAGTCTTTCAGACAACATGTAAGCTGTCCTGAGGCTTCCTAATGATCCTTCCAGCATGCTTCAGACCTCTGTAGATAAACAATATGGACTGCTGAGGGATTTTGTCCTTTAGTATGTTAGGACAATATAGATGCAACACTTTTATACAGCYTCCAGCAAGAACAGGGAGGAAGTAACTGTCTAAATTGAGGAAAAACTGCAGTAGCTGAAAGCAAACCACTTTAACTGATAGAGAGGAACTGAGTGCCTTCTCCTAGAATTGTGAGCAGAAAAAAAAGCATCTCCGATTTGAAGATTAGTGACAAATTTGTGTGAGTTGGCAATTCTTTGAAATGAAATTTATTGAACTTGAAATAAAGTGTTCATCCCTGAATGAACATCTCCTTTTGTAAGGTTGCAAGATTTTGCTCATGGGCTTTCTTACTGCTATTCTCTTGTTTGAATGAATGTACCCTTAAGGCCAAAATCCATATTGCTGAGTTATTATGAAATACAGACTTTGTCTCCATGTACTTCTACACTTAACATTGCTCAACAAATGAAACCTGTGTGTTAATTTTCAAATGAATGACTGAGGAAAGACAGAAAGAGGAGAAAGGTATAGTTGGTGGGCTGTTGTAGTCATCACCTGAAGTGATACTACACTGATAATAGTGTTTTGTATATTCCAACATTGACGTGTGTACCATTAGGTATTTTTTGTTCATGCTATTATCTAAGTTGATATGGATAGCAATAGGAGCTTACTTACAGTCTTAGGGATTGTATGTACTTAAACACTTTGCCAACAGATTTTACGTGTGTTTTTAAAATCTGTTAGGGAGAAATGTGATTAGGAAAAAGCAAATTTTCTCACATGGTGAATTTTTTAATCCTAAAGGTTAAGTTCAAGCTTTCTCAGCATATTGGTGCGAGGAATTACCCATTAATTAAATAACATGAGTCATATTCTGCCATTGATTTTTTTATATATTTCTTGCTGTTTGATTTTAATTAATGGGAGTTCTGTACATAGAGGATTGAAGAAAAGGTCCAGTGTTTAGAATAGGAACTATGAAGTAAAACATTAATATGGTAGTGTGGTTTGCTAATTGCAGTAACGATTGCCATCAGTGCCTCCTACACTGTCTGTGCTCAGGCAAGATTGCCATATGTCACAGGAAGCCTTGCCTGAGCAAGGACAATCAACCCCAGAGCTGATTCACTGTTATTAAAATGAAACACAGAATGCTTTTAATGACTTTGGAGAGTACTAAAATACTTGAAGGTAAGATGAAGTAAGGTGTGTTTACCTCCAAATTCAACCTATATTTTAATCAATAGGTTTTGCATTTTCATGGAGGACTGCAGCTGCAAACATCTGGAATGTTTAAAAGAAGGCTGTGATTCAACATGCTCCTGCTCATGGGCTTGATGCACTAAGCTTTGCTGATTGCTGACTACCAAGGCAGGTAGGTTGTGTTTAAACTAACATCTGCAGCCCTTGATCAAAAGCAGGGCTGTACTGTGCTACATGTAATTTCAATGTAACATAAGACAGTGTGCTCTCCAAAGATCGTACTGTCTAAAATAGTGTTAGTGCTGAGTACTTGTGTGTGGAAGCTTCTGCATAATACAGAACTGTGCAGTATGGTTCTTTTCATAACATGATGAAACTTAGCAGCTCAGAGAAAACTCTTTCAGTGCTCAAGAGTCAGGAAAGAAAAATTAGATTGGCAGGGTAAAGAGGAGGCATAGCCAACATACAGTGCTTAAAATGATATACTTGAAAGGAAGTTCAGAGCTGCGGCTTTGGTTATTTCATTATATACTTTCTGCCCCACTCTGCAGTCTTTTATCTGGGTATACAGAACAGTTGACCTTAATAGAAACATGAACAACATGTTTCATGGGGTCAAGAAGTCATGGAGACTGAAACTCCATTTTGGTCTCATTATGGGAGATGCCATCTCCCATAAAACTGTGATACTCCCAGACTGACTACTTAGCTGGCTCATGGTATATGCAAGGAACAACCTCCAGTCAGCCAGCCTGTAGGGCCAGTCATTTGGCTTACTTTGACCTTTTGTCTTAAAAAGGATCAGGTTTGCTGGGTTATGACTGGCACAGTGCCTGCTTTTTTCTAGTTTCCACTGTCTGTCTTGCAGGATTGAGTCCTAGTTGAATAATTATGCTTTCCAGAATTAAACAGATAAATTTGCGTTAAATAGATAATGTTATCATTTGCTGTAGTATCAAGTTCTTAATAAATTGTGGGGCATCAAAACTCTGGTGTTTTTTCTAAACCTTAGTTTCCATGATTGTCATTTTTAAATTATTTTCAAAGGGAACTGTACCTTCCACTGAAAGTCAGTAGCTTCCCTTTGCAAAGCTTGGTTCACTCTGCCTCTGTGTGCTGCAAACATGTATGTTACAAGCTGTGGATACAGTTGCTTCCAGCCACTACCACAGCATACCATCCATATCTTTCTATAGGTTCAGTATATTTGGGAACAGCTTGCATCCCACTGTGTCAGGGAATCTTAGGTGTATGATTTCCTCTGGTATGGCATCATATAATATAGTCACCATATAAGGCAGAAACAACAATTAAAATTGATGTTATCCATTTAAATATGAATGATTTTATTAAGATTTACTTTGAAAATGTAATATGACTGACAACTAGTCATTATTTTAAATAACTTTTGAAGCTAACAGCAATGGACATTGTGTGTGTGTATGCATGTATGTGCAGGGGTCTTCTGTAATGCTTGGAGGTTGCTTAGCTGACACCCCAAATCAGGGAGCATTGTTTTTCAAACTAATTTTTATTGTCATCTGGTTTATTCTTTTCCTCGTGCTATGTGTCCCTTGTATCAATTTTAGACTAAAATACTGCAAAAACAAAAAAGGTAATGGCACTTTCCACAGTATTTCAAAAGGTTTTTAAGTGGAAAAAGGTATTTAGTATTTTTAATAAGCATCTTCAATACTATTGAGTTGGTTTCTTTGTTCATATCACAAGATTAATTATGCTGTCAAGCACTTTCAAGGCCTGCTTAACAAAGATTCAGTGATATAATGGTTTGCTTCGCATTGCCTTTTTTCTGCATAGCAATCACAATCAGCATTAGACAATTTAAAACCCTTTCAAAAGCCGGAAGTTCTGAAGAGCCTTTTAATCAACAAAAGTAATTTTGCAAACAACTAGATACAGCGTTTTTCATATTAACTAACTTGTGTTAAACTCTGCTATATGCTTGAATCTCTGGTTCTGGTAATGGATTATTCAGATTTGAAAGAGACTAAAAGTGGGGAACACAATTAGTACAATATGCAGTTTGCACCCCATGAAAATTGTAATCTCATATCATTCTCTAGCTTAATATAAACATGGTATTAGTACTTCATTGCAGTTTCATATATTTTAATTTTCCTTTAATATGCTGTTCTTGTATAATCACTTAAAATATTTTTGAAAAAAATGCCTGGAAATTGAATTTTTGTTGTTTTTAATTATTTATATAGGACAGGTTAGAAATCAAATCATAATACACTATGAGATTCTGAAATTCAAGTTAAAATGGGAAAATCTGTTTAGAAACTTGCCTCCTAAAATCATCTAGCCCAAGAATGCTTTATACAGTAATTTTATTGCCATATAGCATGATAAGAAATCCCACATGATTTAAAAACTCTTATTTGATGGAGGGATTGTAAAAGCAAAAATACACTAAATGATGACTTTTTTTTTTTGTTGAGCACATTTATAAATGAAACTAACCTGTTAATGACACCTTTAAAACACTCATTTTTTTCTAAACTGCTAGAAGCATTAATTTGTACCATTGCTGCATGTGGTAATTAGCAACTTCAGCAGTGATTTTCTCTGCCCTAAACCTTTCGTGTTTGACACTATTGCAACTCAGGAGAGGAGTGACCCTGGGATACAGTGCTACAGGACAAGTGGAGCAAATCCTGTCACAAGAAATAACAGGGTCAGAAGACATTGCTAATGAAGTCATAGCAACTGGTTTAAAGAGCCAATCAGAGAAGGCAACAATCTGTAAATGAGGATATAATTAGCAGAAAAAATAACATACTTTGGTTGGATTCTAGGGGAGCCAGTAATGAAGGCAATGACTGGATATTGAGAGAGATTCCAAAAGATTAGAGCAAACATTGTGCAACAAAGAATACCTAATTAACAAAAAAGTGAATATGCCTTAATTAGAAGGAAAATATGTGATTGAAAGACATGGAGTAGGCTTTTAATATGAATACAATAATGAATGTTAGCTCAAATCTCCACGATGAAGAAAAAGTCCTATCTTCACTTTTTTTACCTTTAGCATTTTGATAAATGGTCATGAAGAAGATGAACTGTAAATTCATATCTTTGCTGTGACATTAATACTATTAAAACAAACAATTTTGAGACAGTAATTTAATGGGTTTCCACCCAGTTTACACATTTACTACCCCCTAACACAGCACTGCAGACAAAGCAACACTGTCTTTTGGCTGGTTTTAATGTTCTTACAATGTGAAGGAGTAATTATTAGAAAAATTTCAGGTAGGTGTCCTGTGACATATGAGCTAATGGTTGGTCCAGATATCCCTCTAATAGGATGAAACCCCAGGTGTTTTTTCATACAGAAAAAGAGTCCATGAGGCTGAGGACCTGATTGTGTGTACATAACTACTACACTGCTGCAACTTGCATTTATTCATTGCTGCTGTTGTTATTTCAGTAGGGGCTGATCCAAAATTCATTAAATGCAAAGAAAAAGCCTCCAATAACTTCACTAGCTTCTAGATCAGGCTCTGAGAGAGCAGAAACCCTGGAAATTTTATTAGTAAAAATTAAACATGTTATTATCCTGAACATAATAGACCCAAATAGAAGAATCCCATAATGGATTTTGCCAGTACAGTATATGTACAGTATTTATGGCTAGCAGTGATGAAAAGTATAATGTTCTACTGCTTATCATTTTATTACAATAGAAAAATCAGGACTCTAACTTGCTAATAATTTTTCACTTTTATAGACATCTAAATGATATTATATTTCCTCCCTTTTTTTCTTTTTACAAAATGGTTCTAGGATATTGATTGTCATTTATTTTTACTCATGATATTTAATTGTCATAATTAGCAATACATGTCTCATTCCCTATCTTAAAAATATCCTGTCAATTTTATAGCATATTTATAGATTAATTTAAATGTATAATTTAATTTATTACTGCATACCTTTGGTTTGTCTGTAACATTAAAATACTTATGGTACAGAATATTTTAATTAAAACTATTCATCAAATGAAGTCCAGGTAGCATCCTTATCCTTGTTTGCAGTAGGGGGTTCTGGCAGTGAAAGCAAGCAAAATAATGGGTCAATTAAAAAAATATCTAAATATAGCTTTTTCAAAGATCCGATTGCTTAATTCAAGGTAAAAAAAAAAAAGCAAGAAAGAAAGAAAAAAAAGATGTATTTGTCAATGGATTCCACAAATTAAATTAGGATTTTTTTTTCTCCCCTTGCAGACATCAAATCTGCTAATGTCAGGGCCAGAGCAGAAGTAAAACTAGATGAGAAATGGGCTTGAATTTTCATGTGTGACATATCTCAATTTGACACTCACTGTCTGCAGGAAATTGGGATACTGTTTTCAGAGGGTTCTCCTTGTGAAATGAGCTATACTATTAATTTTTTCTAACACTGGGAAATTCACCCTCTATTTATGAGAATCAAAGTATTTACCCTTTTAGGTCAAATGTTTTCTCATATTTAAAAAAGAAAACTTTTAATGATATTTCTAATAAACCAAAAGTTATTAGTTTGCTGTGCTAGGGAAAAAATACAGCATAATAGTGTGATCAAAATACTACCTCTAGCATAACTGAATCAAGGTTTTGCTGCAGCTCTCAGTTGACAGTAAGTCTACCATTCTTTTACCATGTATGCTATTAATTCACTTTCCAGAACTGTCAGGTACTCTGAGAGTAGGAGAAATACACTAAAAATATCAATGTATTTCTCTTCTTCCTTTAGCTAATGTATCTCCACTGATGCTATTTTAAATTAAGCAGTGAAGTAGTGTTGAAAGTTCTGACTGGCTCTGATAACAAAATGGATTAAAAAAATTAACCAGTTAAAAAAAATAATAAGAAGAAATAGAATCAGCTGACAACTTAATTGTTCAGCTTGTATGCAAATATTCTGACAATAATTTGCCAATGCTTTTGAATATAAGTTTAGGAACACATAATTATAACATTAATTGTTTCTTGTGCTTTAATTCTAGGTTTCTGTCACAAAACAGAAGGCTTAACTGTAATTCATGAGGAAATATAAAAAGTATATTCATTTTGTATTCAATTGGCTTTAAGCACATTCCATTGCTGTGCAGTATTACAATAATTATTTATGTTAATCTACAGAGTAAGATACAGTATGTTGGCATAATAAATTGTCTTTATGCTGTGTAGCAATGCCTTTTGAATCACCTTCTGTTTTCACAAGCAAGAGCATCTACCTCAATGTAGTAGTTGTCAGATTGCAGGATAAAGACGGCGACTTAGTGGCATGTAGGGAAGATGCAGCCCTACAAAATCCACCGTTCATGTCACTATTTGTTTTTAAAACTATGTTATAATTGAATTGAATATCTGAGCCTGAGTCTGAAGTGAGAAGGGAGGAGATGATGCTGAAAGGCTGGATTGGAATTTGGACTGAATTTCCTCTTCTTATTCCAACTCTGAATGCTAAATTAATCACTCAGATTTATATGAAGGTGAAAGCTACACAACATCTTCATCAAGGAAAAATAGGGTTACAATTCAATAAAATGTGTGGTAATACTTTATTGACTAATGAATATACAGCTTCTTCCGACTGCTATATTTTACTACTGAGGACTGTAACAGCATTGCAATTATATTACTAGTATTTGCTAAAGATATGTCTGTCTCTTCTCCTGATCTTAAAACAAGCTTTAAAAAAGACAGGAAGTGAGAGAAGACCAAGAGAAAGCAGGTTATGCACCGTCCCAGAGTCTTGTGGGGAAATAAGCCATGCACAGATAATAACAGTGCAAACAAGTTGATGCTGCTATTTTTAAACGAGCTGTTATTATTGACTAACAGAGGTTGCTGTAGGTGGGATGTTGTTAATGACAAAAGCTCTGGAACAGTAGAATTGCTACTAATCCATGCACTAGAGAGCCTGATAATGAGAAACACCTAAGTGCAGAATTAAATAGTCCTCTAAAATCATTTCAGCTACGTGTTACTTGATAAGGAGTCATAGCTTCCTAAGCAGACCTTTTTCTTTTTCAGAAATCTCTATCCACAGAGATCCCATATTACTCCATTCACAAATTAGAGGGATGAGGAAATCCTCAGGGGGTTATTAGTGCAGCTTTCAAAAATAAAGGAACTCAATCACTTTGAAACAGGCAAAAAACATTCTGGGACAAGGTATTTTAGGGCCCACTTAGAAAAAAAAAAGTCATACTGTGATCCTTAAACAGATGTGTGAGTATGTAACACCTTGGAGTACTCTAGCTGATGGAAGTCAACTGTTGTGTGAAACTTTTTTTTGGCATTGTGCAGAGGAAGAGTCTGCGCTGAACAGTCTGAACAGTACTTTTTCCCTTCTGTTTATCAGATCCCATTTTCTGTTTTCTGGTGGCTGTCTCAGCCCACAGAGGTATGGTGTGAGGAGGCCAGCCTGCTCTGAGGCCCTGAGCAAATTTGCTGGGTTGTGGAGTCATTTGGAAGCTCTGTGAGGGGAGCTACGTTTATTATTCAGTACAGCCAGTTGTGAACATGTGCCTGCTGACCAAATCCATTTCCCGAGTGGGTACGTAAGTCTTTCCGTAAAATCAGAGGCAAAGGAGCTGTGATGTTCTTTCTTTTTTTTAATACCTCTGCAAATTCAGGTAATAAGCATCTGAGTTTTGGCCCATGGATTGCTACAATTCTTGCTTTCTGTATGTATTTGATATATCTAATAACTAGATACAATTTGGCCTGGAAATTAATCCAGAAATATGCAAAATGTGTTAGTTTTATTTTATCAGATTTCCTTAGAAAGAACTTATAACACTTTGACCTGAGTTTGGGATGTAAATCAGTTTTAAAAACAATTGCTGAAAATTTGTGAGATTAACTTGGGTTTTTCTTTAAACCATAAACATCTCAAAAATTGGAATTTTCCATGATTTTAAATCAAATTAATAAATCAGCCTACATCAATTCAACCTTGAGTTTCTGAAAAGATTTGTGAACTTTAACAGATCCTTCAACAGGCCCGTTCTGCATGTTGAGTTTCTAATGCAATGCAATCCAAGTGAGATTTATATGATTTCGCATTTTGTTGCAAACATTCACAGCTCAAAGCTATTACCTGACTGTCTTCCATATCAGGCCATTTATGTATCTAAGAGAACACTGGCATCTGGTTAATATTTTATTGCTTTAAAAATATCTTTGTTGTTCAGATATAATCTCACTCTAACATTTTCATGAATAGAGTCTTTAATTTATTCTTTCTGTAGAGCTGAGGACATGTATCCTCACATAAATAAAATTAACTATGAGTTGACCCATAATCTGCATTGCAAGAAAATCATGTAATAGGAACTTTTGCTTCAGAATGGGTTGTGTTTTTCTTTGTTTTAAATTTTTCTTAAATTTCTAATATTTCTGAGTATTTTCCTTGATTGCAAACAAGAAACATCTAATGCCTTGTGACACTTGGTATTGAACTTCAAACATACATTAAAAACATCCATAACTGCTTTCAGCTTTAGGCCCTAACAGTTTATATTATTACTGATACATTAATTCTTAAGAAGTTTGAAATGTTTATAGGTCTCTCCCCTCCTTATATAAAAATGCATAACTCTTATGTACCCTATCAATCCATATACTGTAGATCACTTTATCAAGGAAGGAAATGTAATTATGCCTATTTTATAGACAAGTTAATGCCACAGCAAACAAAGTCATAGAGCAAGTAGAGCTTCTACACAAAGATGACTGACAAAACCAAAATTCTGTTGTCTACATTACTTCCCAATTTGATTTTGTCTCAAATTAAGACACAGCTAATTTTCTTTTGGATACTTTTGAGAGAGGGCTGCCAAAATAGTAGCAAATTTGATGTAATAAAACACAAGGGGCACAACTTTAAAGTAAACCTGCTTCAAACAAAGCTCAGAATCAGAGGGGCAGGGACAACCTTAAAGCAAAACCTTACAGTATAGTACAGTACAGTTTTTCATGAACCAGCACCACAAAGAATAGACATAATACATAGATGTATAGAGACAGATAGATAGATGGGTATGGCTATCTATCCACAGATAGATGGCTCAGTCAAATTGTCAAGTGGTCCATGGCACCTGCCTATCAACGAGTGTGAAGTGGTTCTAAACCCAGCAAGTTGCTTGGTTCCCCTTAGTAGAAAAAAGGCTTTAGTTACTGATACAATTGAAGCACTTGGAGCTCAGGAGAATTTCTCTGTCTTCATCTTGCTTGGATATTGGCTTTGTAGTGCTGTCTTGTTCCTGATAAGCAGCATCTAACATATGAGCACTTTCCAGAACCGAAATAGCCAGGGACAGATTGAGAATGCTCATGGTTTCTAGTCAGTACCTGCTTATGTGGAGGCTCAAGAGGAGCAGGAGGAGCTAGATGAAGTGTAGCATGAGCCTCCTCTTTTCATTGTTTTATCCACTTCTGCCCTCCAAACCTTGTGCTGTGCCCAGGATCTAGTCCAGAAGTTCTGTGTGTCCTCGGGCAAGATAATATCTGCTGGGAGCTGTATTGCAAAACTTGTGTAAGAGTTTCTCTGCTTGGCAAGCTCCGCAAAAGGAGGACTCACTTCTCCCTTCCCTATATCTCTATGACTCCTCAGAGCACTGCTGGTACTGTGAGCCACCTGGCTGCAAGCACAGTGGGAGCAACAGAGCTTGAATTTACAGCTCAACATTAAGGATAGAATCAACATCTATTATGTGATGTCCTTTATTTACATCAGGTTTGGAGGGGGGGCAGGAAGGCTTCATGAGGATGAGATGAAATTGCTGACAAAACAGTAAAGCCATCAGATAGCACATGTCTAGCATGGTGAGGAAAAAAGAGTGCCTGACTCTTTGTAAGGCTGGGAGAATTTTCTCAAGAAATCACTGCTGTTTTCTTTCTTTCACCAAAGATTCAGTCTTTTGGCCATTGCGTCAGGCTGAGCTTCTAACAGACAAACCCTCAGTCATGAGAAAAGGCTAGTTTCAAGTGTGACTTCAAGTGACTACACTGAACCAATCAGAAACAATATGTACTCATCTAGTGAAAAAATACATAGGACATCATGTGATAGAAGTGGAATTATATGACAAGAATTTGATACAAAATGGATAAGTGAGCTGCTAGAGTTGACACAGGAGAGAAATGAAAAACATTAAAAAGGAACTCTGAATCTAAAACGAAATGGATTTTTTTTTTTTAAAAAAGCTAATGTCTGAAATGCTAAAATAGAAGAAAATTGTTCATTTGTGAGCTATAAAATTATTTTAATTTAAAGCATATTTCAAATATAATTGTTATTCATAACATGCAAATCATAAATTGAAATAATAGTTGTGTTTCAGGAAAATCTTAAGGAAAGGAACGCAAGGAAAATGTTATGAAAATTCACAAAAAGATTTTGAAAAAAGGTCACAGAAATAATAGATATAAGAAATTAACCAAACTACTAGCTCTGGTACCATGGTTATAACTATTAACACTGTAAAAACCAAAAAGGTTGGAATACAATCCAAATGTCAGTTTCCCAGGAAGAGACCTCTGTCAAAACACTCAGGGATACTCATCTTCAAAAAAAGTCAGGTGTCTGTGGCTAAACTGCCAGTGCTCACAGATGATGAAAAGAAGAAAGTTTTGTCTGAAACTGAAAGACTTCCGGTGTCTAGTTTTTAGATATGAAACACCAGTACTAGGTGTCTATTTCTTCAGCACAATATATTTCACAATACATTTGCTAGAATAAACAATGAATGAGAAGGTGCTCAGATGCATAGTCAATAGGGAACTCTCCATTCCTGCCTGCTTGTCTGCATGTGATTTTACGCATCTTTCAGCTAAATCAGAGGTCCAAACGGAAAATTCATTACTTAAGGACATCAAGTGAATTTGTGACAGTCCCTGGAGACTTTGTGCCCATAAACCATCTAGGTAGTCTTTCTTTTCTGACAGATATAAGAGAGAATTTAAATTTAATGTATACTTCAAGTATTATTATATGTAAGTTACTAATATGTTACAAATATCCTGTACTTTCTTTCTCCTGTTTCACATCTATGGTTTATACAAATGTAGAAAATACTGGGGCAAAACCCAGTGTATACAGTGTATGCAAATTTGCGTGCTTTGCCCATACAGTTGAGTCTATTTGTTTCTTTTAGAAGGTAGAAATCTTATAGAAAAATATTTTCCATTTGTTGTTAGAAGTCATGGAAACTTTCAAGAGGAATAAGCATCCATGATTAAAAAGAGGCAGAAATGGAGACATGAAAGAGAAGAGACAAAAAAAAATGTTGTTGTGTCTACATTAAAATCACAAAACATTTCCACAAGGTTAGAATTTAAATCTAGAATGTCCTCCATGTGAATGAATGCCTTCACTCCTGTCTTTTGTTTCTCCTGAATTTCCATCCCCCTACAGAGGTGTGATGGTGAGCAGGTTGAGAGCTCTGATCTTAATGGACTGGGATTTCTGAGGACTTCTTACTCATGCATATATCAGAATGATTCATATTCCACTTTTGATTATATTTTTAGCGATAACTTCCAAACAGAAATTAAAAAATATTAATATTAAAGTGTAGACTTTTCAGTAACTGAATTCTCCCTTTCACTTTCAAACCATTTTATATCCCTTTGTCTCATTAATCAGTTATTTCCCAATCATTCAATTGATTAGACTTTTAAAATTGATTAGACTTTTAGAAAAAAATCAGATGTTTGGACTTGAAGAACAGGGCTCAGTTGTAACTCCTTTTCTTCTTACATTCCCCAGGAACTTTAGTACTTCTGAAAAGACTTTAAAAATTGATTCAAGTTGGATTTTCTTTAATCACATATCATGGCTAGAAGGGAGCTTATTTTTCTCTTAATCTAAAATCAGAATTTTGTATGGAGACCCCTCAGGGTGTGCAGTTGGCCTGACTGTGAAGATAGGAGGAAGGAAACCGTCATTCCTTGGATACTAGTGGCAAGGACAGGACACTAGCCTTTAATAGCATTGTGTGTCTGCTTTTGTAGTGTTACACACAGCAGCTTTGGAGGCAGATGAGATGACACTTTCAGGGGCTTGACATCTCATGACAGCTCCTGTTGGCTGTGAACAGCCTCAGGTAAAGCCAAAGAGTAGTAGTTGCAAGAGCAACCTCTGTTCTACAAAAAATAAAGGAGCATGGTGCTATCTGTTCCTCTGTATTCCTGCATCTCTTTTCCTCTCCTCTGATGGAAAAGAGGTAGGGAGGAAGAATAAATATAAGTAGGGAAACATCCATTCTTTTACTTTCAACATCATTTAGTGAAGGAGAGAAGGTGGGAACAAAGAATTATTAGTAGGACAAACTTAAATGTAGAGAAATGGAAATAAATGTTTCCCCATAACTGTTACAGAGAAATTATTTTCTTTTAAACAACTATTTGCCTCAGTTGAAATAACATAGCTGTTCTTATTTAAGAGAATTTCAATGTATATAAATCTTTCAATAATTGTATTGTTGTCAGTAATATTCTTTTTTACCCCTGCAAGAATGTTTTGTATACAAGTTCATTTTAAAATACTCTGTGATAAGTCAAAGTAAGTTGTCTGCATTTCATTTTTTTACCAGTATATCACCTGTATTCTATATTCTTGTTTGTTGGAAAAGAATGGTTCCATGTCTGTATTCCCAAATTAGTGTTCAAGTATTCTTACTGATTGATAAGGTGGTTCTACACAATAGCTGAGAAAAGCTTTTCTTCTACTTTTTTATCTATCTGGACCAGTCCAATTTTCCTTGGAAGATAACAACTGAGAAATCAGACAGCTCCTCATGTTTTTTTCTTAATTGAGGAAAAAGGACAGATAAAAGTTGTATATTAATTTTCAAATCTTCCTTAAAGAAACATTTTTATAGATAATTTCTTTCTGTCAATTTTTAACAGAATTTCAACGCTGCCCGTTTCCAGGATTTATAAAGGAAATGGATGGAGAACATCAGCTCCCTAAGCTTTGGGAAAATCTGTTCCAGGATCTTACTCTGTAGATGGACTTTCTGTGTGCTGCTCCAGGTAAAACAGTCCTTGCCACAGTAACATGACCTGCTTTTTCACTGTTCACACATTCCACTTTATGGTTTTACTTTGTGCATAATTCTTATTACAGTAGTTGTTATGAGAAAATTCTTGTTACACTAGTTATACTCTACAATTATGTTTTTGTGATATGTGAAATAGTCCTGAAGCAAGTCCAACCAATCCTGAATTTTGAATTCTGACTTCAAATCCAGCTCTGAACTTCTTATTTATTTGCTTAAATATAAAATAATAAAGGTGTCTGTCCAAGTCTCTAAAAGCATAACATCTTTAACTATATGGTCAATTAAATTAGATTAAACCTTAGCAGAACTGAAGTAAATTCCGAAGGAACTAACCATTGCTTTTCATCCCTTCACATCTCAGTCCCCCTAATCAAACAGATGTCTTTTGCTGCATCCTTGGAGAGGCCCCAAATGTGGGCTATTTTGGATTATAAGGAGCAAGTTCTACAGTCTCATGGGCTTCAAAGAGAAAACCATAGACTCCTCGTTCTGTTCTGTGTAATGAGAAAAATAGCATAGTTGTTTCTGCTAACTGTAGCTGTTACAGGGTGGCAGAGAGAAAGAAATGAAGGTATGCTGCTCTCAGACTTCTTGGGTATCTTCTTGGTTATGCATCATATCTTGTGTCAGATAAATGTGCAGTGGGTCAAACTGGGATCAAGGTGCTTGTGTGGAGCTGAGACAGCTCTTAGCAAACTGTTGAAGTTCTATGAACAAGAGTCTGATTGTAATATGGTGGAAGTACTGATAGCAGAGACAAAGTGCCATGTGGAAGAAGTGGCTCAAATCTCCTATCTCTACACTAATGGTGATCTGTGGCCAGTGATATTGAGCTCCTCTGAATTTCCGTGATGTCCATGGGAACCATGGGAAACTTGCCACTTTTGAACTCAGTTGTTTTTACCAAATTCTGTGTGTTTTCTCTGGTTAGTCCTATGCAGAGCAGTGGCATTTGTCTGAAGATTCCCAGGCTAGATCCCAATTTGTATATCTGCTGACCTAATTAGCTTGCCTGAGAAGCAAGACAGATTAGCTGTCTTGAGCCAGAGGCACATGCTAATAGAGCTAGGAGATAGCTTTATTCCATACAGCTGTATCCTCAGAGCCAGATTCAAAGGTCTTTAACACCCACAGAAAGATTCCCATTTACTTCAGTGGAAGTGGGATAAGGCCCTGAGCTTTGAAACTGTTTGTCTCAGAATGTAATGTACCCTAGTGTCAAACATGGCTGTGCCCTAAGAGCAAAATATTAACCTATAGTAACAGTACTTTGCACTTACCTAGCAGCTCTCAAATAATCATCTCTGTGCACTTTAATTAATTAACCTTTACAACAACATCTCTTTGAGGGTTAGCTAAGGATCAGAACAGAGTGACGAGTTTAAAAAAAAAATCTCCAATTATTCATTTGTACTGAGACTATTTTTGATTTGAGTGTATTTGTGTCCTTTTTCAGATTTGCTTTCTGATAACACTGTTTTTAAAAGCATGTTTTAATCATAAACACTTAAATATTCGTCAAACAAAAATGGGTGTTCACACTTTTACTGGCATACTATTGTGTAACAACAGTTTGTTGCTTCTCCCTTTTACTCCTCCTCTCATTGCACCTGCTGCCTCTTTCCCCATACAGAATCATAGAATAGTTTGGGATGGAAGGGACCTTTAAAGGTCATCTAGTCCAACTCCCCTGCAGTGAAATCTTCAACTAGATCAGGTTGCTCAGAGCCCCATCCAACCTGACCTTGAACGTTTCCAGTGATGGGGCATCTACCACCTCTCTGGGAAACCTGTTCCAGCATTTCACCACCCTCATTGCAGAAAATCTCTTCCTTATATCTAGTCTAAATCTACCCTCTCTTAGTTTAAAACCCTTGTCCTATCACTACAGGCCCTATTAAAACATCTGTCCCCATCTTTCTTATAAGCCCCCTTAAGTATTGAAAGGCTGCAATAAGGTCTTCCTGGAGCCTCCTCTTCTCCAGGCTGAACAACCGCAACTTTCCTCTGATCATTTTTGTGGCCCTCCTCTGGACCCACTCCAACAGGTCCATGTCTTTCCTGTGCTGAGAGAGAGCTCCAGAGCTGGACGCAGCACTGCAGGGGGGGTCTCACCAGAGCAGAGTAGAGGGGCAGAATCACCTCCCTCGACCTGCTGGCCATGGTGCGGGTGATGCAGCCCAGGATACGGTTGGGCTTCTGGGCTGCGAGCGCACATTGTCGGCTCATGTCCAGCTTTTCGTCCACCAGTACCCTCAAGTCCTTCTCCACAGGACCGCTCTCAATCCCTTCATCCCCCAGCCTGTATTGATACCAGGGGTTGCCCGGACCCAGGTGCAGGACCTGGCACTTGGCCTTGTTGAACCTCATGAGGTTCACATGGGCCCACTTCTCAAGCTTGTATCCCTTAATCACCTTCTGGTGTGTCCTCACTGTTCCCTATTAAGGCAATCCTGATTCCTAAACCTATTTGCTCCAATATGAAATCCAAAATATTAAGCTAGGCAAAATCACTGATGTGTTGCATTGAACTGGTGGGCAAAAGTGTACAATTAGAGGAAAACACACCAGACCTCTTGACTAGCCATATTGTATAAGGCTTAGAGTTTCATTAACAGCTTTTTAGGAAGTGGGTCATAAATAGAAGACAGCTCAAAGACATTTGTGAAAATTTTTGAATAATCAATATATTTCCTTTTCTTATGAGTTTTAAATTCCTTAGAAATGGATATTAAATCAGTGGTGGATATGTGCAGAATTTAGGAGTCCTGATATTTGTTATCTTGTCCTGACTTTAAATAGCACTCTCTTATCCATATGCTAAAATAAAACAACATGTAGACTTGTTCTAGAAGAAAAAATCCTTACTTACTTATGATTGTTAGAGTTTAGGTAATATTTTAAATATTCTTCTCAAGACTAAAATTTGAAGTGAAGAGAGTACAGAAATATCAGACTAAAGTGGCTCTGTTGGTTCTAAACCAGTAACAGTAACTGAAAACAATTTTGGAAGACAATTTTGATTCTCCACCTTCCTTTTCTATGACTTAGAATTGACAAAGTTCCTTTTCATTATGAATATATTGCAACAGGGTAACAATTAACTATTGCTATTGAGTTTATGAAGAAAAAAAGATTCCTTGTGTTTCTTTCATTTGAAATGTTTACTTCCTGGGAATTATTAGTTAATGCATCTTGAACTACATTAGCTTATTCAGGTTTGTGCTTGATCTGATAGCCATGTTCCACTAATCACATGTGCCATCTGACTGTAGTTCCATTTGGATCATGTTTAGCCATCAGCTGCTAAAAAGATCTATGGTCATTTATCTCAGTGAATCAGACAGTATCTAAATATGGATGGAAGTGTTCACCAAACTGGAGTTTAGCATTATTTTTATATGTCACTAAAGGTCTTTTTTTTAGATGCTGATTTTTTTTTTTTTTTACTCAATGCATTCACTTTTAGGCTTGTTTTTAATTGCTATATTACAAAGTTTACATGTTGTTTGTTTGTTTTCACTGAGTCATTATATAATGACCCTGTGCTAAGATTTCTCTTGAAGACTAAATGTTCCTTATTGTTCTATTGTTTCATTTAAAAGAACAATCATTGGTGACATGTAAATGAGTAAAGTTTTATAAAAATAACTTGGAATAAATTTTTAATAAGACGTATTATTATCCTTTGACTCATAGCAAGTCATTCATAAACACCATTAAATCCTGATAATTATAGCTGTAGCTGCAGGGTTACTACCTTTACAGTCCTGATGCAGACTTCATTTAGAGGTCCAGTGGGGACATACACACAACTGCTACAAAATGTTACTATTAACGGTTTCCTTTGGAACAGTATTGTGCTAGATTAAACAGTCACTCATGAAACAAAAATGTTTATAGGTCATCTAGTAGCTAAACATTCTGCGACTTAAAGTAAATTCTTTAGCTTTGGATTCTAGGTTTTAGGACTTGCACAATTTTCTTTTTTCTTCTATATACAACATGAAATATTAGAGATTCTGTAATGCAGAAAAGAGCTCAGCAATTTTCTCTGAATAATGCAGCAATCACCATTTTCCCCAAAGTAAATTGGACTGGTTTGGTTTATAAAGCTGCTTAATAACTTGACCAGTACCTCCTTTTCTTTTTTGCCCTCTTGTTGCTCAGTTTCTGAATTACCTTCTTGGATAGAATGGATGTTGGTACTTAGTGGATATCGCTTTCAGCCTCATGTCTTACGAAATACATCCTAATATATTTCCAGGAAATTTCTGGTCTAGAGGTAAACAAACACAACTCTTGTTCTTCTAGAAAATAATCTAGACATCAATTCTGGAGCTGCATAGTCTCTTTTGAGTATCTTCTAATATAAATCCTTTCCAGGAACACCTAGTAGAAAGGATTTTTAGGAATATCAACACTGTTGTACCTCAGAACTCTGCTCTGTCCTAAAACAAAGATCTCCCAAGATTTCTTTAAACTCCAGTATGCAGTGGAATTTACACCATCTCTTTTTGATAATACTCATTTCCTTTTTCCAATGTAGTTTACTTTTCCCTAGACTCTTAATTCTCGCTAATTAGACAAGCTAAGCATGAAGCACAGTGCCAGTTCTCAGGACCTAGAGTACTTAGCTCTGACGTTCTTTTATTCACCTGCTTCACGCTCCATGATAGCAGTCCCCACCAGGGGCTGTATATCTTCCTAGATGGCCAGCTATCTCCCAGTCCATCCTTTGTACCATCACCCAGACCGTGCACTGTTCCCTTCTAATTGCTGCAGTTCAGTTTGGTGATTAATCAAGCATGACATCAGCAGGATTTAAACCTGCCCTACTCTGTCGTAGAATGACTGACTGTACTGTGCTGGAACTTGACGGTATGGCCCTTGTCAGGCATTTGGTTTAAGTGATAATGGTGAGAAGCGGTACTGTATTGACTCTCTGGAAAGATATCAAACATATGTGAGGAACTGAGCTGATGTCAGCAAGCTACTATCATGGTACTACACCACTAGAAACTGCTTCCACCTTCTACCGATTTAACTTTTACACCACCTTTTCACAGTCTTCTCACTACTGTTTTACTTACTTCAGTGGGCTTTGCCCTTGTTTTCTAGTTTAATTTTCCCTCAGAGCTGAGATACCACATTATACCTTAAAAAAAAACTGTGACAGAAAGAAAGAAATGTTTGGCAGTGCTTTAATTGAAGGCTTAGCCAGCCTTTTACATTCTGACAGGTGTTAATACTGTTCTCCAATTTTGCAAATACCCTTCTGCAGTTGGAGGACCCCAGATGGACAATATGACTTTTACAAATTAATGGCATTGTAATTAAAGATATTCCAGCATACCATAAAAGAATGCAGAAATGTTTGTTAAACAGAAAAGGTGTTTTGAAATGCTGTGATGATCTGATATACAAAACAGCTTCTAATTTGTTCTCCTTTTCTGGTACTAATTGCCAGTAGTCACTAGATAAGATTAGACTGATGTTAAATCACTGATATTAGGCAGGGGGTAGTTATCTTTACAGGTGTATTTCTCATGGCCATCAAAGAACTTTAATAAAAAAAGGTAAATATTGTTAAAGAGCAATATTAAACAGGGAAATAAGTCCTTCTTTTTATCTCTTTTACTGATGACCCTCACTTTTTCAAGGAGGGTGAAACACTGTTAAGATTTCAGGCATTAACACAGCAAATCTTGATAAGATGGCATTTGAATAAACCCAATTCCTCAGTTTGGAAAGACTCTTCCTTTTTCTGTGTAGTAAGATTTCTAAAATCATTGCCCAAGTCCTTCCCACTCATCTTTTTAAAAAATTACCTGAAAATGAGCATCAAAATATTATTTTATAGAAGTTATCGAAAATATTCAGTGTGGAATTCTTAGAAAGTATAAGTGGAGAAGGAGAAAACATGAAGGCTAGGGAGGGCAAAGCTCATTACGTGTATTCCTTAAGGCTTCTTTAAGGTCTCAAGTTGGGTACCTAGGGAGCTAGAATATAATTTTATACATCTTAGTAAATCAGCATAATGATTCTTTTCAGTGTTTTGGTGCAACTCTCAGAATTTTGGAGTATTAACAGGAAATAATTCCTGTCTATTCCCTTTCTACATCCCTTAGGGAAAGATTCCTACTTTTAAGGCTTCTGCATGTGCATATTTTGCTGGATTTTTTTTTTTTTAACTTCTGCAAATTTTCAGACCTTTTGAAAGAATCTCTCTCTAGATTCCTGATACTGGAAACAGTGGCAGCTGGAGGCTTCCCAGTAAAATTGCCTATTGTTGTTAATTGCCCTTAAGAACATCTCATTCAATTATTTAAATATACGTGCTGGTTTACTGTATATTTATAGTCACTGCCAAATCCATTGTTTTTAATTTTAAGACCACTAATAACAGGCTCTTGAAATCTTCTTGGGAGCAGGAAGTCAGTTTAATAATGAATACAAAGTCTACTATACTTGCTTTAATTCCTCCTGCTTATTATTTATTAAACAACAACACAGTGGCCAGCCTGTATGAACCACAAACAAACATTGTCACTTCAAGTCTTTGACACTTAAGCAAGTATCATTAACACAAGTGACCTAATAGAAATCTTAAGGTCTCACCCTAAAATATAGAGAGCCCAACACCAGAAAGACATAGCAAAGCATAGCTGCCACATTGTCTGTAACCTGCCAACTCTTTCCTTTTCTGACCAGGCACAACTGGTATTTTCTCTGCTCTGAATTTTAATTAGTGATGGCATATTTTGAAGATGGTACATCCAGAAGTGCTGATAAAGCAGTAAGATGAGCAAATGAGTCTACAAATGCTGCACAACTACACAGTGACCTGTGTTGGGTGTTGCACAATTATTTTCTTCATGACAGGGAGTTTGAAAACCTGTAGGTAATTTAGTGTTGTTCAGTGTTTCTATGTGACTTTGATTTTGCTATGGTTTTGTTCTTAGTTGATTTTTCTGACTTTTTCTCAATTTCTTACTGAAAATGATTTTTTAAGTCTCAATTTTTTGAAACCCATATTGGTTCACCATAATTTTCTTAGTAATGCTTTTGACATGCAGAATCTGGTGAGGCTAAAAAAAATAGTAATTTATAGACTCAGTAAACAGTGTTTGCTCGTGACCTTTCTGCGCAAAGGCTGCCTGCCACAGAAGCCCTATTAAAGACTTCTAGATGCCTAATACAGTCCCTCTGTGTGTTGGTACTACAGCAGGTCAACGAACTCCTTTTAGTCAGTATTGAGATTCACTTTGTAGTGGCATTTCAAAAAGGCTGGAAGAGTTGCTCTATACTACATACACTTTATAATCGCTAATTTCAGGTCTTCTCAGGGTAACTGATTCTGTAATGTAAATAAAAAATTAAGGTTGTGTTTTTAAACCAAGGCATAATGAAGCAAATGGGAAGTTTACATTTTACTCAAAAAAGATACTTATTAAGACTGAACAACAAAACAAAATTTCTGAAATATGTTGTT
This sequence comes from Oceanodroma leucorhoa, assembly GCA_030449065.1. Taxonomy (NCBI): domain Eukaryota; kingdom Metazoa; phylum Chordata; class Aves; order Procellariiformes; genus Oceanodroma; species Oceanodroma leucorhoa. The sequence continues at coordinate 8,578,448 of JASVER010000007.1, read as the reverse complement.
TTGTCTTATTGAAGGAAAAATATTTTTTAAAAACTCAAATTGCATTTAAGAATGCAAATATCAAGGCTTTATTTTAAACTCCTACAAGTAGTTAAACCTTAATTATTCTTTACAAACATAAATTATAGCAGAAAATACATGCAATACTGAAAAATAATCCAATACCTTAGATTTTTTAAATAATTAGATATTGTAATGAAAATAACCATTTCATGTTTATATGAACATCTAAATACAAAACACCAATTAACTGTAGGGAAAATTCTTCTGAAGAGAGTTTGAAATGTTGAAATTGTAATTGTCAGGTAGTCTTATTGAAAATTTTAATAGTACCCATGGAGTTAGAGTACTAGTTCATTGTGTGATGTCTGTGAATCATGAAATAAATCTTACTCATAAACATATGCATATAGCACTGTAAGGCACTGAGCACTTTGTCTCTGAGACACTTAAATACATGCTTACCTTAAAAGCAAAGCAGGTGTGTAAGTGGTTTGCTGGATCAGGGCCAGTGCCTTACAAGACTGACCTCAGAGGGTTGGGATCCCCCTCCCTGCCTCCCGGTGTGAAGATGACCTTGCCTGCAGCAGAGTTGCACAGTTGCATGAAGCACTGGTTCTTCAGAAAAGCCCAGCGTTCAGGTACCATTTGAAGCATAGAATACTTTTTTCTTTTCATGTCTTTCTAGAGGAGAAGGTGGAGTGTTTGAATCTTGAGAAAAAGGTGTGATATATGTACAGTATTGTGCAGCATTTCAGCTTGGAGTATAGGTTTCCACATTTTCCATTGTTATTGCTTTTAAGTAGTCTATTCAGGTTAGATATAAGGAAATAAACTATTTTATGAACACTTAAAAAATTACAGGGAACTTGCACATTAAGCATGTTTCAATACAAATCAGGAAACATAGGACAGGGTCCATACTATGTCCTTTTGCTAAAGAAATATATTCGTGGTTTTACTTTACTTTGACTGAGACACAAGATATTGAATACATAATGGGTCCATTCAGTTTAGTTACACACATCAGATAATTCGGGCTTCTATTTTTCCAGTTCATACTTCCAAAGCGTTTCCGATTTTATGAAAACACCAGCCAATAGCAGACCTCTTAAACAGTTATTTGAACAGTTCTCAGCATAGCTCAGAGATACAGGAAGAAGTGTTCCAGCTTTTGCATACTATTGCATACTGTTCTCATGGCCTTCATCATATATATCATCGTTTGTAAAACATACAAACTAGGAAAAAGGTGGCCAAAAATGCTCAGATTGTATTGCGCCACTGTCTATAGGAATAGAATGTAACTGACTTTTTACAAACCCACAAAATTTGGATTTGGACTCAAGGCTTTTTTTATACATACAGTTCTATTGGTGCATGAAGCACACTGACTCATATTAAATAGAGTTTATTATACAAAAATACAGTAAATATAACTCAAGGCAACAAGAAAATCTCACTGTGCATTGTGTCTAATTGTTATTTATTACCATGGGGTCCACAGCAGGTCTTACAGTTTTAAGAATTATCTTCACAAAAATATCTTCTTTTAATTTTTGCAAATCACATTTTCAACTCTACATTGTGAAGAATGCAGAGCTTAAGATGATACCAGAAGACTTGACAGTATATTATGCCAGGCAGTGACAATTTAAAAAAAAAAAAAAAAAAATCCAGTTCCAAGTGTAAGTTTAAAAATGTAACTAAAAGCCTTCATCAAAGTTTAAAGAGCTTCTTGCGCTTTTAGCATTTGCTTATTCTGATTTATTGACAATGACACACCTAGCAACAGTCATTCCTGCTGAAGCAGTGAAGTAATGGACTTCAGGAGAAAAGGGGGAAAACAAGTAGGTGCTGCACACAGGAGAGAGGCCGCTGATTACAGACCACTAATTTGTTATGCACTCTGGCAAATCAGCAGTGATTCATATGACAAATAAGGAGAAAAAATTAACAGCTGTCATGTTGTGATGTGTTAATTTCCTGACAGTCTCTGCACTGAAGCCAATTACTGATTTAAGAGCAGGGAGAGAGAGCCCTGTTCAAGCTTCTAATTAGGCTTCTTCAAGACTAAAAGGATAAAAGCAAAAATAAGAGCAAGAGAATGAAGCAGGTAGCCACAGCTTCATAAAGCATACATGCTTTTAAATCCTCAATTAAATAGCTTTAAGCTTAAGTGTGTTTAAGATAAGAATTTAGAAACATTTATTCACTTTTATCCATGACCCTGTGTTTTAGTCTTTTGTGTAGTAATTGGGAGATACAGCAAGCCCAGGGGTCTRCGTTGCCCTCCTTCTGCAGTCGTCCAGGTTCCTGGCTGTAATCTGCTAGTAATACCTTTGTTTAGTAATGTCRACACCTATTCATCAGCATGCTTTAGACGTAACCAGTAAAGGGACATCAACAAGTTTGCTGGTTCTTTTGACCCTAAGAAGGGCCCTTGTAACTTAAGGGAGGCATAATTGCTGTTTAAGGGTTTGGCTCTGACTCCCACCCTTATATAAGCAGTCCTTATTCTCATGAGAGGACCAAGTGAGGCTATATGAACAAGAACCTCTTGGCTGCACATGTAGGGAACCGAGCTAATTCTGTAAACTACTCTGTGCCTTCACTTTGAAGCTAATTGGAAATGAGAGCAATCAGCATCTAGCACGATGGAGTCCAGTGCGAGGGAGGACCTGGAAAGAAATAGTTGTGTTGAGGAAATACCGAGGTAGCAGGTGATTCATGCTATGGCTACCATATGGTTTCGAAAGGAGCCTGACTCAGCCATATAATGCAAAGTACATTCCCCAACTGTCCCTAAAACAGCCAAATAAACAGGGTGTGGGATCAAGCATTCCAGTAAAGTAGCTCATTTTGTAAGAAATATTTTATTTTCTTAATGTAACACTTAAAAAATTAAAACCAGGTTTCCTTTCGACCCACAATTTAAACCTACAGTATAAAATTATCAACTGACTGTAAGAGCTTTTGCCTCTTTTTTGGCATTTACTCAAAAGTGTTGTGTGATATAAAAATCGGGAATTAGTCACTAAAAAGGAAGCATGGATTTGCTCCAAAAGGAAGGAGCAATTTCATCCACACAGTATTTTTCATTTTTTATTTCATATTCAGATAGTCATGGAGAGGGACTTTTACAGGTTATTACCAAAGTTTTTCAGAACTCCCTTCTGCTTCCTAAAAAGCAATTATAGTAAAAAAGTTTTAAAAATCCACTTGACTTTTAAAATGGGCAGCCATCTCTTATTTTTGCATTATAGCTCCCTTCATTTTGGTTTAAAATACAGCTCTTTCTTGGTTCATGAGTGGGTAGAAAATATACAGGAGTCTGGAGCAATGGCAGAAACATAACTTCCCAGGAAATTAAGCAGCAGATATAAATGTGAATTCCTAAAATCACTGAATCTACATTGGGAAAGAAAGGAATGTGTCTAATAAAGTACTGCAAAGAATCTTGTCTTTGATTTTGGTAGGAGCTGGATGGGTCCTTAGCAAGGGTGCAGCCTAGAACAGCTGCTTGCCCCTGCTGCTGGTCGTGAAGGCTTTAACTTGACCAACAGAGATCTTTAGTTTAATTATATGCTTAACTTTACTTAAAGCACTTGGTCAGATATGTTTGGTCCTGTCCTTAAAATTAAGTGCTGGTTTCTGTTTTTGCATAATCTGTGCTGAAAACCACCTATGCCATGTTACAGCAAACCAGTTGGGTAGTTGGAGATTGGAAGTTTCTACATGAATGCATCTGACATTGCTGCTTCGTTTTTCTCCTTACTCCACTTCACTACCTAAGCTGGGTCTGATCATGCTCTCTTTGGAGAGGTTTGCCTACATTGCAGGCTGCAGAGCAATGTAGGTAAATTGTAAGCTACATCTGGGATAATTTGAGTATTCTAAACTCTGTATTGTTTCAGTTCAGCTTCTACCAGCAACCCAAAATCTCTGTCTGATATTTGCACTACACTTCAACCACTGCTGTAGACATAAAGTAACAAAGTCCTGATGACTTGGGATCAACTGGACAACCAAGTGATGGTGGGGAAAATTAACTTAAAATATATGTGTGATGTGTGCCCTAAACTTAATGCTACCGAATATAAATAAATACATATAAAGTCAATGTAGTAATTAGGTGACAGTGGAACAATACACAAGAGACTGTCTTTTCTGGGGAATCAGCTCACAGTAATTTTTAATCTACTGACTGCAATTCTTCCCCACCTTTATTAGGCAACTCTAGTTATTAATAATTTTTGTGGTCTCTGAGCAATTATATGAGGCAGATTTTGTTGCTTTTTTTCTGTCTTTGAGGAATTTAGAAATCTAAATTAATGTCATTAGTTCTTAACCTGCTAAAAGTTTGCACCATAACAGGGTAGATGTTTATTTTTAATAGTTATTAATAATATTAGTATACTTCATTATAAGTGATAGTAGGTATGCTATTGTAAGAGACAGTAAGACCTTTCTGACATTGGTTTTGCTTGCAACTTCATCCTTATACTTGATGGGATGGATAAAAGTAATTCAGTCTCTAGGCTTGCTCAGTCCTGATCTACTATCAATTCAATTGAAATATGTCTACATTGAGTGTATTATCTTTTTCGGAAGGATAACTAAGTGAATTAAGCACATGCAATACTTATCTTATCACTGTCCAAGCTAACTTATACTTTATTGATTTATAGTGCCCTTCATAAGCGTAAAGGTGTTCTGCACTATTTTATGCATGTGGACTGCTTCAAGCACCTTTGAAATGCAGCCACTTCTGTCATTAATTTGCTTTCATACTTGATTGGGCCTATAGTCAACTGCTAGCTCAAAGCAGAGTCTTTAAAACCCTTTTTAAGATTCCTTATTGCAGTCTGTACCAGTTATAAGAGGCCAAATCCTGGGGTCCTTACCAATGTATTGCTTGACTTTGGGAGCACTGCAGACTTATGCATAAGCATGGTGACTGTTGCTATTCCTGGGCATGACTCCTGCTCCGTGCCTCCTCCTCTGTAACGTATGGGCTTGTTCCTTGCTAAGTAATGTTAGACTGCAAGGGGGAAGCAGTGGAGCGGGGGGAAGGAGACTGCAGGATCTACATGGATGCAGTAAGGGGTAGGATTCTTGCATGATCTTCCCAATTTTTTCTTCTGTAAAAGTAATGGACAATTTGACTCCTGGGGCATATTTAGTCCTCATCCCAGGAAATCTGTCACTGAAGTCAGTGGGTGTTTTGCCTGAGTAAGTATTGAGTAAAGACTGAAGGCTTTGGCCTAGCATTTATATCAAATATGGCCTTCCCAAATTAATTAATTCCTGTTTTAAAATTATATTGTCCATATCTCTTTTTACTGTCCCTGACCCCTTTTGCACACTGTCACCATTAACGCTCCCAGTCACAGATATCTGGAAATGTATTCTATTATCAGTAATACATTCAACCTGACTCATATTCATAACCCACTCCAAGGTACCGGGATGAAGAGCATGGCCATGGGTTACTAAACACTGGATTTATAAAATGTGAAGAAAGAAATATGCTGCACTTAAAAGTATCAGAGCACATTTTGCGGTGTGCTTGATCTCTTACATGTGGTCTTGTGCCACAGTCTGCATTGAAAGCAATTAATAATATCAACTCCTGTGTGTAAGGAGCACTGGTAGATTTTACCTATTCTATATATTTTACTTTTCATGTGATGATGAATAAATTAATCCTATTAATATTTAATTAACTTTAAGTTGAAAGGTGACATCTAACTTAGCCAATTTACTGTTCTGTAGCTGGTTTAACTTTGGATCATGTGATTTTAATTCTTTCTGTATGACCAGGTGACTAAAGGAAAAAAAAAAGAAAGAAAGGGAAATGCACAGATTAATTTCATTCTTTAACCTTCCTAATGCATCTGCTTGCTTGCATCGAGTCGCAGACAGCAGATCATCACATGATTTATAGTAGTGACCGCTGCCTGCATCTCTCAGGCTAATGACACATACACTAAAGTCATTGATTTGTATGAATAGCCTCCGCTCTTCATTTATCACAATTTAATGTAAGAGTTTGCAATGCAGAAAAAAATTTCACATGGGAAGCATGGCCCCACAGGCCTGACCGCTAAGCAGTTATGAATCATTTGCTGCCTTTTAATATATAGACTGTTCTATTCCTGAAAATGCCCTATAGGGTCGTATTTCTTTACAGAACACCACTACAATTAAAAACCAAAAGTAGATGTTTTAAGATAAAGTATATATGAAGCATGACCAAGTTAAACCTTTGTTAGCATTTTCTCTTTCTCTTTTTTAATACACCATAAAAAGCCAAGTTTATCATTGATGTAAGCAGGGACAATTCATTTAACTTTAGCAGAGTTGTACCTGTTTTTGTTAGTCCAAATTTGGCCCATAAACTTTATTGATCTGCTTTTGTAGTACACACAACTCCAATAAGAATACTGATCTAAAATCAGAGAAGCACTATGAGCAAGTAGGATTTGGCAAATTTTTTTTCCTCAAGATAAAAAAAAAAATAAGTTCAAGTGTAACTTACAAGATATTAATGCTTTTGCAATTAGAACAACTTAGAATGGCTGTATTTTAATTCATATTTTTTTTAGATAAGCCTGTACATTTTTTTTGTCTTTTAACAGAAACTGAATATTCCCATTAATCCTAGCTCCTACATTGTTTCATATCATAATTTTAAAGGGATGTGGCAGGTCAAATGTAGATTAAAAAAAAATCTTTATATCTAATACTACAAGAGAATGTAATTCATAGTATTAATATAAATATCATGCAACCCATTTGTCCAGACGATAGGTAAGAATAAAGAAATAGTCATTCCTTAGTAGTGTTCACAAAGCAAAAGTGAAGACAAGATGTTGATTTCTGACATACTTATCACAGAGTGAAATATAACCAAAAGAATATAAATCTGTTTTCATTATCTAAGAGGAATGATAATATTAATAAAGTATGCTATTTGAAACTTAGAAAAGAAAATCTGCTTTTTTAATCTTACACCATCTATCTGAGATTGTATAAATATAATCGGTGTTAGCTGTAAAAGATGTTATGTCTTCCTGAGGACAACAACTCTTTGTATAGAAATGAAAGGTTTAGCTGTTGGGGTTTTTTTCCTTTTAAATATGAGATTAAGAGCCTCATATCACTGTTTTGGAGTTCTCAATACAATCTTGCTGGTCGCAAAATCACTGTTTTCATTGGAGAAGAAAAACTGAAGTAGGGTTTGTGGTTCCAGAAATAGGTACTTAACAAACAATGATACTAAGTTCTTCTGGGAAATATATACCTTATTTTCCATTACTTGCAGCATGAAGTAAGGAAGCAGTATCTTGCAGGAGTCAGAGTTCAGATGATATTTTTCTTTTTCTCGGGTGAAAAATCACTAAATAAGGGGAAAATGTATGCGGTATCACAACACAAGGGAATGACATTTCCCAGGCATTTTAAACTTTTGCCTTTTTTCATAAACATTAAATACTGTTAAATTCTAAAGTGTTTGGCAATGTTTTTAGATGTAAAGAAAAAGTGTGATAAACTGTATCAACCACTGACACTGTCAAGTTATTTCCCCTTAAAGATACACTTTGTATGTAAATGCATTTCAAAGATTGAAAACTATGCATTTTCTGAACTGTTGTCTCGTCGTCTTGCATTGCTTGGCAGGGACCATGTGTTAGACTAGCAATATTTAAAAGAAAGAGAAAAGGGGGGATTTGTAATGATCACTCTGATAAGTTTTGCATTTTATCTTTAGATATTTTTGCATATCCAATCAGAATATTTTTTTTAAGCTTATAATTGAACAAATTCCTAGCACAGCATGGAGTGAAATACAGAAAGAAACAAAGTAAAAATGGATTTAAAAGAACTTGAACTATTGATAAAGCAGGTAAACATAATGATAATGACTCACATCTCCCAAACTTAGGACATTTTTAGAAGCGTTCAGTTGTTATCAGAATAAATCGTCATCATGGTGAACACCTTATAGATGGGATTAATAGTAATCTGCAAGCAGTGCAATTCAAGTATATTAATCAGCCTTTATAACATTCCAAAATAGTTGGGTTTGTACAGTCTGTCATTCAACATATCATTTTTCTTGCATTTGGAAGAGAGGTCGAGTAGGTCTGATGCAGGGTTGGCACTTGATGAGGGTGTTCTCTGGCTTTTCCAGGAGCACCGAAAAACAATCTTTCTACTTGAAGTAGTGGCAGATAGCTTGCACTCCACAGCTAAGGCCAGGACTTCATCATAAGGCTCTACAGTGGTTCCTCAAGAGGAACAAAATGTTTCTCTACATTTCTAATATGAAGATGATATTTATCTCACATGGATATTGGGAAGTTTAATGTTCTGACAACATGTTAAGCTTTCATGCTAAAAGTGCTTTTATACATGGTTACTATTTGTGTAGTAATTTATTGTGTCTCTATTTAAAATAATTCTGCAATTTTAAAGCTTGCATTCAATATTTTTCAGATACAAAGCAGGTTTTTTTCAGGATGTATCAGTACTTTGCACCGACCATTTAGGGGCTGTACATGTAATGTATTAAATTGTTTATATACATAGTTTATACACATATTCGTGGCAGACTGAAAATTATGTTATAAATTTTAGAAGAAAAGTTTGAATTTTATTGTAGTGTTAGGGAAGCACTAACAGATGCACCAACATCTATATACTGGTTTACTCTGCCATTCAGCAGGTGAATATAGTTACAGTACATTAGTAACTGCCACTGTACCTATAACCTCATGGCAAACATTTCAAGAAAAGTCCCTAAAAAATGGAGATAACCTGTCACAATCTGCAACATCTTATTTGCATCTTATTTGCAAACACTTGTTCTCCTACTCCAAGAGAATATACTTAGAAATGGAACTGTCTAAAGGAATGCATCAAAATATAAATGTAAGAACTAGGATAGGGTTTGATATTTTGTTTGACTTCACACATGAGTTTGATATGAGACACCTGCTTAGTTCCTAAACTGTATAAAAGGCAGTGTGGAAACAGGATAAGCCTTCCATATTTTTTCAAGATCATATCCTTTTATCTAGATGGGGAGGTGCCTAGCACATTTCTCAGGCTTCTGACAAATAATAATAATGACATAGTGTAGAGTTCTGGGACTTGGGAGATCCAGGCAGGCAGCCTGATCTTATTGTTAAAGAGCCTGATTTTATTGTTAAAGAAACAGTGAAAAAAATTCCCTACTGACTTCTGTGGGACCAGCATTTGCATTACAAGGCTGTCCAGGAATTGGGTGAGCAAATTTCAAGGTGGCCGGTGACATGTGAAGTAGCGCAGTGTAGCAAATAGTTAAGTTGTAAAAGTACTTTTAAATTGCATTGAAGATCTGAAATCCAGTTTCCAGACTGCATCTGACCTGTGTTTGCTGTAATTTGAGAGAGGGGCTGCAGAAAGCAACTGTGAGTTGAGGGCAAACTGAAGGGCTAAGGCAGGCGCTCAGCAATTGCCCCAGGTAGGCCTCCTTTCAGCCCAGTCACCTGTGCCTGGCGACTGGGGACGTAAGTGAAGAGTTTTCTACCATAGCCTTTTCAGAAGGAAAAACTGCCTCAGTTGGATCCAAGTTTATCATAGAATCATTTAGGTTGGAAAAGACCTTTAAGATCATCGAGTATAGTTGCTTTTAAGCTATAGTCTGGTTTAATGCAGCTGCTACGCAATTAAGAATGAAAGTTTTAGTTTGTTTGTCATATGTATAGTGGAGCAAGTACATGAGAAAAGTCTGCAAGAGAAGGTTTATTGTAGTTAACACTGACACTACATTAATTCAAACTGCTGGATAAAAACGTGATAACGTTGTAGCATTCCCGTGCAGCTTCCATGAAATAAGACATGCTTCATTTTCTAGTCTGAAATGTAGTCCAGTCTTGTCACCCTTCACTTTGGAGGTGGCTGGAGTTCATAGTAGTTTTGTGACTCGAGATCATGCATAAATGTTGTAATGCTGTGAAAGATGAGTTCAATTCTTGTTAGAAAATATTAAAACTAGAAGGAAGAGGGTAAAAGAGGTTTAAAAAAAAAATCAGAAAGCCTTCTTTGATTTGGATTCTTTGGGATCTTTAGAAAAAAAGCATAGCAGTATACAGCCCTTCATCTTTAAATTCATAAAATGATCTGGCCTATATGAACATTCCCTTTGAGTTCAGGTTCATGATGTTACTTCTGAAAATATTTTCAGAGCTGCAGTGTAGGTGTTACACATCGCTATTAATAGTAACGAGGATAATAGGTATGTTAAGTGTGGACCACCAACATTAACTTTGCATTTTCTGGGGTTTGGTATGATGTTTAAAACATTCTTATCACCTTGATATCTGAGCATTGTGCAACAATTATCAATTTATTTTAATTTCCTGTTTAAAATATTTAATAAAAATCTACACAAAGCACATTGTTTAGCCAGGAGATTGGAATATTTTCCTTTTCATCAGTTGCATTCTCTTGGGTGTATCTGTCTCAAATGTCTCTCCTGAGAATGAACACCAGAGGGTTTAGATTTGTGTTAATTATTTGAGACTTTCAGAAACCTCTATTATTTACTTGGTAAATGTGTATTTCCCTAAGATTATAATCATTTTGGCTTTTTTTTCTCCTTCATTCTGGGTTTTTCATAACATTTTAATTATTCCTGTCATAGGTGCTTATTACTTTGTGTCTGGGTGCCATTGGTTCCCTAAAGGATATGTTCTAAAAAAAGKTTTTTTTAAAATAAAAGAGCCCAAATTTTAGCCCTGATTCAGGGAGGCACTTAGCCATTTGACTGTTTTCAAGCATACAAGCATATTCAGCCAGCTGGATTAGCCACGTGCCCATGGGCAGGTCTGCCATGCTCATGCCACCTCTGCTTCAGTCTTATGCTAGTGTGGTTATGCAGCTTCCAAACTGCTGTTGGCTTGTGTCCAGCTGGGTGGCTCCACACGCAAGCACAGCTGGGATGCAGCTGTCTGCACCTGACTGCCTAGGCATGCCCTAAGGCACATCTGCACTTGTGCAGCCTCCACTGCTGCTTCAGCTCCTAAGACTTTTCTGAGATTTAGCAGAATGTTGATCTTGGCCCATCGAAATGAATATTTGACAGCATGTCAAAAATAGGCTATGCCATGCCTTGACTGCCCTTCAGGGTTGCCTGAGTGACAGTCACAGCAGGACATTTGACAGAAGGAGGGAAGACTGCTAAGGTATCCCAGCAAGATGCTAGAAATGAACTCTGTCCTGATTTCATATTGGCTTCTGCAGAACACCTTGTGGCCATATGTTACACAAGCTATACAGTAAATAGAAGTGCTTCTTACGTGAGTCCAGAGCAAAGAAGGAGATGTGATTTGTAATGGGAACCCTTGTTCATTCTATTTCTTCTCTAATCTCTGTTCCTACAGTTCACAGGATTCCCTCTTGCAATATGACTAGGGATATACTGATACTTTTCCTTGTTGCAGAGTCCCTCTTTATTTTGATTTTTGAGGTCTGCTACATTGCAACTGCAATCTATTTTGGCAGTGTGCAAGAAAAGGGTTCTATTGGTTGTACAAACCTTGCTGCATATGCTTGAATATCCTCTTTTGGCGTCTAATCTACTAGGTATTTATATTGGTTCACTTCTTTTATAGAACATGTGTAACAGCTTTGGGTGGCCCCAAGTATTTTTTGTCTTGCTAGCAAACAGGTGCTTGTGAATTTTAGAAATGTACTTTAAGAATTTCTAAACAAAAATAGCACTGAACAGAAGTTGATTCTCTAAACAGATTCACCACACAAGGAATAGAAAACTAACTGTAGCTGTGTAACTGGTCCTTAACAAAATTCTTTGAGAATTCCCCTGTTAAGGAGCTCCCAGCTCGCAAAAGCGTGTCTGTGCTAACCTTTCTACCTACTGTTTTGTGAGCCCCAGATTATGTTTTCACAGTATGAACTACAATACAGAAATGCTCATGCTACCTCTCTAAACAAGTTGGGTCAGCACATTGGCCGGTTAGAATGCTGCATAGTGCTAACCAGCTTACGCCGAGATAACTGGTATTCCTGCGCTGAGTGATGCAGTGTGGGTGTGTGCCAAAGGAAAACAATTATCTCCATTCCATTGTGTTTGTGCAGAATCCTCCAGCTGGTGGCACAGAGCATGTGAAGATTCACTGGAATGATATGGGGCATCGAAAGAGCAGACCTAAATCATTCAAGGGTAGTCCAGAGCACCAGAAAGCATCCCTCATAACCCTTACTCACCAAGGGAACTTAGGTTTTAAAGGAAAAGTTGCTAAATGAAATATTCAGCAGTTAAAAGACAAAAGTCAATGTGAATTTACATATTGTAAACAGTGTCAGGTCTTAAAAAATGACTTTCCATTATGAAGCTGACTGAGAAATGAAAAAAATTTTAAAATAGTCTGTATGCATTACACCAGTCACTTGCATAATGTTGAACAGTTACAAGCTAAATTGAGATATTGTAGGCTGGAGAGGAACATAGGAAAGTTGCACAGGCCATACCTATTTTGATATTTCTATAAAGCAAACACTCATTCCCAAATATTTAAAAGTTTCTGAATTTACTTAGACATCCACTTCCTACAGTGTTGGGTTTTTTTTTTGTTCAGTGCCTAATTCCCTTTCCTCTAACCCACAGCTGTGCAAAGAAATAGGTTCCCGAGAATACTCAGGATAATTAATCTTTATAAGGATGATCTCTTTCTATACAGTCATATTTTGTCTCAAAAATACTATATAACTCTCTCTTGAGGAATAGTATCATACCTTTCTTCACTTTATTTGTTCAACAACCTATAATAGATGTTATTATCTGTTGCAGATGAAGTTACTGAAATAGTTAAATTTGTCCTTTATGTTCTTCTGTATATACCTAGAAAAGTGATAGCCACAGCAGAACTTTTTCCCTAATATTTCTCGGAAAAGCTGTCTTGGAAACCTATTTCTATAAAAAATGTTGAAGCTGTACATTAATTTGCAAATTATAAAGATAAGCCAAAAACAATATGTGTTTTTACAACTTCTTTTATAAGCAATCTCCAAGTTCAATTCACAGTTATGACTATTATCGTCATATTGTTGATTAATCCCTGTCTGAAAAAAAACATTTTGAAGTATCAGCAATTTTTCAAATTTTAGCATGGCGTAGTGTTTGCCCAAGAAAGCACGTACACAGGAATTTCTATTAGCTAGCTGTTGTTCTCAAATGTTAAAAGGTAGCACGTGAGCAACTAGAAAGCAGAAAACAAACCCTACAAACCTTAAGCAGTGGCATGTTTCTTTGGTAGCAGTTACTGTCCAGGCAGCACCATCTTGGTCTGTTGTGCCCCTGCCCCTTTGCTCCCCCGGGTATTTGCCAGCATTGGTTCTTGGGCAGCCATGTGGTAGGCTAGATCAGAACATTTGCACAGCTGAAATGCCTGCCCTCTTTTTTCCTCCCTGAGCTTGTCTCTACCAATCTTCCCTTCACTGTTTCCTTCCTGCTACAATTTTTCCCCAGTCTCTTCTTTTACACTTCACTATCTCCTCAGGCAGATCGGCTCCCTGATTTTGCTGGCTGTGTAGCTGTGCCAGTGTAACTGGCTTTGGAGGGGGAATGAGCAGCCTGGAATGGAAAGCATAAAGCCATTGAGGCAGGCTGCTGCCTAATATGAAGCCACAGTCATAGGTGACCCAATGAACTATGTGAATAGAGAATTCCTCTAATGAACAATTTGTGAAACAACAATATGCCAAGAATTGTTCTCCCAGACGAAAACGCAAATGCTTAGAAATTGTGAATGTGTAACAGACTTCAGAACCTGTTTATAAACTACCTATGAAAATAAAAAAATGAGCTGAATTAACAAGCGTTATTCACAGTGAATTACTTGATCCTCTGTAGTCGTGGCTATTTATACATAGCCATCATTAAAGGAAATAAAAACCGTTCCATGTTCCTTTTCCAAGTTCATGATCTGTGTATCCTGCTTGCTAAAAAGTAAAACTAAAAATCCCAATCTGTTGCAGTATTAAAAGTATTTACTGGGTTAGTAGTTGGACAAGTGCTACAAGAACGATGAACATTGTGAAACACCATCAGTCGTTTTTATAGCAGCTGCTCAGGATATTGCCTAAAGTTTTGGCATTCCAGTGAGTCTGGAAATACTTAATGGAAAGTAAGAGGAGAGGGGAAAATACAAACCAAACCAAAACAACAAGAAAAAAGAGGCAAAATATGTTCTGAAATATAGTGGGTAGTGCTAGAAGATCTGATTGACACCTGGTCTGTTGATTTCTTAGACAAATCAGTGAAGACAGATATAGCAAAGATGTCTATTAAAAAAGGGTAATGTTATTCTTTCGTAAAATATGAACACTGCCACAAAATCAAAATCTGTGAAACACAGCCAGTCTCCCTAGACAGTTTGGGAGTGCCATCTGAGATACAGCTTGTTTTGCTTTAGAAGATTCTACAACTCAGCAAGATAACAGTTTTAGAAATATAATGATGTATTTTTCTTAAAAATTTGGGTTTATATCATTTTACTAGTTTCTCCTCTGCAGTCTGATACCTGAATATAGTAGGTCTCCCTAGTCCCTAGCAATAATCCTTTCAGTGATTCCTTCCTGCTACAATTTTTGTCTACGCTGCCCATAAATCCCCATAATCTCCAGTCTCCTCTTTTACACTTGACTGTCTCTTCAGCTATCCTTAAACAGTCCTTAGTGAGACCATGTTCATAGTGACTAACCTGGCCTCATTTCCTCCAAAGGCAGTAATGGGATGGGACAGCTTCATTTCTATTTCTCAGGAGCATTAGGAAGTGGTGGTCATCCTGGATGAGAATACCATGTAACGAGATTTTGAAAATATTGAAAGACTGTGGTCATTTTTTCTGAGGGGAAAGAAATCTCATCTTTCCCTTGACATCAAGCATAGCATGGAGAAAAAGTGGTGTAATCCCTGATATACTTCTGCTTGTTTTGATGAGGGTGCATACGAATCCATCATGTTTTATTTTGCTAGTGATTGAACCTTCTCTAAGAACTGTGTAGACAGACTTATATGTAGCAAAATGAAACACTTTGAAGATTTTTTTTTTTTAATTAACTTCCCCTGCCTCCCCCAAGACACTCATCCTTCCTCAGCCTCAATGAACAGAATAAAAGGATAGGTATCTGACTTGCTGGCCCCTAATCCTTTCTCTCACCAACCTGGAGACAAGAAGCTCAGATGCCATTTTACTGTCCAATATTAACTGGCAGGAAAGTGCTAAGAAAGTGAATTAATTGAGTGTGGACTGCAGCTGAGTTGAATAACATCATGCACTGACGTGTACTGTTCATTAGACTTCTTGATGCAAAGGTGGTTTCTGCCATAACGGTACCTATGTTTTAATCTTATCTCAGAGAAACTTGGGGAAGGAAGATAAAATACTCTGCTGTGTAACTGAACTGCTTCATAGGGGCTAAAGTCCTGAGGAATGGTCTTAATACATCTCCAATGGCTCTAGCACATCTTAAATTGCATTACAAGAAATTCAGCTTAAATTTCATCGCTCCCATGGCACCTGATCATTTGCAAAACCAGATTGGTGTACATCTATTATATAGATTAAAAAACAAAAAACTGACTAAGTACGTTTGAGTGTATATAATTAACCACAAGGATATTGCTCATTTTCATGTCCCATATAAACACTTCCCATTTTTTTCTTGCCTTAAATGCAGAAGCCCTTAAGGGGGTGGGAAAAAAAGATCAGTTCTCACCCACTGTTCTGAAAAATGGATTCTACTCTCTTACTGTGACACTGGCTAATGCTTCTCTCAGTTGATCAGTATGATGCTGTAATGGAAGAACTGTTTAGACTGGAAGCTCCATCTGCTATCAGCGAGAGGCTGCAAGCCTGATGTCACACTTCCCTGCATCTATTGGTATGGAGAGAAGACGACTCTGCAATGGTGTGTGGGAGGAGGAAGAGTTCTAGTAATGAAAGTAATACTGAGTGAAAGGACTACAGTGAGGTATGGCTATCTCTGTATTTTATTCTGGTTGGCAGACTGGAGTAGCAGCCCCTCTGAGTAGGTGTATGGTGAAGCAGAGGCTGCTTCTCACTGTGGTGGGGAGGAATAGGATAACGTAGGTGCGGAGGTATGGTAAGATAAGAGGGAGTTATATGGGATGAGATAAGATCTAGTTCTATTTGCAGAAGATATGGAGTGAGAGTTTGGCAATATACATGTATATATTTGGGATAGGAGCAATGCAAGCTCTATGCCTTTATAGAAATTTGAGTAAAGCAGTTTAGTTAGATGAGAGCATGTTAAGGGATCAAAGGTGACTGAACCGGGACATGGAGAGAGAAAAACCTCTCTCCATGGTGAGATGATGAAAGTACAGCAAGGTTACATGGGAAGATAAGGAACATCCTGGCAAGTGCAAGGTGTGAAGGACGGAAACTGAGTGTGCCAGTCAGCTGTGTTGTGTATGGAGGAAGAACAAAGATAGCTTTAGAGCAAAGGGACTACCTGAGGAACAGTGAGCAGAGGAAAGGCTGTTCTATAATCAGCATCCCTGGCAGGTGGGGTTGACCAGGGAGCCAGGTGTACCCCCTGCTTGAAGTGTTTTTATACACTGGTACAGTGTTTCTGTACCTGCTGAGGAAAGGGATAGAAGCCATACAAACATGTGGCAGAGGCTTTATTCAGGACTTTCCACATCTTTTAGGGTGAAAGGCTTTGCATGTTGCCTAAGTAGGCATGGTTCTGTGATGTGTCTTCAAGGTACCATGGAGGCAAGGAAGATTGCATTTCAGCTGTAAAAGATGGCAGCAGGAGGGTCTAGATATTTTCAGGTAACCTAACAACTTGTATATCAAATCCGTCCTTGCAAAGGGCCCAATACTGCAAACAACCAGTAACTTGTAATAACATTACTTTTGTGAATGCTTTTAAGATGCAAGTCCTCATGCTGTAATTCTTGTGTAACAAATATAACTCAGACTGGAAGATCTTTTTTCTGATTTTAGACCAACTGATTTTCTATACTTGAAGTGGGAGAAAAATATTTTAATGTTTGTTTACAAATAGTTCTGTATTTTTTAAATTCTACAAAGTCAGGATATCATTATTTATGCAGAATGTCCTGTTACTACCCTATTCATCCTTGTACATTTGGTAACAAAGAGAAAACTTGCACAGACTCCATAATCCTCATCAAGTCTTCACCAATCTCGTGGCATTGTCATAGGTACTACTATCTTGTGTCGCTCCACCTCATTCTGTGTTTTCCCACTCTGCAGATAGCAACTGTTCTCCACTGTGATTGATTTACACATTAAACATTTACTCTAATTATTTTCCTGTCCTTAGTTATGCAACAGTGCTGTGCCTGGCCAGCTGCAAGACATGGTGAAAACTTGGGCCTGATGGATTTCTACTTCTTGTGTCAGCCCTCCCAGGTAGCAGCAGGAAACAGTATCTCCCAAACCTGTCAAATCTATCACTCTTCTAGTTCAAATGTTGACAGGTCTTGGTAAAGCGCACTTTAAACAGATCTGTTATCTGTCACTGCCATGACAGTAATACATGAATCCACAATCACAATGATTTTAGAAACAGACAGACAACATGAACTGTAAAAGCCTGATCCTGTTAGAGCGAGCTTAGGTGAGTATTTTAAAGGGAATATGTTTGCGCTAACATTTTTGAGACTATTGCGTGTCTCTGATCTTGAATCTCTTGTTTCTTTTGGATGTCTTGATTCCTTATCTTGACTCTTCAAATATTCATCATTGTTCTTGTGGCTACCTCAGACTATTTGCTTGAGTTTCAAAGCCTTTTACTGAAGATGCTGCCACATCGTGTCGAGATATCCAATAATGTGATCAATTGCTACTCCCCTTCCACTGAGCTGAATGCCAAAGTCACAACAGATGTTGTCTGAAAGAAGGCAATGCCATTTATTATCTCACTGGACATTAAAGATAGAACCGTATTTATTGTAAGAAGAATCTGATGGCAGAAGAAGCCCTTGAATGCTAATACCATCGTGTAAGAAAACTGGGCTAGAGATTAGTGATGACAACAGTATCTGTGAGCATGGATGACCCATTGTATGTGTAATTACTGATTTGACTGTGTAGTAATGCACTTGAAGAACTAGCTAAGTCAAAAAACGTGTTTTTTTGCACTCTTCTGGTCCACTGTACACTGTTCCTAATAGGCATAGTCTAAACTTCTGTGCTCTTTTTTGACCCAGGCTTCTGAGTATTTCTAGTGTTCAGATTGTTAACGTATCTTGTAGTGAGATGAATGACCAAAGGAAAGGAGTTCCTGTTTAGCTCAGGAAGAACTGTTTTGCCATTCACCATCTCATGGTCTGAGTGTTTACCAACTAGGCCCCAGTGACCTACCATAGTAGGTTAGTAAATACTGATACTTAACCTTTAACAGAGTTGATACTAAAATTTCGTGAGTAGGAATAATGTCTTTTTAGACTAAGCGACATTTTGTGAGTTTTCATAGTTCTGTGTGAATTGTTTCTGATGTTGCTGAGGACTTGTTACCTGTAACTGGATGTGTTCAATATGAACATGCTAACAGTCAGATTTAATTTTCTGAAAGAGTTGCTTTAAGTTTGAACTTTAAGAAGACAGTGCTTCAGATACAGGGATAATTTTACTCTGTGGATAATATATTCATAGGACTATTGGTTTGAAAAAAGTTGTGGATTTGCCTAAAAGTTCAAAAGATCCTTTAAATTGCTGTCTATTCCATTCTGAAGCTTTTAGAGGTTTTTTCATGTGACTGTCTGTCTAGGTACCAAGTTTGAAATTCACCCTGGCCACAGCAAAAAGCAGGCTAATGTCCTTATTGAATTATTTAACATTATGGAGTTATTGGTAATAGCATTACCATTGTTACTAAAATGTTACTGTTGATTCCAAATATCTATTGCATTGCGTGTTCTGTGCGGAGGTACACACGTTCCTCTCTTCATGTATAATGCTAACTTTTCACAAACAAGATTAAAAGAGGTATAGTGGCATTTCTTTGCCATTTTCTCCAAATTACCTTAGAATTTAAAGTATGTGGAATATAAGCACCAAAAGAGTATCACTAACGTTTAAGCTTCTAGTGGGTAAGCAAATCTGGCTGTTTCATTATGTTCAGGTGCATACCTCTTACAAGATGAAGGCATAAGTCAATTTTCAGTTCCTTTGATACAGTAATGTCTCCCTAATGGAACTATGGAACAACATTAGACAGGTTTCTCAACATCTCCCAGAAGGCTGTATAAAATATAGTTTCTCACGATAGTCCCTTCCAGAATTTAATATCATCTCTTTTTCTGTAGTAATAGTAGCCTATAAGCAGTGTTTTCACCCCTTTACAGACTGATAATGAGTGAATGTTCATGTGGTCTGTTACACAACACTAAGCTCTTATTTCACTGTCTGCAGTTATGTTCAGTAAGTACAATATGAACATCATCTCAATTAACAGAGTACCTTTAGGGCTTTTCTTAGCCAACTATTCTAGCACGCTTGTCCATACTGTCATCAGCACCTAATCAACTAATGATGGCTGAAAATGAGGAAGGCCAATCCCAATAAATCCGAAGGATAGTAATTTTTCTCTTTTAATGCCCTTCTCCCTCCTTCTTCCTTCTTCCTACGGCACATTGCAGTAAATTAATGTCATAGTGGTTATTACAGTAGCGCTGCTATGGCAAGTATTCAAGCAACGATCCTCGAATATTTTACCTCAGCATTTATTTGTCCATAAAATAAAATAGGATTTATTACAGTACTCTCTGGTTTGAGGACTGCATGGACAGCAGCTGTGACAACTCCTTATCTCCACTACAGGTAAAGATATAGGGCATGTTTCCCTGAAGCTAAAGAGAAACAGGGAACATACAAGTCAGTCAACTATGCAACCACAGTGTTACACAAATTGGTAAAATAAATAAATATAAGCATTAAAAAAACCTTGTACCTAATATGAACCCTAAGAAAAATCATTCAGTAATTTTAACCTTAAAAGGTCTCAGTAAATTAAAGGGGTATTCATTTCTTTGGAGATTGCTGTGTCCAAATCAGATATAGGATTTTGAGATCGAAAGATAAATGTGAGGAATTATTGTTGCAAGCCCTATTCAGAGAGGGCATAAGAGAAGGAACTACAAATAGAAAAAAAAAGATCTTGGTCAATAAAATTTTACAGAGGTTTATGGTCAGTGTTGTTCACTTAAAAAATAAATGGTTTTGACTATTTGAAAGGTTCCACCTTACAGAAAATGCTCCCAGATTATAAAACATTGGTTCTGAAGCCAGCCCTGTGGAGATACAACTTGCTGGCTTAGAGATATTCATATTTTCAGCTGCATGTAAATTTCTGTGTGTCATTAACATCTCTGAGCTCTGTAATTAGGTCTCTCCTGATCTGGTTATAGTTTCTGTATATTATGAGTATGTAAGCCTCTCTAGGGAAGCACAAGGCCAGCCTTACAGGGTTTCCCCTTTCTGTTCCACAGTTTTGCTCTTATTTTTAGCAAGTACATCCTAGCAACTGCTTGCTTCGAGGTTACAGTGGCAAGTGTGAAAGGCTATAAAGCATTATCAGTCTTTGCCAGCACAAGTCTCTACCAGTACACCAAAATTAGAGCAGCTCCTTCCTTCGTAGACTGTACTTTTACCTACCTGGCACTCCTCATTTTAAATCTATTCTCTCAGTGTTTGTATTCCCCAAATTGCTCTCCAATTTCCAGTTTTACTTATGATTTTATTTTTGCATCTGGTTTTTGGTAAGACATTCTTACAATGAAAAACATGTATGTAAAAACCTAGCAGTGTTTGAAAAAATGTCCCTTTCTGAATAAATATTATTTCATTAAATGAATTATAACATATAAACCAAAATGTTTGTCCTTCTGTTCTGCTTCTCACTGGTAAGCATCAGAGAGCCCAAGTACAAAGGGAAAAGTGGTTTATTAAAGGATGTCTGCATTTGGATTAGTTTGTTCAGAAGGCCTTGTCTTGTAGCATTATATCCAAGAAATGCTGTCCTCAATATAAGGAAGTGCTCGTTCCATGGCCTGGCTATTTTTTGATTTTTCTTGAATGTGGTTTCTGCTTAGGTATAACAAAATATTGGATAATGAAGATAGAAAACCAATAAAGGGGAAAAAAAAATATACAGTCATGCTTAGAATGAATTCTGTGTGTAATTACTTGCATTTTGCTAACTACTGTATAAACAACACTTTTAACAGGGCAAATTGGAAACTTGAAGACAAATCTGCTTAGGGATATAGCTTCAATTTATTACACAATGATAACTGAAAACTTTGTTTCTGCTGCGTTGCAGTCAATTTCCACTGAGCTCACACTCTGAATGTGTGATTAATCATATGAGCACTGGGGTTGCCAATAAATACCAAAACCTTAAAACTATAACAACTTGCTCATTTTGTGCGGTCATTCCAAATAGCTAAACAACCAGAAATTGTCAATGTACACCAAGATCAATGTTCCAGGGTTTCTACATAAGATTGATTTCCCTCTCTGAGGATTTCATCTCTCTCATCAACAAAAACATTTTGTCCTCCCTAAATAATCCAATCGAATGCCATCCTCCTGTGGAACAGTGAGAGGTTTAAATTGTTTGGATTAATCTCTGCTTTGAGGTGGCCTGGAAAGTCTCTGTAACTTTGTCAAATATAGCCTGGAGGGAGAACTGCTGTGGTTTGATATGTGCTAAAAATAAACAAATAACGAGAGTGTCTAAAAATCCTGTTGTGCTTTAAAAATAATATATGTGGGAGAAAATACGTTTTAAAGCTCTTGCTTCTAATGCAGAACATAATAATTGTCAGTATATTCCTTCTTTTTAAGGCCTACAAGCTTCTCTCTGCTGAGATGGGGAAGGAGAATGGGAGCCATGGGAACAGATTCAGGGGAGAGGACAGAGAAGGGGAACTGCAGAAGCCCAGAGAGATCTTCCCCAGAAGATGAGTGGAGCAAATCAGAGATGAGACTAAAGGAATTGTTACCACCCATAGCCTTCTCCCTTCTATGGACAGTGAATACACAGGTAAGGTTTAATAGAAATATGCTGAGTACAGATGCCGATTCTCTGCCTGCATCTCCTTCAGAAGATAATTTTGCACATTTGCAGTTGGGAAAGACTAAGCAGAAATGTTGTTTCAAAGGAAGCTTTGCAACCAATAGGAGAGGTTGCAGGTAGGCAGTATGACAAAGACCCCTATAGCACAGATGACTGCTTTCCGTAGTTTTCTTGTCCATTATGCAAAACAGCATTTCCACAATCTGCATGACATTGTAAATTAGAGCAATGCAAATTTTGTGATCTTTATCCAACATGTTCTGGAAGGAAGATAGAGCACAGACCCAGGTTCTTAATTAATTCTGTGTTTGCTATAATTAGGGTGCAGTAAGAAGATCGAGTTCTATCCCAAGTACGTTTGAAATTGCATCGTTTCTTTTTTAAACATTTGGTGCTTCTGGAAGTGTCGGCCAACAGCTCTCATGGCTGGCATCCCTGTCCCCACAGCAGAGCACGAGGGTCAAACTTTGCATCAGCAGGCAACAGTGGATATTGACTGTATTTGGAGGCGGCTGACTCTAGGCACGTGAGCAGGCAGGCCAGTCTGGGAAACAGTCATTCCTGGAATTTTGTGTTGAGATTTCCAGAACAGTGGTAGGTTTGTGTCATCCTTAGTAGACTTTCAGAGCTGAGGTGAACAATTGGTGTTTAAATGTTAGATTGAAGTTACCAAAATGATGGCCACACAAGCCACACATGATTTACTTCCATCTTGGACTGGTACTAGCTCAGAAATGTTAAAAGATCTCTGCTGAAATCCTATATAACATAGTCTTTCTAAGTGGAATAATTTTTAGTTAGATTATGGGTTAGGTTATCTTAGTCTCAAAGATCAACACCAAAACGGCAAATTGGCTTGGAAGGAACTGAATAATTATTTATAAACAGGCAAAGAACAGATTGCTCTGGAAAACATAAATATCCTCACAGCATCTCTGGTCTTTGCTTTGCCTTGCTCAAAATGTAACCTTCTTTTTGACTCTTCTGTTGCAAAAATTTCTCCTTTGTAGAGCTGTACAACAAATCTTACCAATGTCATTGTACATTCCAGTATACATTCAATTTGAACACAGAAATATTTTCAGTAAGATGAAGCATAAATTTCTCCTTTGTAAACATTGGAAAGGTGGGAAATGCCTATGAAAGAAATGACTGAAGGAAGAAAATATCACTTTATTCTGCTGAAACCTAAAAATAAATTCAAAGGGGCATGCCTACTACTCTCAGGAGTACGTGTGGATTTCTTGCTGACATTAGGTTCTCCAGACTGAATGTTAGACTCACCAAGAACGGGGTGAAGGGGATGTGCAGGGGGTAGGCTAGGAGGCTAAACTTACTATTAGAAGGGCAAGATGAAACAACATTATTATCATTAGGATAACCTCTAAAACATATTTGTACATTATCTTGGGGCAAATACAAGTGTCACATGTTAACAATAGTTAGGCAAAAATACCATGCTATACTGTTATGCCCCTAGGGCCGTATCTACTTAACAAGAAGATATTGTAGAGTGCGCATGCACACCAGAAATTTACAATTTCCTTGAAAGGCAGAAATAAGTATTTTCGAGGCTCTCGCACACCAAAGAATAAAATGAAGCATTAGTTATGTATGCTGCTAGATGACAGTGTCTGTAAGTCTACTCGTACGTTTTTTTGAAGTAGGTATATAATGATTTAACAGGTAGATATGTAACACAAAGATTCCATTATTTTTAAGCAAAAGAATAAGTAAATATCCTACATCTATTTTTGGTATTATTTTTTGGTATTATTATTTTGGTATTATTATTATTTATTTAATAAAAATATTATTTTTATTATATGGAGTCAGAGTGAAAGGAAGACATTAAATAGGTACCCAGTTAAATTTATTCATATGAAGTCCACTGGACAAATTAAAAAGCCCTCTAAGTTTGCATCAGAATGGCTAGAAACATCTGCCAAACAGCCAGAGGGTACTGGTAGTAAAAATACTTCACAGCTGTCAGATCTCAGTCTTGAGCTTGCAACAGAAGAACAGTGAAAACTAATAAATGAAGGGGTGTATGTATCATCTCTCCCCGTTCTTTTTACTTTAGAGGAAGTAAGCCTCTGGTCACGCAATGGCATAAACATGAGGTTAAAGATGGAGGCCAGTTTTCTTATTTTAAGGGACACATACTAGAAGGGTGTTACTGTACAGTCGGCTGCTAGGTGTTAGTGGACCATTCATCAAGACTCCTCTGAATCTGGATTCCTACTAAGTTTTCTCTCACAACATCCTTACTAGTTGCAGCCCAGCCTTGGATCTTCTTAACTGCTCTGTGATCCTACCTACCAAGCTAACCCACCTACTAGCTATGCCCAGCCCATAGGCGAGTAGAGCGAGTAGAGCACAGCGAGACTGCAGAAGTGTGTGAAGGAAGGTCATACCTATGTGAGGCAGAAATAGTTTGTGGGAGTAACTTTAATGGGACTTGATCGGTCACTAAATTTTAAAGCAGTCATTCAACAAA
Source organism: Oceanodroma leucorhoa (assembly GCA_030449065.1). Classification (NCBI taxonomy): domain Eukaryota; kingdom Metazoa; phylum Chordata; class Aves; order Procellariiformes; genus Oceanodroma; species Oceanodroma leucorhoa. The sequence goes on along the minus strand of JASVER010000007.1, from coordinate 8,553,793 downwards.
AATAATAAAGCAACAAAGCTTAAACTAACATGAGTAATTTCATATATAAAACCATATAAAAATCTTCATATATAAATGTCCGTATAAGTAATTTTATACATTTATTAGAAATTAAATAAGATCTGTTTGGACAAGAATTTTGGAAAATTTCTGAAAAATTATCTTGTTACAACTTCTAAAATGAAGAAAAAAAAAAAGATAGAAGAGATGTCTCTCTAGTACTTGGAAACTGACAAGAAAGAAACTCTGAAAAATCATGGTCAGCACCAACAAACCTAGAGACATTATTAATATAAGACAAAGCACAATTTGAGACTACTAGATTCTCAAAGAGCCTATGCAAGAGATGGGCGCATATGTGAATGGTTAGATGGTCAGGATCTAAGAACCAAGTGTTTGGCTTTATTTTTTAATAAATCATGCAAAAAAAATTATTTGAGGAAATAAATTTACAGAATACAAATTCAGGCATGCTAATTGCTGAGAGTTTCTTTATGTACTCCAATGTGTTAAAAGATGAATATTCAGTGGTTTAATAAGTTTATGATCAGTCATGTCCAAGGAGGAATAACTGTTGTAGAAAGGAAGAGAGAGAACATCAGTACTGAGCCTTTTAGTATGACTCCTTTATGAGCCAAACCTGTCCTTGCAGTTAGCCATGCAGCCCAAAAGAAGGCATGTTCTGGGAGTGGCATGGCTCAGAGAGGCAGGGGTTAGCATCTCTGTGGTTATGATTGTAGGAAACAAGTTTGAGCCTGCATATTCTCAGTGGGCATCTGGGAAAGTAGAAAGGGCAGACCGATGTTTGCATTTACGCCCCTCGAATGATCCTGCCTGAGCTCAGCAACCACTGCACAGTTTGTAAAAGGGTAGTGTGATCGCGCTGGTTACCATTCAGACCTGAACAGATGGCAGATCCCACTAAATGAAGTTGGTGTGTGTATACCAAGCTCTGACAACAGCCTCCTCAGAGACTGATAGTGCTTTACCCTGCTGCAGAGGTGGGCAAGTGTGAACTAATGAACCACGCTGTCCCCTTACACGGGGAGTAACTATACAGCATGTCTCACAATGGGTTGCCCTTTAGCCTTTTTTCCTTCAAGGGTAAAGTTTTCCTTTTGCTGGGTCTCTTTAGCCATATTGAGTAATTGTGTGGCTGCCTTTCCTCAACCTGGAACAAAGGCCCATCACAGTCTGTCCATAAATAAATGATCCAAGGTCACGGGGGATCTCAGAGAAAGGAATGGAAATCCTAATATTTTGAGCCAATATCTAGAAGTGCTTTCCTTGAGTCTCCTCACTTATGTAGGTAGTTCAATTAATGTGAGAATGAGCAAGGAAAATTTGACTACATCTCTTATGCAAGTATATCCTTAGACCCCCTTGTTATGCTCTTGCAGTTTCTAGTACACCATTTTTAAGCAATGAATTTGGCTTTCTCTTCTGGAGGTTACGTTCCTTTTTGAACTATCACTTAAGTCTTCATGTTCATTGTGGTTAAGCTGAGAAGCAGATAAATGCATAAGCTAATGTCCTGATCAGCATCTGCTTTATGACTGTACTCCTTTTATCACATTTGTCCATAATGTTATTCTGTTCATTTTCCGGTATGGAAAGTATCAGAGAGAGACCCTAATCCTACATTTGTCCATATGGGCTCCATAACCCACACTGGGATTTTATTATTTCGGTAATATTGCCAAGTGCTCTAAACAGCCAAAACATTTTGTGTGTGACATTTTTTCAGAACTTCAGACTTTAGGTGCCTGCTTTTTTTTTTCCTTATTTATCACAATTCCTTAGATGTTTAATGGTTCAAACCTTGAAAATACAAACCCTGTGTCTGGGGAATGCTATGGATTTTTTCTGTCTCAGGGTGATAATACAGAGGTTTGCATCTAAGATAGGGATGTTTCTCTTCTGATACCTTTCTGTACTTTCGGTGCTTGTTCAGGCTATGTGGCATGTACATTAAAGTTATGGAAACATAGCAACACTTTAAATTAAGGTGATATTTATAAATATTTTATTATTTATACAGCATTCAATAACATGCTTGTAAAAAAACTTGGAAGTATGCATTGAAACAGCGGACAAACTATTTGAACAATACTTACATCTTAAAATATTGTTGTAACAGCTTATCGCCTTGCTGTGGCAGCATTTTAAGCATTTATTGATGATGCATTTTATAACATGCCTTACAATAAGTTATTAAAGGATGTAGTGGCACCAACTAATCATTTCATAAACATGAATAAACCATTTATACAGGGCACCTTAATTTAAAGTGCTTGTAGAAACTTGCATAAAATGTTTTGAACAGCTGACGTGCAGTATTGGTGCTTCGTGTAGTGCCAAAGTGGTGTCATGTCCTGGTATACGCACAAGTCTTATGTGGAACTGCAGCTTTATTGCTTCCAGATAGAGCTGGGAACTGCACAACAATTCCAAACACAAAATGTTGTAAATGTCTTCCAAAAGAGAATATGAGGATGTGCATAAGCAACATGGAGGAGATTTTGGTGACAAACAATGTAGAAGCATGTTATTGCTCATTTCATATTTAAGAAAAAAGGAAGAAAAAAATCTATTTGCTTTTAACAATAATCCAACTTGTGTGTAAGAAAATGTTGTTCAGAGATAGAGTATATATTTAATACCTTGTCAAGCAATTAAAAGACCATGTGTACTAATCAAAATTCAGCCAGCAAATAAATAATCTTTATATGCCAAAGAAAAAGTATTTATACCATCAAAATAGGACTCTGAGACATGTGGAAGGTAAATATTAAGAAATAAATTTGTATGGTAATACTAAAATCATTCTAAAAATCAGAAAAATATGTCAGGTAATTAAAAATTATATGAAAAACACTGCTGCAATTCTTACTGGTAGCTATGATGTACTAGGAGCATTTAAAGCAATGCTAAAAAAAATAATGAAGTCATACCTTATTCCCCTCCCCCTGCAGATATAGATTTTATTTGACCTATTGCTTTTAAAACAGAATGGCTTAAAAAAGCGCTCTTTACATGATAAAGACAAAAGAGAGAATGCAAATCATTTCTATATTACATATATGTTGCTCCATTTGGCAAAATCAAATTAGATCTTTTCATCTCCTTACTGTAGAACAAAAACAGAGCAATATTATGAAATTTTGCAGGGCTTTATTTCTAGGCGTCTTTTGTGTCCAGTCTTTTAAACTCAGGTTTTTCTGCCTTTTTTACTGACAAGCCCACAATTTTCAGAAAAGAAAGCTAGCATTAATTAAGACAGTGCCAGCTGTAATTTTCTTGGGAAGTAAATTTCTGCACAACTAAAGGTTACAGAGACCTTTTCACTGTCAAAATTTACTACAGCCTGTGAATGTTAATGTTTCTAATGAAGACATGTTCTCTGTCCCTGAACTTAAAAGTACCCTGAGAAGAAGGCAAAGAGAAAAAAAACTCTATTTGACGAATGTATCTGGAGTCTGTGCATTAATGCAGGGTTATGCCTGCTGGTGCATATTGTAATTATAGTGTTTGGATAGCCTTGTTTTCTAAACAAGGAATATTGCTATAAATTGGCAATTTTGCATGAAGAGTAGGCTTGTAGTAGGTGCCTTATGTTACAAATAAGACAGTGGTATAATAAGCATTTAACCCATTAGACTTAGGGATATTCTCAGCTACGTCTGGAGAGGAGCTGTAATATAGAATATGGAATGAAAAGGTACTTTCAGTCTTTATATGAATGCAGCAGAACAACACATTCATTATTTGTACTTCTAATGGTAATTCTCTTCTTCATTTTAAATGAAATCAGCTGCTTCTAAAGAGAAGTATCTGGCTTTGCTTTTCTATTTGTTTGAAGTTGATTATATAGTAATCAACTATATATAGTTGTATAGTTTTTGTTGTTCTGTGAATGTGCATTTTTTCCCTATCCCTACAGTATTTACTGCCATGCAAAGTGGCAAATAAAAAGAAAAACTCAACATTGCTGAAAAGCTGATGTTCTTCAATTTTTGCTGCCACGTATTTTATGGGATATTTTATTTTTCTATTCTTTGTAGGTTTTTTTTCTAAAGCAGAATGATAATCTTTAAAAAAATATGCTTGTTGTCTTGTGCATGAGGTTCTCACAACAAAAACTGCTATTGTGTGAAATTACTCTTGATTACCCATGCAGCATCCTGGTCAATATGGGTAGAAAAAAAATTAGCCTAGTTCATGACTGTGTTGGTTAAAAATGATTAAAAAAGCAAAGGAATGCAAATTTTGCAACATTTTAGAAATATGATCCTAATGATATGCAGATCATATCCATGTTTAATGTGAAGTTGTTTTAGAAATGGGGCATTAGATTGCAAACTGAGTATTTTTTCTGAATGTTCAGGTAACTTTCCGTTCTCTTCCTCACGCTTCCCCCCCAATTTCCAAGACTTAAGAGCCTAGGTTTTCAAGACTCTGAGCTTTATGGCCAGAAATGAGCCAGCCTCTAATATTTCTTAGGAGAAGGCAGTAAGTATCACAAGATTGCAAGTGGCTATAGCAATTCTATCCAAAGAGCAATGGAACGTCAGATATGTTTGTGTCAGCCTTTGTGGCAGTAGCAGAACCTCAAAGTCGGTTGTGGAGTGTTTTTGCCATGCTGTTGATTTATATATCAGCTGCATTGATGAGGGTTGGCTTCTCATTCTGCCCATCAGCATTAGGGAATAGGATGGAGCACTGGGACAAAAACGTGGGAAATCAATGTCTTTGTAAATATCTATATGGACACTAGGATAATCTATTAAAAGCCATGACTATCCTATCCCAATAGAGATATCAGATCTCATTACCCATCCAATCCCTTTTTGCAACATGTAAATTGGACTTCATTTTGACTCTCTCCCAGCCCAACACGTGCACATTACTGCTGAACACCCCTTCAAGATATCTCAAAAGCATATATTTCCTGTCTTCATCAGTTTAATCTGCTACATGGTCAGTAGTTCAGAATAATTATTTAAGATCTGTTGGCTAATAAGTCAATACACTAGATACAGTAAGTCTAGATAGTAACTTGGTATGGCATAGTTAATAGTCTTAGAGCACTTCAGAATGAGATAGAAACAATGCAATACTGGTAGAGTGCTAACTGTAGGCAGCAGTCACTGTGAAGGAATATTGGGCAAATAAAAAGCCATGCTTGTGCATAGCCTGGGATTGGAAGAATTCTCCCAGGAGATCTGAGCTTCTATTTAGGGATTGCACATGGATTTGCACAGATTTTAGTTACACTTAGACAAATCACCAGAGACATCATTATTGCCTTTTAAAAAGAGCTTGTTTCCACTTAAATTAAACCTGTTCCTAATTGACTTGATCTGAGCCCAAATAGTCCTTGTTCAAGTGAAATAAGTACATCACCCATTTCCTACTTAAATTGGTTTCAGATCTGACCTTCAGTTAAGCCAGTGTAACTTGGTATGAAGATACAAGCCTTAAGCCTTTAAGGAAGCCCTGAAGGTAGCCTTAAACTTCCTACTGTGATAAAATATAAGTAAGCAAAATACATGTTAGCATTGCCATATGAAAATCATGTTTGGAAACATGAACTGGAGAAGTGCCATAGAACCATGTTACTAAGGTAACAGATCCCTTTGTCTATACATGCTCTGAGCAGCTATCCTATGTCCTTTAGACTATTAGGTCTTGACAGAGATTTTGAAGGAAGGTATGTAAGGACTCAGAAAAAAGTATTGCTAAAACTTAATAAGAAACAAGAACATCTGAACTGCTAAAAGTTGTTTTAACTATTCTGTGGTTTACTATGAAATACAGGAATATTAAGGCCTTGTTATTCCTTCTTAGGTAGAAAGACCTAGAATGTCATTGTCTTCTGTTCTCATCAATTATTCCTGCTGATATGTTATTTTAATAAATAAATAAATAAAATTTTAGCTTACTCTGTTAATTAAGGCAGTATACCCCAACCATTTTTATGCTGAGTTCAATTCTTAGTAAGCAAAGAGAAATGGACTACTGGGGTTAGAGACAGATAAGGATCTGAACATATTTAAATCTGTACTTGAAATTTCCCTGTCTCTTTTTTTTTCCTCTCTGCCTCTGGTACTTGTAAAATATCTTGGAGAGGGACAAAATATTTTACTTGAATTCATTTTAGTATATCAGGGACACTATCATCTTCAGAGCAGAAAATCTGTTATAAGAAAATCTCCTGCTGTGTTTTCTCTTAGATGTCCTCAAAAATAAAGATGGGAAATCAAGGGAAGTGAAAAAAGAAAACAGGAGCCATCTATCTTGGTTTATTTTCTAGGGCTTTGTCTTATCACCTGAGTTGCCAAATGGCAGAAATGCCTGTTTAAAAAAAAAATAAAATAAATTAAAAAAACCCTTGTTTTTTGATGGGGGAGGGGAAGAAATCTGTGGCAAGTGAGTTAAAGATAGCTGAGAAAACCATTTAGATCAAGGCCAACTGAATAAACACTAAATTTCTGAAATATGAACAAGTGGTATAGAAGGTTGATGGAAAAGAGAAATTCCTTTGAGCATATGGAAAGGGCACCATGGATAAGGCAGTGGAAGTTGCCATGAATAGGGCAATGCCTACAACTGGTGCCTGCATCTCANAAAAAAAAAAAAAAAAAAAAAAAAAAAAAAAAAAATCCACAATCCAAAAAATCTTGACATAAATTGAGACTGAGTCACCATTTTTTGGGTAATGATTCTATTTGGTTCCTATGTAATTCACCCCTTCAGCTCCTGAGTCCTGTCATTCTTTCCTTCATTGTCATATATTTAGTAATGGGACAGCAGCATGCTGAGAAGTAAAATTTCTTTCATGTAGTCCCTTAACAAATAATGCAAATTATCTCACTTCAGTACTAGCCTTGAAAGAATGCAATTATATGTATTTTCTGTGTTTCCTACATAGCTGAAATGCATTCAGTAGTTACTTCCTGCATGGTGAAGCAGTAGTGGAAGCATGCTTAAGGTGACAGTTAAATCTGTGGCTATCATCCACTTCATCAAAGGAGAACACATGGGAATCTATTGACTATTGTGGTGACTGTACACGAAGACTCCTAAGTGTATTGAGAACAGAAGGCTAGGCTGGAAGGCAGTGGAAGTGATATGTACACATACAAGGCTTCTGTCCATCCAGAACACAAACTTGGTGGGATGAATGTTTGGGTTTTTTTCCCCAAGGAAAACAACAACAGCTGAATGTACTAGAAAACTGGCTTAAAATTAAAAAAAAAAAAAAAGGCATAATAATTCCCTTAGTGGTTTTCATTAGTTTGGTACTTAGAGAGGGAGGAAGATCACAAAAGCGTTGACTGAAACTAGAAGATGAGAACATGATTCACAAATATGAATGTGGGCAATGCACACTCCCTTGTGACTCAGAAATGAGTATTTTACATGTGATTCATAAGGAAAAATAATTGTTTTATCAGATGCATTCCTTGCATATGGCTGGGGTTAATATTCACCTTATTTAAAATTGAAATTCAAGTACTGTATCAGCATAGTGGTTCTTTCCAACATAGACATTAAAGAAAAGAAAGAAATTACTTTATTCACCAACATGACACCATTACTCTCCTCCACACAAATGACGTTTGAGTATTGATCGGTGTTCTGTAGAGGAGATTGACATGCTTTTTGCAAGGCTCCTAGTGTATGTTGCTTATTAGAAAAGATTTTCTGAGTAACATGAATAAAATCTGGAGATAATGTCCATATAGGTTTATGAATCATGTCCTTGGATCTCTTGAACCGAGAAACATACCAGGAGGTTGGTTGGGTGTTAGTAGTGACAGCCTCTGTTGCCTCAGATTGCCAGAGTTCAAATTAGGCCAGATTGGGAAACTGGCATCCTGGACCAATTTTGATCTTAAGACATGTATCAGCTAGTCTATATAATGACCCTAACTATTTATAACAAAGTACCTCTTATTTATTAATTTTTTTTTCTGAATCCCTCAAGTATTTAGGGAATGCCAGTACCTAAGAACTGATCTTCAGCAGAAGAACAAACATTAGAGGGATTCACATTAAAACTTTTCTGGTCGTATTACAGAATTACAGAATTACAGCAAAGATTAGGGAGGTTTCCATTAAAAGTTTTATAGGCTGTTTTGGCTATCAGAATGGATGTACAGAAATGTAATATTCCTTGAGTGATCATAATTTCCTAATACCATCTAAAGTTCCTTTTCATAATATGGACATCTGCTTCTCAGGAAATGTAGTAAAACCCTTAGAGAAACCATTTCTCTTGACACTGGGCATTAAATCTGAATTGGCTGGTACAAACAGTTTCATTATGGTTATGTATAGCAACATTGTTGAATACTATATCTTGGTCATGGCTATTAAAAAATGTTTTTTAATAGTCTGAGGCTTTAAAATGCACTATAGTTTTATTTTTTCTTTGATCCTGTGAAGAACCCGTTGTCATTTGATACTTGTACTTATTTGGTTAATTGCCCCATTCAGTGTTTTCCCTAATTAGCTCAGTGTTCAGTTAAAAAATGCTGGAAATTCAGTGACAAGAGCATGGAGTTTATATCCTTTCTTAACACTCTTTGATAGTGGTTCCATTTTGAATGTGGTAGTCTCGGGAAATCCCTGAATGTTAGTAACAATAGCCTTTGCCTAGTAGAATTCCCAATTTGGAATCTCAAATTACATGATGAAAGTTAAATACAATGAAAACAGTGAAAAAATATTGAAAAAAATTTTGATTATGTCTGGAACAAAATAAATGGAGCTGCTGGCACTAAAACACAATATAGTTATGTACAAACCCAGCTCTGGTGCCAATAGCATTGAATTGAGTCACAGAATGAGAGCTTTTGGAAGGCTTGAGATTAATTTTAGAGAAAGTGAATTATAAGTGAACTCAGAATTAGTTTCTGCAACAACAGGATAATCTAGAACTGACCTTTAGCGGTCAGTGTTGAAAGTTAAAAGGGTGCATCTCAGTACAACAGTGGGCTGAAGCATTCTTTTCTGGAATGGGTGTCAGCTGCTGGGACAACTTAGCTGTTTGAGAGTTATTGTAAATTAGATTTAATCAGTGAGGATTGAAGTCTGCTCACAGAGGAAATGATGAATTTCCAACTCTATGGATTTCTGCCCTCTAATTGTGATAGTTTTTGTCATTTGAGTCTGGCTGCAGCATAAAGATATTGAATACTGTGTGAATTTCCATTACTCAAATCTCAAGAATAAAGTAAGAGTTGGGGAGAAATGCCTGGGAGAGATTAACCTCCATCTTTTCCACAGAACAGCTGGAAGCATCAAATAAGGCTAGAGACAGGTAAATGAATAGCAAAACAATGTAGTAGCCTCAAAATGTAGTTGAACTACGGAACTCTCTGTTAGATGATGCTGTGGGTGCTAAAAGTTTATGAGGGCTTAAAGCAAGGCTTGAAAAACATGTGGAAGAGAAGTCTATTGGGAGTTACAAAAAAACCATAACCACATCTGGCTTACAAAGTCCTCTAAGCCGAAAATAATTGGAGGTTTGAAGACTATTATGAGAAAATATCATATACGTTTGTCCAGCTCTTAAACTTCTTTGGGCATCTGCCTATTTTTGCTTTTGGAAACTAGATACTAGGCTAGATTAACCTTGGATCTGGCTTAATAAGGCAGTTCTCATGAACACACTGCTGATAGTGATCTCTTCATATACAAATGGTGATTTAAAATGTTCTAATCCTCTTGCCAGACTGAGAGTGTATCCACCCAGCTGGGATGATCCCCTGCAAGCAGCCCATGCATTTTCTCTCTTTGCTGGACTACTGGATTTCAGTTTACATGGCTCTAGAAAAGACAATATGAAAAAGTCCTGCCCTTACAATGATCTGTTTCCTCAGCAGGACACAGCAAAGGGGAGACTATGGCATCAACTGTACCATTTGTTTATTCATTACTGGATCCAGCCCTGTATTCTGACTTGCAAAGTCCCCTTTTGTAAAGGACTCTAATGGATTGGGGTCAAGAACTTCATCCTCTTCCAGAAGCCACTGTGGTATTTACAGTCATCAGCCAGAAGACCCCAGATTAACTGTCATGGGGTTGTCGAGAGGGGAAATAGTCTTAGGAGTGATGCAAGGAAGAGGCCAAAGCCTGGGAAACATGCCTGCAGAGTGCTATCACCACCTTCTGTAGGCTGCCTGAACAACCCGCATCTTTAACAAAATGTTTTCTTTTGTTTTTCTTTATTGGGAACTCTAAATGGGTGTTCTGGCCCAGAAGCCACTGATTAAACTTTAGAGGAAAAAGGAGACTTGCCTCTCCTCACTGGACGGGTCCCAAGGTTTTTCTGTTTTATCACTGGAAAAAGCATTTTAGAAATGCCAGTACAGAGTGAGGGAGAGGGAGTTGCGCTCATTTCTGGATATTATTCATTGGATTTTTGAAAACTGACTTGAGAAAAATGTTTATTTAAAATATTTACTGCAAATTATATTGTTAGTGTTCTAGAACAAATGGTCAGTTAATAGTCATTTTGCTGGCAAAAATAAAAAGCCTGGACCCCACACCTGTTTAGCTGTAACTGACAAACAAAACAATCTTTCAAGTAGAGTGAAAACAAACCAAATGCCCTTGAATTTTCAAAGAAAAACCAAACCCAACTCCTCCGTGTAGCCCTAGGACAGCATAGTCTGTTTGTTGGGAAGCATGCTTAGTAGCAAGCTACAAATCTCTTTACTGTGAGACTGAATGATTGTCATACATTTTGTTCTCTTTGTTTCAGTCGATAGTATCTATAGTACTATTCAGAGATAGAAAATTTGTGTCTGTCACTGTACCTGTCAGAAAGGAGCAATACCCTCTGGCAGTGACAGTCTACTTTATGGAGTTTTATTAGTATAATGAATGAAAGCCTAGTAGCATGCCCTGTAATACTTCTAAACTTTGGATTTTAAAAGGAATCATTATTAACAGTGAAAAACAACTAGCAGCTTGTTTGATGTACACTTTGTTAAAACTCCACATATTTTTAAGAAGAGATTAATCTACAGTAATTTGTCATCAGGCTCTGAGTGAATGTAATATAATCCATACAGATGCAGAAGGTTCTGCAGGAAATTTGTAAACATAATGCAATCATGTGTTTGCATTTGTGACTCCTGAGTAGCTAGCAGCAGCTGTATAAACTTCTGCTCTTGCACAGAAGAGATACTTGGTGTGACTACAGCTGTGTATCGTCAATGGCATGTGATGCTTTCCTTGGCCACCATATATGTTAATAACAGAAATGTGCACCATTTGCTGTCCCTCTCCCTCTCTCTCTGATTCTTTTCTTCCTCTTAACTTTTGCTCCCAAAAGGTCGATAACATTTTATAAAAGGCCCTGGTTACCTTGTGGCATATCCTGTTAGAGCACTAAGCACAAACACATTCAATAAACTATGAAGGAAATGTTTCTCGTTTACTACTTCCAGTAAAAGAAAAACTGAATAGCAAAGACAGCTCTACATGTTTTCAAGGTCTTGAGATTAGTTTAATAAAAATTCACTTTTCTAATGCTTTATAGGCCCTGCATCTCCATGCCAATAACAGGCACGATCCAAGTCTGTTGCAATCTGAGGGAAACTCCTGCTTACTGCCGTGATTCAGGCCCAGTGGCTTTTCTGGGTTCCCTCTATTTATACAATGTAAATGTCTCAGCTCACACAAACTTATTTGCCAAAAAGGACACAGAGCATATTCTATCTTACAGTGGTGGGAGATTGCTGGAAACAAGACATTCAGATAATCAGATTGTTCTTTGTTTGGTTTAGCCCATCTTAAACATTACATGGCATTTGAGATGATCACTCTTTACTACAGGGCTGGTAGCACTCTTGATGCACTAACTTCCCATACTGCAGAAGTAGGACAGCTTCCTTGGAAATGTAAGAGTGCTCCAGGAAGCTGATGAATCAATTGACAGGTCTCTCAGGACACAAACATGCAAGGCCGCATGCTGTGATCTGTGCAGCTGAGATGTCAACAGAAGTTCACAAACATTACTATGAGCTGGATATGGACTGATTCGCTATGAACGTAGATTATAGTCGTTATGATATTGAGTCCAATAAATTCCTTTACAATTGGGTGTAACACTATATATGCATATTTGCATATTTACAACATAATAATGCTGCTTCTTTTGCTCCAGCACGCTATCTCATTTGTTTGGATATTTCTGTCCTAGCAAAGAATATGCATTTATAGCACTTCTCTGCCTACAGCTTGTCCAGGAACACTGAGCTCAACTTAAGTTTCCAGATAACCTGCAGCATGTGAATAGTCATCATAAACTTCATATTTGAGTAGCACTAATTGAACTTACCTGTTGGTACCAGTTCCCACATTATTTTAATCAAGCACCAAAAGATGTCCTTCAAAAATCTAATTCTAGAAAAATATTTCTTCTCGTACTGTTCGGTCGCATAAATTCCGTTCACTCTCTGTAACAATACATCTCACATTTACTTATGACAACAACTATTCTCCAACACATTAAGAGAACACTAAACACCTTATATATTTTATTGGTGGATCACTCATAAAGTGTCTCATCCTATCTCTTTTCCTTCTTCATGGTATAATTTATTTAATTATACATGATATTTAATTATACTGGACATCTCATTATCGCTGTTATAGCACATTGGTATGAGTTACTTGAGATATGGGAAGACTAAGCTAGTTGTTTGTTTAGTAAGCAGGGATTTGATTGGAAACAAAATGGTAAGACATCAATGTCTGCAAGTAGTGTGAGAACTTTACATACCAAATAACTACATTGCAAAATTTCTCTATGCCCCAATCCTTCCTAAATTTTTAGTAACTTGCTAAGCATTCTTTTCTCTCTTTTTCATGCTGTCAGATGAGTAAGCTAACTTCCAGAATCCTCCTAACCAGCTTTGTTATTATTTTGGATTTTTTTTTCTCTACTGAGAGGCCACAATTCTGGATGAATACTGGTAGCTGCTACGTATCTCTGCATGTATGTGTCATAAAAACAGTATTTTACTACAGACATATATATCTAAGGAACACTGTGTATTCTCCTCCCTTGTGTCTCAATACTAAGTTTTACTTCTACCTTATTTTCCTTGTCGTCTTCTTAGAACACTTAGCCCATTAAAAAGAAAAATGCTAATACTTTAAAGATACTGTTTCAAAAGCTGTTGTAATTCCTGCATTTGCTAGAGAGAAATGAGCTTGCTGGGGCAAAAAAGGGAAAGGTTACAGATTGCCATATTTACTTTTCTGCCAGATTCTTACCCAGATTGTATGTGATGACTAATGCCAGGCCTCAAGTACTGATGAAAATGTCTATATCCCAGCTCACAGTCTAATAACAGAATTTATCCCTTCTGGGAGGTCTTGTTTGGGGTGATCTGAAACTTCTAAGCCCTACTTTTATAAAAACTATAGTCTTGCTATATTTTGAGCAGCAATGCAACATTATTGAGCTGACCTATAGATCTTTATATTAGTAATATACAAGATCCTCCTTACTGGAGGATTGCTGAATGCGTAAGGGAAGGAGATAGAGTAGTCTCAATGAAGACAGTCTCTGTACACTGCCTAAAGAAATGAGAAGGTGGAGTACCTTATTATTATTCCTGGTGATCAAGGATGTGTTTTAAAGAAATTACAGCTGAGCTGAGCAGAATTTGTTTGTGTGAGTTTTCTTGGAGAAGGCCTGAAGAGGAAGGCTATGGAGTAGTGAGTTTTTGGAGATTTTTCTATTGCTCTCTATATAGCTTTCATGTTGTCTTACCGTTGTAGCTTAAGTTCCTAAAAACTAACACCAGTCCCTTTTAGAAGTTAAAAATAATACAGAAAAAATGCACTAATAGCCAATACACATATTGAACAAAGAGTACACAATGCAAAACTTAGCCCAAAGAAGAAAATAAATAGAGGACAGATGTCCCAAGACACTCTTTCCGCTTAGTCAAGGCTTGCCAATTCTGCTCATAATCAGGGTCAAATAATGCTGCTTCTCAGTCCTCCAACTCTCTCTTCCCCATCATAGAAGCTTATAAACTTTGGCTCTTCTTTCCTTTTTTTTAATGTAAGTTTTCATCAAGCCCTGTTTCTGTGCTTCATATCAGCAGATACCACATTTTGCTTTCTATTCTTGCCAGAATTCTCACCCATTTCCTTATTAACTGTTACCTGAGCTACTTTTATTGTTCTCCTATCTGAACTCTCTTTTCCACTGCCTATCTTTGAAACCCATTCAAAAAATTCCTGACCACAGTCTGAACATATTTTTCCTATGTATTGGTGTCTTCCTTGTTTCTTACGCTACCAGGGTAAGAAAATCTTCTTACCCTATCAGGCCCCAAATTTAAAATTCACATTGCACTGAGAGTCGCTCCAGCCTGCATCCCAGCACAGCGGTACCCTTGCTTACACTCTTTGTTTCTCTGGCTCTCTTTATTGCACTGAACCTCTTTTCACTTGCTCAAACTTTATTTTTAAAGCTTCCCTTGTGAACCTGGTGTAGGATTCTAGATTCATTGCATATGGCCTCTCAGCTCCCCCTTTCCAGATGCTAAGCTACCTCAACTTGTCTGCATATGGTCTAGTAAATTTTTGGTGAGTAGGAATCATGCCATCTTTTGTTTGTCTCTAAAGAGCAATGTCCTCCTTCAGTATGGCCTCATTTCTTCTCTCAGACACCTGGTCAGTAGAAGCTATATTAACTAGCTTTCTAAGGAGTTTGGCTTTTGCATAAAGTGGAATTTCTGGGTAGCCTGAAACCTGTAATGTGGCTCCAGGGATCTCAGCTTTCTCTCAGGCAACTGGTGTAAATTCTTGCAGCCCTTGAGTGTGTTAAAAGTAGTGTCAAATGCAAGAGTGATGGCTGTTTTGGACTGAACTTGATAAGGCATGAAAGCATTTTAAAATCATCATTGCCTCTTTTTCTGATCCTTCGTCAGCTCCTTCACACTCCAAATAGAGACCTAACAGTATAACAGACAAACGAAATCAGAAATCGTTTGGGAAGCCTGTTTCAAGAATTAGGTGAAGTGGACATCCTCCATGAAGCTCTACTAATCAGGTCTGGAAGGCACAAGCTGTGAGTCTGTCTCAAGTGTCCTTAAGTCTAGGTTCATTGCCTGTGACTTCTCAGCTCTCCCTTTCCAGATGCTAAGCCGCCTCAGTCCCTCTGCATGGTTTCTAGAAACGTCCTGTTAAAACATATATCGGGTCCAGCAAGCCTCCACCTCTGGCTAAACTTGAGTCTGCAATGAGTAAAAACGGACAAAAGCTATCCTTCAAAGCAGCCTTTGCCACAAGTGTATATTTAGGCTACATTAAGTATTGTTTCATGACAAAAACTTCTGCATTAGATGTCAAATATTTTTAAATTATTTAATAATAATAATAGTCTCTTCTCTTCTCATATTCCAAAAACAATGAGTGTAAATGCCTTAAAACAACTTTAGCCTCTAAGTATCTCAGATGTCTTTACAAAGTCCATTTGTAAAACAAAAGATTTGTAATGAAAACCCATATATTCCATTATGGAAAAATTACATATCTGTGTGGAGTCTTTCTGACAGACATTTTCAACAGACGCTTTTTCATACAGACTTCATCTTTTAATTCATACTGTCTCTTATTCTTTCTGCTTGAAAGATATACAGCTCGTGGGTCAGATCTTCAAACAAACTGCTACTAAATAGGTCAAAAATTTCATGTCTAACCTGCAAGCAAAGTTATTTCGGATACATATTGTTTCTTGGTTTTATTCAAGTTCATTGAAATTACACAGATGTGGTACTAAAGCAGGTACCTATTTTAGATTAAAATCTGACGTCATTGTGCTTACAGAGAATTTGATTCTAGGTGAATTTTATTAATCAGATTTGGTTTCTTTTTAAAGGTTTGGTGGGCTTTTTTCTGCAGTATTTTCTTTCTGCGGAAATTAAGCCTATGTACTATGTTTTCTTTGTGTCATCCACAGACTTTTTAAAAATGTATTTCACTTTAAGGGATGGTGTCTCCAACTGCCCTTGTGGAGGGAGTTTTTCAGTTTAGAGCATAATGTCTGGTGAAATGGAAGCTGCTCCTTTAACCGTTGGACAATCAGAAGGTAGGGCTGGGAGAACTCACTGCATCAGTGCATGGGAGTTCATTCTTCTGGTTTGTGAGAGAAATCTTGAAGAGAATTACTATGGAGCCAAACAGGTGAAAAGAGAAATCTGCCTATATTTACATATATGCAAACTGTACAAGTTAGTACCTGCTTGAGATACCGGTTAAGTGCAGTGGGAAAGTTTTTATGTTTGCATACATTTTTCTTTAGAATACAGTATGCCTGTGTACATCTAACAACCCTTTAGGCCAGTATGGATCATTTATGTTTCATACCTCTTCTCTGTCAAGATGATGAACTTGAATCTGATTACATAGAAAAGTCACTTAACTACTCAAATGCACAATGATGCTTTTTATTGTCCACCCCTCAAATCTCCATAGCAGTCCTTTTGGTACTACTGTGGTAACTTGTTCCTCTATGTGAATTAATAAATCTGGTCTGTGGGCCACCATCTTTAATTCAGTTGCCTGTATGGTGAGAAAGTGATTGTCTTATTTCTTCCCCAAATCCTGTAGTTCTCTGCCTGGATAGAGCTGGTGGACATTGTGACAGAGAGACCATCCTTGACTTACCTGTGACCACAGGCTGCTACATCCACTAGTCTTAAATTTTGGTGCTGATAATCAAGGCAGAACAGAGCTATTACCCTGTCTGCCGTGGCTCCTGAGAGCGCCATTTCTGTGTTCTTGTTGCAGTTTTGGATGAGGTGGGGATGGGAAAATATGCATATTTAAGTCATGTGTTGAATAGGAGGCTCTTTCCTTACTGTGGTGAAGGTATTGATAGAACACCCTTCCCCTTCACTGTCTCTTCTCCATACTCTTGTCAATCGATAGGGCTTTTTAACAGTAAGACCGCCTACTCCACAGTCACACAGCATGCTCCTAGATGAGCTTTGATGTCAGGTAATCATTGCTGTATATAGTAATAAATGATGTGTTTACATAACAGAATTCCCTTGGCCTTTGATATACTCAGACATGTTATCAAAGTGGTGCTATGACATCTTGTACAATAGAAACAATAGAAAAGCACAGAACTATTCAAACTGAGCAAAAGCAAGCTGAGGCCAAATGTGTGTTGCAGTGCAATTATGTTATTTGCCCTTAGGG
>JASVER010000007.1:8481540-8531540 GCA_030449065.1 Oceanodroma leucorhoa | reverse complement strand
CAGAGGAACTTCCTGCTTTAAATATGCCTTGATTATGATTTTCCTGAGAAATGTTTAGACAATGTCAGAATTTTCAAGTATGCTTTTGTTTAGAATTCTGTAGAGGGACAAGATAAGTTTTGAAGAAATCCTAATAATTTCAAATGAAACCCTAATCAGAGCCCTGTAGATATCAGACAAAGGTCTAATTATAGGACCTCATAAATAGACACTTTAAAATGTTGAACATGTAACTTGTTCATTAGATACTGTTTCTGTGTATTAAGAATAGATGAATAGAAATACTTTTATACTTCAGTTTGAGAAACAATATTTTGCAGTGTGCGAGAATCAAACATGCTGTCATCTAGTTTGCTTTTTTCCTGGTTTTGGAAGATATGGGCTTTTTTGAGAGGAATATAATATATAAAAGATGGAAATGTCCTCTTTTTGACTAAGGTACTCTAATTCTCACAACATGAAAAGTAGCTCAAAGAAAAATCTGACTGGCCCCCTATCCTTCTTCCTTGTTTCCTATAGAGCTGTATCCAAGACATGCTTTATAGGTGACTGCATACATCATGCAGTGCTCTAAGTGTGTCTTTACAAGTATCCTGAATGCTGCTTGAGTATGGAAATTACCGACAAAAGAAATTAAGAGCAGGAACCCCATGATTAGACTAATGCATTGATCAAGTCAATTCTTCTCTGTTTCACTGCCAACACACCACATATAAAAGCATCATTAAAGAAACTTTGCTGTCTCTCCTACTAATGGTCTACAATTTGAGCATGCCCAGATGATTGACAGGCTGTGCCAGGGCTGCCTGTGTTGTCTGAAAAAGCCACATCGGATCAGCGGAAGCTTAAAGCAAAGCATAAATTATAGATATATGTCTGTTTCTTTGATGATGTGAGACTAGTAGGTGCATCCCACTTCCATCACACAAAGAACCACACTTTCATGCAGCTTTTTCACTTTGTCACATCACATTTGAAAAAACAACAGTGAAAACGTAAATGTTCTATTTTTTTTAACAAACAGCCTGTTCAAAGCCAGTTTTGAAGTTCTTCACTTTCTGAATTAATTAAATATAAAATAAGTGTTAAATTGCAAAGTTCAGTGCAGCGAGGATTGTTGCTTATTTTCTATATCTATTTGTCATTACTGTTAACTGTTATACATGTTTCTGAACCAGAGCCACCGAACTGGAATGATCTTAGCATTTTGACCATTCAAAACAAAGATGTTTAGAAGGCACTGAAAAGGGAGATTCTTTTGCTTTGTAAATTTTATTGTGAAAAGCTGATAGAATTTTATTACTTCTAAATTATAGAATCTTCAGTAATATTATAACAATGAATTTGGGGCTCCGGATAATGCTCATAATTATCAAGCATAAGTATGTGTAATATATTTATGTAATAAAAGAGAGACAGATTGTCATTATAATCTTACCCTGGCAACACGAAGAATACTGCAGACTTATTGTAATATTAACAGATGAAATGCTACCTAGTTTGTTGATGTCATTTCTTTACCAGAACAAAAATCTCCATTATAGATTAATTCATGAATTTGATGGCTAATAGTCAGCCAAAAATAATAATGCATTAGTGTTCAGTCATATAGTAATTACTCTAGAAATGCCTTCAACATTTGCAATTTCAACGAAATGCTTAAAATATAATACTAGACGGATACAGGATAGATCCATTATATAGTTCTGAGGTACTGCAGAGGAGAGACTTGATAGCCCTTGACTGAAAAGGATTAAATTTTTTTTGAAGTGTGGCATTTCATTTCAAGTATTTAGTATTTTAGAGTTTCCTTGTTGTCATTGAACTTACTCTTCAGTTCTACTGTAATGTTTCCTTTTATGCTTTGCTGATGTCCAGTTTTACTTCACAGAAATAGCTTATTGAGTAAAGCATAATTGTACTTTGTAAAATACTCATCTTGTATCACTTCTTTTAGAGATCAGACATTTCCTTTTCCTATAACGTCTAAAGATCTGTAAGTTGACATAATTCTGCACAAATCACTCTGGTAGTGTAACTTAGACTGTCCAAATTCCCCTTGGACTGTGGCCTCTGTAACTGTGCCATCACTCACTTAACTTCACTTTATCTTTAAATAAGTTTAACCAGAAGGGACTTGTTCAACTCACCACCTCTTGAGTAACGTGAATTTTTTATATGATCTTCATATGTGTTTGTTAAGTTATATACAGTAAGCCTAAGTGTAACCGTTTATTCTGTTCATCCATAAGTATGTTACCCCAAGCTTTGAACTCAGGCTAACCACAATAAAAAACTCTCTTTTTTTGCTGTTCTTTGATGGAAATCAACATAATTTTTTCATGTTGTACAATGGCAGCAATGTTGTCTCAGACGGGCACATTACCACAGGAATGCGTAAAGAGACATTTCACATGTTCAGTGTTGTTCTGTTGCCACTTTCCAGACCACCTTCCCCTACTGCTGTGCAGAGCTGAATGTACAGGGAACTGTGTCTTACAATATAAATATGCCACTGTAATGGCTACTGTGGAAGTGATGATTAGAATAGTCCTTTTTTATCAATTCACTACTTTGCTTGAGGAGTTATTAAGTGCTCTTTGTCTAAAGGGGAATGTTAAGCATTGTGAAATAAGAATTCTGTAAAGCAGTCCTGTTAGCTACTTAAAAGGACCTCAGTTAAAAGGGAAATAAACTAAAACAAACACACTGAAATGCAATACTAAAATGGATTCTCCAAAAAGACCAACTAGTGAAAATTGCATTGAAAGCAGGTGATGCTAAAGAGCTATACACATGGTCTGTTTAGAGGCAACATTTTTGGTGGAAGACAGTTGCACCAGTACTAGTCTTAAATCTTTAAAAGGAGTTGGAAACAATAATTTTTCTAACTTATACTAGTAAGCTTTGGTTTTCTTTAGTACCTCTGCTTTCCATTTGAAATTTGTCCAGAACAGCAGTGTTTACACATGTCCTATTAGAAGTAATGCCAAAGGGACCTCAAAGGCATGAGTCTTGTTCCATTCTTCTTTGGTTGATTTTCCTCAAACATAAGATATTTTAACACCTCCATAGAGCATAGGATGAATAGAGTCTACAGAATCAAACATAGTACCTCTTTCAGCATTAAGTGTGCTCAGGTTAGAACTTGCTTAATTTATGATCTGTGAGGCAGCCACGAAACTATGGGTAGGCATATTGTTAGAACAGATTTCGTTTTTCAGAAATAAGAGAATTTTATTCGTTTGGGTTTTTCTCAGAAC
Organism: Oceanodroma leucorhoa; assembly: GCA_030449065.1. NCBI lineage: Eukaryota > Metazoa > Chordata > Aves > Procellariiformes > Oceanodroma > Oceanodroma leucorhoa. The sequence goes on along the minus strand of JASVER010000007.1, from coordinate 8,528,277 downwards.
TAAGAGAGGTTTTTTCTGTTCTTTTCTGGTTTTTTACCAGAACTAAGTTTTTTTTCTTTTTTTTTCTTGGGGGTTTCCCCCCTACCCTGCTTTCTCTGGAATGTTTGTAGCTTCCCGTGTACAGTGGGTTTCCTCCTTGGCAAAGCAGCTTCATATGTTTCACGGTTTTCTGCTCTTCTGAACTGGAACATGTTCTTGTGTGATGTTAAAAGCACATAGCTTAAGACAAAAGACAAGATCTGCAAAAGACAAGATATTTCATGCATCCCTTTCTGAGGTCTATTTCTGACAGTCCCTTGAAACCAATTCAAAACTCTCCCTAATTATAATAGGAGAGGTTTGTGTCTGCTTTCAGTCAATAAAGCTTTGTTCTGCCTCAGGGATTTTACTTCTACTGATTATATAATGGAGGATAGGAGAAGCAGGCAATAGTAATTTTAATCCCTGACTATCTTTCATTCAAATAAAAGGTGCAAAGAGATTGACTGAAAGGAAGAAATGTGAATATGGTACTACCAAAGGAAACATTCTACACTGAGAAGTTCTGCTGGGTGGGACACTGAGCTCCCCCTCTATTTTCCCTTTTTTAAATGTTTTGGGGTTTGATATTGGACAAAAAGACAGTGTGTTTTAAACGGTAGCTCTCCTTTATTCAGAAAGCTGTAGTACATTGCAGGAAGCATCCAACACGTGGTGTGCAGCTCTGGGGTGAAGGCTGTCACTTCCAGCAGCAGGTACTGCTCGGACTGGCTCAGTACTCCTGGTGCACTGACGCAGGCGTCCTGGAAGCTGGGAAATGTCAAGGTCAAGCAAACAGCTGTCTACTGAGTTTAGTGATATGTGGAAGTGGAGGAGGTTTGGATCAGACTGGACCTTCTACCTTTTCAGCCTCTGGCAATAATTAAGAGTATTGCTTTTGGTACTTCAAACACTGCCTCTGTAGTGAATGATATAGCAAATGGCCTGTGATGAGAATTTAATCAGATGAAACAGAGGGGAGGGTAGGAGTGGCCTAAACTGAAAAACTGGTTGAAAACTAACAAACAAACAAACAAACAAAACCACTCAATACTATATTGACACAAGCCTGGTTTTTGTGATCCCTATTTTCCACTCTATAGCTTTCTTCAGATATTTAGTTCTAGACTTAGAAGCTTGAGGTTTCCTTCTGTCAAAGCAGTGTTGAAAAGCTGACACTTGCATATCAAGTTTTAAACACAGGATGGTAATTATTTTTCTGTTGTTAACACAGAGTATATCTTTTGGTTTTTTGATAGTTTTTCTAAAAATAATGAAAATGATACTGTAACTTAGGAAACATGCTAGATTTTTTCTTGGTAGCACTATTCCAGAAGCCAATGTTTTCAGAGAAAACAATTCTAGCTCTGCATCCTGTGATCAATGGTTGGTTATCCCATTGTCAGGTCTAGGTCTAAAAATTAAAATAGAAAAGTGTATAGTAGGGAGGAAGGGAAACTACATTTAGATGTTGAGGTTTATGTTTTTATTGTGCAGCTCTAAAAGGAAGGAGTTTTTATTGCTTACAGAGAAATTAATTTCTTAAGGTGCTCAACTCACAAACTGATAACAACAGATCAGCCTTACAGTGCTCCTCAAGACTCAGTTCTGCAACCCATAGCTTAGAGTCAAGAGTGGGAAACCAGGAGCAATAAAGGAGCAAAAGCATTCTCCTTACTTTTTGTATCTGGGTCATCTTAATTGATCCCAGTGGACTATTTCATTGCTGGACTACCTCAATCAACCCACCTACATCCTCACCTGGAGGAACTTGTCTCTTTTCCTAGCAGCTGAGGCAATACCTTTGGGGAAGAAAAGGTTTCCTCTATTTCTCCAGGGAAGATCTTTAACCTCATCATTGCCATATGCATTGCTGGGCAGTCACCATCACAAACAAATGACAAACCAATATTTATACCTCCCAACCCACCGTATGTTCATTTATACTCCTAGAAAGGAAGTTGTGTACTCTACAGCTGGAATAGATATCTTCAGTAGCTATATATTTAATTGGTTTTCTTACTGTTTCATGCACTCAGTTCAGTCTTTAATGTCTTTCTGAAAAATTTGGTTAGCAAGAGCAGTAACTACAATGCCTTTAAAATAAGTACAGTTTTAAAATATGGACTGCTGGTCTGAGCTGATTGAACCTTTGCTGAAACAGACAAAAAATCACTCTTAACCTGAATAGTGAATGTTGAGGTTAGAAAAAGTTTTGTATAGTTGTTGCTGTAGAATTTGTTTGTGTGTGATGTTACATATTTCTAGGTGGAAGAAATACTGCAAAAAATCCTAAAGCCATTTAATAAGTATAGTATCTTTTGCAGCATTTTAGCCAAGTATCTAAAATCAGGAAGCATTAAAATCTCTTTAACAAAGACCACTTGTGTACAATTTTTACTTTCAGGTCTGGATATTTAAGTGAAATTCAGATGGGTTGTATCTAAACTTGTAGGTGCTTGCACACTTTTCCAAGAATTTTTAGTTTTATTCCTTGAAAATGCCTTACCATTTTCTTTTCATAATAATCCATATTATTTAGTGGCTCTGAATGATCATGAAAGATTCATTTATTTGTTTTGCACAGCTATACCTTTGTTCTATATCTTCACATTCCATAAAAATCTCATAAGAGTTTTTACATCTGTGTATATACCTGGATGACATGATGGTGATATCCTCTTCAGGTGAAAAGGAATAACTGTGGAAACCGGTAACTCTCTTAACTTTCAGTTTTCCTCTCAGACTAATTTGGAAATGGCAAAAAGTTATTACCACCTGAAAAAATTTTGGTGCTCTAAACGTGAGCCTTGTTTCATCCCCTTCTGATGTCTTTCCTCATCTATTGCACCTGTTCCTGAAATATCAGAATACAAATGCAATAACATACAGATTACATCTGCTGAAGTCAGAGCATTTGAATAATTCCAAATTAAGGACAGTGACTTATCATGTCCTTAGTCTAGTGGTCCTCAAATACTAACTTGTTCAACTGTCATGATGTAACACCATACCACAGGATGGACTTACATACTAAATATGAAAAAATTCTGTCGTAGTGTTGTTCTGAGTATTATATTGTTCTTGTGTTCTTATTCTTTTTATTATTATTATTATTTTTATCAATGGAGCTAGTAGTGAAAATGAAGATGAAGAAATAAAGTATGCTTTTAGCAGTATCTCACATGCAACCGTATGATACACTTTCCACTAAAACCAGTCTTACTGTTTCAGGTGTTCACTTTTCTCCAGACCACTCCTATACAAGCTGTTCAAGCAGCCTGTGCAGTTTAAGGGAGCTTGCTGAGCATTGCCAGCAATATTCAGCACCAGAGGGAAGGGAACTGAGCAGTGCATCCTGCCACACACAGGGCAGCAGCTGTACTGGATGGAGCACTTGGTCCTAGCTGTGCAACCAGTAACTGCAGCCAGTAAGTATTCTTCATCTAGCTTCCTTGGCACTTCTAACATCTGCAAGCTCAGGGCATACATATAAAATGTTAAGAGTGTGCATTCTTTTGCTTCCCAGAGCTGCACAGCTCCCATGTGAGTCATTTACATTCACCTAGTTAAGATGAAAAAAATCTTAATATTGTTCTTATCAGTTACAGTGATGCTAAAGAACAGAGCTTAGGATTTGTCAGAAGGAGGTACCTGTGTTTTTGTTGTTTCTGCCTCCAGTTAAGCTTTAACATTTTTGTGTAGATAAGCTTTAACTTCTTTGTTGTTTTGAAGTCTATTTAGTATAGTGAGCTTGGTTTCATACTACTACAGTTCAGGCAGCAATCCTGTTGGAAAGATGAAAGGCAGAAACGATCATAGCTTTTGAGTCATCATAGCTTTTAAGCAGTGATGTAGCCAGCTTCTTGCTTCAACCAAGATGACACTCAAAGCCAGTAAAAGCTTCAAGAGGAAATGCATAGTGGACACCTATCCCAAGCATAGAAAAGAACTGTGAGGCTCACTAATGCTGCCTGCTTGCAACACAGCCTGTGAATGGCTACTGAAACTGAAAACTCACAATTCCACATCTGATGCATTGACCTCCTGGAAAACAGTGAATTCTGACACGTGCATTAGAAAGCTGAAAACTGATTGTGTGTGACAAATCTGTTAAAAGTACAATTTGAGATTTGGTGGGTAATTCTACAATCAGTGAAATGAAACAAAGGCTTGGTACTAAGCTTAACTATCCATTGGAGGAATAAGGAGCCACATTTCCCTGCATCTTAATTTGAATAGCAAAAATAAAGGAAAGCAGTGAGAGACAATTACGTGTGGAATCAACACGTTTAAGAGGTAATCTTAAAAAAGGAAATACAAGGTTGACTTGAGACTTCAGTAGCAGATCTGCATTATTCCATCAAGTTACTAATACAGTTGGTTTAGTTTGTGTATGTCATATTAAATTGTGTATGTATAGCTGATTAACAGAGGACAGTATAGAAAGTAGTCTGTTCTAGCAAATGGCCTCAGAACCTGTTTATAGTTATAAAATCTCTATAACCCAATGAGAAAAAAAGGGACTGTTTTAAAGCATGTAAGAGAAGTATGTTTGTGATAATTCTGTGTCCACCATAGAACAGCAAGGTGTTCTTGCTTGCTTTCTTCCAATGTACACCAATAGAGTAGGTCTTCAAAGCTCTTCATCCAAGTCCTATCCACGCTAACACTGGGAATAGATGCCAACCTGCAAATACTGTACAAACACTGCTTGCCCTACTTCATTTTATTTTCATTCTTTAATGGCAATTTATAAGCAATTCTTATAGGAAGGTACTGTATTTCACTCCAGATTTAACTTTCTAAAGGGCTTTTCATTTCCCTTTCTTTTCAATATATGTTTAAAATATCCTGTCTAGAAATTATCCGGTACTGCTGGTATTTCATTCTACTGAACTATTGTTTTCATTTTGAGAGTCATCTTTTCCTTTCTTTTGAAATAAGACCTGGACTAAATACCAAAATTCTTCCACTGCATATTATGGCTGAGTGCACTAAAATATAAAAACCTTTATTTAAGTATTTTTGTATTCAAAGATCATAGGCAAGTGTTCATTTGAAGGTTCAGTGGCATTTTGAAATGAGAACATCATATATAAAGATGTCAGAGATGGAGCCTCCCACAGTGAGGTTGAAAGAAAAAGAAGAACAGAATGAATAGAAGAGTTTCTAGGATCCAAGGAATTTTAACATCTCATTACTTTAGATTACTCTACATATAATTTTCCAATATTTTGTATTATAGACTTTGAATGTATTGGTTAAAATTACTTCATGCCTGACATCAATTTAGTCTTATTCATTATTGCCTTTAAATAAAACCTTAAAAATAGCTGGTTTCAGTAAGTGAGCAATTTTCTGATAGATGCAGATTCCTCAACATTTCCAAAGTGAACTTGCTGTAAATGAAAACAAAAAGACTAGGAGGTAGCAGTCCCATAGCATTTCCTGAGCAATCTAGTATTATATGAATTTAAGTATAGTTTTTACTATATTTTATTGCGATTTATACTATATTTTATTGAATTCAAGATTTTCATAACCCTACAATTAAAGCTCTTGCTACCTAACTAAGCAATTCTGACTTTCTTTGTCTAATGACAATGATTGTGATATTATCATTTGGTATATATAGTCAGTGCTTTGATCAGTGTTCATATCTCTTCAGTAATCTAACAAACTGCGTGATAGAGCTGTGGTTGCCTGAGGTAGGACTGGATTTTGAGCACAAGTGGAAGTATTTCTATATTTGGTCTAGTAGCTATCTTGAGCTATACCCAATAGTGAAACTGAGGTCACCAATGACCTCATCAGACATATCTCTTCTTAAAATTTGTGTCCATTTCCATTTCTCACTTCTATGACACAGCTGTAATCTGTCTGTAAACAAATGAGACATCAAATGAACATCTTACTATATATTTTCTGTTATCTCAAGTTTTTAAAAACATCCCATTAAAACATATACCATATGCTTTCTACCTTTGTACTAGTGTTTTAAAATTGTAATACTTGTGATCTTTAAAAGTTAGAAAGCAACTTCCTTGTCTTTTCTAGATTCCTAAATTAAGTAAATATTAAGTAAATATGTAAAACCTTAGAGCCAGTTATCATATAATCACATATCCAAAACATCTATTGAAAATACCAAATGTATAACTACATGCATTTATTTAAGACAAATACATCCATCATTTATTATGCAACCCTTTTTGTATTTGAAAAAGCTTATAAAACAATTTGTTAAACCCACAGGTGCATCCCTTCTGACAGTGGAATTAAATATACCAGTTGGTTTATATCGCTATTTCTATTTCTTATGCTATTTGGGGGTGTTTCCTAATGCTTGAGAGAAACTTTCTGTTCTACAGAACACCACTCCATGTCCATTACAAGGGAGTGCTTGGAGCTGAATGGAGGAGCAAAAGGGAGGAAGGAGGTCTTAGAGGACAGAACTGCCTTCCATTTTCTTTCATGTCTGCTAGGAAAAAAAAGAGATGATATCTTGTGAAGGATATCAGGCAGAGTTTCCTTCTATTAATATGGTGAAGCAAAGGAGGAAGCTCCCTAGAAAGTATTTACATTGTCTCATCCCAAAGAGATTTTAAGAACAGGTTCAATAACATCTGTCTTAGTGAGGAGTAGAGGTGAGATCCTCCCACAGTGCAGATGGTTGAATAGAGAGGAGGTCCTTAGAAATAATGGTCCTTTTGACACAGTGAGAAATTTGGTGTCTGGTAATACATGAGAAATTTTGACAGTTGCTATTAATCCATCAGTTAAAAAATATTTGGGAAACCTAGCTCTAGATGGTCCTTCCAACTCGCCATTTCAGCCACATTTCAATACCTGCCTGGCCTGCTTCAAATACAGCTAATTTACAGTGGCACTAGTGCAAGACACCAGCCATGCTCATACAGACATCTTTGCTCCTTTTATTTCCTTTACTCTTAGAGAGTAGACTTATTTTCTTGATGGAAGTAGGGGCTGGATAAATGGGCTCTTTGCTTTCTCAGATAAAGGGTGGGTGAGAAAAAGAGGAGCCTTCCCGCTCACTGGGAAACTCCGCAAGACCTGACTGGCTCCTGAGGAAAGCTCCCTCTTCAGGGGACTTTCCCTGCCTTGGGGAGAGGTGAATCACAGGAAAAGCAGGCGCCTAGGGCAGGCCTGCAGGGTTCCCCCTGCCAGGACCTGCCCATCTCAGCCTGCTGGGCGGGAATGTCTGTGCTCTGCAGCCGAAGGACGTGTGCTGGGACCCCTTGGTAGCTCAGTGACACACCAGACAGAAGGAGGAAAGGAGGGAATGAGCTATTTGAAAGGAAACTCACTGAAAAAGCCTGACAGGGGGAAAAAAATCAGATGCAAAAGAGAAAGAGAAATACAACCTGAAAGAATGAGGATGGACTGAAATTGCTGGTGAGTAGTTTGGTCTCAGAGAGTTCCACAAAAAACTCATGCCTTGGCACCTGAAAGCTGAGTGCACAACAGTGCAAACAATGTAAAAATGTAGCCTTTCCAAACCGGTAGCATTTCAAAACCTTCTCCTGTCTTGTACAGTACTTTATTCCTTCTCCTCTTCCACTAGCTTCTGAACAGTTTCGCTTGTTTATTATAGGCAGTGTTGCCAGTTTTTACAGTTTTATCATGAACTTTGGGATATTTAAACCTTCAGCTCCTGCAAATGCAAAAGGAATTTTTTTAAAGGTAAAACAAAACTTTCTAGGTCTCATGATTATGTAGGAAGCTTGAAAGTATGATCCCAAATATATACCTTAAGACTTAATCCCTCAACATTCAGAAGTCATCATGTGAATATAAAGATTCAAGTGTGCTGGGGATTTCTATTTCTTGTTTCTTGGGAATTTTTCTAATCTCATAGTCATTATGCCTGTTTTCAGGATTTCGGAAAATGTAGTTGATGATCTGTCAAAGTTTGGAGCAGTGCATGTACTGAAGGAAGGTTATAATATTTCTACTACAGCTTCAAGCCCTAGTGAGAAAAGAGGACAGGGACTTCTTGGAAGCCAGTGGTAAGACATTTGGCGTCTCCTGGCTAATGCTCTCCAGTATATCAAGCAAAGAAAAAACAGAAAATAAACTAAAAGCCATAGGGCAATTACTTCTTAAAACTTGCCATTTGCTTTGGATGCCTACAGTATTTTCCACTTAGACCACTTAGTAGAATCTCCAGTGTTTGGTAGAAACTTTACAAAAAGTTTGTTTGATGTTTTAAAATCTTTGGCTTATTTGATAAATGAAAAACATGCAGATTTTTGCAGAAGTGTGAAAATGAGTAACAGAATCATCTGCCCTGATTGCATTTCCATACTGATTCTGACAATAAATCATTTGCCTTCATTATATCTTTCTTCCCCAACTTGCCTTTATGACCAGGCCCATGACTGAAAACTCTGTTCCTATGTTTGGAAAGAACACAGATTTTCAGATTTCCTTTAAGCAAGTTATTTTTCTAGCCCTTTTCCTCATGAAGAGAACTTTGAAACTCCTTACTAAAACTAATTGTGAAGGTTGAAAGCTTGCCTCAGATTTTTTGTCCCCCCCCTAAAGCTTATTCAGAATGATACAGAGCCTCCTAGGACTGGGCTTTGGGGTCTGCAGACTGCTCAAATCGAAGGCCAGATCCTCAGAGTTGCTGAGCAGCTCCAGCTCCAGATTTGGCTCCTTGTTAGTAGTAGCTTCCAGCAACATCTGCAGCTCCTACAGGGATCAAGACTTAGTGGCTCTTTGCAACTCCCAACAGGCATTTGTTCAGGGGTGATGCATTTTTATACTTGTTTCACTTGCAGTAGGATGTTTTCAATCGACTGTCTAGTGTGCAATAGCTAAGATCCTTTACATATTGCTAAAGATCCTTTACATGTAGCTAAATGTTATGAAGAATCAGGGTCTTACGCAGTCAGCTAAAGCACCCTGATTCTGTTTGCAGTCTCAACTTGCCAGTTTGCTTGCTTGGGAAGGAATGTATTTTGGGGAACTTTAAGCCTAAGTTATTTCCCAGTTTGATGTCTCCTCTCCAGCAGTAAACACAGTTTCACTTGAAGTGGTCGACTGTATGATCTGGCACTCCTCCCCCACTCCTGTCCTTGTCACAACCACCTCTCTAAATGCTTTATTCATTACATTTTCATTGTCTTGAATTTATGCACTGAGGAAAGTAGGCTCCTAACATTATGAATGTTGCTTTCAGTCTGCTTGGCATGTCGTTTTGCTGCCATAGATGGAACTTTCCCGTCTCCCTCAGATATTTTCTGCTGAGAAGCTTGATTCCAGTTTCCGTTTTCTGTTCCACATCCAAATATTCTCCATTTTATATCCCCATCTTTTGGGGGGATATAAAATCTATAAAAGGTTGCTAAAGGGAAGGATAAAATGTTGTAACCCATATAGCCGTGACAAACCTGTGATATCTGGTTCGGGTCACACACTGGTATAAGCTGGCAATAATTGGTGATATCAGTAATTACCCAAACTTATATAAAGCAGACTGGAGAAGCAACATGCCACTTGTTACACAGAAGCTTACATAGCCTACACATGCATATAATATGTGTGTGTGTGTATGTGTGTGTGTGTGTAGGCAGACATCAGTAACTGCAAGTCAAGAAGTTTACAAAAATACCAAATTTCCAATAAAAACTTGTTTCTGAAAAATCATGTCTTACTAATGCAAAAGTAAAGGTGATCTGAATAATAATATAATAATATAATATATTGGCTTTATGTAGTGATTTTTGTGAACCTATCTCAAAGTTTTCTAAGCTGTATCATTAACTCTGTTTTATAGATGAAGACATAAAGTTGAAGTGAGCTGGTCAGGTTCATGCTGCAGGTAGGTGATACAGCTCAGAATAGTCCAGTAAACTGTCTGGAGAACTCTTTTGGCTCCCTTATATTTACCTTAGAAGTCTTCAAACAGTAAAATGGAAGAGAAGGGGACATGAGAGGAAATTAAACCACATAAAGATAACTAGTCAGCCAACTCTTCCTTCTCAAAAACACAAAATAAAAGTTTCATTCAATCCCAACAAACCCAGATGTCACCAATTAAGAGCAAAAGTAGGAACAGACAATTCAGGGCTTTTGTTGTTGTTTTTTAAAGTAGCTTTTCTATTGAAGTCATATACATACATATTACGCAGATCAGACTAATAATACACATTTCCAACTTCTAGTCTTTCTTTGTGATAACACTCTGTTCTGTTTGCCAAACAAAAGCTTAAACACAAATAAAAATCAGAATACCAAATGACAAATTCCAGCACTAAGAAATTGAATAAACCAGCAAATCATATCCCATATCACAATTTCCGATAATGCTGCTGTACATAAAGAAATAAACAAGCTAAGAAGAATTTCCACTCTTTTCCAATGATACTTGACACTCAAGTGTTTTACTCTTTTCAAAATACTAAGAGAGAATTAGGCCAATTTTTGTGTAAAATGTCCATATGGCTATTTCATTTACCTCCTTGCAAATCTGAGTGCTCTACTGTGTGACTTAGAAAAGCAGTATGCATGGGGCTTTTCAGCTACATAGCTTTCTCTGGAAAGAGCTGGGCCTGAATGTAAAAAGCAACTTAAAATGTGGCAATGTTGGCTATTGCTGTGCATAGTCTGTAGGCTTGGGTTCTGCAGTGGAAACTGAACTTTGTTGTAGACATGTAGTCTCCACGAACAGCGCATGGGGAGAGAAGATGCTTTATAGGACCCACAGAAACTCCCTGGCTGCATGGAGTCACCTGGAGGGGTCTGAAGCTAGCCAGGAAAGCGCTGAGGTGAGGGCTGTGCGGTAATGCCCGCTGCCAGGCTGGTGATCCAAAGGAAAATGCATGGGGTGGGGCTGTATGTGTTATTTTTCTGTCAAATTTGTCCCATTGCATAGCAGGACCACGAGGCTTTGGGTGGGGGGGGAGCAAGCCTCTCTTCACAGCAACAGCCTGCAACTTAGGTTAGGCTTTAGTGTGTTGTGAAACCCTACCCTTATGCTTTAAAAACCTCATTCTCTTATAGCAATGTAGGTCCGATGGAGCTCCATTAGCGTAAATTATGTAAATCTGGTCTTGTGGAAGGGAGACTAGTTCCCGACATTCAAACATAATGAAACACACACACACCACATGTGTGTGCTGGCATTAAACATCAATTCACAGATTCTACCCCTTGCCTGGCTATATGGAAATGTTCATTCAGGTTCATCCCTCCTTTCCAAAAATAAACCTGGGACTGATTATAGTTTTGCATTGAAATCATGTGAAACTCGTGGGTTTGTCATGAGTCCAGAGGAAACATGGGAGTTTCTTGTTGAGATTTTAAGTTCACTTGAATTTGAAACTCAGAATGAAACTTGGGGAGGGAGAGAGTGAACACACACAGATCCACAGGAAAGAATATGTTCAAACAAACCCTCGTGAAATGCAGCTGCCAGTGGCTTTAGAAGAAATCCTCACTCAAAAAATGAAAACAAATCAAAACACATTCCTCTCTCTTAAAAGTCTGACTCTTAATGCTACCAAAAGTCTCTCTTTCCACTCTGGGCAATGCCATTTGTTAAAAAAAGAGACAATGCATAAGTTTTGCCCAACAAAATGTCCTTATAACAGCTCTAAAAACAGAGGGAAAAGTATGTTTTAATTAATTTATAAACAAAAGATTATTTCCTGCACTGCCAGCAAAAATCCTGTTTGCCGACAAGGTTCTGGCTTCAAACATTATTAGCAACTGGCAGGATGAGTCCTTTTATGTAAATGAACTCATTATTATTAATTTCTGCTGGTGCTGAACGATTTATGAACTGCTTTTCGAATATGGAAAAGTGGTTCATGAATCAGAGGGGAAAAAATGTTCAAAAAGTCCTGGGTCGATAAATAACAGTAGTCATTCATGAATCCCGCCCATGGTGTCTTTTATCTTCAGTAAGGAGAAGATCAAAATGATAAAATAGTAATGTGCCAACAAAAAAGGATTGAATGGGCAGAGACTAGTAACATTGTCCTCTTCAAGCCTTAATGGGCAGGGATGAATGGCGACAGACTATCCTTCACTAACAGGCAGCTATATACTATGATTCTCCCAAGGTGAAAATGTTCTTTTTTCATACACATGCCACACAGAGTCAGAATAAGAGGGAGCTACTGAGCAGAATCCCACTTGTCCCCCTGCCTCCACAAACATACACAAGCTATGGTGGAGGGATGGTGCTTTTCCATCGTAGCTGTTTTTCAAGGAATACAAGCCTACTATGCACAGACACCGTAATTGCAAAACTCCGTGGGTACCTCCCTGGCAACCTCATGCTTCCCCCATGTCTTTTACACCTCATTACTGCTAGTCTTCCTGGAACTGGCATGTTACCTAGTTCTTCTCTATGAGGGAGTGCAGAACGCATTTGATTTTAAAGGCTCTTATTTTAAGATGAACAGAGATGAAAAGTACTTCATAAAAAGTGAGAAATCTGGCAGCTGTTCTCCTTACCCCTGCTCTCTGAGCGTACCACTAGCCCTGAACAGGTTAGAGTCTTCAGGATAGTACCGTGTATACAACAATTTACATCGTTTAATGAAGACGCTGTTTTTCATCTGTATTTGAAGGAATTGGGCTGAAACACAAAATATTGCATGTACCAGGAGTGAATTGTGGTCACAGAGGTGGTATTTTCTCCTTTAGGAAATCCTCTGATGTGCAAGTGGTCACAAAGAACTGGGTCAAATTCATACCCGATGTAATTTCATTAAAATCACAGAAGTTGTGCCCAGAATGAGTTTAGCCCATTATTATTTCAATGCTAAATATAGGGCAACTCTATAAAAATGAAGTAGAGTTGGTGATATATAAAAAATGTTCTCTAATTAATTTTCCTTTCTACAGTTTTGATATGGGAAGAAACTACAACTGCATATTGCATATGTGATTATTTGCTCTTAAATAGCATTGTTCATCTAAGAACTTCAAAGACTTTTCAGATATTAGTCAATTATAAGCTCATAACATCCTGTGAGGTATGAGGGATTCTATTAGCACTAAAGATGAGAAAAATGAAGCAAGGAAAAGTTACATGCACCAGGTCTTGAAAGGAATTTGGAAGACTCAGTAGTCAATCTAGAAGAACTGATGACTTTTCCTACTGCAACCAATAGCCAAAAGTATCTTCCAGCAGAGGAAAATAAAATGGCAGTCTAGTAGCTGGTTTTTAACCTTATTCTTATGTATATTTCAAATTAATATCTTGTCCATTTTCTTTATTTCATATTGCCACAGGACTAAATCCTATGCTTCTGAGCTCAGCAATGACATTTTAATCACCTCAATATACATCTTTCCACAATATATATTTTTCTGTCTACCAAAGACATAATGGTTGCTCCTTTTATGGGAAACCAGGATTTAATCCAGTAAGTCTGTGAGAATCAATATTCTTGTGAAATGACACCATGTTGAAGTTATTTTATGTTATGTTGATGGTTAGCTAATTTTGTAATGGAGACATTTCTTCTAGAAACAGACATAGTATAATTTAGTGGTAAAAACGTCAATCATAAGGGGTTGAACACTTATGTCAGGGCAGGAAGAGGGCAGATTTATTGATGGAAATGTATCTATATACTCTTTGTGGCACTTTGACCTGAAATATCCATTTTGGTTATAATTTTGTTTTGTGAAAATGACATCAACTGCAATCACTAATGTAAAAATGACACTGGAATGCTTTGTTCCACAGGCCTGATTTAAAAGTCTTGCTGATGTTTGTTATAGTAACAGCTTCTCAATAGCAAGCGAATTAAGGTACTCATTTAACTGCTCCTTTTTTCTGTTTGTAGGATTTTGTAATAGATGACAACCTCAGAAAAAAACAGTGTTCTTTTTTCTACTCTTTAATATTGTTTAAATAATACATATATAGCATGCTTCATAATGACATTGAGGTAACCAAGAGAAGAAGGCATGGTGCTCTGGATAATACTATATGCAGATATATTCCTGTGTGGCTTTTCTTCCTAATGCCAGTTAACCACCCACCCAAAACCATAAAAAATAACAATAAGAATGGGTAGGAGAGGATGGAATAAAATAAGTACAGAGGTTGAGAAAGAATAAGTGACAAGGAAGGAGACAAAGAAACAGCACAGTGCAAAACACAGGGACCACAGGAATCTCATTTGTGACTTCAGCTTTTTTTTTTTACAAAATCATAAAATCCTTATCAACTCAATCAACAGAATCTGGCCAACCCTCAGCTTAAAGAATAGGAAAAAGATCATTAGGAACCATGTGAATTTTACAGAGGACCTGTGCTATAATGTGAAGTACTGGTTATTGTCTATTTTCTGCTGCCCTATCATTCCCCAAAAGAATTACCAAATAATATCATGACTCCCTAATTATTAAAGGCTTAATTAATCTCTGGGCTAGTTCTGAGAAATCTGCACTTTAGTGTAGAGTGATTCTTGCACAATTGAAAGTTTAATTTAGTATAAATAATGATGGGGTGTTTTCCCAGCTAGCACACAATCCATTCGAGCTTTCCCATTTTCTACCCTTCCATTTACACCCTTTGCATGACTACCATGCAAAGGTAACAGCTCACTTTTCTCTAACAATCACCTTTTTTTCACTGAGATGTACAAAATTTATAATCTACTTTGCAAATCTTAATTCTTGGTTCCTTTTCAGGCAAACAAAGTGACAGAATCGGAGACTATCCAATGTCCTGCTCTGTGGTGAGTCACAATGATTTTCTCACTTAAATATAGAAACCATTTAGAGTCTGGGTAGATTACAACTTTCCAGCAGGACTAAAAGTGGAAACTTGTCCTATATTTTAAGGCCATGATACCCAAAGATGTTTCTTTTGAATGGTGTCCTAGGTTTTCTATAAACTTGATTCACTGGAAACAGTCCTCAAACAACTAAAGGCTGCTCATTAAAGAACGTAGAGCACTGCTCATAACATCACTACTAGTGATGGTATAATAAATCAATAAGGCACTAATACAACAGTATATTTGTTTGCACACTATCAAGCACAGCTAGACAGCTTGTTCACAGGTTGCCTGTCATGCATCTCCATGTGGACTGGGAGAAGGTAGATTGGGAAAGCATCCAATCCTCCCAAAAGTTAGGACTGCTCATTAAGCAGTCACTGATTTACAAACTGGAGAAGAATCAAAATAGTACTATGACTGAAATTTAGCTCACTTTCACATTTTGCCAATCAGATCATGGATAGTTAGTACGTGCCTCAGAGAAATGCTGACTGGCAGGAAGATCAGAAGAAATTCATTACTAGAATAAGAAAAATGTAGCTAATGTCTTGGGTGTTTGGGTTTTTTTAAAGCAGAATTTTGTTGTTTTTTCTTAGCCCTAGACATTTTAGTTCTGCCCATTTGCATAGGTAATATCGCTATCGTATTTATTCACACTGCTCATAAAAGAGCACATCACAAAAGTGCCTGGAAAATAAAACTCCAATGAGAAGGGACCCATCAAGTTTAAATGGAGGTTTATATTGCGGCATTATGAGACAGGCTTGCACATTTGCAGCTCCCATGGCAGAAAGTGAAACTCTGAACAATTAAAGCAGCACAGACATCCTGCCCTTAAGGACTGTAAGCATTTAAAAAAGCAGCCATGACCTCTCTTTACTGGGCCTGTTTTCTATTTAATTTACAGTCTTTATTAGCCAACAAAATCTTGGCTGGATCTTAGTCAAAGTGATGAATATACAAGCATTTTGATCTACAGTTTGGGGCACTTCAAAGTATTCTTTACTTTACGATCATTTGTAATCAAGGTCAGAGCTCTGGCAGTAATTTAGATACCACCTAAACATATCTATAATATATAAATTGCTTTGCAGTAGCATGCATACTGTCCTTTCTATTTTTGTTCACAGTAAGATTGAAGTTGCAAATGCTCAGGCTCTCAAAAAGTTACTCCTACAAGTATGCGTAAGCAGCTCCATACCTAAGTTTCTCTTATTCAGTTCCCACAATGGCACACAAGAATGGAGCATACATGTATGGCAAACAAAAATGGCTTATTGAAATATGAGCTTGGGAGAGTAGTAATTCCCCCTTTGTGGGGGGAAAAAAAAGAAGCCAAAAAAAAGCCTTAAAACCTTTGAAGAGGAGTTTTTGTTTTTATCATCTGTTTTTCTCACTTTTCCATATACTTTGCTCACATACCAAAAGAGTTTTCTGCTTTGTTAGATACAAGCAGTTTCAGAAGTGTTCCCCTTTTCAAGTACGGGGACTCTCATGCCAGCAGCATCTTGCAAAACAAAAACTAAAGGTGTGACCACTGTATTAGCACCATCATCTCAGGTTCTAGGCCCCGTTCTTTCTAGACATTGTGTCTTTCTACATCTTCTTCTCTAGATTTGTGCTTGCTAGGACAAACCTTCTGGTTCTTGTGCTTCACCTCTACAATCCAACCTTTCAACCAGCACAACTCGAACATTCATTCAAACCCCAGCATTGAGTCTCAGTTGCTTTGGCCTTGGCACATGGATACCTTGCCCATTCACTCTGACACTGCTGCAGGGGTGCGTTTTAAAATTTAATATTGTATCATCTCCTTCTTCCACCATGCACCCTTTCATCAGCTCCTTCTTTTTCCCTGCAGCTTTTAAAATGTCCTATGGATGCTTTAAGGCCCACATAGACTCTCCCCAGACTGTTTGTCCATATCACATCCGTCAGATACTGACAGATCAATGTGTATCCACCATTCACAACACATTTCATCACCAGTATCTTAAATTTTGAACCATACTTACTTTGTTTTCTCCTGTGAGGGTGCATGCCTATAAAAATCTGCCAAGCTGCTACACTTGCCCTTCTTCACATCCTCCCTTAAAACTCTCCTCTGCTGTGACACCTTAAAAAAATGATAGTGGTTAAGCAGCTGATGTGCTGTGACTGCATAGTGATCATAATTATCTCCCAGTTACCTTGTCATTTCTGCCCCTCTCCCCATCTGTTTGCTGTCTCTTGTCTTTTGCTTAGATTAAAGACTCTTTGGGGTAGGGACCATGCCTGTATTTCCTATGCATTTGGATACTGTCCGGCATGAAGAATCTTGGGTTCTAGGCACTACTGCAGTGCACATAAATAAGAATTATTGTTTCTAAAGTAAAATCCTCTGCATTTTTGTATGCATAAATTATAGCCACATCCTGTAATCCATTTTTCAGGCTAAACAATTGACTTCAATGGGAGTTGAGCCAGGGCAGGAGTTGGCCTATAGTCTTTATTCAAAACAAGCAACATAAATAGAGACTATCACATTCAGTGATGCAATCCTACCTGTGGATAAAATAAATACCTTTCCAGAAACCTTATGACTTCTCTCATTTACACTAGGCCAGGCTGCTTTTAAGAAAACTATTGTTCTGCCAGAGATAAGAAGATTGCAGTGGCTCCCTGGTCATATTTCCTTCATGTTGATTGCTTGGAGGTTGGCAAAAGGCTGGTAAATAACCACCAGTCAGTTGTATGCCAYCCTGTCTTTGCCCAAGAGGTCTAGAGGTAGCTGTTACTTTCCATTCAGAGCTTTTATCTCCTATTAGAGCAACACAAAGCAGTCTTCTGGGGGCTGTAGTTTTGAATTTTATTCTGAATTTTGTTAATATCGTCAAATATAGCTTTATCCATATTGCAACCATAGCCCTAAGCTGCTAGTTATAATTCACCAAAGTCTTGGGGAAACAATAAGTTTGGCCAAGAATGCAGCTTGGGAAGAATCTCAAGCTATTTGTACATGCCTGCATCATAACTGTTGGTGGGAGAGGTGGTTATGGAGGCCACTGTCTCCTGTACTGTTCTTGAGGAACGACAGCTGTGTGCTTCCTCCCATGTAACTTGGAAGAACTGCAAAGGAGAAGAAAGCCAAAGCCAAAAATAAAAACATGCGCAAAAGCAGTGAGTAAAATCTGCCAGATTCAGGAAGCCGTTGTACTACTGGAGATGAGCCAAAAATCTGTGGAAGTCCCCTATTAATGCAATGGCTTGGTTATAATTGCTTCCCCCCACACCCCACCTCTTCCTTCCCCAGGTGAATCTTGTCTTGCATGTATAAGACAGACTAGAAAAAGCATGCACAGTTTTTCCAGAGTTATAATGTTTGTTTTACAGGCTTTCTGCCTGAAAGTATATTATTTTCCTCTTCTCTTGCAAAGTGTGGGGCTTCCTAAGTTGTTGATGTGTGAAAGTGAGACAAGTCCTTAATATACTCAGTAGATCCAGTCTGTATATGCTTACTTTCTACTCAAATTGATTATTATTTTAGCTAAGGGTTAATCTTAAATAAATGTTCATAGATCAGGTTGTTTTCCACTTTCTGCCAGTGTTCAGGTCATTAGATGCTGGTCTGCAAATGAACCATGCAGATAAGACCTAATGTTAAATATCTAGGACTTCCTTATATAGGGAAAAATGCAGGAAGGATAAGAATCTCCTTGCTTCAGACCATAAGACAGCTATTGACTTTCTAACACTAGGAAGAAACCCTCTGAAGCATTTTCTGTTTGCCATCATCTGAAACAAGATGCTGAATTAGAAGCACAGTTGATCAGATTCAAAACCTCCTATGTTTCCACTGGCATAATAAAACTGCTCATAGCTGTGTAGCAAAATTGCTCCAGTGAAATAAAGCGTATATATGGAAACAGAAGTCCAGGTTCCTTCTAGCCTTTTACAAAAGGACATAGCATGTTTATCTAGAAAAGGGGGTTTGTTTGTCAAAGGACACAGGAAATGTATAACTTGATATTTAATTCAGTGTTTACTGTATTCTCAGTCATGTGCCTCTATACCCATATATTTTGAGGCTTCTTCAGTGAATTATTTCTGTGTTATTGGGGAGAAAGTTATCTAAATATTTTGAGTGGAATACTATGGTATATCTGAAAACTGCCTATGCTTTCCTATCTGAGGAAAGCATGTAGTACTGAGTAGATAAAGCAAAACTTCGTATTTATTTTAGATAATTTAGTCTCTAATTATACAAAAGTGATGTGAGAGAGAGACACAGAATCTGACCCAGAATTGTGACTAAAAAATAATAATATTATCCTAATTAAAAACCATATAAGAGTTTGTTATCCAGTCTCAAATCCCTGACAGACTTATATGGCTCAAATAATCACAGGATTTGCAGGCTAAAGATTTAGTAAACGTTACATGGAAAAAAAGATCCCTAATGAATTCTCAGTGTTTTTTAATATTGTGCMTCTCCTACAAAGATGATGGCTTTTGGGGACTCTTGCTCACTTATGGGACATGTGGGTCATTCGAAAGCTTGAATATTCATTATGAGATGAGCTGGAACTAGATGTGCAATATGTTTGGTTGAAAACGAAATTTTATGTAAATTCTACAGTGATGTTTTCTGGCTCAGTTAGAATCCATTCTACTGTTCATCTTTATACTAATAATGGTCTCTTGGGCTTCTTTTTAAGCCTCTCTGTATACTTTTTTTYCTTTTAAAATGAAAGATGAAGATCCAAAGGAAACAATTTTTAAAGATAGAAATAGAAACACTAGGTAAAAGGAATTAGCAATGCAATCTCTGCATATATTATGTGGAAATCTTCTGCAAAATTGCGGCTTGGAATTTTATTCCTAGGACATTAACCATTTCATGTTTGAACAGCATTGCTGCTCTGGTTCCCCATATTTCAAAAAACATTTGCATCTGCTTTTGATTTCTATTTCTGGATATTTTTGTAATATTTATTAAAATATTCCTTCTCCAGAGTGGTAAATCCAGTTCTCTGGAAGAAATAAAATCTGTGGCATAGCTCTGAAATGAGAATTAACCTTGATTACTACAGTAATTTACTAATCAAAACTGGAGACCTGCTAATCAAGCCTGAATTACCAGCTGCTTGATTTTTATAGTGACATAACCAAAATTGAACATTTGGTAAACAAGAGTCTTATTTATGAGGGGAAAAAATTGGCATATGGCCATATTCATCTTAATATATTTATCACTATATTGTTGTGATTTCCTTATCTGCTGATGTAGGCATCCCCCTTCTAACTTAACCCATCCACCTTACCCCAGAAAGATGAACACTGAATTTTAGATTACCCTAGAACTGGAGTCAGAGTAGGCAATCTCACATTTCAAGAGAGGTTTTCTGATCTAGCTGTTGTTTTTGGACCCAGGGAGGGGACYGACTAATGTATCGCAACAGCCTTATGTTATAGAGTTGGTTAGAAAGCACCTTGGAATAAAGGAAGCAGAAAACTGAAAACAGAAACGAGAGCAATGGAGAACTGCCAGTAAGCAGACAGCTGGGAAAAGCTGCAGGAGGAAATGGCAAAGAGCATCCATGTGGTGCTGGTGAGCCTGGGGCCGGAGCGGGTGTGGATGGCTCTGGAGAAGCAGGAGAGCAGGTAGAAGACCCAGGGGAAGTGGTGAGACTGAATCACCGAGGGCCTGACGGAGGAAGCCGCCGACTGCTCCTGTGAGTAAGTGAATCGCTCGTATAAATGGACAATGTGCCAATTATTATAGCCTATCTGATGAGCCTGGGATTTTTAACGTATTTGTCTGGTTTCCATAAGTGCAACTAATTTCATGTTTTTAATCATTTTTTTTCAGTCTGATTTCTGTTCATTTTTTCAGCTCCCAGATGGCATCCTGTATCCACTGACACAGAAAATAATTTCCCAGTATTTTCTTTAATGAATGACCTATTATGAAAAAGCAGGAAAAACCTGTATTGTACAATTCTTCCATAGAAAAATGATAATTAATATAACTGGAGAGAAGCCCCCAAAATGGGAATATTTTTTGTTGTTTGAACTGTGGATGGTATTTCATTAAGGTGGCTTGTGCATTTTTTTTAAAAATCCTGTTCAAATGATATTGTCATGGGTAATTGTGCTGTTAAAAAGGTAAAGAACAGAAACACAAAAAGATAATTTCTAGAATAATGTTTACAGCATGAAATTCTCAGCTAGTCAGGCTCTTTCCCATTCTCTGGATGTTCCTTTAGACCTAACCCCTCATTCTCTCAATTCTTAGCATAGAAAATATATACTAAAGCTAGTGCTGCTTCCATTTTTAAACCATCTTATCTCACAAACCTGAAATACTGTTTTTCCCTTTAAGTCTTTAATGTACTTGTGCCTAACAGGAATGAAGAAGCATAGGGATGAATTAAAACGCGTTGAATAGTTTATAGAATATTTAGACCTTGAAGAACGTGTGTATATAGTGACTGTACGTTTAAACACGACGCTGCAAAGCTGCAAGGAACCGCAGCTTAGCATGGGCCAGGCTCGCGTGCAGCCTGCACAGCCTTACGGCTCTCCTGCAGCAAGTGCAGTCCAATCACGTCATGCAGCAATTAGAGCAGCACACTTAGCTACTTGGATCAACTGACATTTCTTCAGAGTGGTTTTAAGTATCAGGAAAATGTGAGCAACTATAAGCTAAAACAGAGAGTGCTATTCCTAATGTTGTGTACTCTTGGCAGGAGGGACATCCATGAGGATAAAGATTCCAGATTTTAGGGGTGGATCCTGTAAGTACACTCAGTAGGCAATGACTTAGAACATTTGGAAGGCCAAAGAAGTGAGTGAAATAAGTGGCTTAGAGTTAAGCAAGAGGGGATATTTCCCCCCGGCAGCTGGAATAGGACTCTGCTCCACTCTGTTTCATGTCCCCRCTTCTCCCTGAAGCCATGTCCGTGCATCAGAAGTGCTCAGTATTGCCTTACATGTTTAGGATGACCTTTACACCCCATCAAAACCTCAGAAGCCCAACAAATACACCTGGAAATTTGGATCATTTCAGACTGCACTAGGACGTTACAGGAGCTCCGCAGAGAGAAGGAGCATATGAAGTCACTGAGGAGGGAGTATTTGCAAGGAGGGAGTGATTGCTGTGGAGGAAGGCCAGAAAAAAGGTAGAAAACAACAACAAAAGTGGCAGCAGAAAAACAGGGAAGAGGAAGCAAAAATGGTAACATGATACCATAATGCTTTACTGGCTCTAAAGCAAGGAAAAATTATGAAAGCATTCGTTTATTCATTTTCAGCCAAAGAAAAAAACTAGAGCATAGAAAGAGGCAAAAAAAAAAAAAAAAAAGAACAGAAAGTAGAACATGTGAAGAAAAAGGGCAGCAAAGGAAAAGGAAATTAAGAGAGAGGAGAAACAAGTACTGGAAGTAAAGGAGTGGATGGTGGGGGAGGAGGCAGCACAAAGAGATCTGACGTACAGGGCTTTTAGGTAAGTGAATTTTATTTGTATATGTCATTTCCTACTTTTTATTGCATTTCTCTGGCAACCATCCCACAGTTCCATAACCTATGGGTGGGTGGGAGGAGGTGGCTAAGAGGGCAAAATGGTAGTTTTTGGCAGAATATTGACATGACTTGAGTCAGGTCGTTACTTGAGGTTGTCATTAGACAAATAGTGAAACTGGGTTAATGGGGCAGGTGTTTATGAATTCTACAGGCTAGAGGAGGCTCAGTTTCCAAAACTGACTCACACAGAAAGCGAGAGGCCCAAATGATTCAATGCAGTGAAAGCGATGGTGAGCAGTGGTTTCAGCACCGCAGGGGCCACAGGGACCTATTTCGGATTTACAAGACGGTTCTCAACTGTCAGGTATGCTTCAGTCTCTTAGCAGCCTTAGGAAGGTGGATACTGCATAGGTTTCTGAATTGTTAACTTCCTTTTTTGCAACCATGGAATGGAAATAATTTTTTTTTAGTGCAAAATGAGATCCTGAAGCACAACTATGTRGCAAAACATGACTTTCATGGAAAATGTTCTGAACTCTGAGTCTCCATCTTTTCTGGGTACCTTTGTTTCTTTTTGCCCTCTGTTTGACTCTTTCCAGGCTTCTTTCTAATTATCTTGAATTTAAAATGGAAAAATTTCTAAAKGTACAGCGTCAAATAAAATGAGTTAGGATTTTTGAAAACTTTAGAACATATGCAATAGCTGCCATCCTGAGTCAGACAAAATGTCCATGTTGACCAGAGCCTTCTCTCTGAGAGCGAGAAGGAGCAACTGCCTAGGGAAAAAGTGTATGAACTCTGATATATCGCTTATATAGAGCAATCCTTCTTCCCCTATGTGCTTCTGCCCTCTGAGGATCGGTATCTTAGACATTTTGATTTGGAGGCTGGATCTTGATCATCATGTTTAGTAGCTAGTGATGGATTTCGTTTGCATGATTTCATGTAATCCCTTTTATGGTCCATTTACACTTTTGACCTCCACACCATCCTGTGGCCATGAGTTCCATAATTTCATTATGCACTGTAAGGATAAATTATTTCTTTTGTTTGTTTTAAGACTGATGCCTGGACATTTAATTGGGGCTCCTAGTCCTTGCATTTGTGGGAACTGTTGAATAATGGCTCTATATGTTAGAAATAAGGCTTCTGAAATAAAAAAGCTCTCTTGCAATTTTAAAGCCTTATGATCAGGCAAGCTCCTCCTCCTCCTCTTGCGAACCCTTCCATGAAAAAAGGAAAAATTACTAACTCCAACTGCAGCCTGATGAAATTAGAATTAATTAAAGCAAAAGTAGTTTTATGGTGTTCATACTGCACAGATAAGTAGCCTTAGTCTTATTTTATATCTCCTACTCCTTCTCATGTCACATCACAGTGCTATTGTCAGTTCCATGGGATGTGAAATAGTCTATTTGTAATGCCATGATACGTGGCACAACTATTAAATCATAAATAWAGTAATGGGAGAGCATGTTCATTGAGTTCTCTGCAACAGGAGGAAGGGGAAATGTCTGGCAAGTCTATTAAAAAAAATAGGACTTGACTTCGAACAAGACACCTGAGCATGGACAGGCAGCAATATACAATGGGGTAGACTAGGGTGTGAACTTACAGTTTCTCAGAAACCTTGTGTCGTGGTTTAACCCCAGCGTCAATTAAGCCCCACACAGCTGCTTGCTCACTCCTCCCTGGTGGGATGGGGGAGAGAATCAAAAGAGGAAAAGTGAGAAAACTTGTGGGTTGAGATAAAGACAGTTTAATAACTAAAGCAAAAGCCGTGCACACAAGCAAAGCAAAACAAGGAATTCATTCACTCCTTCCCACCGGCAGGCAGGCGTTCAGCCATCTCCAGGAAAGCAGGGCTCCATCACGCGTAACGGTCACTTGGGAAGACAAACGCCATCACTCCAAACATCTCCCCCCCCCCCTTCCTTCTTCTTCCCCCAGCTCTATATGCTGAGCATGACGCCATATGGTGTGGGATGTCCCTTTGGTCACTGGGGTCAGCTGTCCCAGCCGTGTCCCCTCCCAGCTTCTTGTGCCCCCCCAGCCTGCTCGCTGGTGGGGTGAGGAGCAGAAAAGGCCTTGACTGTGTGTCAGCACTGCTCAGCAGTAACTAAAACATCCCTGTGTTATCAACACTGTTTTCGGCACAAATCCAAAACATAGCCCCATGCAAGCTACTGTGAAGAAAATTAACTCTATCCCAGCCAAAACCAGCACACTTTGGTAATTGCCATGTTCACATGCCAACTCCCCAGTATCTGATGTAAATATTATTGTTTCTTTTCCACTTGCATCTGAGCTGTCTTGTATTTGGTTCTGAGTGAAAGCATGTGTATGGATGCTTGCTGTGGGGCAGCTGACATGCTGCTGCTTTGCACCCTGCTTTGACCTTTGGTAATCCAGTGGTATGCCTACACTTTTAGTTTCTCAGCCTCTTTGGTCTCTGTCCAGGTAGAGAAGGAGCCAGTAACTGTATCGGCTCGTATGGCACAGCAACAGGACAGGTGCTGAGGGAGCTGGTGGACCAGTCCTGTGTGCAGAAAGCGGTGTGGAAGGATCTGTTCTTTTCCCTGATCTACCGTATTTCGACCTGCGCAGGCCAGGAGTGGGTAAGAGAGACGATGTGAGGCAGAACCAGTGTTTCCATCTTCCTGCAGACTGTAGTTATCCACATGTCCTCTTTGCAGCATCTTCTAGTTCCTTGTTATTTGCATCATTCCGGTCAGATTGCTTTACAGAGAGACAAAGAACAGATTCCAGGATAAAATCAAAACTGCTCTGAAAATGCACTGTGTGTGGCAGTATTTGGAGCAGTGGTGAGAGGTTAAAAAAAGAGTTTGACCCTAACCCAAGAATCAAAATTAATGTAAGAGAATTTAATGCAACACAAGTGGTGGAACAAAGACTATTGGGGGATCTCATTTATATTCAGTTATGACAATCAATATCCAGCTCTTAAAAAGAAACAACAGTGTAATGGTTTTCACTTAATTGTATGAAGAAACAGGATAACTTTAAAAAATATCACAAAACATGTCACAAATCAATTGTATTGAAAATATATTAGGTTTCTTTAAAAAAAAAAAGATCGGAAAAGGAAGCAACACAAGCAGGAGGAGAGACGGCACACAAAGATTTACTTCTGAGTGCTACAAAATATTGAACTAAAAATAACATTAAAGATGAAATTTGCAATGAATCTCAAGCTGCTAAATTCCCAAAGGCTGGGTCTGCCAAAGGCTCTGTTGGTTTCCTCTGTTCTTTTCTGTCTTTATTTAAATATTTTATACAGTTGTCTATGTTCATGTGTAGTGCGAACTGTCATTTATATTTCAGTCCACTCTAAAATGGATCTTAGACTATCTCAAGCTGTGCACTGCAGTGAGTAGTTTTGAACTGAGAGGTAAGTTGAAGTGGTAGGGACAAATGAATACTGATATTTAATGTAGTTTTTGTGTACTTATATTTTGCTGTCATGTATTTTGCCTTAAAACTGATTTGTAATTTTATGCGTTTTGTGACATTATGATAAGATGTGATGTGAGTATGGTTTCCATTTAGCAAATACATTGATGTGTTTTTGAGTCAGAGTGGTTGACTGTGGGAATTCTGAATTCTGACCTTAGGGTTTAATGTTTARCAATAACAACATGCAAGTTTAGATCCACAGTCTTAAATGCTCCTCCCTGTGCGTTGGACTTGCCAAGGTAAACTTTTTAAAACAAGCCAGTCTTAAGCTTATTTCAGATTCACTTCTGTGATAGGCCCMCAAGGTGCTAAATATCCTCACGCCTCTATTGTCTTAGGAATACAGGGCACATCTTACCCAGAAAAATTGGGACTCACCATGGAGCTGGGTCCATCACCTTGGGATAGATCCTCCCACCCATCTGGTGTTGGGGGAGGAAGCAGAGAGACCTTTTATATCCCCTCTAAAGACAAATTGCAGCAGCCGTGGTGGCTGGAGCACAGAGAAGGCTTCCTAATTGGTCCCCACAGGGTGGAAGACACCCGAGCTGGTGCGAGAGGGGGTGCCTCCAACCCAGCACTGTCAGCAGTGGGCAGGGTGATGGTACCGATGTACAGTGCTCTGATCCCGAAAGGAGAAAGTGTTCCCTTAAGGGGTGGTGCTGCTATATCCTGACCTTAAGACAGTCCTGTTGCTGAAACCCAGTGCTATCTATTAGATTAGGTAAGAAATGTTAAGATATATTAAGGTGGGATTCTGCATTGGTTTTGCATGAGCATGAGGAAGAACATTAGTAGTATTGGACTCCATTTCATCAGTTTTTATAAAAGAGAGAATTCTTAAGAAATTATGTTGCTTTCTTGCTTCTGAACAGTAAGTTATACAGAATAAAAATTTAAAATAATGGCTATTAGATTAGGAAGTCTAAGAAGCTTTTACTACTTGGAAGTTTGACTATTAAAGAATTGATAAATTGCCACTGAAATACAAGCAGCTCTGCAATATGATAGATCAAAGTTCATTTTTTTCCTTAATGCAGAGTTAAGATGAGCAGGCTTACTTTTTGCCCATCTTCTTTGCAGATCAAAAACATTCCTTTCTTTTTATTTGAGTGATCGATTTACCAGAAGAGCCCAATGTATATGTTGTGACTGTAGTAAAATACTTATTCACAAGCTTTTTAGTAGTAATACAGCATGTTGGCATTATGCAAACCTCAATACATCTCAGCACTGCTGTGGGAAGTATATAGTATGTCTCCTCCACATAATACAGATGCAAAGATAATAATCATATTTCATAAAGTAATATTTCTTGAAATATTTTGACCACATTATTAAAAAGTTAACTCTTCTAAATAGTGCTTCTACACTAAGTTAGCAGAAAGACTTCAGCATGTTGTGTTTTAGTGGACTGTATTCCATAGAAAGGACTCAAATGACTGAAATGTAAACCTTGGAAAGACACTTTAAAGTCATGGCTTTTTAGAATATATTTGTTGCATGTCAGTGTAGTTATAAGAGTTTTTCTTTTTTGTATAGGCTTTTTTGTGTATTAAATACCTATTATTATTTCATAAGCATGTCTAAATCCACTCTGTGATAATTTGTATTTTCTAAAAACCTTTTAAATTAAGTAACACTAAAATATGTAATGAACATGCAACATTAAACACTTTTAAGGGCAGAAAATATGATCATATCCTTCAGCAAATATTTCTAAAATGTGTGATTTCCAACCCACTAACTTACAAGTAAGTTGTGTAAAAGCTGAAGTTGGTAACAAGTGCTTGTACATCTGGATGATTGGGTGAATACTGTCTGCCAGTATAGCTGGAGGAGATCGACATTTCCATTTTTAAGATCAGTTCCGTAAAGAAAATCCTTATGTGGGTGTCCACAACTTGGCTGCTGATCTTAGGTCAGACACAGTGTGTACGCACTGCCATAGCACCCATTGTTCAAAGAGGAGGACAACCCTGCATGTGGCCTTATGAAGGTTCAATCCTGCAAAATGCTGTGCAATCTGATCCAGCAAAACACTTAAGTGCATACTTAGTTTAAAACTTAAGGGACAATGTATCAGTTAGATATGTACTTTGCTAAAAGATGCAGGATCAAATACACATATACCTGAAGGAGGTATATAATGTGTGAAGATAAATTTTATGGGAAAACATGTATAGATAGCTAGATACAGAATTAAGGAAACCTTCGATGTCAGTTCAAGGAATACTTACATTTACAGTATTTTGTTTCACATTAATCCTTCAGTAGTCTACCACAGTTTGTATCTGGCCATGAAATTTTCATCTATGTAGTGTCTTTCTTTGGAACGTAAAGATTTACAGTCTCTGAGCCTGGTTTGGCTCATCTTGACGTTGATGACAGAAATCCCAATTTTACTCTCAGAGGGCATGATTGGACCAGTTAACATTTATTTCAGCCTTGCAGAAGAACATAGTGTTTATTTTATATATAAAGTATGCCAAAATAAGATAAAGAGACTTCATGAACATTGCACACCAAGTCAGTGGCACGTAGTAGTAGAGCTAAGGATTCCTTCCTTCCTGATGCTCACTTCCTTGCTTTATACTGTGCTTTTGATAATGTGTCTGAATTCCCATAGCAATATTATTCTGGCACGTGATAATGCAATAGTTTTGAAATATGCTTTTCATGTGATGTGTGAAAACATAAAATCTATAGATGTGCAGTATACATGGATAGAAGAATTCATATTACAATATGTAGCTACAAGCATAATAAATGGAAAGTGATGAAAAGGGAATCTTTCTACTGCTGGGATTTTAAAGAATTAGACAAATGTGCGTAGTTCAAATAAGGCAGAATATTCTGCTTCTTGTCATAGAAAGAGCGATGAACATGTATCAGAAGAGAAAATCAGCTGCCGCTTGGTAAGTACCCTATGATTTTTCTTGACTGCTGCCATTTGGGCCCTACCAAGTCCAGTACTTACTGTGCAGATCAGGGATGCTAGCTCCTTTTTTGTTGTTCTCTCTTTTGAAAGGACAGTCTGTCTTAGAAAAACTAAAACTATAGCAATACAATACCACCTCTTCAGAAATATTTTATTAATTCATTTGCTTTGCAAGCGGGAGCTAAATCAGCATAATTGTGAAGTTAATTCTTGGTCCAGTCTTTTTGTCTTGAAGGCAGAAGAGAACCCCAGAAAAGTGACATTGAGTGCTATTTTTCTCTCATTTTTTATAGGCAGTCTTTGCATAGTACAATATTAGGTGAAGCAAGTCTTTGTAATTTATATATTTATGCTAGGTGGTTTTAATTCTTTTTTTTTGTTGTTACTGTTTTAGTAGTAGTAGCAGTAGTAATAGCAGTAAGTAGTAGTATTATTGGAAGTTCCTCTGTAAGGCTCTGTACAAAGAGATCATTAAAAGATAGCATTCTGGAGATGATGCTCTATCTAACTGGAATCAGCAGGACATAGGAACTACGTCCTGTACGATGAATAACAAAAGAAAGGGTAGTTTACATTCTTTGATACATTTCTGCTCGATTAACCCCCAGTGGGATTTTACCCCTCCAGTCACATTTTTTTGTTCCTCTAATCTTCTTTTGTATTTGCTCACTGACCCCAAGCATGTATTTGACTTGTGACCCTATTTCTGTTAATAAAATACAGGCCATCTGACCAGCAATCACACCAATGAACTACAAGGTGATGATTACCTCATTGTAAATGCTAGGAGTTAGCAGCATGCAGCAGTGTGAGGCTGGTGGTTGGGTGGGCTGAAGATAACCAACGAAGGCAGCATGAGCAATTCTGAATGGTGATTTCAAAACCAAACTAAAGATAATAAACTCCTTCAAAATATGTAATACAATCCATAGAAGAACTGCATATCTCCTTATGTATTGTTCAGCTATTAATTAGTTGATAATGTTTAGGGGATTATGGCATGACAAAAAATAATTATAGCTATAATGTGGAAATTTTCAGTATCTGTATGGGTGGTAGCTTATAAAATCAAAATTACCCTATTTACATTTTGGGTTATCAATTATAATTATATGCCTCATGAAAAAATACATCAGCACTCAGTGGTAATAATTTCAGTATAGTGTTTTGAGGCTAAATTAACACTGGAAAGCATAGGTGAGCTCTTTCTAAGCAAAGTATTATTTGCTTTTAAAGCACTAGCAGAAATGTAGAAATTTTTTTTAAAGAAATGCATAGTGGTGAACTTATTAGTGCTTTCACCAAATCCTTAAACCATGAATCTTACGAAAAGCACTGTTAATTGTGTGTTACATGAAAAAATCATGCCAAAGCCATTTATCAGATATGTAATCTGTGGCTCTGTTTTGTGACAGGAAACCATTATTTCCACTGAAAAAACAAATCCGTTAAATTTGAACTATTAGATTACAGCAGGGTTAAGGCTGCTTCTGTGCTGTAGAGTCACGTCAGGGTCACAGCCCAGTTCTAGAGATGTACTGCAAGAGCTTCATATCTGATTAAGACAAAAAACTGATAAAAATGTAATGCAGACTAACAATATGGAATTATCTGATGCAGTTTGGGGGGATAGGGGCAGGGGGTATAACATCATTCGGTTTATTTGCATATGTTTGTTCTTTCTGCTGAAATCAATCTCTTTGAAGGAAGCAAGAAAACTTTAGAAAAAGAAAATATTATTAATGCTGGTAAGAGAACACAGAAGAAAATCTTTAGTAAACATTTCTTTTCCAGGGTTGATTATCATTCTGTCTAATGTTTATTTTCATCATTTTCTTTGATCCAAACACAAATAATAAAGTTAGCTCCATTTCTTTGAACTAACAAAACTATACTGTGGCCAAATTTGGAGCAAATTTTTAAGTGGCTTTTTTGTTTTTCTCCCAAGCCACATAAGAGATTTATAGAGTAGATACTTGCATAACTCACACCCCCTCCTATATAGGAATGTTTCTATGGCTAACAGTAATGTACCTGCTGTGGGCCTCCTTCCGACTTTATTGAAAAGGCTGAGGACTGTGCGCGTCTGGGCGCGCACTCAGTAGCAGTCAAGGGAGCACCAGTGGGTCGGGGCGCACCCCGCTGTGTTATGAAAATCGCTACAGTTTGCAGGGATCGACTGTGGCTCTGCTGGGCTGGCTGCTGGGTTGTAAACCCAGRACGTAGTCAGTCCGCCCTCACTGCATTCACTACCCAAGCCTACGTCACAGCGGGCAGGCAGAGAGGCAGGGCAGGGATGGCAGAGGATCGGGTCCATGCCTGTCAGGATCTCTGCACAAGGGGGGATGAAAAGGCCTTGTTACTGCTTCTCACTTCTGGGCCAGAACCGAGCAGCCAGAGCACAGGTTGTATCTTCACAATCTTCTTCCATCAGAAATTTGACAGACAAGTGTGTACTGTAGACTTAGAAACAACTACATTCCTAATATAAATATTACACAATTGTAAAATACATACTCGTACTACAGTATGTAGTGCTTAGGTCTACGTTGCTGGAGGTGTTTTAGTCTGTACGTATTTAAAAACCCTGCCAACTCACAGATCTGCTTAGGAAACCAAAACCACAAGATCATCTCAGGTAAGGCTATTGACCGTGTCTCAGAAAGCTGTCCTCTTGTGTGCCTGGCAGCACCTGCTGGGGTGATGGTCAAGAGTCCGTATCTGTGATGGAAAGCGTATATGTCAACCTCAGATTACAGCCAGCATGTATTCTGGCTGTTCTGTTCAGCCCTCCTGCATGCAAATATTGTCTCTGAAATTGGTGAAAGTTATGAACAAAGACTACAACATCCAACTTCAGTCAATCAGCTGCAGAAGAGCCATATGCTGCATAAACTCGCTGTTTTTTTAAGTTTTTTGAGGATATGATACAGAAACATGAGAGATTCTCAGGTTCTCTAAAACTTACTATTTTTTTGCTCTCCCATTACATTCCTGTGTTTGTCCCACTGCTTAGCCTAGCTGAACAAGGGCATCCGGTCTAATGATTGATTGCCTCTGTGAGCAGGTCCAAGTTTCATTCTTAAATCAGCCAGCATGTGGTTGATGACAGGGACAAAGCCAACCCTCATCACTCCCTAAGCAAATCATCTTCCCCTTTACTGTACACTTCGACCAAATTATGATTTCACCATTGAAATAAATGTCAAAATTTCCACCAGCTTCAGATGGATTGGGATTTGGCCATTGGCTTTTAAGTGCAAGTGGCCTGTTAAAGGGCTTATTTTTAAATCAGGAGGTGTGTAAGTGCTTCAAGAGATTATAAAAATAGAAATGAATACAAATAACATGAGGTCAGGTATTGCTAAAAAATGTCATTAGAAAATGGACATGTTTAAGGATAATTTGGAACTAATCCCAGTGACTGCAGGTGACTCACACTTGAGCAAGAATGAAAATTTGGGTTCTGAACTGTGTAGAACAGTTTTGGCTGAAACTTTTTACTTTTTTTTTTTTAATACATATAAAAATGCCAAATAGAAAAAACAGTTGTTAACTTCTGCAGTTTGTTCCGGTCAAAATAGAGTACTTCTGGTCCTAGAGGGAGTCCCCAAACGGTAACTAAAGGCTCCTGCCTGAATGTACGAGAGCCCTTCCCTTTAACAGAAGATCATCACAACTACAAACACAACCAAAAAGCACTGCTTATTTAGTTTCTTTTTTTTCTTTTTAACATTATGAAAACAGAAATACCAGAACTGATACTGTAATTATTGTGCAGTTCACTTTCTTATAAATATACTTAGGAATATGGGACTGGAAAAAACATAAGCCTCTAGGCTCTATTTCCTGAATTGCTGGCAACCGTAGCATAGGTACAAAGCCCACAACGAGCCCACAGTAACATCCACTGCAAATGTCCCAAGGAACATAGCTAGAAAAGTTAGAGAGCTACGGAATACCCATTTCTTGACGGAAGAGTGTGAATCAGTGCACTTCCAAAACTTATGAGCTTTACATTCTTACATAATTTTAAGTAAAAATACACAGAAGTGCTCACGTGCTAGAAAAAGCTCTCCCTATTTCTTGTTACTGAAAGAAATGGGACTTTGGCATGTAGAAGCAGAGTCCCTTGTATTCCCTAGTCCCTGAGACTGCATGGCTTGCTGGATAATTCAGAGCTAAACACAAAATTGTGCTCAGCGTTCTTCCCTCCTCCGTTTTTGAATAAATGTTTCTACTCTGCATWTCTGCAAATAGGAGCAGAAAGCCTTGTAGACAAGTGTAGTAACATCTGCCTGAGTCTGCAGAAGCCTGAAACAGCAGCAATGAGAGATWTAGTGCTTGAAAACTAAAGATGATAGCCTATATCATGCTGAAAACTCAGCATGTGCTACAGCTCAAAATAAATGGGAATCCATGTAAAAATAAATAGTATATGGATTACTGTAGTGATGGCTCCATTTTAGGGGGGTTTGCGTTTGTTTGGGGTTTTTTTTAAATATTCAATATAATATTCAATTATTTTTATATTCAATTAAAATAAAATATTTGCATTTATTGTGATAACATGCTTTGGCACTGGTCTGGGCCTTAGGGGGTGTAAAGCCTTTGTTGGGCCTGGCAAAGCATGTGGCTGATGTCCTAGCCTAGCTACCTTGTTGTAAGATTATGTTCGTCTTGAAAATTCCTCTTCAAAATGACTGTCCAGCAGGATCACTGTGCTCTTCACATCTAGAGATTGAAACATGAGTTGTGCCTCAAAAATCTTGCTATATAGTCCCACGGTAATTCTTCTTCCTTTATCTCCAGTAATTTTCCTGTGCTGGTTCTGGTCTGTTCCCTTCTGCTCAGCAGGGGGTGGTTTTGTTCTTTTTCTTTGTTGCTATTAATTTTCTCACAACTACTATCTACTATATTCACATAGCATCCACTATGAAGCTACTAAAATAGTGTTCAAGTATATGAAATCCCCCATTTTAAAACACTAATAAAAGGTTTTTACTGAATAAATACATAAAGCTTCTCTCAGATCATGCAATAAGGAAGCCGAATATAGAGCTAAAGTTCCTAGAACTTGGGAAGACAAAGGAGCAGTTTACTAAAGAGCCTTTTCCCAACACTCAGAAGTCTGACAGTCCTTAGAGGAAATAATAAATCTTTCTTTTTGTCACTCTTCCCTAGGTTTCTTTTGTTGTTTAGGATTAAAAAAAAAGAAAAGTGTAGGTACTACTTACAAGGCAGCTTCCTTGATGTTTCTGGTAGTCCAACCAAGGGACAAGATTGTGTGTATAGGAAGGGGAGATGAACAATTCATCCTGTAAAGGAATTAAAAACAAAAGCGGAAATCCTTTGTAGGAAGAACAGTGGTTGGGATTATAGCTGCATGCTTTCACTAATGACTTTGCAAACATTTAGCCAGAGATAACCTAGAAATCCAGTTGCACTTTATTTAATATTCAGATAAGGACCATTCACCTGCTGTTAAGCTACAACATCTACAATCATTCTTTGAATACTGATAATTATATGAAGCAGACTCCCCTAGAGGCTGGTAGTCTAGTCTGGATTCACCTGGAATACAAAGATGAATAATATTGCATATTACATGCACCCAAGTAGTTGCAATTTATAGAAATGTCCATTTATGCTCCTGAAAAAAAGATGTGTATTTCCCTAGGGGTATAGTTTGTGGTGATAAAAACCTGTGTGGGGGACTGTTTGGACTGTAACTCCTAGTGTGCCTGTTGTTGATTAATTAATAAACAAATAAATCATTATATTTAGCCAGATATCTCACTAYAAGACTATAATAGAGAAAAAGTTAAAAAAGAATTTTATGTGCCTCGCCATAAGGAAAGGTTACTCAGAGACACAAGAAATGAGTACTAGAAGTGGCATCCAAATGGCTCCGAGTAGATATGTGTATACATTTTTAAAAGCTGAGTGGCATTATGAATGTGCTCTCTCTGCCTCCTCCTTTCCTCCTCTTTCTCCCATCAGGTGCCTTGTCCTTGTTCTCCCCTCTCATTTGCTGATGGCTGATAACACCTTATCTCCACCAGGGAAGCAACCGGGAAGTTTGCTCCTTCCTCACAAGACTGAGGGTATAATTAGAACAACGCACCTGCTCAGTCCTCCGGTGACTCAGTGAGTCTACATCCATGTCAAAATCCATGCTGTGAGGGTAATTTGATCATCTCACTTACTTTTTTCATATACTTTATATGAATAAACCACCAGAACAAGCCTCCGTTGAGTTGGTTCAGTTTAATCTCGCAAATTTGTGTCAACCCTTTGTTGCCAGAAGAATTTTATCATTTGATCTCATGATTACACTTTAGTAGACTTTAGTACATATTTTATTTCACTCTCCAGAATATAAAATTCCATTTTGTGTCAAAATCTTCTTTTTATTATTATCTATTTATATGTCAGTGATACTTACAGGCTTCAACTGAGATCAGGGTCTTGTACAAGACAATACAGAAACACGCAATAAAAGATTCTAGTCCCAGGAGCCTCGTAAGCTAAATAAAGGCTGGGAGAAAGGAAATATTACCCCCATTTCACAGATGGGAAACCGAAGATCTGACAATCTTTCCATACAACACAGTGCAGTGTCGTACAGCGATACTGAAGAGAGAGTTCTGAAAAGCGACAAAGTCCAGAATCTATGCAAAATAAAGGTGGATTTAAACCCTATTCTACTGGCAAGCATCCATGTAAGTTCAAGTAAGTTATAGATATACACTGGTATCATTTGCACACTGAGCATCCCAAGGCTCCCTTGGCCTTCTCTATGCTTGTGTGTCTCCCAGCCCCCCCTTCAAAGGCAAAAGACACCGTTTTCTGATGCTGCCTTCTTAGGCTCGTAAGAGTTAGTCTACCACTGCTTCCTCTARCACTTCACAAAAATTTACCTCTAGCCCTGTGATGCCACAGCGGTGTCAAATCTCTCTGACTGCAGCAGCTTCCAGGCTCAGCAGAGAGACATCAAGGGTCTGTTTGGTTCTCCTTCCCAACATCCGAAGGGTAATGTAAYTGTTTTGTCCTTGAACAGAGCCTGGAATCTCCTGCATTAGAATACCTTTCCTCATTTAATCTGCCTCTCCCAGAAAAGCCTGTAAAATCCTGGGGAAGCAGTAGCCAACAGAGGGTATTCACTCAAGACCAAGCAGCAGAGCAGCACTTTGGTATTCCCTGAAGACGTAGTAGAAACAAGTGGAAATGGTAAGTTCGTTGTCTTCCTTTCAAGGATTACTAAAGATAGAAGGGGAGACTGCCAGGAATGAGGGTGGGGGTAGCAGTTTGCACAGAGGTGCTTGTGTTCCCCTCAAATCTGCCAGACTACTGCAGACATTTGCAAACCAGCCTGCTGAATTTGGTTTGCAGAACTCTGTGAGCTAAACTCTTCACCAGTCTAACTGCACCACTATAACATTGCCTTTTGACTAAAAACCAGTTCAGACTAATTGTCAAGGATCAGATAACAGGAAAATATTTCTATTTGACAGTCTACTATTTTTCAATTGTTCCTCTGTTACATATCTAAGTAAACATTTGTTCCACTTATCATTTCTGAGCAAAAGACATGAATCATTTGACTAGTAAAACCACAACGACAGCTGTTGCTTATTAGAAACAGTCATCTTGTTCAAGGGCCTGCTATGGAGGAGTTCTTCAGGAAACTGTTTCTGCTTTTAGTGCTTTACAGTGCAATGAAAGCAAAGTTGCAGAAATCAGGGCATTTTTATTTCACTTATGTGATTGGCAAAACACACAGGCGCACACATACACAGAGCAATCATTACAGCTGAACTAGAAGCCCCCAAGAAACAGGAAAATACTCATTTAAGAATACCACTAATGGTATAATACTTATGTTCTTTGACTTTGTGATGTTTATGCAGTTCTCTGTAATACAGGTCAAACAAAACTGGATTTAAGGGTCCCTTTGTAAATAGGTTATAGTGTTTGGGATTTGGGATTTTTGTGTTGGATACAATATTTATGCCAGTTATTATGCATGTACCAGAAGAATTTTTCACCATTCATGGTTTCCCGAGGTCTCAGTCACAAATTAATTCTGGATTCATAAAATCCCTAGAAGCCAGTCATCAGTGGCCACTACTACATTACTTTCAGATAAAGCTTCTCCAGCCAGTGGTAGAAGAAAAAAAAAAAGAATCAGTTTTAAAAGTCTGATCAGGATAGGAAAGCCAAGGAGGGCAACTCTACTTAACTGCAATAAAATACTTCTTAAATTAGTGGAAACAAAATAGAGAACAAAAACTGGACCACAAGGAATTCAAGAACAAATAAGTGAAACTGAGTCAGGTTAGACATAAAGATTTTTCCCTTTCTAGAGTGCTGGTTCAAAGGCATTATAGAGCATAAGGGCCAAAATCTGATTGTTTCTGTGACCTGTATGAAACAAAATTGTATTAAACAGAGGCCTAACAGATAGGCATTTTATCAGACAAAATTGCTGGAATGGTATACCCTGTATGATGCCCTTATTGTCAGCTTTGAAGGGAGAAGCCAAAGACTAAATGAGCATAGAGACTGCACTGATCCCAGCAGAGCAGAGGGGAGGAACATTGGCAGGGCAATGTAGAGATGCTACCAAGTAGTCTGCTCTGCAGTTAAATAGGAGCACTTGTGGCTTTGTGGCTGTTGCTTAAATACCTTTCAGAAACACAAAATTCATTTGCAAACTTTAAAGAAGAAAGAGTAAAAAAAAAATTATAAATATGGATTGTTGGATTACAGCAAAAGAAAAGAAAAGGAAAGCAGAACAGAAAAACAGTGGAGAGAAGCGTGTCACTGAGGAGGCAAAGCTGAGGTTTATTATAGGTTAGAAATCTGCAAAACTGTCACCAATTCAATAATAGTATTCAGTGAGGTTTCTAAAGATCATATCCTGCCCTTCATTCACCCTCACAACACTCAGTGTTGGGAGTCAGCACTTTGCTGCAGCTGGGTATTTATAAGTCATTTGTTCTGTGTAACATGCCTGTTCTTACTAATCTTAGTCAAGTAAGTAGTCCATCCTCATGTGTCATCCCACGGAAGTCAAATGTGCTATTAGCATAAGTGATGATTACTTATCTGTGTGAGGTCTTGTGAGGTTGGGTCTTTCAGCATCAGTATACTTGACATGGCAGTCTTTCTATTATAATTTAATAAAATGGGGCCCAATTCAGTTCAGAGGTGCCTCGAGGAATAAGCTGGACTTAAATGGTGCTTAGGCCTTTGACTGGACCTCTGCAAACCCTGAATTTCATTGAGTGAATACTAATTACTCAGAGGGGGGGTTATTAAATTATAGACTTGGTTCTTCAACGTTGCTCAGAGCACGGTACCTTCGCGAGTGCTTGAACAAGGTAATACATTACACACTCTGAACACACTCAGAAGAAAGGTCTGGTAAGGCTGCTTTCCTTGGTAAAAACAGGGACTGCAGAAATGTCATTAATAAATAGTTCAGAGAATTTGTACATGTTGATGGGTAAATGTCACTCTAGAAGAATACTGTGCACTAAAAATGGACAGTGTAAGACAGTGGCGAAAACTGCATCTCACAGCTGCACTGAAATGGAAATCCTTCTTCCAGTCAGGCAGATGGAAAAGGCCTAATCCAGAACCCTGTGCAGTCAGTAGAAATCTCCATTTTGATGAGCTCTGCATTAGGCCCTTCCTGAGCAAGCACGCTTAGGCACCCTTGATGCATCCTAGTCTTGGATGATTGTGTACAGTAACGCACTTGGTATAACATCTGTAAAACGAATCAGTTACCCGTAATCAACCACTTGGTGCAAGAATGAATCAATCAGTTCATTTTCTATGCCACGCACCTCTCCTAAGGAAGAACTCCTAATTGCTGCATGGATAAATCAGCAAAAGACATCAGGCATGCTAAGCACATGATTTTAAAGGGTTACATGTATTTCTAACAGCTGATATTCTCCCTCTTTTTAAATTTTTCACACCTTTTTGTTCTTTACCTGATTTCTGAGCCACTGCTAGCCTCAGTGACTCCTGTATTCTCTCTTCGTTCTAAGATCCTACAGCTCTCGTAGCGTTTAAATCTTTCGTGAATAGCAATTCCTTGTGACCTTTGTGACCATCTCCTTAATTCATAGTTCTCTGATTCCCAAACTGTAATGGACGTAGGAAAATTTTGGATCATAATTTCCTAACCAACGAGCTCTTCGTTCTGCTTTTTGTTACATGTGATCTGCTATAGTTACAGAGTGCATGAGTAGTCTTCTATGTGACCCCAAAAGTTTTTTTTAAAAAAAAAGATATTTGAAAAAGTCTTAATCAGTGGTACAAAAAGTATTGCCCAGCTGTTAGATCCAGAGGGTGTGGCACACTACATCACAAGTAGTGGACCCATTATAACATTTGATCCTTATCTTTGCTTGCTACATCTGTTAAAACAATCTGCTGTTTGTATACCTACCGCACTTCCAGCTTTCCAACCAGGTGTTTGTGAAGAATTGCATTTATTAATTAGTACATAAATAATTTGCCAAATAATGTCTATTAAAGGCATCTATGCAGGTCAATCCTGTAAAATCACACATATAAAGTGCGTTTTACACAATGCATCATTTAGACTTTTGGTGAAAAAGTATAAGTGACTTTTTATTATGCAGATCTGGATAATAAATGGCAAACAGGTCCTCACTAAATTAACAGCAAAGAATCATCATTGTCAATATTAATGAAACAGTGCTATAAAAACTTTTTTTATAGTTGTCTGGACAGCATAAGTTTTTCTCCTGTTAGATTTAAAATCAAGTTCAGACATTTTCACAGTTTAGATGCCTTTGCTGTCTAATGCCCTCGTACAGCCCAAGAACATGCCCAACTTCAGCCAGCTGTAATCCATATGAAGTCAATAGGACTTTCTCATACAAAAATTAAAAACCTTTGGAAAAAGCTTGCTTAATCAGTTTTTAAAAGATTTCAAGATCTTTATATGTCCACCATTACGTTTAAAATAAGCATTTTTTATTTGCTAGCCATCCAAGGACTTGATTTTTTTTCATTTTCCCATTAGCCTGGCAGTTTAGCCAGTAGAACCCTTTTATTCTTCCCACTGGAGTAGCACAAAGAAATTCATTTGATTCCAGTGGATAGTAGTTGATTTCATTATCATATTACAGAAAATAAAGATTACGATTCCAAATTATTTTGCCTGCAGTCCACACACAAACCATGTAAATGGCAATATGTGGAAAAGTTGACTACATCATAAAAAATTAACTTCCTGCAAGGATTTTCTTGAATTGGTTTCAAAAGAATCTGCTGTTTGGCATCTTTCCTGTACTGAATTTCTGGAGGGTAACTGCATTATGTGCATGTGTAACATGCAAAAGGAAACATTCACTGAACTCTTTCTTTCTGCTACCAAATGTAACTGTAGCAGATTGATTGTGTTTAAGAGAGTTGCCTGAAAGAAAAACTCTATACGCATATAAGGTTATAGATGTGTGCATTGTAAGATAAGCACTATCAGAAGGTGAAATACTATTCTGTTTCACTTACTGTTGAGTGACAAAGGTTGCACCTAATGATAATTTGAATATTCTGCCAACAGTTGGTGATATTCTGCCCCTGCCTAAATAAATAAATAAATAAATGTTTCCATCTCCTAGAGCAAATGCCCTGTAAGTCTATAGAAAACAAATTAGGAATGCGTTATTCTCAATGAAAAAAGTCTCCACGAGAGCTATAATTTTATTTTTTTTAGCGCACAGAATAACATAAATCAAAAGAAGCAATAGTCTACCTTGTGTTTTGACTACTTTGACCCTCTTCAACCCCTGCCAATTTTTATCTCATTTTTGTTTAACTTTGTACATCAGAGTTTAATTTTAAACCTGGTCCTGAAGACAGTGATGTATAGGGTACATCAAGTATAGCTTAAATTACCCTCTCCCCAGTGATTTGAAGTTGAGGGGAGGGTCTTACTCCGCAGCAGGGTGGGAAAGAGAAATGGTCAGATGTTGCCCTTTGAACCTGACCACCCTCAGCTACAGAAACATTTATGCCAGAACATCATTTATTGATTTTATTATATTTTAGGATCTCTTAAAACTGTTGGTGAAGTTTGCCGTATATTAATTTTTGACACACGCATATAAAAACAGAAATATGGGTTGAGCAGAAACTATAAATATAGACAACACTGCCCAATAAACTTACATCCTTTTGCTTATAGGTTTCTATTTCAGCTGATCATTCCGAGCAGCCTGTCTTTGAAAATAAATGTTACCCCTCTGATAAGCTAACCAATTTGAAGATTAAAGCTGCATTTGAGGATTAAAGTTTTTCTTATTTGATTATTGTTGTGTCTTGTAGCAGTAGAAGATAAATATTAATAAAATGTTAAAGTCCAATTCTGCTCACTTTACTCACGTGAGCATTTTATACCATGAGACTGAACAAATTATGCAGGATTTGGCCCTTAAACTCAGCATTGACTGCTCTGTTTTCTCAGTCCACTAAGAGTAAGTCTCCCGTGAAATGTTACATGTACCCGGCAAACTCATGAACCCACTGCTGCCACATAAAACTCGCACTGACGGGGAGCTCTGAAAACTCGCCATCCAATTATATACCACAGAGCTATGTATGTGTTTTTATTGAGGAGAATAAAAACCACAAGAAGCGCTCTACAACAGACCACAAAATGGGTTTGGCACCTGTGTCTCCTCGGAGCCGAAGTTTCGGAGTTGTGTTATCACGTGGCCTGCTGACCCCGGGAGAGCAACGCTGACCTTGTCTTACACGCAGAAGTCTATTGCTATGACTCCCCTGAGAGCACAAACCAGCTGCAAACTGCTGCAATGATTAACCCTTATGTGTTGTAGATGTAACATCAAGTCATGGTAATAAAGCTTTCACTGCATAACAGATCTCTTGCTTTGTGAATTGTTGCTCTTATCAGCTGCACTCTAGGATGTTATCCCTTTTCTGTGAAGCATGACTGCCGTGTTGTTCACTGGAAAGGCTACCAGATCTATGAAGTCTGTGATATTTATTCAATTGCTTTGGAGAATAATACAGAGAATACGCTTTGTTTAAGCTAAAAATGCGGTGTGTGAAAACAAAAAACCCATGAAATACTCATACATATGAAACAATATATTAATTAAAATCCAGAATGCCTGTAGCAGATTTGAATCCAGGAACACCAGATTTGCTATAACAGACAACTGCGTTGTTCCATTGAGTCCAGGCTCCTGTTTGTGGAAGTAATTTATACCTAACATTTTGTAAAAATGCAAACTCTTCAAGCCTGTGACGTACCTGGACAATTACGGAGTTTTGCTGTTTGGCTGGAAACAGAATGCTTGTAGCAATCTGCACTCACCTCCCCAGAACATAAGCAGTATAAGTCTTATTTTGTCATGCACTTCAAATATCAGACCTAATTCTACGCTTTCCTATTTGCACAGAAGCCAACAGGAGTTTTCAGTGTCTATCAGCCTATAATCCAACCTACAGGCCTGTGAATAGGGCCCTGGCTTCCTCAGAAACGTGATGTCTTTTATCTCAGCGTGCTTCCTACCCTCCAGCCCTTCCCTTGCCAAATCTATGGCCACATCAAGGCTGTGAAAGAAAAGGTGACCTTAATGTAAGCCACGGTATGATACGATACTATCTGCTTTAGTCTGTAAAGAGCCAGAAACAGAATCTCT
Organism: Oceanodroma leucorhoa; assembly: GCA_030449065.1. Lineage (NCBI taxonomy): Eukaryota > Metazoa > Chordata > Aves > Procellariiformes > Oceanodroma > Oceanodroma leucorhoa. Next base: position 8,485,834 of record JASVER010000007.1, on the reverse strand, counting down.
GAGAGATGGAAGCTGCTGTGTCTATCACAAGGACTGTCGCTGCCCACAAGTCGCTGTTTCAGAGGGACTTTCCAACGTCCCACCAGCCAAGCAGAGTGAAAAGGATTTGTTCAGTGTATCCACCCATCGATGCAGCCACTGTGTATGTTTTAGGGGCACGGGCCTGCCGGTCCTTGCTGTCACTCCTGTCTCCCTGCAGCTCAGAGGTTGGGCAGACCAAGAGCATTGCAGGGCTCTGTCCACAGCTCCCAGAGACAGTTTATAGTTTTTATACACAACCTTCTTCAAAGGATAAAACCAGCTTCCAGGTTCAGGAATTAAGAAAAAAAAATAATCCCCTTGGTATAAATAGTGAAAAAGTAAATTCAATTTAAGGAAACAAAAAATGGTTTCCCTAAAAAAAAACTAAGGTGTTACGAGTTTTGGGAGGGGCATTCAGATATTGTAAAATGTGATTGTGAAAGCCCTTGCACTCTTTGGGAGCATAGTAGACTAACGTCACCTGCTGAAAGCAGGTTGAGAAAAGGTATTTGGGAAAACTTTTTCAGCTCAGGAGTGACTAGGAGGAAGGCTGCAGTGAAGATGGGTTTCCTTGCAAGATTCCCTGGTGTTCAGAGGGAGYGGGTTAGTGCCCTTCGATAAGAGGTGAATTAACACCACTCTGTGGTCCATGACTCATCCTTTTCTTCACCTCTTTTAATCCCATTACTTCGGCTTGCCCTTAACGAAATAGAGGCCGATCTGCAGGAGCCGTGCTTGGGCTGGCCTTGCCAGGGGCTGCACGAGGTATTCTTTATTCCTCACCAAGGAAGAAGCTGCTCTGGACTAGCGATGCTTTGCTGTTTGGTATCCGGATTCATCTGCTTGAAAAACACTGCAGATAGATAGTTTCATTGCATAAATTAGGCTAGACAGGGTTCTTCCTCACTCATTAGCACAGGGAGCATTTTCCTACAGGGACTGCAGATGAAAGCAATGAGTTTATTCCTCTCTTTCCCCACCTCCCCCTTCATGGGCATATAAGTGTTGTTATTTTAACAGCTGTAGTTAAAAAAAAAATCCTACCAAAAACTCTGTGAGTCCTGCTACAGCAAATACAGCTAGAAAGACAGTAACAAAACAGTTAACAACTCCAAAACTGGCAGAAATGGGGAGAGGCAGTAACTTCACTTACTGCCTTATCAACTCCAGCAGCTCCTGCTTTTCTCTGAGCAGGTGCTGTGGTCTCCCAGGTGGAGGCTATCGGCCTCTGAAGGAGCAGAGGTGGCCTGTTCCCTCTTGAGGAGGATGGGGAGGGAAGGGTCTCTTGGTGATGGCACCTTGCGTGCTGCCTGGCTCCTGCAGGTGTGAGCGGCTGGTGAGGAGGAAGAGGAGGCCGTGGGGTCCAGCTGCTGGGGKGCTGTGCCCTTGCCCCAGGGGCCTGTGTTTGGGGAGGCTCTGTGTGGCCCTCCATGTCTCATCCCTCCTCTGACTGTCACTCCTATTTCCAAGGTACTGTTGCCCGAATATTTGGTTACTCAAAGGGGAGAAATAAGCAATAAATTTACTGAAATTATCTTGAGATTATTTTGTTCTCTTGTGGGGTTTCTGTGTGAAGGGGGTATCTAGTCTATTAACTCCCATTAATATCAAACCTCTACTATTAATAGGATTTGCATATGGAAAGGAAGAGGATTGACCTTTAAATTCATTAAATAAAGCAAATTTTAAAAAATAATTTTAGTTAAAAGCATTAGYGTGATGAAAAATACAAAACAAATACATAGACATCAGTATCTGGGCGTTCGTTAACGCTAACGAGCAAATTATTGCAGGGGAAGTTTGCATCATTGGAATACATATTCCAGCCTCCATACTGATATATGTGTTGCGGGGTTATCTTTGTATGGCTCCTCTTTCAGAATATATTTTCTTCTTATAAAATAGCCTCTTTTTAACTCCCATTGGGGACCTTCTTATAAATGAGGAGCTGTCCCTCAAGGGACTGGTCTGGCTAGAAAAGTGTGTTATTAAAAAAAAAAAAAAAAAAGGTATATTAGAATACTAAGCAATATAATTAGCTCATTTCTTTGGTTTTTTTTTTAGAAAATCTTWAAAAAAATGTATAGCAAGTTTTAATTAAACGTATTCTCTGGATGTTTGAATTGTGTAAGAATTAGAAAATCCTGTTGTATTTTAGCGGGATTAATTGCATCAATTTAAGGTTCTCGCTCTAATCTCCGATATGCAGTCAGGTATCACCACTCTTCTTGCAAAGCAGCTACAGTTGTGAATAAGTGATGTTTGCCCACATAGCTGGGGGCACAAGCTGCCCCTCGGAGGGGCGTTCTCAGCCCATGAGTGGCAATGAATGTAGTCATCTCTGAACCTTTTACATGGGAACAAACATAGGTTCTCTATACCAAAACTGGCTAAATACACAGATTCAAAATATTATTGCTCCTAATAATAAATATTGATTTACATGTGCTGAAAAGCTTCTGTTGCCTTCACAGCAAGTAGTCTAAAATATAATTAGATTAGTAATGTTTTTACCACCATATTGCTTTTTGAGTCTGATTCTTGAGACACCGATGTCCAAAGGTCTCGATCTCTGGCATCACTCTGCTCTTAACCCATCCGTGTCTCAGCTTTCTGACATAGCCCTTTGTAAAGTACTTTGAGATAGTCAGATCAAACTTGCTGCCGGTTCAAAGTAGTATTAGTCAGTATTTTGTGCTATTTTGTTATGCAGCTCAGTCTATAAATTCAGCTATTTATTCTGTTCCTGTTCTACCTCAGGCCCCCACAAGTGGAAAGAGGTGAAACCGTTCAGGTTATTCTTCTCAGAGCTCAGCTAATGTCATCTGCTGAATACAGCTCTAAACATCTGAAGTTGGTGAAATTAAATAAAGTGCGAGCATCCTTTGGTCTACCGCTCTTTGCCTTTAAAACAATTACTCATGGTAACCTTAACAATAGTATATTAAGGAAAAAAAAATCCTCATAAAAKAATTTAGTGTTAGGATGGAGCTCTGCCTGATATTAGAACAATTATGGAGCAGATGCATCCACTCTGAACAAAGTGACCTTTTCATCAAGTTACAAAACATTAAAGGTTAAAGAATGTTTGAAAGGAAGTTAATACTTTTAAAACATTAGAAAAAAACCTGCCATTATTTCAAGACCTGACCAAAACCAGTGGGAAACTGTAAGATGACTGTTTAGGCACATCCAGTCATAATTTAAGCGACTCTTATTATAGAAGGATATAAGGTATTTTACATCRTCTGTTTTATTTTAAAATTAGAAGTGCTTTTTCAGAGAAGAAATGAGATTTGATAGGAATAAATACCCAATGAAAGAAATCTGCTCTAAAGCTGGTTAATTGCAGTTTTAAAGTCGCATTTCTTTCTCTCCATTGTGTACAGATGACACGAGAACAAAGAGAGGGAATCAATGATGGTGTCACATTTTCTCAGTTTCCACGTTTCMTCTGACCTGGATGGTGCAAACTCCCGTCACGAGCACGAGAGCGCGGAGCTGCGGCTGCCGCCCCAGCGCTCCCCCTCGCCCCGGGGAGCGCAGACCCACGCTTACAGCAGGGACCTGCCGGCGCTTGCGGGGCCGCGGCTCCCGCTCGCACACCGCCCGCCTGGGCGGGGGCCTGCCCGCCGCAGGGCCAGCCTGGGCCGCCTCCGGGGGCGCGGAAGGCGGGCGCAGCCCCCGGGGGCTGCCCGCCGAGGGCTGCTGCAGCCGCCGGCCGCCTCTGCCGCTCGGCCGCCCCGGGGCGGGGGGGTCGGGGCCTGGTTGCTGCCTTGTCGGGGCGGCTGCGCCCCAGCAGCGAGTTTTTATTAATTTCTCTCGGAGAAGGGGTAGGGGGAGGATGCTGGGCGCCGGCCGGGTCCCGCCGCGGCAGGGCCGAGGCCAGCGCTCCGCGCCGGGCTCCGCGTTCCCCCYGCGACCGGGCCGCATGTGCGGAGCCCCGCGGGGCGGCGGGAGGAGCGTGGTTCCAAGTCCTGCACAGGCTCTGCCTCATCCGGGTCCGGTGCTCTTCGTACATAATAAATTTAATAGAGCCCTTCTAAACAGTAGTTGCTGGGCATGCTGGGGAGCGAGGATTTACGACCCGGCAGCCCCTCTATGTCTTTTTTAAATGCCCGTTGGCCGCGTGCCACGCCGTGGCCTACCGGCCTGCACAGTTTCATTCCCCAGATCAAAGACGCGCGTCGAGGCGCGGAGGCGGCGGGCGGGGGCAGGCGGGGCGGGAGGCCCGCACCTCCGCGCAGCGAGGCGGGCCGGGGCCGGGGCTGCG
>JASVER010000007.1:8441275-8474076 GCA_030449065.1 Oceanodroma leucorhoa | reverse complement strand
CCTCCTCCGCCGCCGCCGCCTCCTCCTCCTCCTCGGCATCGTGTATGCACAGCAACAAAAAATATATCCCCAACCCAGCCCTCGAGCCGAGACTGGAGCAGCTCACCGGATCTCTGGGGCTAAAGCAACTCTTCCCACCCCCGCGCCCAGGCAGCCCCCCCCCGCCGGCGCCGGCGGCCGCAGGAGCTCAGCATGCCGAGGAGGAAGCAGCAAGCGCCCCGGCGCGCAGCAGGTACGAGAGCCGCCTTCCCCGGCCGTTTGTTTCTCCTCTCGCTTTCCTCCGTCTCTTTCATAACCGCTTGCCAGCGGGCTGAGCCCGTCGGTCTGTACCGGGCTCCCTCCCTGCCCCGCTCCCCGCGGTCGCAAGCTGCATGCCGTGGATTTTGCAGAGCAACTCTTGGTCTGGAGGCACAACACTGTGGCGTGGGGGGATTTTATTTTATTTTATTTCATTTTCCTTGGGGTGGCAGGGTTAGGGGCGCATGAAAGCTCTTTCCCTACTTTGGTATCCACTTTGATTTATTCCTAACTCCGCCGTCGCCCGACTCAGTTCTGGGGGCAACACTTTGTGAAAGCCAGGCGGGTGTTTGCAGGCTACATGTACACGTATGATCTGTGTGACTCTAGGCTTGGGGGAAGGAGGCGAATTTTGTTCATTTCCAGCCCGTACTTTGGCACCTACTTTGCTTCTCCCTTACAGTCTCCATCCCCTTCCCTGACATGCAAATGGTTTGTGAAAGCCAGCGAAAATACTCTTTTTTTTTTTAAATTGTTTTCTGTAAAAAGAGGTAGGATATGTATAAATACATGGCACGCTGCGAATGAAGTGGTAGGGACAAAGTGATTTAGAGGGTCCACGGTGTTACTTGAAGATCCAAACCCAGAACTGGCTCCTTCGCTCAACTTTTATCTTTTTTTCTCTTCCCCTTGTACTGCACTGGAGGTGTCTGCGGGACAGACAGACCCACCTAGTTGGTCACTTTCTTTGGCAACCTCTTCTGTTAATCCCATAGATTTCTTATTTATGAGTCCAGATGAGAAGCTGCAAAGGAAACCAAAGGGGAAAAAAAAAAAAAGGGTCTGTGTATTGTCAAATGACTGGCAAATGTTTCTGATAGTGCCTTTACAGTTTCCTCCATTTTTTTTTTCTTTTTAGAAATACTTTTCGAGCCTTTGTCCTGGTGAGATTTTTTGTTTGTTTGTTTTGTTTTCCTTATGCCAGAAATGCCAACTCCTGTTAAACTTAGGCAGTATTTTTCTGAAAAGCCAAATTGAAAAGAAAACAGTAAAAAAAAGCCCCACATAATTTTACAGTAATCCTTAGTTGGGGATATGTGGACTGGAAAAGGTTTCCTTGGCCTGTTGCCATCCTTGATTTGATGGCTGATTGATCGCCTGTCATCTGGCTGCCTTTGATCTATTCATTCCCGATAAACATCAATAAATCACTTGCCATGGTAACGCCAGACTCGGTGACGTCACACGTGGCCTGTCAACTCTCTGTCAGCACAACTTCAGGGGCTCCTGGCTAGATGTGCCACATAGCCACACGGACCAGGGCTTCCAGAGGCACGGGGCTGGCTTAGATGGAGGAGCAGGATGGAGGTTGGTTAGGGACAGATTTGGGGGACCAGCATGTAACGCCTTCGTTTGCCTTTCACAAAGGAAGGCTCTGTACCGAGAGGCCGGGTGTAGAAGTTTTCCAGAGGCTCCGTTCCATTTCCAGAGGCAGCGTTATTGGTAGTGCGTTTGTAGTTGTGCTTGTAACAACTTGAAGCAGGTAGTCCTGCAACTTGGTAGGGCGTTGTTAGAAAACGGGCATTCAAAAATGTGACAGTGCTTTCTCACTGTCTGACAACTTCTCAGAGTGGCGTGGTTTGAATTTAGTAAACAGCAAGGGAGTAATACAAATTGTAAATAATTATGTCCACATTTCCTTTCTTCTCTTCTTTGACATATACATGCATTCATCTAGTACTTTTGAAATGGAGAAACAGACTTTCTAGCAGTCTGACTCCATATACTAACAGCTAGAAAGTTTGGAAAGTTTTGCAGTACAGTAGTGGTACGATCTAGCAAACAATATTGTAGCCAAATACTTCACGATAATATTTTGCATTTCTGGCTCGTGCCATCAAGTAACACTTTTCAAATAAATTAAAAAGGTGACCTTTTCCTAATACTCAGGAAATTCTATTTTGTAACATTAATTTAGTCCTGCAAAACCTAGCTCTTCCAAGTATTTGACATATTCGACTGTGCTGTATGTTGGGCTTTCTGTAGGCTGGAGGAAAATGTTTCTGCACTAAACACACCTTCTAAGGTATCTTTTTTTTCTCTCTCTCTACCATTCTCCATCTCTGCCTCCTTTCTCAAGTGAATCATCCATGATGTGTGATCTATCTTTCATATTTAGAAGTGTAATCTCTTTAAACTTTTAGATTTTTGATAGCCACATTAAAAATTTAGTATTGTGTATAATTGCTTCCCACTGAAATGCTGTTTTATTGGTCACATTGGAAATGTTACTTTTTCTAATAGCAGTAAAAGCAAGGGCTTTTTTTTTTAACACCTTAAAAAACAGCTAAGAAATAACAGGTTAGTTAAGAAATATTCATTACAAAAACTTGACTGCAGGACTAATAGGAGATGGAAGAATGGTTTTGCTCTATCAAAATGACCCGTCAAAACGACTTTGTTTCATATTTGATTTAATTGTCTCTCTCCTGACAGGCACATTCATCAATAGCTTAATGGTCAATCAGAAGTTGGCAGAGTGAGTGCTTTCATTCTTTCCCATACACTAGCTTTGGCTTTACTTTATCAAAATGCCTCTGCCTAATGGATATGGGGGATGTAGAATGACTGAAGGGCTACTTATTTGAGAAGAGTGAAAAAACAAGAACATTTATGCTGTTGATAAGTGCATGAAGATAAATAAGTCAGCTGTATGAGGCATTTTATTTTAAGACAGAAGAAACTTACTTTTTTTTTTTCCTTCTTTTTGGCTTCAGAGCTGTGAGTTATAAGGTTCATGACTGCTTTTGTGGCATACTGAGAGTGATGACAAATTGATTGCTTGGTACTGAGAGAGAAAAAAAGGTGGTGGTGGGGGGAGAATTAAAGATGTCTGCTGATTGGTAACTCAGGAAATCCAGTCCCCAGCAACCTTGAGAATACTCGAGAATTTTTTTTCTCCAAACTGAAAGGTCCGCTCAGCCATAAAAAAAGAAAAGTTGTTTTGCCAGCTTCATTAGTGTTCACCTAATTAGCTGTAAACCTGATGGATTCCTGACAGCTTTAATGATTGGAGATGACAAGCTCCACGCAGTGTCATCCAGCAGAATTAGGTTTGCAGCTAGTTTGATGTAATCAAGTTGATATTACACAGTCCTGGTTGCCTTTAGTTGTGCATTAACTCAATTTTCTGCTGCAGGTGACAAATGGGCTTTGGTACCTGGATAATCATGTCATAGGAATTAGGGCCCTTTTAATGGTCTGGAGTAGAATAACAACAACAAAGAACTCTCAGCAGCACAGAGCTCGCAGACATAACAGACAGGTGCACAAATTCTTTATGTCTAGCCCAAGTGCTAACACCACACTGTGGAAGACTAAAGCTGTCTCTGAGAATCAAGAATCTGGAAAAATGATAATTTTGGTTTGTTAGCTTTGAGAGTCAGGTGAATATCATAGATAAATTTGGGAGGAAGAGTCAGGGGTTGCAGTTTTATTCCTCACCTGTTAAAGCAAGAAGATGGTCAGAATTGCTGCTCCAATGACTTGTGTCATTTAAGTCAGGAGGAAGAAGGTATTTACTGGTTAGAGGCTACTGTCTAGGAAAGCTRAGATACTGTATTAATAGAGGCCAGTCTTGTTCATGCAAACAGTAATTATCTATCCTTAAATTATAGCTTTCACTCGCAGCTTTTTTAGAAACCTATTTAAAAGATCAAGAAAATGTACTTCCTGCTGACAGAAACGACTTAATACATATTTTGTATACATATAAAGCTCTTCTGAGGAGGGATTGGGAACTAATGATTTGTTGGAAACTAATTTACTTTTTTTTTTTTTAGATTGAATAAAACAATTACTGTTTTTTAGACCCAGACAACTGCACTGAGTTTTCAGCCCTCTGGAAAAAAACAAACAAACTTGGGCCTGTGGTATTTTTTTTTTTTTTTTTTTTTTTTTCTTCTTCTATAGTAGGGTTTAAACCCTAGAAATAGCCTCATACTTTTTGGGCTCTTCACAACTTCAGTGCTTACATTCAAAAGGTGCACTTGGTCTGTGAATACTGAAATACATGACACAGATTTTTCAGAGATGTGGAGCCCTTCCACTTTTCAGTGGACTTCAGTGCTCCTGCTAGTTCCCAGCCCCTCCAGAGCGAGGCTGGGAGTGCACCACAGAAATACAGATGCAAGATGGCATGCAGGTTGTGCAGCCGGATTTCCAGGCAGCTCCGACTTCAGGAAGTTGAATGCTTGCTTTAATTTATGGGAATTGCTTGCAACTACATACATACCCCAAAAGTAAATGTAGCGATAAAGTAGACTACCTATAAAGGTACTTGCAGTGTCAGCCCTTGGTATGTTATTTGCCTCCAAACCTGCCACATATTTCTCTGTTGGACAGAGATTCTTCCTAGCAGCAAGCTGACAAAATGATTAGTTATGGCTGTCCTCTGCTTTTTTTTTTTTTCGGCAAAGTGTGAGGAACAATGCAAAAAAGAAAAAGGGGCATAAATATAAAAAGCCTGATAGATTCCCCTGAATATCTGTCTGGAAAACAGAATTTTCCAGAATCAGCTGCCATTTCTCCCATTAGCTTGACAGCTGTCAATTAGGGCTTCAGTGCTCTCCTGGGCCACAGTTTATTGCGTGCAGTTGATGTTGTCATTTTGTTCTCGGTTTTGCCTTGAGCACTATCATGAGCAGGAGTGAAATAGTCAATAACTGATGTATCAGCAGTTATTTCTCAAATTGGCTTACAAGTCTGCATTTTTCCTCTTTTTACTAAAGATTGTTTTGTAAAGTGATTAGAATGAATTGTGACTGCTGCAGGGTTATGGGAAATGCAGTGAAGCTAGGGTGAGTTAGCAGGATTAGAGTGGGTCCTTTTTGTCAGCCCTGTTTCCAGGATTAGTGAAAAGTGTACAGAGAAGATCACCTTCAGGGTGATGCGTGGGGTAAATTTTTAAGTGTGCTATGTGCACGCTTATGTAGAAGCATATGGTGGTACAGAGTGAATGAAAAGAAATAATTTGCCAGGACGTAAAGTAACCTTACGTGTTATCTTTCTGAACAAACCTTGGCACTGCTAGTTTTACGGTAATAATCCATATTTTAATCCAATGTCATGACCGTTTCCTAGCGAATCCAMATACAGATTGTCAAATTTTAATACAGCCCTATTTACAAGGTGCTGCTAGTAGATCCAGTATTAAGATGCCTGAAGTGTTGCATTGTCAAGTAAGAGTGTATGTATATGTGTGGTTATGATACAACACCGAAAATAACATAGTTGCAGAGCGATCCTGTGTTACCTTATCTATGAAATACTTCAGCATCATTTACTAAACAATCTACCTCAGGTGTTTGAGTCTGATTTTTTTTTTTTTCCTTCTGTGTGTGTGTGTGTGGTTTTTTTTTTTCAGTTACGCCCAAATTGTGGTTTATCAGCCTKAAGTTAAAAATGAAAGGTGAATACAATATATTGTATTTGGTAACAATGATATGGACTGGTACATCCAGACAGATAATATGCAGTTGTAATTAGACTGAATAGACAGGCATTCATTTTTAAATTCTTTGACACATGCATAAAATAGTCATATAATAAGATAAGATGACAATTTTATGTTAGGTTGATAAAGTGTCCCGATACATGCATTTAAATGTCTGTAAGCCTTTTTTTATCCAGACAGATTAATTCTAGTTTCCAGCATTTGCAGTTAGACATTAAATTAATTTTAAAAATCCCACTAAACAATGGTTGCGTTGCTTTTTCTTTTTTTGTGTCATTACCTAAAGCAGGAGGATTGAAAAAATTTATACAATTGATTTTTYTTGATTTCAACATCTAAAAAAAAGGCATGAAAATTGGCTCAAAGGATTTAAAACATAGTCCATGAGAGACTGTATTGTAGTTTTCTTAAGTATAATAACGCAGAATAGAACATTGTCAGAGCTTGAAATTGTTTGTTACCATTTTCATAAAAAGAACTGTAAGAGTTGAAATAAGTAGGGCTTAATTTCAGAGACTGCGAGATTCATCCTACTGCATTTTCTGATTTTGCTCCTGAAAGATATTTTGGTCATCTCAGTAGAGAGGCAATCTGCAGAATTTAAACACTTCTCATTGCAAGCATCAACTTCAAGATATTTCTCAGAAAATGTTCAAAGGTTTTTTTGCCYGGGGGCAGAGGGAGAGTGGGGAAGGAGTTACCAGAAGATCATAAAATATCTGAAAGCTMTTTGCCAGTGCCATTACCTGGCTTGTTCGGGCGATAAAGGTGCGACTCTTCAAGAATAATCTAAGTTCGTATTTTAGACTTAATTGTAAATTATTAATTAATCCTGTCAGGACACATGTTATTAATTATGACTCTCTTTTCTTCATTCAGAACAGCTGTTGGGAATCGCGTAAGTTCACTGTATTTGTTGGTGTGGGAGTTCACCAAGGAAGAGCTCTCCATCCCCAGCCTGCCTTACCTTTACCTCCCATCCTCTTCATACTGGGGATTGCTGTTAAACAGCTAAGCTAAACTTGACAYCGCTTGGAATAAATACAAGTTTTGAAGTGATTCAGTGCGCTCGCAATTAGCGAACATTTTTCGGAGGTGGTTTTCAGGTCCTGTCCGTAAATAATTCTTGTTTTAGCAAGAGTGTGTGGTGGCGGGGAGGTCAGAAGGGCACCGACCAAGCTGTAGTGGGGGGAAGCAGAACAGTTTTCGTGCCCGTCCGCCAAACTCCCGCCAAACTTAACAGATTAGCATAGAGGAAAGAGCTGTTTTATTATTCGTTTGGAATGATTCAAATTCATTTACTTTTGATATTTCCATCATTAAATTGAGCCCTCTGTTTCAGTTTCTTATGTGTTCTTTGCAGAGTGCATGTTGCATAAAATAGGCAATTTTTAATGAACAATTTAATGTAAATGGGTTCTGAATTTAAATTAATATTAATGAAGCTTTGAGTGAATTTATTTTGCATACGTAAAGGCTTGTAACTCTTTCACCCATACACTCTTGTCTTTATGTACTAACACATTGGTTAGGTGAATTGGCTAGTTTCCATATTTTGTGATTAAAAAACTTTAATGGATTTTACATGGATATTTGTGCTAGTGCAGCTTTAYGCAGGTTAGTATCTCTATTAAAAATGTACCTGCCTTCATATTCAGATTTTTGTAGTTAACATTTTACTGTGTTACCCCACCGATTATATATATTTCTTTCTACTTTGGTTTCGCCTTTATGCTTAGGGAAAAAATTATTCCAACAATAGTCACCACAGTCAAGATGTTTTCTTTCTTTGGCTTACCTCTAATGCATTATGTATTTAGGAATGATGGGATGTTCTATAATTAATTCTGTTAGATGTAATTGCTATAATCACTTTGATGCTACACATAATAAAAGTAATATGGTAAGCATATGAAAAAATATAAACACCTTATTGTAACACTTTATGTAAAATTCTTTTTAAAATCTTGTTTAGAGCGGAACCTCCGCTTCCGTATTTTGTCAGAGCTAACATTTATTTTAAAGTATGTTACTTAGGAAATGAATGAATTTTAGATATTGAAAAGATTTTGACTGGCAGGTTGTCTTATATGTGTGCGTGTATATCTCTGATTCTGCACTATTAAAGATGTAGTTCATTAAGAAGCCAATCGTCAGCGTTGCTACAAGTGACACGTAAATATCGTCATATATCTCAYGAAATAAGAGACAAATTTGTACATTGTATTAAAAGCCAGTACATAGTAGATAACACAGAAGTGAAGTTGTACAGCCGAAAGCTTCTTTGCAGCGCAAAATTATGGGAAATATAAAATGTATGAAGGGTAGCATGTAACTGGAGAGGGAGTTTTTCAGGCATAGTCCCAAGTGGGAAAAAGACTATAGAAGGTGATTCCCCCCCCCCCTTTTTTTTTTTTTTTTTTAACAAGTAGCTTTGAGTTATTGTTTGCAAACACAGTTTTTGGTAGAGAGGAAATGAAAAAAATATGTGCAATGGGTTAAGCTGTGTAGCTGATATCCTTGATTCTGTAACAAAAAATGTTAATATGGCCATAGTTCTTAATTAGTTGCACACCATACTTAATGCTGCAAAGGTCACTTGGTTTTATGGTCCGGCTTTGTCTATGAATTTGTATGTTTCCCCCCAAATTTATATTTCACTCTGCCGTATTTTCTAAGCAATTGAGTGTGCAAATCGTGGTTAAAATGCAAACTAGAAACAAGATTAGAAAAATACGTTTAGCGTGGACAAAGAGGAGATTTTTTCTTTTTTTTCCTAGTGTTATTTTCAAATAATGCACAGCCTTTGCGTGGAGAGCAGAAGTATTACATTTAACTTCTGTAAGCTGAACAAACAAACCCCGACCAACCTCTCGCTGAATTGTTCTGGGGAAGAACAGAACAGGGTGCTGTTTCTGAGTATCTCTGGGACTGGGCTCGGTGCCTGCAGTCCTTTTCCTGCTAGGTCAAGCCTGTTGCTGGAGGGCCAGATCTCAGCAGGGGCCTCCTGGAGGCTTGGCCAGGCTGCTCAAGACTGGCAGCCATCAGTCATCCATCTGTGACACAGAGTCTGTTTTTGATGGCAGGGATGATAAAAGGCCTGGGAACTGTATAGGCCCTTGTAATCAGGGCCAGTGCTGACATCCTTCTCAACTTTGACAGCTTCTTCCTTTTCTCTCTTCACCGCCAAGACTGTCTCAACTGCATTTTTTTTTTCCTCTCTCTTGTTTCATGTACTTGATCAGTCTCAGATGCTGGGAATTATTTTTTTCTGAAGGGAGGGGGAGTGTTTCTTTTGGTTTGTGGGTTGGGCAGGTGTGAGAGGAAGTCTGTTTTTTTTTTTTTTTTTTTTTTTTTTTTTTTTGTACTGTAGGCCTGTTGCTAATTAATGTTCCTCCATAAGATTCTGTCGGAGTTGAGTAATGTTTTTGATCTTTATGCCTGATAACTGCATACTTAATGAGATTTCAAAGCTGTGAGTGCAGCTCCCTACAATTATTGACAGATGCCTTTTCTTTGCCATTGGGTTCAGCTTCATAAATCCTCCTGCAGTAATGAGGTTCAGAAGTGCCACCCTGCCAGTGAGCTAATGAAAGAGGGGGGGAGGGAGGGAACAGCTCATGCCTGCCTGACACATTTTTTTCCTTTAAAATTTACTATGCAGATGTCAAGCTGTGGGACGATTACTTCAAACATGCTAATTTTTATCTTGCTTTTGTGTCAAGCCTGCATGCCATTTTTCCCCCCCAATAATAAATAAAAATAGAAACCTCAACCTATTTAAATTTTATCATGGATCATAACTATTGAAGACTTTGATATATGTGTGTTCTTTTGCAGTTTCCAGTCAGTGGAGCAGTTTTTTGAAATCCGAAGGGCAGAGAGAGGATAAAAAAAAGAAGGGGGGGGGGGGCAGGGGGGAAAAGCTGCCTCGGCCGCACGTCGGCCTGCCCTAACCGTGCACTTGAAACATCGGAGATTTCATTTTAGAGTTCTGAAACTAAATCCTGGTGGAGAATAGCCGCACCATGCCAAACAGTCGATTTCCTTTTCAGCAGAGCCATACATCACTGACCCACCCTTCCCTCCCGACAGAATGACATGTGTCATTTATCACACGGGCCCTGCCAGGCAGCGCGGGGGGTGCGCGGGGGAGCTCCCTTCCCAGCACGGCTGCCTTTCCCCCAGCGCAGCCCGGCTGCGGCGCGGCGCCCGGCGGGGAGAGGGGCGGCCGGGACGGCGAGAGGGGGAGCGCCTGTGCTGGGGGGCTGGCGGGGTGACCGGGGAGGTTATGGTCTTTCCTATTATCTGCTAAGCCGCCCTGTGCAACCCCCTGAAGATTTTCCCCTCCTGTTTGCTTTCTCTCTCACTCTTTTTTTTATTTCCCTTTTTTCTTTTTTCTTTTTCTTTTTTTTTTTTTTAAGTTTGGCAGTTGGGACAAACTGGCTGACACGTATCATTCAAGCAGCACCAGCTTGCTGGGGGTTGTGTAAATGAATCTGGGAGCTCTTGGTTTCACATGATTCAAACGTGCATTATTGAAGATGGATGTTCCTTAAAAAAAGATTGATGATGGATATCAGGCTTATAGTGCCATTTATCATTTTGAATATTATTTAGACTTGCCGTGTAAAGCTGTAACTTGAGAGTTGGATGAGCTGGGACAGAATGGAGGCCTCGACGTGCACGTTGTGATTGATGGCTTTGCTTTCTCATTGTTTGTTACCAGATACTAGCTGGTCATTACAGGAGTGCCTTACAATTGTTTTAGGGGCTGGATTTCCGTGTGTGTGTGTGTGTGTGTTTGTATAACAGAGAGAGGGACGGGCAGAGACAGAGTTAAGTTTTTAGTGAGAGCATTTCAATAATTGTAAAGAATGTAGACAAAGCTATGGCCTGTGCAAGAATACAGGCAATCTTTTGCGTGAATACAGATGCATGCYGTATGTAACACTAAAATATAAGCAGGACTGTAGCTGCTCCAGCGTAGCATTTCAGACATTGCCAGTTCCACTATAAAAATGTGCTTTAAAAATGTGCTTGTGAACAGATTAACACAATCCAGCTTCCTTTTGCTAATAGGCTGCATTTTGGTCCCATAATTGCAAAGAAAACAAAGTTCTAGAACATAATTATTTCAGCGTTTACATTTTTCTTTTCCGCCCACCCTCTTCACCCAGTCTTGTGAATCTTTGAATCTTGGCATTCACTTCCAGGTGTCCAGGATGCTCCTGGAGGTGGACAGTCTGCCCATGTAAATAGCAAGGGCAATGCCTTCCCCTTCTGAAGCGCTTTTGCTGGAACCAGGACACCCCCACCTGCTGGAAGAATTAAGGAAGCAGCTTTTTATAGGCAATTAGATCTTGTCTGGGAAGCGCAGGCAGTGACTATCAGGAGATAGACACTCCAGCAATAGAACAGCTTCAGCAATAGGTTGCCAGAACTTCAAGTGATGGGGTGTTTGTGCACAAACATCTCGGGACAAGTGTGATACACAGCCCAGTTAAACTTGTTCTGAGTTGACGAACTATTGAATGTTTCTTGCCAGGCCCGTCATACAAAAATCAAATGATTGACAGGAATGATAGGTAAAATTAGACGAGAATGGCTTTTTGTTGAATCACTCTTGAATTTGCACAGGTGGATGGTATTTTTGAAACACTGCTTGTAACATGAACTTTTTCTTTGATTGTGCCCTCCTAGCAAGAGGGAATTATAGCAACATTTAATAAACAGCATACAGCATTTAGGTTAAAACATTTCACAAAGTTTTATAGGAACAAGTTTTTCAGAAACCTAGTGTTATCACTTCTACAAATTTCGGTACACTCAGTTACCAAAAGTAAGACGAATTCAAGTTTATACACTTCATTCAAGTCCAACATCATGAGAAAACCCTGAAAAAATGTAATACTTTCTATAAAGCCTTCAACAGTAGAAGGTAAAACTTTGATCTCCTACCCCTGCACTTGTGTAACACAGTAGGTAATTGAAGTACAAGTGCTGGAACAATTGTAAACACACCTTGATACAAATGGCATCTTTGCATTCTTACTGATTAGAAAACTTTGCTATTAATAGACATAAAGTCCATTTCAGGTGTAATTGGCAAGGAGCTGAGTGCACTCATGGGAAGAAACCTTGTTTTGTTTTTTGTTCGCTTTTATTCTTATCCCTTTTTTCAGTTTTATAGCTGGAGACATGATTTATTGC
The DNA here is from genome assembly GCA_030449065.1 of Oceanodroma leucorhoa. NCBI lineage: Eukaryota > Metazoa > Chordata > Aves > Procellariiformes > Oceanodroma > Oceanodroma leucorhoa. The sequence continues at coordinate 8,462,111 of JASVER010000007.1, read as the reverse complement.
AGCCATCCATCTTTGGGGCTCATCCATCACATCCTGGTTGCTAGGCAATCATGGCAGCAGCTGTTTGCTTTGAATCAGACAGAAAAGTTGTCAATCATCAAAGGCAGGTGAATAGCATTAGAAACACGCTATTGTCAGACGGAATAATTAATCAAAGAGAGAAAAGATAATTAAAAAGATATGACCCTTGCAAGTACTTGCTCTGGGTTGCCTGGAAAAAAGAAAAACTGCCTGGTCTTTTCTAGACACTTAAGCAGCTGAGGGCTGATAAAATATGCACTCTGCAGTGCATAGTTTTTAATTAATTGAAAAAGGTTCAACATTCAAAGACGATGCTGGAGAAAAGTCTGATTATGAGCAGAAGTAATATTTATTGTTTGCATGAAAAGCTTGACATGGAGTTCTAACTTTCTGTCACAAATCCCCTGCATGCTTGCACTAAGCCTCTTTCAGCTTTACTATCTTCACTGGCAGTTACTAGAGTGTGCAGTTAGTCTGTCCAAGTGAGGGTCCTACGGCTTTCATCCAGCCTTTTCATTCTGGGCCACCTTTTCAGTGTATTGTCTCATTCGCTATCCTGTATAGCAGCTATCAGAGTTGCACTAGCTCTGCCATCAGCAAGGCAGGCGAAGCTTGACAAGTCCGCAGTATTGCTCTTCATTCAGTATAGGAACGATGTTGAGGCAGTACCTATCTCATTTCCAATCAGCGTGTGGAGTAACAGGCTCTTGTGGGCTGATTCCTGAACCCGATTTTCCAGCAATCCTATTATTTTTAGCTGGAATGATAAAAAGGATGCTGCAAAGCCTGATTTCCAACTCCTCAGAGTTTGGATGCTCTGGTAGTAGTATAGTATGCCCCAGCACAAGCATACACAGGAATGCACTTCTGGTGTAGAGCATTGACCCAGTGCTTGCAAAACAGCCAGGTGGAGCTCATACTGCTGTCAGTCCGCAAATTAAGGAGACTGGTTTGAACGCTATGGTTGCCGAAAAGCTGGATGTCCGAAGCCGTAATACTGTAAACCGTCTTTGTGAGAACGGAGTATCATATTCTCAATTGTTGGGCAAAGTACTCATGTAGTCCAAAAAACCCCAACTTTGGTGTTTGTTCATGCTTAGAAGGTAAGATGTCTGTGGACATCCTGATCACAGGAGAACATAAGTATGATGATTGCATTATTACAGTTTAGGTTTTTAAAACAATATTTTGTAAGTAGTGAAGCAGAGGTGACTTCCACTTTTCCGCCCTTTGTATTTTTTCATTTTTGATTTCATACTTCCTTTACWCTGTTTTCCAGAACTGGACGAAGAAACTCCAAGTTTCTGCAGCCAGGAGAACAAAACCACTATTTTCAATATCAAAACCAGATCTTAATGTTGATTATCAGCAAGATTTGCAAGGACATAYGCTGTGAAATACTGGGAGTTAAAATTGCAGAGGGAAAGTCTTGCACACTGTTATTGCACACCCCATCCCTTTCACACTGGCTAATTCCTTGGATTATTCTTTGCATAATTCTTTGCAGCAGTGTGTCAAAAGCAGCTYCTCTGCTAATTGTGTGTAGCCTGTATCACATTTTCTGCTCTCACACCCTGTTTCACTTGTAATCATTCCAGTATTTACTTAGAGGAGGAGAGAACACAGCTAAGAAGGAAACAGGGTACCATCTGAATACGGGGTATGACACATCTGCTGCATAGAGCTATTTGTTTCAACACTGGTAGCAGGAAGCTCAGGCTGAAGTTAACTTGGACGACTTGGAGAAATCTGTAGCCTCAATTAACATTTCATATTAGTGATTCCTCGGAACGTAATGTTCACCAAAGTTTGTGTGGGAAATAATAAAATCTCTCTGAAAGCGTAGTAGTACATATTAGCATTAGCTTTAGAAATATCCTCCATATACTGTGTGAGCAAAGTGAGTATCAACCTGGGCTAATAGCGTAGCACTTTTATGTAAGGTTAGGATGTTGTCTAGAGTTGCTGGCAGGTATTTTTTTTAATTGGGTAACTTCTTTTTTGTCCTGTATGTAATGATAATTCAGTTTGACATATTCCTGGTGTTTTTTTGTCATAGGTGTGTAGRCCCTGTGCCTATACAGGGCAAATGGGCGTATGTTTGTGTATGGGTATGCAGTGCTTTCTCTAGCATGATTTTGTGTATTAAATAAATGTGGGACGGCCATGCCCACTGCATGAGGTGACATGTTTATGGCTATAGAGCTCTTTCCTCCTTTGCTGGGAAGCGAATTCGTCTCCTTTTCACCTATCAACACCTCTGATACCTTTTCAAGTATTTGCTGTATTTCAGAGCTGCTGATCGCAGTTTTATTTACTGATAGGGGAACTGTGGCAGTAGTTCCCTAATGGAGGGATATATAGTGCTGACATCAAGAAAATGTTGGATAAGAGACATATGGATAGATGGCTGCATGTTGGAATATAGGCAGCTATTGTTTAGTCTGGTAGTGATTTCTTAGCAGATTATAGATGAAAGTTCCCCGTGATAATCCGTTTCCTTCTGCTCGTCAAATTGAGGTGCATCTTTTTCCTCTGATTCTTCCTAGTCTCTTTCCGTGTGTGGTGTTGAGGGAAGACAGAATAGCTATTCCCCATTCTCAGTACGTATTAATTCACATGTGAAAGAGGTTGGACTCTATGAAAGGATTTTTCTGTCCTAGTCCCTTCCTCACCCTTCCCCAAATGCAAGTTGCTTTTGCACTTGTATAAAGAAAACTGCTTAGGAAGTTGAAATACCTTGGAACTGACCGTGCTAAAGCTAGATTGCCTTTTTGTTCATATGAAGTGGAAAATGGACAGAATACGTCAGACATTAAAACCATAACAGATAGTAAACAGTTTTGCTTTAAGCGGTAGAAGAACGTGCAAAGGGAGTTTGAAATAAACGGTCAAATAATAATCAAGCATTTGCCAGTGTTAACTCTCTGTGTTAAGTAGAATGTAGTATCTCAGTAGGAACCACTGAGTTACATGATATTTGTATACTGAGAAAAATATCTTGAGGAAATGTGCTTGGCTGAACTTTGTCCTATGCTTGGCTGAACCGAATAAGCATGTAACACTTCCCTCCCCTGTACATACACTTGCATATTCTAGCCTCTTGCATTGCAGCTGACAGATAGTCTTCGGGTCTGTCCTCCTCACTGCAAGAGATCCAGGGTGTTTCTCACTGTCTTTAGAGAGCACTGTCTCCTTAAAGGATTGAGAATATGTATTTCCTTCTGAGGATTTCTGATATGTGAGAGACTTTTTATTCTACATTTTTAAGGTTAGTTGCCCTTTTTATTCCTCTCAGTATAGCCTGCTGTTCTATCTTTTATATGCGCAGTGATTTTAGGGTTTCAGTCCTACAAGCCTGTGCAGTGAAACAGAAATATTTCTTATCTCCAGTTTTCAGTTTTTCAGCAGCGTGCTTAAGAAAAGTCTTCTGCAAGCTAAGCCTGAAGCTTGGAAGATGTCCTGGTGTTCTCTAAGTGAACGTCCTTCAGTGTCCGAGCCACACTGCAGTGAAATGCATGAAATACATTCGTATGTGCTTACTTGTATGATGTAAAGTATGAAAAGTGTCTTGTTTTATTCAGCATATTTTCTAGGATACCTCTTCAGAAATGACAGGGGTAAAAGATAATGGGCTTACTGTCATAGGTGCAAGATGACTAACTCACGTCACCTGATAATCCAGGAGCAGAGCCAGATGGCCTCGAAGATAGGGAATCATCAGATACAAGCCATCAGGCAGGGTACTACTTTCACTGTAATGTCTAGGGTAATTGTGTAGAAAGGAGCAGGAGTGGAAATGGCTTCAGGAGAAGGGAGAGGACGGACTAGTGCCATGGAGAAGAAAAGACTGATAGGTAGAGATCTGGACCACTGTAGGGTCCCCAAAATAGAAATATCTGAATTCATATGTTACTCTCATTCACTTACCTTCAAAATCCCATATACACTGTGCTGTTGTTTGAGAGTTAAACGTATGCTTTTCTTTCTAGTTAACCCCCAAATCCCCTTGCAATGGCCATATTAATTTAATTAGTTAGATAGTTTGTGCATAGGAGTACAATTCTGGTAACCGCCTTAACTTTATGAGTAAAACGGAGAGACCTAAACTAGGTGGACTAACTGGGTCGGACTTGTTGCAAATTTTATTGAAAGAATATCTGAAAAGTAGAAGGCAGAGCTTGGAACAGCAAAGATAGTGTGTGAGTGATTTTTTTATATGCTGAAATGTATCATTTACCCAGGATACCTTGTCTTCCTTTGTTTTTGCTCTGGGCCTGCAATAAAATGCTTCCTATCTATATTAGTTAGCAAATACTCCGATGTAATATATGAGAATAGTGGTGCATTATTTCCTCATGCTTATATGTTTTCTGTATAAAACATTCCAGCAGCAGTGAAATCTTGCTATGTGATTGCGTTTCATTTTGAGATGGTTAGCTGAATAAGCAGTAGGACAAGCAAGCAGTAAGCTGAATGAGGGAAAAAGAAATAAAATTTTACAGCACATTCTTGTTGTAGGAGTGTGCAACACAAAATTGTGTGACTCAAATGCTCAATCTGGTCTTCATGATTAAGCAATAAACAAATTACAAAACAAAGTTATCGTCCCTTTGAAACTTGTGCTCAGTCGTGAAAAAGCGAAGTATTTAACATTTCTCAAAGGCAAACATCTTCTGTTACTCGATGTTCACTGGTAGTGGTTTTTAGTTAACAAAACTGTTTGCATTAGGGTAGAATTCAGAACTTTTTTGGTAGACACTACGTTTTGTAAAGTTGATTTACTGCATGTTGATAAAAGGAAACAAAATAGTTAAAATTTGTGATAAAATGACTGGYGTGCTTTGTTGTAAGGACTGGAAGAATATACTTAGGTTACGCTATCAACTTTATGTAAAGTAGTTTGGTTACATTGTCTAAGTAGAAATGTCTTTGTGTCATGGAGTGCTAATCCATGAGTGGGTCTTCTCAGCAGTAGTKCAAACCTGTAATAACATTAACACTGCGGAGTCGCCCAAATTTTGCTGCTCACATCCAGCAGAGATGGCCCTGTGTAGTTTTTTGTGTGTAATGATTATTGAAGTGTGTATTATCACTGATGCGCTGTGTATTTTACAGCCAAGACCTTCCCCAGAACTTTAAAATGGCAATTTCTTAACCTAAGGAATTTRCATTCTTATAATTGGGATCTTGGATATATTCAATGTGAGACGCACCTGCACTGAGAAAGGAGGCGTTGGATTCTTGCTTAAGTCTACAACAGTTGCTTATCTGGATATTGGTGGYATTAGTTTTTAGTGGGATTAAGGAGCTGAGGACCAGACAAAGTCAGTCTCTCCAGAGATGTATTTATCAGAGTGCGAAAGGGGCTTTCAGCTCCCCCTTTCCTTCCCTGCCCATGCCCTTGGCTCCTTGGGCTGGTGTGGAGCCTGCTGGGTGGCACTGCTCCGTTGCTGCACAAGCCTCTCGTCCCCATCGTGGCTTCATCCAGCCCGTGTGGGGAAGAACTTTCTACTGGATCTCACAGACCTATATGTGATGGACCATATCTGAGAACTGTTTAGCGTACATACAACAGCAGCTTTACATTGGCTGTTAGGGTAGGTCAAGCAGTCTAGGGCTATGGGTAGTAAAAATGAACTTAAATGGTATGGGCTGGAGAGCTTCAGTTCCTCTCCTGGATCTGCTTCCATGCCGCAGAACGGTAAGACATAAATGTGGAGGGAACCTCAAAGAGGCTGTCTAGTCCTTCTCCAGTTCAGCTGACTGCAGCCGTGCCCTTCCTGGCAGACATTGATGGACAACCCAGAACTTGCCAGGCAGTATCTTCAAGTGTCCTTACTGCAGCTGGATATTAGCCTGGCTTGTGGAGATTCCTATGGGTTATTTCACTTTCAGGTATCCTACAGACTGACTTAGTTGTYGATATCTTGAAGCAAAGGTTTGGAGCAGTCTGTATTGCTATGGATTGTCCTTCAGAGTAAGCCATGGGAAGTGATGCTTCCAATGTTCGCTCTGGTTAAGACCCAGTCCAAAGCCCATTGAACTCAAAGATGATTCTTTTACTGACTCTGTTGACTTTATTGTGCTTTCACTGAGGCCTGTAGTGTCAGCCTAAGGAACAGAATTTCACCTGTGTTACCTGATAACTTCATGGTGTGCCTCTGCTCAGTTGATGTAATGCAGATRCAGACAGATTCTGGTAGGCACTTCTTGGTTGGGTCCTCATCTTCTCAAATAATACACTTTTGTGCATGTTTAAGTGCTTAAGACCTTTACTCTTGGGAGTAGGTGCTAAGCAGTTGTTTTTCTTAAGAGGGATGTAATGTAATAGTAATGACCCAACCACGAGCGGACTTTTTGTTTGATAGCATTCAATCAGGTGGACTATTTTAATTTGTTTTGGAATAATTAGACAATTATTAATGTGATGCCAAGAAACTTTTGTTAATATTCAGAACAGTATTAAGTTATAGATAGACAATATTATTACAGTCATGTGCCTGTATTGACAGATAACAGTATTGTGTAAATTTGGCCGTTGATCCTATTCTAAAAACACACTCTTTATCCTTACTCTTTTAGTACAAAATTACATCTCGTTATGGATAATATGTCATGTCTCCCTAAAAATGTGATCTTGATTTTCATCCCATGATGATACTTTATTCAATAAATCAAAATCTTCCTCAACAGTTAGCAATGAACTTACTTAATGGCTATTTCTGAAATGTTGATACAGGGAATTTAGCAGTTAACAGTGTTTATACATTCCAGAAGCATTAACAGGTTAGGTTATACTGGAATTCAGTAAATATCCATGAAACGTGTGGGAGAACTATATGCTATGCAGTGTCTCAGCAATCGGCTGCCAGAAATCTCATGAAGCACCAAATGTAATAATAAAGTTTATAATGATGATATTGTCAGGAGGCACACATTGTCCACTATCACTGAAAACGGAGGCAGCAAGGCCTATCGCCCAGTGTTTAGACTGCAGCATTAGAACACTACAGATGTCCTTATCTTCTGGAGATAGTTTTGTACTGAATCAGAGGGTTTTACACATTCTTGTGTATGAAAAAATGCTCTTCGCTTTCTGAGTATTTCTGAAGAAAATAAAAGGAGGATAGTTTTTATATGTGTCAAGGTTGTTTCCCATTTCTGCAAGTGCAGTTCAGCAAAAGATCCCTAGGAAATCTGTAATTTTCCCGGTAGCTTTTTCCCTTTGGTTGCTGGTTTTCCTTTATTGCTATCTAAAATGGACATTCTGCTAAGATCAGTACTAGCTACAGTCTGCATGGTCATAGGCAGCTGTGTTCTGGCTGCGTTGTACCTGATCTGTTCAGCAGCTGCGGGGTGGATAACACCAAAGCAAACTAGGACTCCTAAAACTACTAGTATTTTTTTCGTCTCTATGCACATAGATGACATTTTCTCAAAATGCATCTTCATCAGAGTTTTTTACTTCTGTTCGTTGTGACAAAACAAAGAACATAAATTACAGCTGCAGTCTTGAAGTTTGAAGTTGCATTTTAGCCATACTACACTGTGTATTATTATTATCATTATTATCTTTTGGTGCTAGTATGTATGTAAATTACATTAAAAATAAGATCAAGGCAGACATGAAATGTCGGTGACATAAGCAGAAAAAAGATGAACAAGCTATTATGAGGTATGAAAAATAAAAAAGATGCTGTCTTTAATTTGACAGTGAACCAAAACCCACCAATTGTATAACATCAGAATATTTTAAACAGACATTCCCCTAAAGCTTTCTTATGGCCATGCCCTCGATGACATCTCAAGTCTGTCAGCAACTCCATTATAAAATCCTCTTACGAGGATGCAGTTTTAGATTGTTACCTAAATCTCTGCTATTTGGAATGTTGTATTATCTTGCTTTGCCTGAAAGCAGGCACACTTTTTAAAAGATATGTATGTTCAAACTATTTACATTAACAAATTGTCATAAATACATTCTTTGATATTCAGGTTCTCCTATTTTCTGGGGCCTGCTTATTAAAAAGAATTTCACAAAACCTGCCTTCAGTCAAAAGTGTCTGGTAGATGCTGGTATTTTGAAGTTTAAATAGAACTTCGTACCCTACATAGTAATATATTTATTTATTATATGTGTCTTTAATGGACCCAAAACGTGAAAACACAGAGCTGAATTCAGCCATTAAAACTAGAAGGAGTACGTGGTTCAARAAGGCCTAACGTTCGTATACATATACATGTATTTTTTTCTTGGGAAAAAATATTGCAGTGAGAGATTAGGTTCCTGACATTAGATATATTCATAATCTGGCATAAGTCTATGTACTGAACTAATGATTTTCCGACACATATTTTATGAACTGTAAGAGAGTATTGGTACTCAATGAAATAAATAGTTCCCTCACAGTAGTCTTTTAAACTTTTTGCTCTCATTCATACTCATTCCTAAAAAAATGTACTTCAGGGCTTTCTTACACACACTACGTATCCAAAACATACAGTTTTTAGCACAGTGTAGCTAGATGTTAGTAGGTCTGTTAATTAGCAGCCAAAGGAGCTTGGAATCATAGGAAACATTGGCATATTTTTTTGCTTTCTTTTTTCCTGAGATAGAATAAACAGGTTTTTATTTATCCCACAGAACTGAAGGAATCRGGAAGAGGGAATCCCCGCCTGTATCCATGTGGTTGTACCAGAACCTTGCTGCCATTTGATCATTATATTGCCAAAGGTAGCTCGAATCACAGTCAGGGTAGCGTGCGTGTGAAACTCGCAACGACAGGGCTTGCCAGTAGAAGCAAGACTTGGAATCTGTGCTTTCGAGTTTTGTGTTACGATTTTGAACTTCCCTTTTTGACATCATTTTGGTACTATGAGCAATTCTGGGTTTAAGAAAAAGAGGTGTAGAAACATAATGCTGTGAATTAGGAATTCCTGGTTTTTCTTGGAAAGGAAATCACTGAGTTCTGTATACCTTGGTTTTCAACCCATAAAATGAGGGGGGAAAATACACCTTGCTTCGCAAGAGAATTTTGCGAATTGATGCTTACATGTACAGCTTTGTAAATTAAACAGTGATACGTAGGTGATACTTTTGAGGTGGAGTTTATAATTCAATTTTTTGTCTTGCTATATATGCTTAGCCTTTGCTATAGTTTGGCAGTATGTTCTTTATCATTAGTCATTAAATGTAAGATAAAGGCAGTTTAAGAAAAAGGAACTGGTATTTGAAGTAAGTTGCTGAAGGAAGGGGTCTCTCTTTTTTTAAGTTTTACGATTCAAAAAGTGAAGTGGAGGTTAAACTGCTGCAAAGAAAAAAGAATCCTCTTAATGGTCAAATGATTCTAAATTAAAAAGGAAAGAAAACGAACAATCAAAAATCCTCATCAAGTTCTTTGGGAAACAGAAAAGGAGGAAAAAGTCTAAGGAAAGCCAAAACGGCTAATGTTACAGTTGTCACAATTACTCATATCCTATGCTAGAGGTTGAGGAAGCTAGGTAAAAATGAGCCAAAACTGGTCTTGGATCTCGTGGATATGGCTTCTGCTCATGTCAGTGTTTGCATCTGAGTCTTGGTCTAAAATCTGGCCTTACTCTTTACAAACAGCTATGTTTCATTGCGTAGTTCTAAAATAAAAGATTCTGCAAACCATATAAATACATAAATGGGATTATTTTTCAGATACATGCAGAAAATCACAAGTCATTTTTATTAATTATAAATATTCTTCAATTATTTATGGCATATTGTTATGCTTCGTTTCAGACAATTTCAGGAAAATACTTTTCCTGAAATTCTTTAAAATTATACTTCTTAGTATATTCAAGTAAATGTATATTTTGCAGACAAATAGTATGACCCTTATTTATTAGTTACCTCACTGACTGTATTGAGACTACTTACATGATTCCTGAACAGGGTTTGCTCTTCTGAAAATTATACTTCATGGACAACATACAAAAATATTCTCCTATACTTTATATATGCATATAGCAAGAAGCATAATTTATATGTCACTACAGAAGGATCTATCTATTTCTACAGAGAGAGAGATAGCTTGTATATATACATGCATGTAATGTTTTGTAACAGAATCTTTATTAGGTACCTGTGTAATTTACTAAAAAGTTAACCCCTAATTTGCCATTGTCCTGGGAGTAATCTTCATATTCCATCTTGTAAAGAGCTATGGATATTTGGCATTTCAGTAATTGCTACATCATGGGCAAATTTTTTACTTCTTCCCATACATACCCCCAATTATGCCACTTGAGGCCCAAGTCAGTCGGGAAACAGTCCAAAAAAATTGTCKGAACTTTTTTCGACTCATAAGTAGCTCTGATATTAATTAGCCTTAGCATTTGTGTGTAAAAAGATACATTAAGTAATTTTGTAGCCTATATTATTTATAGCATTTTCTTTTCTCCTAAGTCTTAACACAGTTCTGTGCATAGGCATTTGACAATAATCCCATTAAAATGGTTAAAAACATTCCTAAAATGAGTTGTAGAAAACTCYGTGGTATCTGTAAAATCTGTGGTAATGTGGTTTAGAACAGTTTTGTCATATTTGGTTGAGATGATCCTAACACCCACGTGTGGTTTTGAAGATGCACTCAAGTGCCCACTCTGTATATACTCAGTTTCTGTTTCGAACACTTGTTTCCCTTCCACCCTCTATTCTGATTATTTACTGTAAAGCAGTCTTTGTTTCATTGGTTTCTGCCTGTCTAGCAAAGAATAAAGTTTGCTCTGCTCACGCACACATCTGTCAGTACTGTACCAAGAGTCAATCCCACAAGAGGCAAATTGAAGAAATGAAAACAAATAAGTTATAAAATAAAGTGACAATAATGTGCAGTAGCATAAAGATTGCTTTGGGCTGCTTTTGAAGGAGACAGCTAATGGCTTGCCCTGTTGGGTGGCACGGGCAGGGTGCGGGTCAGGTCCCCGCGCTCCGTGCGGGAGGGGAGGGTCGGCAGCGGGGGGAGCACGGAGCTGCCCTGCTCGTTGCACCTTTTTCCCTCCGCTCTGACTCTGGGCAGTCGCAGTACGGGCAAAATGCTGCATGTTTACAGTGTGAAGCTTCTTGTAAATAAGGTTATCGCGGGGGTTAGAGTACTGTGAGTCAGGCTGCTAGAATCAGGCCCAGAAGTATTACCGTGTTTTACTGTATTTCATGTTGCTGCAGACATTAACTGACTGACGTTTGTGAATCTTTTAAATTCCTCAGGGAAAAAAAACAACTGCAGAATATTTCAAAATGTACATTTTTGTTTAAAAAAAGATAAAGTTTTCTTTTTCAAATAAATGATCTATGCAGTAGAATTTCAATAACAAGCACATACATGAAAATGTATTTACACAGACAACTGGTAGTGTGTGTGTTTAACATTTATGAATACTGGCCTAATGCAGCTGAAGTATTCAAGTCTCTTTTAAGATTGTAATTGAAGTAACATGATATAAATGTAAACTTTAGCTTAGAGCACACAGAGCATACAAGACAGTTTGACACCTTCATTTCAGCAGTAAGAAATTACCATTGTCTCTTGTTTCTTGCTTCTAGCTTATATGACCAAGCCAAAAAGTAATTACACAATTAGGGTTGACATACTGGTTCCTGTAATATTTCTTCCCGTAGTTTTTTGGTGGCTTATTTCTACTTCAGATTTTCCAGTCCTTTGTAATTCATACCAAGATGTCCATTTTCATTGCAACAAATTTACTCATGAAGATTGCAAGTCTGGCATAATTTAATGATGAAAAGGCAGCATTTCATTTTCTCCAAATGTAGTTATTTGTAGATTAAAGATAAACATTTGTGGAGCTAATAYGGTTTTTGTAAGAACTTTGTCACCAACTTGAACATTGAATTGTTACATACAGGAATGGAAAAGTATTTCTGTGTAAATAATTACAGGATCATGCATTTTAAAAAGAAGGATATGCAGCAATGTACAACTGCTGATCTGGAAGGGAACCGCTCTCCATAGGTCAGATAACATTTAGTTTGCTGTATTCTGCATGTATAGAATAGGAGTTATTGATGTTTTTCCAGTTCATGGGGACAYCTGGTAGTGAGCACAGCTTGGTGTCTCTCAGGGCTAGGGGGACTGAAATTGTCTGCCAGCCCCCAGACTAGCTCCAGGTATTCAACAAGAGCAGGTCAGATGAAAAGCAGCCCTACAGCATCCTGTCCTGGGCTCAACTTGTTTTCCTGTGTCTGTTCCCCATTTCTGGGATGGGTAATGCAGTTTCAGAGTCCTGTAATTCTGTACCTTAACACTTGCCCTCTCCAGGAATATTCTGGAAGAGCTGTGTTTTATCGCTCACTTAATTATGTAGTTTTGCTTGGGAGTTTTGCGGGATGATGTAAAAGCAGTGCTATATGGTATTGTTAATCTGTTCTGTGTGTCTTTTTGATTAAAAAAAAATAATTAAAAAAGTCTGTGCTTTTTGACCATTCCTACACTGTATCTTAATCCTTAGAACAGAATGGTAATGGGACAGGGATGCTTGTTGAGTTGGAGGTGCAGGGTTAGCCATCTGCTGCAGATTCAAGTTGTCCTTCGCTACCGCAGCTAAACTGGCTGTTCAGATGTCTTGTTGTGAGGTTTCCTTGCGTTTGATCCGAACACAGGAGCTTCATCTCATCTTGGAGCCTAGTCTGTCATTATATAAAATACAATGGAGGGCTGGGAAGGAAGTATAGTGAGTTTGCTGGTGACAAGCCAAGTGGAGGGGGTTTGCCAAGTATTAATCATCTGTATAAAGCTACATCCACTGTTCAGCCAAATAAATCTGTTCTGCCTTGATTTCTCACAGTGACAGCATCAAGATATTAGTAGTTTTGTAATAAAGTTGTCTTTTTACATGCCCTTTAAATTCTTCCTACCTCCTTGTGTGTCCAGTACCCTTAAGAAGGGACTTTTCACCTCCTAGAATTTCCCTATACGAGTTTCCCAGTTAGGGAAGATTACGTACTTCCAGGTATAAAATAGACTTTGTGCTCTTTAAAATTAATTCTTCCTCTCCCACCCCTCCTCTCCGAGATGTCACTGGGTTGCAGTATCTTTTCTGCAAATCAAGGCTTGTGACTTTCAGCAGTGCTGTGTTACACGGAGCATTTCTCCAGGAAAAGACAAAAGGAGAGGGATGCTTCTTGTAATGGGCTACTGCTGTTTCAGCCAGTTATTCTTTTAACTAGAAAATGAGAGTACACATAGAGGCTATTAAATCATTAATTACAGCATGTACTTCTTTCTCTAAACACAGACAAAACACAGTTAAGAGGTACCAGAAAGAAATAACTTTCCCTAATTTTGAAACTAAGTGCAGGATGTGAGATACCAAGCAGGAGCTGTGCACAAAGTTGTATTTTTTCTGATGGAGTTTATACCAGCATTTTCCTTAATTATTCTTGATGTTTTGCCCATTATACCATTAGCTTCTTCAGAGGACAAAGATAAGTTGCCAGTATCCACAAGAGCAAAGTGTGAAAGCATTTAATTATTGATATCTTAGTAACCAAGGTTCCAAAATGACGTTGTCAAAATCCATAATGATCAGACAGAAAATGTATCAGCTTGTTGTTGAAAAATATGGCTCAGAGTGTGTAGGATCTGAACATGCACAATCCCAAGAAATTAAATGACCGGTTTCCTGCATTTCCAGTATGTAACTGCTTTACCCAGCATTTTCCTTTCTTGAAAATTCTTATTGTTAATGTTCTCCTCATTTTTCATTTTAATTTTAGCCTTTTCTTGATTGTTAATCTAATACATACGTTTCACTAAATGAACTCATGCTTTTTCAGTAGGTGGATCTGTAAATCAGTTAAACGGTCAAGCAGAGTCTAACATTATAATACTAGCTAGCTCCGTATTCCCCATGTCTTTAAAACACAGGTTTCATTAAGAGAATATACTTTGTAGCCGGTTAATACATATTTTCTTTTTATTTTGAATTAAGGAGTTCTTTTTTCCTTCCTGCTGAAAGCTGTGGGAAGAGTACACAACTCTGGGAAAAATCATTCCTGTGCACTGAATTTCTGGTTGCAGCCTCCCGGAGCAGGAGCCAGGGGCTGCGTCCAGATCCTCGGGGACGGAGGGTCCGCAGGGTCCGCAGGGAGGTAAAGCAGCACCCAAGAGAAGCTGCAAGTGCCAGTTGTCAGAACCTTGTCCTTGTCTGTCCCTGCTGCTGCTGTGCTCCTGGTCCTCTGCCCTCCTGCCYGGACAAGAGCGAAGGATGGAAAGCGTGCGGGGAAAGCATACATACCCATGTAATCTTGGGTTTGCCAGYGTTGTGTCCCATGGATTTACAGCTGGCAGCCTGCCACGTGTCACGTAAGGTCACCCCCAGGAGAAGGGCTGCTTGGCAGCTGACACCTTTCTCAAGCTGACGTAGTTTTGCAAGCCCAGTGCTCTTCAGCTATGCCCTGTGCTTCCAGAACGGGTTTCGCGCTGGTTTCATTGGGTCGTGCCATTGAGGTATTGCCTCACTGCTCCTCTTCCCTCTCCTCTTCTGCAGCGTAGCTGTCTACCTGCCGCTTGAGCACATGATAGCTGAGACCTCAGGGAGCAAGCAAGTTTGTAAACAAATAAACCAGGAAAGTTATCTGAATATATATTGAAATAATTGGAAGTTACTTGAGTATATATTCAGTCTACAGCCAAATTAAAAAAATAAACTAAACTTCCCTTGCTGAACTGCTATTTACCATTAATATATTTAATTAAAAGATACTTCTGTGTTCCATTTTTCACTCTCTCACAGGTGCCAGAGCTTTCATGTTTATTAATAGCATTAGATCAAATAATGCAGATGTTTGATTTCAGACACTGGGATATGTTGCAGGTTAATCTTTCTAGAAGGATACACTAAGACTATTTTGGCTTCCTTTGTGCCATGAAGTGTTTTATGAACTACTTTCAAAATAGGGATACTAGTGTAAGAAAAAATTACATTTCAAATTTGCTTCTGCTTTGAAGTTTTTTTCTAATCCTGTTTCCAACAATGGATCTTAATATGTAAGAAATCCCTATAAAATTGTTACATTATAGGATATGCATTTCATAGAGACAAAGCTATTTAGGATTCTTTTTTTCTGTATACTAGAGGTTTTACTTTCTTTATTCAGTGATTATGTCTTACAGCTTAAATAGCTTAAATGTGGGTATTGAATTTGTGCTGTAGTGCTCTTTCTGAACTTGCTGTTGGTACAGGTATAGAGGGATGCTTATAAAATGAAAGGTCACTGCTGCAATACTCACATACAGCTACTGCAAGGCAAATAATGTAAAAGGTGTTTCTGTACAGCATGTAGCACAGTAGGTAACTGGAAATAATATTTTTTGGCTTTTGGCAAATAATGTTCAAGAATTGTGATTTATTTAATTATTCTTTTTTTTTTTTTTTTTTTAAACAGGTAATTGATGATGCCTGTGTAATGTTTAGGGACAACTCATCAGCATTTGTTTTAACCATTCCTGTGAGAAAAATACTCTCATAAAATTATGATTTCTTTGCTTTCTCCCACACTAAAAATGTCAGAATCAGCTCATTTATCTGGGATCATTCTTTGCATACCCCCAGAGGTTTACTTTCTTTATGACTACTAAATGAATAGTACGATCTACTTTTCACCAAAAGCAAATATGGCCCTTGTTTATTAAACTTCATCCCTTTTTCCTACCTCTCCAGTTTTCTTTGAACCTGTAGTCTCTATAAGATACATAATTGATGCCATATGGGTAATGCTATGTGATAAAGGAATGGACTATACATAGAATCTAACAGCAGTTATCATTTCTGCATTATTTCTCGTGTTTCCTTTGACGTCCTGTATCTTGGTAGAGTGTGGGGGTATTATGACAACTCTTTATGTCTGAACTTACAGTTATTCTTTATGTTTATTGCAGTGGTAACCAGAGGCCCTGCTCAGAACCAGGGTCCCCTTGTACTAAATACAGTTGAAAAGCATATAAGGATGTGGGCCTTGCCTTGAAGAGCTTGCAGGATAACTTAGTCAAAATATTGTCTTTTTTTCTTACTTATCGAAAATATAAACAGTTTATATAACATCACGTTGTAAGGTGGAGTAGAGTATTTTGACAGTGCCCGTCGCCTCAGCAAAACTTCCTGCAGGGTTTTTGTGCCACGTTCAGGAGTTCGTCACCTGGCCGTAAAACTCTTGGCTGAATGCTGGTAGAAGACAATTGGAAAATCCTGTGTTGACCACTATAATTTTTTAGCCAATTCTAAAGGATTTTGGTACTCAAATCTCATATTAATTTCTCTAAGAATTGGGCACTTAACTTGCAGGTTTCTTTGAAAATCTCAACTTCAAAGGAAAAAGGCAGTCTTTAAAATTATACAAATAAAGGTGAGGCTTACTAGTTTTAGATGAATGGTTATGTTCAGTTTATAAAAAAAGGACCTTGATTTTTATAAACCGTCATGTTTCAGTTCTTGCTGTGCACGTTGTTTGAACAAAGTGTGGAAGGTGGTTTTATTTTAAACAAAAAAGCTTGGCTTGTGTACGTATGGCAGTACAGATTCACTAATCATTGCTGTCAGGGCCCTCCTTGGAGCAGCGCTGGGTGGCTGAAGGCCGTAGCTGGGGCGCGTGCCYGGGGAACGAGCGTGCTGCGGGCGGGCGGAGGTGGGGGCCGCCCGGTGCTCCCGCTCCCCCCGCACCTTCCGCCTCGTGGTGGGCAAAGCTGGACCTGACCCACAGCGCCAGGGTGCTGGTTCTGCTGTGCTCCTTAGAAGGCAGGTGGAATGAAAGAGGCTGAAATCAGGGTGTTTCTGTTGAGAACTGAAATCCATCCAGTGTTAGCGTCACAGAAAACCTGAAAAAGTTAAAGAAGTGTTGAGTTAGTAAGGACGAGCGTTTCCAACAATGAGCGTAGGAGGATATGCAGACTTTTTGTCACCTTTTGTCACATGCTCTTTTTGGCGTGAGGAGGCCACCTGCAGCAGTGGCAGAGCATGCATGCCGTATATTGATTTTTTTTTTYCCCCCCTCCTAGGTACTTTCAATATGTCAACAATAACTGCACTTGTGTAGCTTATTACTACGGATGATTGCAAAGAATTTCTTAAGCATTAATTAATTATAACATCCCAGTATGAAAGCCAAATTCTGCATTAGTATGCAATTCCATTAAAATCAGTGGAGATGCTTTTAAACCTACAAGGAACTTGACCCAAAGGTGTATAATGGAGCTTATTGGTTATTGCAGTAATTATAGAGAAAGAGAAAGTGAAAGGGATGAAATGGGTTGGCTGAATCATACAGCAAACCAGAGCTTGGAATAAGCTTGGGAATCCTGGCTCTCATTACAAATTTTTTACTGCTGTCTCACAAGCTCAGATCTATGGTAGGGTTTTCTTAGATTTCTGACTATAGTAATGTAATGTAAAAACTATTAATTTTTATTCAAGTTTCACACAATTCATGGAGCAAACTCTTCAAGCTTTCTGTGGAGGACACATAACAGGTGTTGCAGCTAAACTCCCATCTATCTCCTTTTTGCATTTAAAGCTTCCTTCAGTTATTTTCATAGTTTTCAAATCTCTTTTTCTTAATTGTAATGTCCTTGGAAAATGTTCTTCACTTTTTCCTCTCCCAGTAGCTCATTTTTTTAAAAACGAAAAAAAAAAAAAAGGGAAAAAAGCCTCAAAAAATTTTCAGCCCCTCTTGATAACAAAATGGAACTATGTATTTTTATGTTCATGCTTTTTAAAAATAGACCTATATATTGAAAATGATTTTGCCTTCATTCATTGTAACAATTACCACATAATTACTTTGGTATCTCAAGGAACCTTTGGGATAAAGTTTACCAAATTGGTGAAGTACAGTGGTGGCTTTAGTTGAGAAACTTAAATAGGTCTGTATATAAGTTAATTTTCAGTGAACCTAAGAGTAACTTGAGTATTTGGCAGCAGGAAAAAAGCAGTTGCCTATTATTTTGCAACATGCCTGTTGCTCCAAGCGATGGTCAGGACTCTTAAGAAGAATGCTAAAAACTGAGGCTGGAAGGTAGGACGTTTCAGCATCCAAAAGGCAGACTTTTTCAGTATCGAATAAGGAAAAACTGCTTCTCCAGGGATGAACCTTAAGGTGAGTTATAGCCGGGTATCAAATGGAAAATTGTGCATTCCCCTGGTGTCCTTACAATTTTATTGCAGAATCCAGAGTGATGTCTAATTTAAAATAAGTTGTCCATTTTTTCCCATGACTTCTCAGAAACATTTTTTTTCCTTTGACTTAAGCTTAGTATTTTCAAGCAGACCAATTTTGCTGTTCATACAATTTGAGGAGAGGGGGCAAAGGAGGGGCTAAAAATAGAGCTTATAATGGAACCTGGGTATGTTCTTAGCCATGGCGAGACACTTATCTGTCCATTATGTTGTTGACTAATGTTAACTTCTGTGCTGCCTTTGTAATGTATTACATTAAGCTAAATGAAGCTATTGTGTGATGTATCCAGATATAGTCACGTAGGTTGCCTGGCTATTTGCTCTTGTTAGTATTTTATGTGATGGACTTTAATAGCTGTGAAGGGCTCCTGGAGTTACTCAGATCAACAGTATATGGTTTTGTGCCTCATCCTGGAGTCCTTCCATGCTCCAGACTTGCACCAGCTTCACGGGATGTTGCACAAGTGTAACAGCTACCTGGCCAGGCTCATAAATGCTACCYGAATAGGTGTTCTCATAATAGGTCCCCAAGTCGTAAATTCACCTTCTTGATCGTTAGGGTGGATTTGGGGGCCAGCGTCTGTGTGGACATGGTGCATGGGGGAGAAGACTTCTGTACGTTCTAGTCCCGCGAGCTGCCCTGCGGCCSTTAGGGCGGTCGGAGGGAGCCGTGGGAGGCGTGCACGCCGGCCCGGGGGTTGCTCCCCTGGGCGGGGGTCCCGTCTCGCCCCCCAGCTGCAGCCCTAGCCGCTAGTCCGGGGGGGCCGTGCTGCCGAGTCCCCTCCGCGGGCCTGCAGCTCTCCCCTCGCCTCTGTGAGCAGGGAGATGAAAGGCATGGCTTGCCTTAAGGACTTCCGTTACGTGTGTGTATATGTGTTAAAAATCTGTAAACAAGTATTTACATGARTGCTCCGCTGGCTCCAGGCAGGGTTTGCAGGGAGAGGTGATATCAGTACTCTGCTGTCTCAAAACTCCTTCCACTTGTTTTCTAATCAAAATAACACCTAATGGCTCTTACTGTTTAAATGTAAAGTGGCAATAATATCCTGGACCATGCTTTTAAAAAGTCCTTAAATAGGGTTTTACAAAACGCAGGCTGTAGGAAGACACAGATGCATGTCTAGACTGCAACAGATTTCTGATTTTTGTGTAAATGCTGGATGATTCTTTCTAAAATTTCACGATGTTTTCCAAACAAGGTTATGTGTGTTAAGGTATGTATTTTATACATATAGCTGTGGTTCATACGTGCAGTTTTCTGTTGTGCAACATGCGCATAAAATCTCTCCCTCTTCCTCTCCTCTCGTTTATCAAGGTACATTATGAAAGGCCGATACCAGTTCTCTGTCAAGGTAGATCATGATTCATACCAAGATAAGCAAGGAAATTTGAAATTCAGAGATTAGACTGCCTTTATTTCTCGTGGCACTGTGTGTGTGTTAAGTTGGTGACCCTCTGCCCCTGCAGTTGAATTCATACATCGCACAGTTTAATATGTGCTGTGATGCTGGTAATCCAAAATTGTTGAATTTTCTAGTTTGCTTTTTTCGTTTGGTTTTAAGTTTGCTCTAGTGCTGCAATGGTGCATAAGTATTTGGGATCCTTCTTCAGTTGTTTTTTTTTTTTCTGAAAACAGTTATTTCTTTAGAAGATTATTTAGAAGATTGAAAAATAAATTTCTTTAATATTTGTGGGCACATTTCTGTTGCTTTCTCAGTGGTGTTTCTTTAATGACAGCATGACTGGTTACTTTTAGAAATCGTATGAAAACCAAGTACTCCTCAGCCTGTTGCCAAGCATTGTTCTTCAGTATGTTTTACAAGAGGTACTTTTCTTGTTGTTTTTCATGTTAATAACATATTATTTCTGCAGACATGTTACTACTTATTTTCTGCCTTAAGGAAAGCATTAGCTCATGAAGAGAATCCGTCTATTTTTAGATGAAATGATCCATACAAACAAAATACAAATTGTGAAAAGTGTGTATGGACACATTCATAYGTGTTCAACCACATGGACGGCAGCGTGGAGGTGTAGTTTTGGCAAGGAGGGCTACAAATACTCTGTAAGTAAGGTCTAAGGGATTTGAGTTGTGCTTACAGGATTATGCACGTATCAGCCTAGCACTCATCAGGTTATATGCTTTCTTCCACAATGGGCTCATGTTAATAGAGTTTTTATTTTCTTGATTTGGCAGGCTCGCATACTTGATTGAATGAACTTACAGCTAAGTTTCTGAGCAGAAGGTGGTTTATGACATAATTGCTCTATATGTTGATACATCTTTTATCATAATTGTTTTACATTGTTTTAAATAAAAGAACAAGAATAATAGAAGACGTTGCAGAAAGTGGATTTTTTGTTCTATTATTCATGATACTAAAAATTACCCAAAATAAGTATCTTCTGAAAAAAAAAAAAAAAAAAGGAGAGATTTTGTTCCAAAAGTGGCTAATTTATATCGGTCTATACAATGAACCAGCTAATGATCCTTAGTCTAGAGAGGTGCAATGCTTTTATGCTGTTTCTCCCCCTTTTTTATGAATAGAATTCTACAAAAAAAGTTCCCATTGTGTAGTACTGTGAGTTTTGTACA
>JASVER010000007.1:8431275-8436275 GCA_030449065.1 Oceanodroma leucorhoa | reverse complement strand
AGGACTGCTAGAAATTGTTTTGAAATTAATTATTTTAGCTCATATGCATCATGGTACGTTTCAGATTTTACCTTCGGCACTACTTTAGGTGTCAAAAAGCCATAGGACAAAGTCAGATGTAGCCTGTAAGTGGGGTGTTATGGGGTTTGAACAGACCGTGAGATGGACACGCGTTTGCGGCAGTATCTGAGAGGAGCAGGAGAGGGAGGAAATGCAGTCTGATTGTGTAGAAAAACTCTCTGTGTTTCTTCCTGTGAAGAATGAAAAAATKACCATTTTATTGGGGAAGAGGGGAGGATCACCAAATACTGCAGAAATTTTGGAGAGAGAGTGAGCATTACAAAGGAGTCAGCTGTAACAAAGCAGAGTGCAGATTGCTAAATGAGCCAGTTGGGAGATACCTTTGAGGATGAGGCAGGGTTTGGTGCCTGCACACAAATCTGTGTTGATTTAACTAAAGCCATGTTTTTAAACCCGTTTAACTTTGACTGTTTTCGTAGCAMTATAGTGCAGCTTGCATTGTGTTAAATCAAAATCGGGCATTCTTGTGCCGAAATCAGGTTGGCACTTGCTGCAATCTAGCTGTAACTAGTTAGAAATAAATCTTAGCTGGAGAAGTGCAGATGCATGTGCGGTTAGGATCTGAGGAAATGCTCCCTTTGCCTTTAAAAGGGCTGAGCAGTAAAGAGARGAAGGGAGTGACTTGATAGAATAGRGTTAAACCAGGCAGCTTGTCCATCCTTGGCCAAGGGTAGAGCCATGCGCAGGAGCTGCCTTTGATCCTGCTCTGCAGAACTGGCAGAGAGAAAAGTACCTTCTGAGGTTGCTTCACAATCAGCTTCAGCAGTTTGTATCTGGGATTAGACATCATTGTGCTGCTTCACTTTCTTTAATGTAACCAATGGACTCATTTTATAAGCGGTGTTTTCCCTTTCAGCTGTGCCCCTTTCTATTTAAACCTTAGTACGTTATCCCATGCCGAGAAGACAAGTTTCAGTTCACCAAGGCCGTCTCTTTCCTTTAGGATTACTGTTGCATTGTTCAYTTACCTGCCTTCTCAAAAGAGGGTCAGAAACCTCTGTCACGGGGGAAAAAAAAATCCTGTGAGTGTTTGGACCTGAATGCCTGCTCACAAGGTATCGGTGGGATTGTGGTGCAATTTTCTGTCTCTGTTGAGGGCCTCTCTTAGAGATAAGACCCTAGAAATAAGATACCTTGTGTGCTTTTTGACTGTACCCTAAAAGAGATAAAAGAGATAATACTGATAAAAACCAGGGACTCTTGTTTTCCTGTGTTACTTGCTGAGTGTAGTGTGGAGTTAACGTCCAAAAAGGTTCTCTGTATAAAAGCAGGTTCCATCCTTGCTTGGTTTGAAAAGCAGGAATAGGTGGGGATYGTTCAGGTTACTTCTATAGCAGTGCTTGCTTAGTACCTGTTTTGGCTCCTATCTCTGCTGAGGATTTCTGGACAGTAAAAACCCAAGCGAGAGAAGCACAGTGCTCTGTGCGCCTTTCCTCTTTTTAGTATGTGTCATTAAGAAGCTAAGCTTTGTAATGAAGAAGCCTACTTGAAAGAATTGTGCTATGTTGAAGGCACAMTTTTGTGATGCATTAGAAGAATAACGTGCACTATTGCAACAGGAAAAGGCTTCCTTGCCAAATGTACTTGAATTTTATTAAGTCCTACCATCTGCTTTCTTTGTAGTATTCTTAATTTCCTGAGAAAAAGATCTAGGTGTTTTCCATTTTTAAAAAATGCCTTATAATTCCAATTCTTTATTTTTGTTTCAGTATTCCTTTGTTGATGCTTCTTACTGTTATCCAGATCCCTTGAGTTTCTCTGCATAGCCATGTCCGAGGAGAACCTAGTTGTTTTCAGTTGCTCTCTTTGTAGCATCAGTGGGATCCGTCTTCAGGGAACTGTAGGACTGCAGCCTTCTGTTTCAGGCCACTCCCAAGTTCGATACGGGATGTTTTCCCCGTTTTGCTTGTTGCGAAAATTTTCTAGGCCACCAGCGAGGCTCCGTTTTGTCCAGGTTGCGTTTTTGATGAGGAGACGAAGTATATTGCAAAGACGGCAGACAGTGTGCGTTTCTGTGAAAGAACATGCCGCTCTTCCTTTGTTTTAAATGCTTTTTTAATATTTTAGGGCTTGTCTACAGAGAGAGATTATATCACGTTATGGTAGGGTGGGAATTTAAAGTAGCAATTTTGAAATGAATAAATTAATTCAGAATAAAACATTCCTGTTCTGGCACAAATTAATCATGAATAATTAATTACAAATAATTAATGAGGAGTAACTATTCGGTATTTACAAGCCCTTAATAGTTTTAGTTCTCTCCCAGCATCTCTGTCAGAGGTCTGTTTACTGGCAGCAGCACCTCTAGCCTGTGTAGAAGTGTAGAGCAAGTAGAACAAGTACCAAATGAAGGTACACGCATTTTTGTATCACGTCTTGTAGGTGACTGTTCTGGTACTGAAGGAGGTTGATAGTACGTGTGATTTTACTCRCTAGCCATGTTGGTTTCGCAGAGTGAATGCTTGTAGTGAATTTGTGGACCAACTGTCACGTATTTTGCCATACGAAATGAGTAATTAATTTTGTGAATATTCCTGTTCTGTCGTGGCAGTGTGTTGTGGAGGCAGAGCAGGTGCTCGGCTGCTGTCCTGCACGACTGCAGAGCAGAGGGACTTGTGCGATGGGGCAGCAAGTGTGCCAGCGGCGGCCTTTGCTGTAGCTTTTGTCTTCTGGCACAGTGCTTTGAGTAKTGCTGTGTACCTCTCCCTGGTGAAGACAGAGGAAAATGTCGTGAATACTAGCTGGTGGAAGATTGCATGTGGGAAGCGGAGTTTTAGCCAAGAGGTTGAAAAGAGGTTCAGGCCAGTGGCCAAACAGAGCTTGTTAGTGTTCGGGTAAGCAAACTCACATGGGCACAGAGGTACCAGACCAAGCAGTTCGTATATGCTCTGTTCCCTGTATGTGTATACATGCACACAGTGTACTTTTCTAGAGACGTGAATGCATTGGAATGGGGTGTACGTGCCACTCGGAAAAATACCAAAAGAGAATCAACATCCTGACAGTTGGCTTGTTGCTCATCCTTTCCAGAAMCCCCCCTCTCACTCGTGAGCCCCCTGGCAGTGGAGAAGGGGCTCATACGTTTTCTCTATTGTTGCTTTATTAAAGATAGAATAAACTCTCTCCATGATTTTATCTGTTTGTCGTAATGTCTACCAGCACTGTGTTCAGATAGGAGCTTGTGCGCAGAGCTGGAAATGAAGTATAAACCTGATTCCATTGTTGGGATGCGTTGCCAACACAGCACTTAACCACCACCCACCATTGACAAACAGTCTGATGGTCACATCTGCACGTCAGTCCCATAAAAGGAAACCCTGAGACTGTCAGAGTGTGAGGCAGAGCATTAGTGATTTCAATTCTGTTTTATTTTCAACTTGAAATGGAGGAAAACAGACAAAAAACAAATAAGAAAGCTAAACAGTTGCGTGAGAGCTAGCAATTTGCTGGGCTCCAAGTGACAGACACTGCATTATCATAATTGTCTCTTCTACATGATAGGACAGAAAAATAATAATGTCATTTTATTTATAGCTGGGGTGCCCCCTTTATGAGAGTCATACAAGTTTCTGCCAAGTGGAGTAGGTCAAATGACATCTTTTGATCAGGCCTGTCCAAAGAGATCAAAGATGAATGGCAGGTAATGGATATCCAATGACAAACCAAATCTAAAACAGAAATAAGGCTGCCAGAGTCTGCCAGTTACCCATTAAAGGCTCACCTAACTAAGGCAGGCTGTTTGACATGTTAGCCGACCACCTAAATCAGCCAAGCGTAGGTGCTAAAATTGTGTATTATCATTGGAAATGGCTATTATTTCCTCCGTAACATTTCTGTTAAGGCTTTGTTTGCGTAGGGCTGACCTGCAGTCAGAAGAAGTGGAGTCCTGAGTGAAGCAAAGCCTTCAGGCTCCCAGCAGGTCAGAGCTGTTCATAACCATTATCAAGTTTTAATTGTTTCTTTCTAATAGAGAATTGACATCTTCTTTTGATTCTGCAAAATGCTGCTTTTATGTTGTCTGTGGATAAAGTCCTGCATCTTTTTATCATCAGAACGTGTGAGACAGAAGTCCATAAGCAATGTCATTGTGATCCCACAACATGGAGAATAATTTGGGCAATATCCATGGGGGAATTCTGGATGAATGTGAGAGGGTTGAGGGTATTTTTTAAGACTGTTTTGCTAGGTGTGAAGCATCTTAGGTTTCAAATTTTTACCTCARTGGCATGAATACTGGATTGAAAAAATGTCAAGAGCGCTTTTTGTGATAATACACAAAGCAGTTTCTTAAGGTTGGTCTGGACAAAAAAAGAACCTTCATACTTATTTATAATCTTGTTTAGTGTTTGATTCATGCAGGTAGTCAGAGATACATAAAAATGTGGTTGCTGTCCAGAGAATGTTAATAACCTAAAAGCTTTTTTGCTCTATAGAGCAGAGAGACAGAAGGTGTTCCAAAAGTTTCATGAGTCACTCTAAACTTTTATGTTCAAAGTATGTCGAGAGTGAAGCGGGGAGTATTTTTTTGCAGTGTTCTGTCTGGAAAGTTTAAGTGGATGTTTGATGAATATTCCTGTTAAGTAATTAGTATGTTTCCCTTTCTTTTAATAATCATAATCTATTCTCGCTTTCTTCTGCCCCTGTTTTCATTCTCTTGGTAATCTAAAGAACATATTTAGAAGCATAATTAGTTATAATTAGAAGCAAACAAACATAATTGCGTAAGRTAATTGATTATAAAAGATTAGTAGGTACTAGTTGCAAGAGAAACGCCTATTTGATGTTTAATGATAATGGTCGTCTTGGAAATACAAGGATAAAATAAGGCCAGGTGGCAAGTGCCTATGTATGTCTTTTAAAAGTTTCATAAACCTCACGTTCCCTGATCATTTTGCATTAAGTATGTCTTTAAATAACGG
>JASVER010000007.1:8033775-8426275 GCA_030449065.1 Oceanodroma leucorhoa | reverse complement strand
GTTATATTATTTCAAATGTTATGTAGCTATAATAGCGTGAAATAGATACCCCTACCTGATACAGAGATAGATATTACATCTTTGCTGCTATAACGCTCTGCTGCAAAAGGACTTTTTAAAGGATTTCTAATGATAATGAAAATATTCTGATACAGCATTAAGGATTTTGCTACTGAAATGTGTTTAATGTAAATATGCTGTCAGATACCCTTCAAGTAATTGACAAGAGCAGATGATTAGCAGTGTTCTCAATAGTGGTTTTGCATAATCTTACATTTTGACAGAACTCTTCAGCGGCTTTTTATTGTCAGTGCTCTGCAATCAGTAATACTTTTTCCTTGACATTTACTTTGTCATTATAAATCTTGTAAGTGGTCATTTAACTTGTTCAGTATGCATGTAAGAATATCATTACTAACACGTTTGAAAAAATGTCTTCCTGTTGAGGAACTATTGTGAAAGTAAACTTAAAAAAACCCTAAATGAAGTAGGTTGATGAGTGACTTTATGAAATAAATACCTGTCGGTGAGCATCTTCTTGCACATTTCAAGGATGATTTTAAAATCACTTTCTTATTGAACATTCTCATGTAAGTCATCAAATTCAACACAGTTGTTGGATTTTTTTGATCTGGTATTTTTTTAATTTAATACTATTGTTCAGTTATGATCATTTACATCTAACTGACCAAAATTAAACTCTTATGATCCATAAGCATTCATAATTACATACTGCATGTAACGTTAATAGTCAATATAATAAACCTTCATCTTTATTGAAGCATCTCTTGTTTCTACAGCAGTTCTTTAATCTATCTCAATAGATTTCTAGTGTACAGCTCATATAGATTTGGTCAGTGACAAGGGTTAGAGTAGTCTTGTAGAACATTTACTTGTAGCTGTGAAAAGCCCACATTCATCAGAGGATTAGGTCGATCAGATTGTACCAGGATCAATGGAAGGACTGTGTGATCCCTCTTAGGCTGTAATGTGTTCACCTTCTTTGGAGAGAAGTCACATACACACACATTTCTCTGTCTTAAAGCCATTTATCTCAAAATGTCAAATTGCAATAATTAACCATTATTGATCTTAAATTCAATTAACTTCATTAACACAGGTCATGATGAGGGTGCTTGTAAGGGAAAGGCTCTTGACAAGTGTCTTTTCTTATATGACATTGAATGTTCGCAATCATGGCTATAAACTCTTCATATTGTGCCACAGGAACGTCTTTTAAAAATGATGAGAGTTTGGTTGGTGGCTCTGAAGCGACATTTTAACCTCCTCCCCCTCATCTTTGAGTTCTCAGGGTTTTCCAGCAAATTTTCTATTCAGGAATCAGTGAACCATTTGTTTCCAGCACATTATCTTAGTGTGGTATTATAGCAAAACCCACCTATTTAAATACCCTTCAGTTCAATAGCTAGTGCTAGATAGAGACTCATTTACAAAAGCGTATATTAGTATAGTTAGCAAATGAGTGAAATGAGTATTCAGTGCTTCTTTTTGCTATATATACAAAACAAGTTGGGRCCATCTTGTAGAGGTAATCCTTAGAATCTCTGCTTTCTCCAAGTCCTAAGATTCATATTGCAGTCAGTAGTTGTTTTTCTTAAATGAGGGCTGAATAAAAACTGTGAAAGGACACAAAGCTTTGTTGGCCCACAGTGAACTCCTTTTTTTCATGGAGAAACTTCATTATAAGTACAAGTTCACAATAGCTGAAACTGTGATTGAAATCATTTGGATTTCTACTATACCATTCATACAGTTGTATGGAGTTTATTGTAGGGAGGCACTGCAACCAAAATAGCTATTGAAACTACTGTATAAAGGACTTCAATGGGAATTTCAAGTTTGCAAGAAAAATGAAGGATCAGGTTGAAGGTCTTTTGGTACATTTTGAATGTCTTAAGTAGCATGGTCATTTACAAATAAATCTCCCAAGTAGAATGACCCGCTGTAATATATTGAAGCATTTTAGGAGAAAACTTGATTTTTAAAAACTTTGCAATGAAGGCTGCAGCTCCAGACGTGTGTTAATATCAGTATGGTTAAACACAAATACAAAGCCAGTGTTCTGGTTACTATAAAACTTGTAAGATGTGGACAGATTAGGAGCAACCAAAGATGTGTGAAGATTGCAAAAAATAAGGTGTAAGGTTTTTTTTTAGTCTAAAAAATGCTAAACCGTAATCAGAAGACTCTGAGAAATGTGGATAAAGAGAAATGACAACATCAGTTTTGTTCAGAAACAGATTTCTCTGACAATTAAATGGTCATTTTGTCACTACATTTGCTATTTCCACTCCACTATACAAAGCATTTACTGAAAAGAGGCAGGGCAGAAGCAGAATGGTTTGATTACTGCATTTGAAGAAACTAAAGTTCCCTTACAACATCTGTTTGCTCAGTGAAGGATTATAATAATTAAGAGCTATTAGAGCCATATTGAGAACTTTTATGCTCATGCCTGCTTATCCTGGAGTTGGCTGTGAATCTTGTATTAGTTTGTTAAATGCCCTGTGTGCTTTCCAGTGATTAAAAGATGCCACCCAAATGCTGGTATCAAGCAGAGATTGTGTCACTGTGTGTTTTAGTACCAATTCATATCGAGAATTTGGCTTGTTCTTACCAGTATGTTAATAGCGACTTATTTTTTAAAAAAATGCAAATATTTTTATTCTTTGGAGATTCTGGTAAATATTTTTGTCCACTTGAGGAAATGGTAATTCTGTGCTTAGAAAAATTCTAGAGAGTCCAAAAAACAATATAACTCCCAAAYCAAAATTAGGGTCAAAGCACAACATGAAGCTGTTTTCTCTGCTTATAAACATTTATTTCCCACTGTACTATGTGCTTGCATGGACTGGGAAACTCTTACAAGTCTGTAGTACTTCACACCAAGCCACTGTCTTGGAAACCAACGGGAAACCAGTTTTGTCTTACTTAGAGTGGATCACATTTATTCCTGATGAATAATTTATACAGCAAATGTAGGTGWTTTTTTTCTGTTACTAATGCACATACTAATTGTATTTGTTAAGTTTATGTGAATGTTTTCAGACTATGGGGCTGCTTGTGAACTGTTTACTTCAACAGTTTGTGCCTGGCTTTTGAATCCCTGGCGTTGTTTCCCCTTGGTGGCTGGTTAGCTGGCCCTTAACCTCCTGATGGACAGTGAGGAACTTCATGCTCCTGTGAATGACGTTCATTTGTAACTCTGGCGTACCTGCAGGACGGGCATCCCTTCCCCAGGAATGTGGAGGGGTGAGGAGGGAAGAGGAAGGTACTGCATGGACGTTGATGAAATGGGAACAGCAAGACCCTGAACTGACTCAGACTGAACAGCAGAGCCAGTGGGTGCTCACAGTCCCTGTCACTCATTTGCCTATTTGATCTAGTCCTGATGGTGCTTGTGAAAGGTTGTTTATGTGGTGTCAGAGAAGGCCAAGAAGTTTTTTTTTTTCTATTTTTTCAGCAGGATCAGCTAGAAACTCCAGGCTTATGCTCAAAGGGACTGTTAAAATATCTGCTCCCCTGGAGTGCAAAAGGGGAAGGAGATTGATTCCACAAAATACAAAAGCAAGGACGGTCCTTCTGTCCTCATGGGAGTCCATAATGTTTCTCAGCCCTTCCACCTGATTACTGTGATCCTGCATTGCTTCTGGTAATCAACTGTGGGCACACACAGTGGGACGTGAACTGTTCCCCAGCTTCTCTACAGCCGTGGTACTTTTGGGAGTCAGTTGTGTTGTGTATGTGTGACTGCAAATTTAGGACAAAACCCATAAAAATCTGTTTTTCCTGACCACACATAGTCTCTGAACTGTTACTCCTGTTAAGTTTCTCATAAGCATGTCATTCACTTCTAACTGTACAATAATGACGTCTGAAGGCAAGTTTTACGTGAGGAAGTCTCTTTAAAAATCTATACTGTTCTGTTCATTATACATGGGAGTAACTGGGGCCTGGAGTCTCATGTGAAGTTTTTTAATCTTCAGGTACCTTCTTGTCAAAAACTTCTTGTAGAAGGCGTCAGATGAACTCTTCAAGTGAGACAGATCTCAGACTGATCCTCATGCAACCCTACCCATAGAAGAGTACACTGCAGTGTGATAGGATCATGTGCTCTTCTCCACGTTAGAAAGAAGTGGTGTTATGTTTCATGGGTGGATAATTTGAGCAGATTTTAGAAAAACCCTGCTCAGCAGGTTGAATTCAGGGAGTTTAGGCCCCGGGCAGAAATCGAGGCACAGCGCAGCTTTGGARGAGAGAGGCATGATCCATCATGTTACATCTCCAGCGCGGTTCTGGTAGAACAGGCATTCACAGCGTACCCAAAGTCCTGCTCTGTGCTGGGATCAGAAAGCTCTTTGGAGCAGAGTTGTGACAATACTTCTTCCTTCTTCAAAAACTTTTCCTATTTACCCCATTGTGAAAAGAAGTTTGCTGGCAGTCTGCAGATTCAGCATTTGTTGGATCCCAGCAGCTTGACTCGGAGGAGGTTTGTAACCACAGGCTCTGGGTTGTGCACTGTACACGCACCTGTGGGTATTTCACTGGGTATTTTATCCTTCATAATTGTTTAAGCTCAAAACTGGCAATTATTTTCAATTATACACATATATTGTACTCACATAAGCATACCGTGAAGAAGCATAGGAACAGAAACACAAGCCATCTTATCATGTTCTGTGTAAATAGCTGAATTATATATATTAACCTACAGGAGTTACAGGCTCCTTTACTTGTCTACTTCTGTGGCACTASGCAAGTAATTTTTAAATTCTTTGGATCTCCAGATTTGCAGCTATAAACTGTGGATGAGAATTTTCCTTCTACAGGGTTGCTGTGAAGAATAAAACACTTGTGAAGCTTTTGAACACCTCAGTGTTCAAAAGTGATGCTGTCCAATAGGACTAAGTTCTTTCTAAGCCATCATTTAATATTATGGCATGCTGTTTTTTCAGGTGTGTATTTAATGAAGGAGATAATACATAAATATGATCTTTGCATAGGAATCTCTCATTTACCAAACATCTAACCAGTATTTGGTTTCAGAAAAACGAGTGTCTCCCTTACCAGAATTACTGGCAATTTTTAAATGTTTTCTCTCTTCATTTGTAGGTGGCCTGTATGATACTTTTCATATGGTGGCATAAAGTCTAAAGTGAATATGAGACCTGAATCCTGTACCCTCCTTTAAACTACACAAAACCCRGGGGAGTTTGGAATACAGTGACATGAGGAAAAGGTGCCTGCTGTAGACTTGCTTAGTTCTGTACTTAGATGGCCCACACTTTAATGACATATAAACTCATTTCTTGTTATCCTCTCTTCACTGTGTATTCTTGTTCATGTAATTCTCAACTYTTAACACTTAGAGTTGATGTGAGCTCTCTGAAGTTGCTCTGAGTGTAATACCAGTCCAGGATGCTGGATTAGAGCAGCTGGCTAACTTCCTCTAGCCTATTTCTGAGCTCTCTGTGGCAGACAGCTGCAGTATTTTCCTGAAGGAACAAACACAAGTACACTTCAAAGTTTCTAGTGCCTAATGTTAGTCACCCATTAGATTGGCATGCTATGTCACATCCATCCACACTGATTCCCTGTAACTTAATACTACACTATTATTGGCATGAAAAGGCTGGAGATTTATCAACATACAAAAAATCCAGCTAAACAAGCATTAATCGTGCACATCATATCAAATTAACATGTTCAAAATTAATATTCTTGACCTTGCCAGTGGGCAGAATAATCAGTCTTGCAGTAGGATCGTGCTCCGGTGCGAGGTACCAGCGACTTCTGCCGATGTGCGAGAGAAGTGCTGACCTCTCCACTTGGAAATAACATTTCTCTCCCATAATAGACAGTCCTGCCTCTATGAAACAGAACCTTTAACCTTTCTAACAGGAATAATGTCCCTGTCAAGGTGCTGGGTAATCGGTATTGCCATGCCCGTTTAGAGACAGTGTCATTTGCCACTCTTGTAAACAAGGCAGCCACTCCTACCTCCCATTTCTATCGCCTAATGAGGAATACGCTAACATCTCTGCCAAGTAGTGAAGTCTCAAATACAATTTCAGTTACATGTGAATTATCAGTCAGTCTGGGTATAGAAATAGCTCATGTTGTGGGTGAAATGTTTGCCTTTCTTCCTGTAAGTGGAAGGCCTGCGGAGTGGGAGTTTTCTAACAGACTAATATAACTCTTTTATATGTCTTCATTTGCATTAGGTCTTTGATTGACTCCATCCACCGAGCTGGTTTTCTCTTGCCTCTGTTCATTAATTTTGTGAGTAAGGTTCATTGGCACAGTCAAATCATCTCCGTGCTGCTGTTTCTCTGTTGACTTTCTCTTGACTGGTGTTCAGACTGTGTCCCCTCTTACCTGAATGATCCCACTGAAACTGGGGACTCTTCGAGGTTTTTTCATTGATTACTTAAATCTTAAAAAAATATTCTGGTTACTTCTTAGGTGTCTGCTTTAAAACGGAGTGGGAATGATACTTAGGAAGAGGCTCTGCAGTGCCAGCAGCAGTGCCTGTGGCAGGAGCAGCCCTCGCAGCATTGTGCTTCGGCGGGGGGAGCAGGGGGGTCAGGCTGCAGAGAGAGTTCCGCTGGCCGGGTCCTACTCACTGCTCCACTTTGTGATCTGTTCTGATCTTTTTTCCCTTTTTCTTTTTGACTGGTAATATAATATTCGTCCTGAAAGCATTGGGAGCGTTAGTGCTCCCAATCACTTTCTGCTGTTCTCTTCTTCAAGTGTGAGATGTATATGCATTCAGGTTTTTTAAGGGTTGAGGAGCTTTTTTTCCAAGATGCACTCAAAATCAGATGGTTTGGGAAACGATGCTTAGTATTACACGATGATTTCAAACGATACATAAATAAATAATAAAGCTGGTTGTAATTTTTTTAATAAAAAGCTGTTCGGTTAAAGCCAAAATATTTCCAAGGAACTGAATGGTTTTGATAAACTTTTGTATTTAAGCATTTTTTCATGTGAGAAGAATATTTGAATGTTTTGGTACCTTTTCAAGCAAAGAGCTTATATTCTAGTTTAAATATACCCCAGTAAGCTAATTAAAATGAAAGAAAAAGTCTTGGCAAAAAAGCATAATTAAAACAAGACATTTCAAAAGTATTGAAATGAAATATTTGGGTAGATCCAAGCCGAAATATATGGTCTCAGATGCATTTTTCAGGAAATAAGGGAAGAATTGTGCCATTAATTGATTTCTGAGAGAACAGTAAAATACACCTTTAAGGCCATGGTTTTGTATTTCCAAGCAAACTCAGGGAGGTGTGTGTCTGACCATGTTACTGGGTGGATGTTACCATGGAAGGGATGAAAACCATGCAATGTTTTTCATCTTTCTGCTGAGGAGGACCTCTAGCAGTTGGGGTTTGAGCTGGTAGCTGTTGTGCTGGTGGACATCTCAGAAGATTGCTGAGTTTGGCCCAGGACATCAGCAGACTAACGGCTGTTGTGGCTGCACGGGGACTTCCTCTGCCTGCAGAAACATAATGGAGCAGTGATATTTCTCTGGTCTTGTATAGTAGATCCCTAGTGTCTGTGTAGAGCCAGGTATATGAGCTTATTAGTGTATATACAATATGTAGATCATTTTGGGCAGTGATGGATCACAATTTATTTCCACTAGCAAAGAAATGATCCATAGCTCAGTTATGAAGGTAATTCCCTCTTGTGTGGAAATGAATCGCATTATACCACAGCTTACTGTTATGTTTTGATATCAAATGTGTTAATTTCATTATTACCTAGCAGTTTAGTTAATAATTATAATAAATACTAATGAGGCAACTGTCTGTTCCCGACCTCTCCGTGGCTGCACCTGCAGTAGGTTTCTGTATCCCTTTGATAGCCTCATCTCTAGAAACTGAAGGCCACACCAGGGAACTGCTATCCATTTTTTGTCAAATCCTATGTCACAGTGACACCATTACGCAACTTGCAGGCAATTTCCTGGGGGTTATGGTGCCCTTTGAGATGTAAACTAAAAACTTTCCTGAGAACTGTAATTTATTTTTTCTTCTTTTATTCTGGAAAAACAAAAAAACCCCACACTAGAGCCACCTAATTTCTTTCATTTCCATTCTTATTAACTTCTTCTGCCATTAGAATTGCCTTTAAAGTTGTTTTTTTCCCCTCAGACTTTGCTGTCGAGGCATTGAAGAACAGTTTTATAGGTGCCCTGCTGTTTCAAACATTTACTCTACACTTAAAAAATATCAAACCACAAGTCGTGGTTTTTTTTTTTTTTTTTTGTTTAAATAAGAAGAAAATGGCTGAGTAACAATGGGCTGGAGACAGTGCTTCTTAAAGACAGTCTCTCCACCAGGTAGTGAATCTCAGTGAAAAACTTTTTTTACCATCACCTCCTGATTTTATTCTCTGCTTTCATAGTCTCTTTGCTCTTTCTGCAGGTACTTAACCAAACAAGAAATTTCTCTGGTATGGCCCTCCTTGTCCTTCTTTCTGTTGCAGTGAAGCTGTTACCTTCATCTGTAGATCATCTCTCTCCCCTGAGCAAGATCTGGTGGGGCAGGGAGGGTTGAGAGGTTCCCTTGGCTGCAGATGGGCTCCTTTCCACTAGCACCTGCACTGAACCCCGTCCTCCCTGCTAGCGTGGGACTGAAGTTTGGCCTTAACCCCTCTCTCTTCTTCTGTCCCACGTGCTGGTAACGATTTAATTGGGTTTTCGGAGGAGGAAATATGTCATTTGCCTTTTGCATCGGACCTCTGAGGACAAAGCTTCAGGGAGCTGCGAGCCCTTCAGCCACTGTAAAGCTACCTGTAGTGGTGTTGCAAAGCCTTTGCGAATGCCCCGAATCTGCCATCGCAGGTTGGTCCAGGACTTGTTGGGTTGCCTTTTATTGCCCTGAAATCAAATGATGAGGTGACCGGCCCTTGGAATAAGGCTTTAGAAGCTACTGGCATAAGCTCGGGTTTAGGATGGTGTTTTAAGTTTTAGGCTAAGAAGTTTCCCTGAGCACCCTCATCTCTTGCATAAATCTTTGGTTGAGGAAGTTGGGGGTAATGTCGTGTTTCATCCCTCCTCTCCCTTGTGCAGGGGAAAGAGCAGAAGGAGTTGTTCATGCTGTCAGTGTGAACAGATTGCCGGGTTAAATTCCATACTGTCGTTTGTGCCTCATTTCCCTCATATCTGGATCAAAGACTGATGTCACAACTTGGCTTCACAACTTGAGTTTAGGAAGGAGAACAGCTATAGAGGAGGCAGCTCCTGGTTAACACGCAAATATGCTTGATAGTTGGTGAAAAGGGCAAAGAAAGCATGAAAGGTAAATAGATTTACATTTAAATGAGCCGCATGCTGGAGGTTTTCCCTAATGTAAAAGTCACTTTCTAAAAAAACTGTGAATGTGACAATACAAGTGTTTCAGACCAAACAAAGTTCATAAGATTTCAGCAGTAGGAGAAATAAAACTGTACAGAAAAACACACTAATTAGGGACTTGATTCTGCGACCGCTGTTTGTGTTGGTGAGCCCCGGTCCCCAGGAGCACTTTCTGTGGTGCGCAGGGACCAAGCCCGAGGGCTTTGGTGTGCGATGTGGTGTGGGAATGGGTGGCACCCGCGCACACGAGCACCCGGCGGACAAAAGGAGCAAAAGACAGGTACACTTACAGAGTGCTTTGGTGGCCACCTCAGCCCGCAGGTGTGAATGAGATCTTTCTAATGCAGGCAGTGTGGCAATAACCTTGGATTTTCTTTACCTTGTAAAAAGGGAATTATTCTTCAGTTTCACAACAGAGGCAAAGGAACAGGAGTTGTAAAAGAAAAACTGTTCCMACAAGGTGGAAAATAAAAAGGGTACATTTGCTTCCAAATCATAGGTTTCATGCTGTCATTTCTTCCTTCCAACCTTCTTTATTCATATCACTAGGATAAGGCGTGGTTGAGGAAGAGGTAGTTGGTAGCCAGTTGTTTACGCATTATCAGTAAATATTTAAAATTTTTCAGCTTTAGAGAGTAATTTGAACTGCTTTGGTCTCCTTTGCTAAAGTTTTTGGTAGAGTTCAGAAACATGGTGGAACAAATAATTAAGATTAAAAACATTCTGTACCATCCATAGGGGAATGAAAGTATTGAATGAAATCCACCTTGTTAGATTCTCTGTAGTGGTTTCGTTGCAAGTATTTGCAGGATAGGTGCTGATCCCTGCTACAAATTGCTGACATGACTGTAATATGCATAAAGTAAGGATTCTTGAATTCTTTAAAAATATTTTGAAAAAGCATAAAAGAGCAAAACAGCACAGCTCTACTTCATTAGAGTACATATACTTCTTGTTAAAGTCTGATCTTCGTATCAGCATCTTTGAAACATCTTATAATAAAGTTTTTCACGTAATTCTTTTAAACTGTGTTCTCCCAAACGTTAAAAATAGGACCGTTGCTGCGTGAATTTTCTGCACTGAAATTATCTAAGCTGAAATATCTAATCACAATTATGTGTGGCTCTTATGTGATATGTTTGTACTTTCGAAGGTTTAACTTCTATTCTGAAGATCAGATTATAACTTTACATGCTTGGAGGAAGATTCGCTACCATTCATCCGTGTGAAAGAACAGTAGTGAATACTTTGTATTTCCTAACTGAATGAAGAAATACTCCATGTGAAACTAAAAGCCTGATTTCATTGTTACTTTAACAGTTGTTTTGTCTCTTGTGATTTTCTGATAACATTTGAACATATTTTCCCTGAAAGAAGTTTGAAAGGTTCAATATTGTGTATGTGGTATCTACTATACTGTTCTACATTTTTCACTCTGTTGGTTAAAGTAGGTCTTTTTGGGGTGTAAACTATTATCTTCTCTGCACTATTGCCTGAATAAACAAGCTATAGATTATTCAATGTGTTTAAGATACAAATACCCACACATTCCAGATGTGTTGCAGAGAAGGTCAGAAGTCAAGTGTCCTCAACCATAGAGTCTACTGGAAATGCATATTTTTCAAAGTTTATAATTGTATTTGTATTTGTGAGAGATTGCAAGAAAATTTTAAATTCCACTTAATACAGAACAGTCATGTTCTATTTTTGATTTCTTGCTTAGCTGTAAATAATTGCATTAAATAGAAATAGATCATTTTGATCAGTTAATGGTCCCTCTCTTAGTGTCTCCATAGTTTTCTTGCCCGAAAGAAAAAACTCAGGTAAACTCAGTATATGTAGAATACATGCACAGAAGCACCATGGAAAAAAGAATGTGTTTACTGTCAATTCCCAACTATCCTATTCAAGAAGAGTATCTTGGATTTACATCATCAGTTGCGTTACTTGAGGAGGGGGGGAAAAGACAGGATCCCTGTTGGGTGTCCGTGTAGCTTATGCTGAGTAAATATTGACAAAAGTAGTCTAAAGAGCAAACACTTTGACATTTGTAAGGTCCACTGGAAGGTCTTGTATATATTTATACAGCAAGAATGAGTACAGCATACCAATTTTCTTGAACTAGCTCCCGACATAATTCTGCATGGGCTTTCTTGTTGAGAAAGGTATGTTTAAATGTGAATGGGTCATTTGTTACACCCATAATGAATATCCGCAAATTGCTGTTAGTGAGTTGTTTCAAAAGGTTGCATCACCTGCTTTTGCCATCTCCTCCTGTAAAATATGAGACTACTAATAATGATGACTTTTTAAAAATCTCATTTGTTGATGATTGTAACTGGGGATTTTTTTACTTTGTAGGAATTTTTGATGTTTGTTGTACTCTGTATTTATTAAAGATTGAGTCTCAAAACTGTAATGAGCAAAAAATGCTTGCTTAATTTAAATTGTGAATCTGTCTGTTAAGAAATGCATTAGGGGTAGGAGAAGCATAAGACATATTAATTGACAGACAGGAACTGCTGTCTCTGAGGTTGATACAAGTAATTTATTACTTTAGAAATGAATGCCACCTCCAGAATGTGCTTCATTAATTTCAAATTTAGTTTTAATTTCAAGCTGTTGCCCCTTGAGAAGAATAAGGTGGCAAATTATGTTTGAAGAGCAGATTTTTTTCTTGCTCTGAAGAAACACTAAATTTTAACTGTTTAATTTTACAAATAAGTACACTTATTTGGCTAAAACACTTCAGCAAAAGTATGGTCAGCAGAAACTAACTTATATTTTCTTCTCTTCATAATAGCCTATGTTTCAGACGAACTAAAAGCAGCAGCACTGGTGGAAGAAGATGTGGAACCTGATGAAAATGCAGTTGATGGGGAGCCTTCAGCAAAATATGCATGTCCAGAAAAAGACTTCAGTAAGAACTGCCAAAGCTACCAAAACTCTCCAGCAGCTGAATTTTCCAGCCATGAAATGGACAGTGAGTCACATATCAGTGAGACAAGTGACCGCATGGCAGACTTCGAGAGCAGCTCTATTAAAAATGAGGAAGAGAGCAAGGAGGTTTCAATACCACTGGAAGACTCTACTGTATCTGATAGTTTAGAACAAATGAAAGCCGTATATAATAACTTCCTCTCCAATTCCTACTGGTCCAATCTCAATCTGAACCTTCACCAGCCGATTTCAGAAAAAAACAATGGTAGCAGCAGCAGTAGCAGCAGCAGCAGTAGCAGTTGTGGAAGTGGCAGCTTTGACTGGCACCAGACTGCTATGGCTAAAACACTGCAGCAAGTTTCTCAGAGCAGGATTCTTCCTGAACCAAGTCTTTTTAGCACAGTTCAATTGTACAGACAAAGCAGTAAGCTTTATGGCTCTATATTTACTGGAGCCAGTAAATTCCGCTGTAAAGACTGCAGTGCTGCCTATGATACTTTAGTAGAATTAACAGTGCACATGAATGAAACGGGACATTATCGAGATGACAACCATGAAACTGATAACAATAACCCCAAAAGATGGTCCAAACCTCGTAAACGTTCTTTGCTTGAAATGGAAGGGAAAGAAGATGCCCAGAAAGTATTAAAGTGTATGTACTGTGGTCATTCATTTGAATCTCTTCAGGATTTGAGTGTTCATATGATCAAAACAAAACACTACCAAAAAGTGCCTCTGAAGGAACCTGTTACACCTGTAGCAGCAAAAATTATCCCAGCTACTAGAAAGAAAGCATCACTGGAGCTTGAACTTCCAAGTTCTCCAGATTCCACAGGTGGGACACCAAAAGCAACAATCTCGGATACCAACGATGCACTTCAAAAGAATTCTAATCCTTACATTACGCCAAATAATCGCTATGGTCACCAGAACGGTGCCAGCTATGCCTGGCACTTTGAGGCGAGGAAATCCCAAATTCTGAAGTGCATGGAGTGCGGAAGTTCGCATGACACCCTGCAGGAGCTCACGGCTCACATGATGGTGACAGGACATTTTATTAAAGTCACTAACTCTGCCATGAAGAAAGGGAAGCCAATTATAGAAGCCCCAGCGACACCAACAATAACGTCCTTAGTAGATGAGAAAGTCCAGTCTGTGCCACTAGCTGCCACCACTTTTACGTCTCCTTCCAATACACCTTCTAGTGTTTCCCCTAAATTAAATGTTGAAATAAAAAAAGAAGTAGATAAAGAAAGAGGCATTGCTGATGACAAAATGAAAGACAAAGAAAAGTCAAGTGAAGATGAGGGAAAGTATGATATCTCCTCAAAATACCATTACTTGACTGAAAATGACCTAGAAGAAAGCCCTAAGGGGGGATTAGATATATTGAAGTCTTTAGAAAACACAGTTACATCAGCTATAAACAAAGCCCAGAATGGCACGCCAAGCTGGGGTGGCTACCCCAGCATTCATGCTGCCTATCAGCTGCCTAATATGATGAAGCTGTCATTGGGTTCATCTGGGAAGAGTACACCATTAAAACCTATGTTTGGAAACAATGAATTAGTATCACCAACTAAAAACCAGCCCTTGGTGTCTCCACCAAGCAGTCAGACCTCACCTGTGCCAAAAACAAACTTTCACGCCATGGAAGAATTGGTAAAGAAAGTCACTGAGAAGGTGGCTAAAGTGGAGGAAAAAATGAAGGAGCCTGAAGGAAAGCTTTCTCCAATGAAGCGTGCAACGCCTTCGCCATGCAGTAGTGAAGTCAGTGAGCCCCTTAAGATGGAGTCCTCCAACGATGGTGGCTTTAAAAGCCAGCAGAACAGCCCAGTCCCTCAGAGAGATGGTTGCAAGGATAGTCCAACTGTAGAACCTGTGGAAAACGGGAAAGAGCCAGTTAAGTCCATTGTAAGTTCTTTAAGTAGCAGCACAGCTATCATTACTGATCACCCCCCCGAACAGCCATTTGTAAATCCATTAAGTGCACTGCAGTCTGTCATGAATATTCACCTTGGGAAGGCAGCAAAGCCATCTCTGCCCGCTTTGGATCCAATGAGCATGCTTTTTAAAATGAGCAACAGTTTGGCAGAAAAGGCTGCAGTGGCCACCCCACCTCTACAGTCCAAAAAACCAGACCACTTAGACCGTTATTTTTATCATGTCAACAATGACCAACCCATAGATTTGACGAAAGGCAAGAGTGACAAAAGCTGCTCTTTGGGTTCAGCGCTTTTGTCATCCACATCGACATCTTCTGCATCTTCTTCATCTACAGTGACAACAGCAAAGACATCTGCAGTCGTGTCATTCATGTCAAACTCGCCGCTACGCGAGAATGCCTTGTCAGATATATCTGATATGCTGAAGAACCTGACAGAAAGTCACACATCAAAATCTTCCACACCTTCCAGCATATCTGAGAAATCTGACATTGATGGTACCACAATAGAGGAACCAGAAGAGAGTACACCAGCTCAGAAAAGGAAGGGACGTCAGTCTAACTGGAACCCTCAGCACTTGCTCATATTGCAGGCCCAGTTTGCAGCTAGTTTACGGCAGACTTCAGAGGGAAAATACATCATGTCAGACTTGAGCCCTCAAGAAAGAATGCACATTTCCAGGTTTACGGGACTTTCAATGACCACAATTAGCCACTGGCTAGCCAATGTGAAATACCAGCTCCGAAGGACGGGGGGAACTAAGTTCCTTAAAAATTTGGACACTGGGCACCCAGTGTTCTTTTGTAACGACTGTGCTTCACAGATCAGAACTCCTTCAACTTATATCAGTCATCTTGAATCGCATCTGGGTTTCAGGTTAAGAGACTTGTCCAAACTGTCCAGTGAACAGATTAACAATCAGATAGCACAAGCAAAGTCACCGTCTGAAAAACTGGTGACGTCCTCTCCAGAGGAAGATATYGGAACTTCTTATCAGTGCAAACTTTGTAACAGGACTTTTGCAAGCAAGCATGCTGTTAAACTTCATCTTAGTAAAACACATGGGAAGTCACCAGAGGATCATCTTCTGTATGTTTCGGAGTTAGAGAAGCAGTAGCATTTGCTTTTGATTAAAATAACTGTAATTTGCTTTGAGGAAAACTGTCAAAGACGCCTTAAAGCTACTGTTTAGTTCTTGGCACATGTTCTTATTTTAACTCCAGATTCGCTCTGGGCTGAACTGTTTTGTATAACTGTACAGTGTTTAAATAGAGGTGCATAATCAGCTGTTGTTACTGGTAAAATATGAAGGTTAAAATGCAGTGGTAAGTGTTTGGAACTTTGTGTAAATTGGATTTAGTTGCTGTGCATCCCTCTGATGCATCAAGCTGCATGCATTAACAGACAGTTTAATTAAGCATTTATAACTAATTCTGGTGCACTTTTTTCATGTGACCTAAGTGTGCTGGTATTTCTCACCCTATAATCTTTAGCCCTCTGAGTACTTTGAAGCACTTTTGCATTAATTTGGTAAAAATGTATGGATATGGTTTTTTAAACCCTTACCAGCTTAGTTCCGATTACTAATATGAACCTCCATTTATGCAGAGGTGTCTCACACCTTGAAATTTAAAAATATAATTTTCACATTGAAACATAGATGTATATATTGTATAGATTTCAAAATCTCTTATGGAAATGTGATTGTGGTTAATGCCATTTTCTTTTTCTTCAGCATTTCTAGCAACAGTGGTTTTTGTACCTGGTAAGCCCCAGGTATAAACTGTACCTATATATAGTGTATATTTCATTTTTTAGATCTAACGTTTTTTCCTTTAACATCCAAACATTGTAAATTATGTGATGAAAGATACCACAGATGATAGCATTTATAAAGTATTCAGAAACATTATTCTTAAAGCAAAGTATGTTTTGTTTTGTTTTGCTATACAGTACATCTATATTAGTAGAGGTTCATGTTTAAATTATATGTATTTATTAGTGTTGCTATCATTTGTTTGTTTTTGTTGTTGTTTTTTTTTTAAACCGTCTGAAGAAACAGAAGCCACGGACTGCATTCCTGGCATGCATTCTAACTGTTTTGCACAACATGACTTTTAAAGGTATTTATTAGTAAAAAAAAAAAAAAAATAAAAAGAGAAAATTCAAAATAAACTCAGTGCTCAAAGGGTTAAATCTATTTGAAAAACTTGTACTGTATTTCCTAAACATTGATAAAGCCTTTAAAATGTTTGTACTGTAATACTTTGCTTAAAAGTTATGAGGCATTCTGTGATATAACCTCTTTTACTTATTTATAAGCACTCTTGGTTGTTATTTCCTATTGTAGAATGCCTTTTTATTTCAATTGGTAACTTTCTGTTTTGTTCTGCCTAATTATTCTCCCAAGATTCCATACTGCAGCTTTATCTTTAGGCATATGAAAGGTAACCCGTGGTTACCAGCACACTAAGTGATTCTGTTCGTCTCCATTTTTGGCAGTTAATTTGCAGAAGTAACTGACAGCTGACACCATATGAGAATCTATGTATAAAATATTGGCATGTAAACAGCACAGACACTGTAATGCACTCTGTGCCCTGTTTTGTTGTTGACAATGAAGCACCATTATATGACTCTTCATATAACCTTTTTTTCTACAGCAGCATTAAAATTGTCTTTTTGCTATAATTTTGTGTTGCGTTCACAATTATGTCTGAAATGTGCTCCGACTAACGAGCACATTAAAATTAAATTGTATGCTATCTGTTTATGACTGAAGCTTGAGTAGGTTTCTTCATCTGCCAGGTGCTGGCAGTCAAAAGCTGTACATAAATCACTGGAGTTTTAGTGAACTTTAGCATTTAAAGAGCAGGGTAGCACTTATTCAAAGGCTGCATTAACAGATTTTTTTTTTTCCCCCAGAAAAGATAAATGAACGTTATAACTCCTTTTTAAACATCAGGTAAGGCTGACTGCGGAGACGGGGTTTATAAGCAACGTGTGGCAAAGCAAATAGGTGTTTTGCTGTGCTGTGTATTCAGACCCAGGCAGATACTGCTACTCGCACGTGTTCCCCCTGAATGTATTGAGCAGA
Source organism: Oceanodroma leucorhoa (assembly GCA_030449065.1). Lineage (NCBI taxonomy): Eukaryota > Metazoa > Chordata > Aves > Procellariiformes > Oceanodroma > Oceanodroma leucorhoa. Next base: position 8,408,901 of record JASVER010000007.1, on the reverse strand, counting down.
GTCTGCAAGTTGCACTGGTGGGTGTTTCACAGCTTGGAGAATCCCTTTCCATCTACCCAGCATTTTCAGATGACAGGAGTAGGAACCTGAGACCGATGACTTAAACTTGTGATTTTAAAGTGAGTCCTCTTATGGCCCTACCTGCTGTTGTCCAGCATTCACAGCAGATATGAAGGGGAAAAGAAGATGAATAAACACATGCCAAACAAACGCAAACAAGCGGGAGCATTTATATGATAATGACAGACTTTAACTGGTGTTGTCAGGTCATCCCATCAAAACCATTGAAAACAATTTGCATCTCCGAAGCACCTATGCATGTTAAATAATGTCTTTTGCCAGTCAGGTGAACTCAGAGTCTGGAGATGGTTACATGGGAACCAAAACCACGCTTACAGCACTTAAGAATCATGTCTCAGGTAATAACTAGCATCCAAATGTCAAATGTACAGTTTCCTTTCTTTTTTTTTAAAAATCCACTGTCTTCCAGTAAGCAACTAATTAAATCTTTGGTTTGTTCTTTCTGTCAATCTTTCTTTCTCTCTGTCTTTCCGTCTTTCGTTCCATCTTTCTCTGTAGTTGTAAAGGCCAGTTACCATGTCTTCAAAAATGTATCAGAGTGTTCTGTTCATTCTATAGCGAATACTGCTAAGCAGACCTAGCGAATGGGATGAATGATTAGGGCTCTGGGTTTTTTCCTCCTCTTTTGGCTCACAGTTGTGTCTGATTTTAAGGTCATTTGTGTGTCAATGTTTATGGCCTCAGCTCAAATTCCAGCAATAAAATTGCAGCATGCCGTTTTACCGGGTGACTATACCATCCCAGGAGTCCCCCTCACTTAGTTAGGAGAGGCAACCTGGCTAACTCAAGTCTTTCATGAAGCCTCCCGCGTGGCTGTCCACATTTTTTGCAAATAGATGTTCTTAGTCTAAATGCAGCCAAACTTTTCACCTCTACAGCAGAGAATTCCTCTTTTGAAAATTATAACAGCTTAAATATAGTATTTGGTTGCAAACCAGAAATTCACACATAAGGAGACTGGCAGATTATTGCATATATTGTCAATCAATGTATTTTTAAGATGCACCATTGACTTATAATAGTAATGCTAAAAGCTCTGTACGCAATACTGTTATCTGGGACACGGGAGGGAGTAAAAGCAAGAGACTACAGAGCCTTTTGCAGTGTTCCTTCTACTTATTCTTAAAATACAGACAAGGGGTCGATGATTGCAAACACCAAATACCACTGATGCGACTGCACCTAATCTGGGAAAAGTCATTTCCTGGGCCTGGCTTGTCTAGGTCTGAACGTGCGGTGAGGAGATGTACTGGGTAAAAATTCAGGGAGCAATCATGTCTGTTAGTGTGCACCAGAAATGACTTTTTAATACATTTTTTAAATACGCTTGAAACTTTGCAAATGAATGGCTAGTCAGGATCTGCATATCCCAAATTTATTAAAATAAAGTTCAGCTTGCATTTCAGAACCTCCAGGACTGGCATACCAATGTGATTTCACATTATAAAGAATTTAGAGAATCAATGAACTAGAATAATGTTCTTTTCATCCATACACTGATATGTGTATTGGCATGGTAACTATTAGTGCTAACCAAATCACCAACCTAGCTATGTTAAGATAATTTTTTTCCTATTAGACAAACATGAAGCTATGGCTGCAGGATTTTAAAATATGCATCTGAGTTCTGACTTTTGCTTTGCATTTGATATTTTGTTTAGAAATATGCAGATCAAGTGAGAGAGAAAACAAAATGCCTCAAGAAAGAGTTTAAAAATGAAATTGTGATGGGGTGGGAAGAGCTTTAAATCACAGGTGTATAAAGGTGACCCTGGTCTAACCCCACCCAAGTAGTGGCTTGTTGCAGCATACTGTATATCTTCCAGCCATCACATTTACGCAGTATCTTAAAATAACATTTGTGATAAATGTGCAATTTAACTAATTTATGGTGCTATGATGTGCTCAGGGCTACATGCAAGATGAAAATCTTAAATGGAGCTTGAACAGCTCACTTCACAACAAGAAATCAATATGCCAGATCTTAGAGAGCTGTTCACTGGAGTCAACATTTAGCAAAAAAAATCGGTGAATGTATCTTTAAGTTTTAGTGAGTAAGAAATCTATAATTAACTGAAATATGACTTCTAAGCTACTGTAAGGAACTGTGTTTGAAACCAAAATCTTTCTAGAATCTTCATTATATTTTATTTTTGTATTAAAATCAAAAGTATATTGTTTTAATTATGCAGTTGCTTTTGTGGTAAACACTGTGCATTTTTTTATCCAAACCAAGGCAGATTAGTGTTATCAATATGGGAATTATCTGTTGCATTTTAATATGGCTATGTATCTTGCTATATAAAGCTAGACACAGATATGACTCTGCATTTTATGACAGCAAAAAATTTGGCTACACTTGGAGATTTACAAAAATACTGGCATGTATTGAAGGGAAGAACCTTCTTTAATTTTGCAAGTTCTTATTTCAGCTGCAACAGAAAAAGAAGTAACTGTGGTGCAAGTGGAACAGAGACGACTGGTAATAAAACTAAATTTAATTAATAAATTTTGTATTTTAAAACACGCCTCCAGAGAGCCTTATATATTTCCTAGAAAAAAATTATTACAATTATTTTTGCCTGCTTTGTTTGGGTAACTTTTTGTTACAAGAATGTGTTGGTAACTTTTTGTTACAAGAATGTGTTACCCACACTGCTGGACAGAGCTGAAATACAGGGAATGGTCATAAAACTGGAATTTATCAAGCAAAATAGGAAAAAAAAAAAAGAGTTTCAAGATTACTCAACTTCTAAAAAGTCACTGGATTGTCTTCCTAGCAAAGGATGAAATAGCTCTTAGTACTTGACTGGACAGTTACCGGTTTAGCAGTGGAAATACAAATGTGTAACTCTCTTGGGTATTGCTAGTAAATACATACAATCTCCAGCAAAAAAAACCAGTGAATTCCCTTCTCCTGGGACTTTGTGCCAAGATGTGCCTTCCAGCCCTTGGTTGACCTGCTGTAGGTAAATGAGAGAACAAGAAATAATTATCGTACTGCCATCTCAGAATATGAAAGTGGCTCTGTTGTTCAGGGTGTGGTAGCAGTGAATTTTGTTGTTTTCAGTAATTATCCTATAAAATGAAAAGCTTGTATCTGTTTAAGACTATGATACTACAGCCCTCATTGAAGAGTTTTTGCATAAGAAGTCAATTTTTTACCAGTGAAGGAAGAAAGAATCAGGGTCATTTATGGAAGGGAGCAGAATTATATATTAACGCATCATTATATACATCTGAAAGCATTGGAATAACGGGTGAGGTTACTATCTGTTTTCAGGCTTTGGTTTGGGGCAATAATTTTAACTACATGTTCAGCATAAAAAAGATTACTAAGTTTTACTAATACATAGCTCCATGTGCTGTATTCATTTCCTAGTACATACACAAATACAGTGGTAGTGTTACATAAATTAATTTTTTRCATGTAAAACCAATCTTCCTTTTTACTTAGTATCCAGCTTATGTGTTAGGGTAGCGTTTTGTTTGTTTGTTTGTTTTTCAGCAGTATATTACGACATATATGGGGGACACATTAACTTCCTCAGCAGCTGTTGCTTGGTTCACTTCGCCTTATTTATAGCTTGAAATGCACTTCTGGTTAAATAATATTTTAAGAGAATTAAAATCTCTTAGACTTTTTGGGGTAGGTGGATATGTCCAGTTAAAATCTCCTAGACTTTTTGGGATAGATGGATATGTCCAGACCACTCACCAAGTTCATATATATAATATTTATTGAAATGAAAATATGCAACTGCAAATCATACTTACTTATATACCAATGTGCCTATCTTTCATTCTAGGAGTGTTTAAAAAGTAAAATTAAAAATTACAACCTAAGGCAGTTTTGCCAAAAAAAAAAAAAATTTTGAGTAATAATAGAGTGACACTTCCTGTGTATCATGGTTTTAAAATTCTTAGCCTGTTTCAAGAAATAAAAAAGGTTGTCGTAGAGCAAGCAAAAAGAGGTAAAAAATGGCAGTGCCAGTCGTGGTGCCATTTCCCAGCCAGGGCTGGGGGCGGGTGGTGGAGCTCTTCCCAGCTAAGAGCGGTGTCTTCCGTACCTAAGCTAAGGGATTATGTGCCCCCACGTCACCCGCTGGGTTTTCCTAGTGTCACGTTAGGGTGAGGAGGTGCTTTTCTTCCCTGATACGCTTAAACTTTGCAAGTGGCATAGTGGACTTTGTAACCAAATAGCGAGCTAATTTTCTGATATCTTACCTCTTGATGCCTGAATTAAGGACTTTGGTCGCAAGGGAAATGAATTTCAAATGATTTGGCACTGTGGAAAAGCCTATATTAGACCTGTCAGCCCCATTCCACTCCCTGTGGAGAAGATAGTGTCCATCTTTTTTTTTTTTTTTAATATCAGAAATATAAATGGAAAGAGGGTAACTTCTAAACTTTAGTATAAATTAACAATGAAAAATACTTCTTTATTAAGCTTCAACATATCACATTCATTCTTGCATGGTAGGAAACTGGGGACATGTTTATAGCCATCATAATTGTGAGTTAGTGACCTTTCTAGCCAAGTGAAATGAAATTACTTGAAAATGGAGTTCTTTTTAATTGGCGCATTTGTAGGTGGTGGGGAAAGGAAGGGGATTTGCTAAAGCGTGTGTGTAATATAAAGCCTGTGAGGAACTGTAAGAAAAGCTGAAGCCTGTGCTCAGATGTAAACCTGTGCGAGAGGGAGAATGAGGTAGGTGTGTCAGGAAGCAGAGTCATATTCTCGGCTTTTTTTTTTTTTCTAAACTGGAGGTACAGTCACTGCAGTTACGCCTCAATGACCATGAAACCGAGTCGGCAGAAGCTGAAGGACTCTGCTCCTGAAAGCCTCATCAGGACTTGTCATCGCTCTAATGAATATCATTTAAATTGCTTTGTATATTGGTGGAGTTTGGATGTCGATTTAATTTGTGCATGTGTTTGAGTTCTTCTGCTTGGCTAGGCTAACAGAGAGCAACAGCCTAATGAAAAGTGAGTTGGTGACAGCGTGATGAGCCCCAACCCAATCAAATGTGTTTGAAGGGCTGTTTTGACAGGGATCTTAAAAGTAGATCTAGAAAAGAGGAGTAGTGCTTCAGTTCAGTAGAATTGTTCCAGGCTAAGATTACTGCTTTTTGTACCTCTGAACGGCTGAAAATTTTCTGTGCGCGCTCTGGCTTGTGATAAAACATGAATTCATCACAGGCTTGTGTTTAGAGGAGCCCAGAAGAATGGGCTCCCCCTATTAAATGTCTCTGGAAATTACTGGAGTTAAAACACCACTTTAAAAAAGTAATTATTGGGGTACACCAGTAATTGGGAAGCAAGAAATGGCTTAACCAGGGGTTACAGCGTGCATCTCCATCTCTAACGCTGTGTTGCACAGGGCAAATAGGAAGAACAGCAGCAGATTAACACTGGAGGGCAGGGGCCAGCCGGTCAGGGCCAGCCGTGGACTTCTCTGCATTAATTCCCATTTACTGTGCCGGGAAGTTGAGCATGCAATGTCGCGGAGCTGCAGAGAAGGGCAGAGCAGATGGAGGAATTCTGCAAAATGTATTTCAGTGCTCTCCAGGTATTGGGGATAGTTTGGGGACATGAAAAACAGACCAGCAACGATTCGAACTAGCTGTGGGGAGGGAGGCGGGTGGGACTGAGGAAGTCCTTCTGTCCTGAAGGCTGTGGCTGTGCCTCCGGAGAGAGGAGGCTCCCCGGCGGGCACAGCCTGGCTGGTAGAAGCAGGGCTTGCCCTCTGCACGGCAGGGAAGCCTCATCTTCAAGGTGGCTGGGACACTGCCCTCAGCACACCATAAACTTACCAGGGTTACCGTACTAGTGGCATAGACACAGTCTCCCAGGGGGATTACTAGAAGCGGGTAAAATAGCCACATCAACCCTATAAATTATACCAATTCTTCCGATCTCTCATAAAATGTTCACTCTTTGGCTCTTACATGGGCGTTTGGAAGATGAAGGAAAAATAGGGTCTTGATTTTTATTTACCACTGTGAAGACAAATCAATTTCCAAAACAGAGCTGCTGTCAGAAAGGGGAGGTAGAGACTAGCACTTCTCCGTCGTCTCTGAAGACTACAGAGCCCTCCTACGTGGTAGCCTGTACTTCACAGTGTTCAAAATGGACACTGGGATCCTAAGCATTAAAAAAAAAATATGCAATTTTAAAATTTCATGTGAAAACACAACAACAACAACAACAACAAAAAGACTACAGGAGGGAAACTGAGTTATAGGAAGAATCTACAGTCCGGATACTCTTACCTAAGAGATGATTAATACATCAGATAAATTGTTCAGCAAAGGTTCATGCAAACAGACCCTCTATAATTCTGCCAAAGTCAGTGAGATCAATGTGCTCTCTTGAGTGATTGTGGCACTGACCACTCAAAAGAAAGCACCTAAGGGCAGCTGTAACTTATGCTGATTTCGTACCCCCCATGATTTCAAAATATATGACGTCCTGCAGCTCCCCCTGAACTAAATCCATGTATAACCCTCAGGAGATGCTTGCTCCTGTTTTGGGAGTGAACATGACCCTGTCCTTCTTCATTGGCCCAGATTCTATAAATGCCATATGCTTCTTTTTTATGTGGTAAATGTTCTAATACAACCATCACCCCCAGACAGCCTAGTTACCATCAATAATTTGAACAACAGGGCTTAAGTATGCCTCTTAATTTCAACAGAAGATCTGGGCAGGGTTTGAGAACATCCAAAAAACAAAAAAAAAGGAAATATGTGATACAAAATGTATGTAAGCCTCCAGCAAGAAACCATTAGATTAAAAAAAAGCACAAATTCAGAGCATGTGTTTGAGTATTTAATGTTAAAAATATAAATTAGGTATTGAAGAAGCACAAAGCACCCACTTGTACTTCCTTAATAGGGCTTTTATTAAAGGCAAGGAGGGAGAGATCAAAACAGCGGTCTCATCAGCTATGGTATATTAGCAGCTTCTCAGAAAGCACTGAACAGCAGGCAAAACCACACCAACCCACAGGTGCAGGCACATTATATTGTAAACAGTTCTGATCCCATAGAAACACTCTTGGCACATGTAATACTCCCTCTTAGCCTTGTTCCTGCACTCTGAAAGCTGCTTTAACCCCTCTTCTGCTGGACGCAGCCCGGAGCTTGGCACACTCCTCTCTTTGTAAGCAGTGTGCTCTGCAGTCACATTTCCCTCCTTGCCCTCCTCCGAAAGCCTTGCTAGAGGCCGTTTGCTGTGTTTTCTTGCAAACCCGTTCAGACCTCTCTTCTGAGAGGTTGTTGTATGGGGGATGATAAATGCCACAAACCCATCAGAGACACCCAGCACCAGACCACTGAGGTTTCTGACCCACCTGTCCCCTCTGCTCTACAGGGCTGTCCCCTGGACAGAAACGCTCTGCTGGGCACCCAGGCTGCCCTACAACTAGCAGGGAAGGTCTGGTGGCCAAGTGGGGATTTTTTGAAGCTGGTCAGACACGCAGCAACATAACCAAGTACCTAGAAATGAAATACTCTGGAGGGTAGCTGAAGCATCTGTGCTACCACTCTTGGCTAACAGAGCCCAGATAGGTGCTGCCTGCCATCTGCTCAGCATCCCAGCTGCAAGCCCTCTCCTGCAGCTGGAGACCACAGCATCCCAGCTTGCAGCCCAGCAGCCAGAGCTCTCCCTTCCATTCACACTTTGCCCTATTCTAGAGAAGGCTTTCCAGCGGGGTGAGCTGCTCCCTGGCTCTTGGCACGTTTTCTTTCTGAACCCAGGTAGTGGGTGTCCCCCAGCACAATTTGGGCCAGACCCCCACAAGCACCTCTGCCTGCTGGGGAGCTCCAGAGCTCAACCCAGCACATCTCACTTGCAGGTCATCAGCAGCCAGGGAGCTTGGCGCTCTCCAGCTGGCAGAAATTTAGGTGCTTACTGAGTTAAACCGAAGCTGAGAGGTGGCTTGGAGAACATCACTGACTTCTGCGTGGTGAGCAGGTAATGTGCCTAATGTCACCAGCCTCTGGATTTCCCTGCTGATTGCTCTCATAGGAAGTGCTGCTTGTTGGACTTCATAGTCTTCAGTAAAGAAGGTAAGTCCTGTGAGTTGCTACCTGTGAGAAGGATGACTCACAGACCTATCAAAGAAGTCTTACACTCATTTTAATGTTCAGCCTGAGATAAAGGCTTGATGCATTATTCTCTTTCTTTTAATTATAGGGTATTTTACTCACTCCCCTGTAACTTTGGCTAACATCTACTTAACAGTGAGTACACAGCTTGCTTTCCCACAGTTTTCTGTTGGTCTGTTCTGTTTTCTTGAAATTGCTTTGCTTTTTTGAGATGTGGAGAGAAAAAATGAGCTTCTAATAGAATTTTAAAACAGCTCTGCTGTGCTTTCTTATATTTTTAAGTTATACAATAAGACTGTCTATACAACAGCTCACAAAAGAAGCTTTTTTATTGTTTGTTGTTGCTTTGTTGCTGTTAAGGCAAAGTAGTCGGTTGATGTGGCAAGCAGGTGGCATGACAGTAAGTATACATGACAGTATATATGTAATACCATTTTCTTTAAGGAAGCTTGTACGCTATTTCTCATTGTTGAGCTAAAGGTCAGGGTGTCAGGTGACTTCTGCAGCAAGAAACAATTCTCCAAGCTGCAAAACTTCTGCTGAAGTTGGTGATATTAAGAAAGATGGAGGCAAATTGGAGAGAATCCAGAGGAGATCAACAAGAATGATTAGAGGTTTTGCAAACATGACCTATGAGGAAAAGTTAAAAGAACTGGATCTGTTTAGTCTAGAAACAAGAAGTCTGAGTAGGGACATGATAACAACTTTTTTTAAACATAGCTAAAGACTGGTATAAAATGGGTGCTGATCAAATGTTCTACATGTCTACTGAGGGCAGGACAAAAGTTAATCAGTTCGACTTGCAGCAAGGGATATGGAGATTAGATTATCAAGGGGAACACTAGCTACAAGTTAAGCACGGAGCAGCTTGCAGAGGAGGAGTGCAGTTGCCATCGCTGCRCTTCGTGATGAGCTGACGTGGGTGTTTTTGACCTACTTGTACTGCAGAATAACCAGAAGTTGAACTTTGAGGGCTCCTGTAACCTACAATCCTTTTTGAACAGCTCAGGTACGCATGACTATTGCAGAGAGTACATTTATTTTCCGCAGAGTTGCGTCCGCTTTCCTGCCATATATTGGTAATTGCTATTTTCATTTTAACTATTTTGATGGAGCTTTCATGTCATTTCCGTCAACAGTTCATCAGGCTTTTCTCATGCTGCATAGGAATAAATACTAGCTTTTTCTCTTTTAGCAGAGGGAGGGACCTACATGGCTTAGCATCATTGTTGCCCTTGCTAACCGTCTTTGACAGGCGGTGAATGGCCTTGCATTTTGCCATTTTACGCTGTGACTGCCTTCTGTGCTCAGGTGAGGTTGCACTTCTGTAGCACTCGTAGGTAGAGTTACCTTAGACACAGCTTCATTTTTTTTGCTGGCAGAGGCGTTAAGTTTTCTACATCAATCATATGACTAAGTTGCTTGCAACTGGAAAAAAGGACCCTTCACTCTTCTTCTCTAATAGTACAAACCTTTTCAGTGTTTCAGTGCAGACTTCAGGTTTCTCAAATGAGCTCCCTCATTTACACTCGTAATACGCACATTGTGCAGATAACAGACAGCACCATTTAACCCTATAATATGTAGTACAACGTATCCTGCAGTACAGCTGGAGTCCTAGTTACTCCTCAGGGAAGCCTATTATAGCAGCACAATCCCATGTATCAGTAATAAAGTGTTTCAGAGACTCAGGAATGTTAATAAGTTCGAAATAAATACAGCGTGTTAACATTTGGGCTCCGTTACTAAATTTTACTTTAATTTAGTCCTCACTGCTCTATTTTCAGCCAGGGTTCACTGTTTCATAGGACTTCTCCAAGCACAGACATTGAGAGCAGGATTTAAGTGCCAAAACAACTGCCTAAGGCTGCCTGAGAAGTCCTGGGGTCTCCAGAACATCTACAGATAACGGACATACGGGACACAGGACCCATGGAAGGTCCCTGCCCTGCTGGAGAGCGGCTGAAGACCAGGTGAGACACTACTGCTTCTCAGGCAGCTTGGCCAGTGGCAGGGTGCATTGCAGATACGGCACCTAACGCCTTTGCATGCAGGGTGCCTCTAACACTCTGAATTCTTGCCTTGATCCTCGGTGGACAATACACTCCAGTGGTTATACTTGACTTAAGGCTCGTTCTGTAAGGAAATACCTCCATCTGCTTCTCATACAAATTTTTACAGCATTTAGGATGTTCGGCTTTTAACAAGGCTTGGCCAGAGAACTTAAGAATAGTTTGTGGTGTGTCTAAAAATTAGAAGGACTGTCTTAGTCTTTTGTGGKTTTTTTTGGTGGTTGTGGTATTTTATTTTTTTTTTTAAATGCATGTGGGTTTATATCCTTAAATATTCCATCTCTCTTCCTTGTCTCCTTCCCCTTTCAGTAAAGGACCTGCATAGGATACTCTCTGCAGAGTCCCACTTCCCAGTGTGCAGAGGCTAGACTCAAACAGGTATTGAACAGCATCAAGAAATGGTTACATACAGTCGCCTTCTAATCACAGGCCAAGCGAGGAGCCAAAAGACCATGTAGGTGCCCTGTGAGGAAGTGAAAGGCCAAGGAATGGGGAAGGAGAAAGATTTGCTTAGCAGAGTAAGTCCAGGCCATGGAGAAGGCTGTAGGTCTGTACAGGCTCTGGCAAGGAAGGAATGGGGTTAATTGCTAGAAACCATTGCTTGTAACATGACTAACAGTGGACCAGTTAACAGGGGGAAAGGAAACTATTGAAATAATGATTTTTTTTTTTTTTTTTTTTAAGCTAAAGAATTAAAATTACAGCTGAAGGCCAAAACTCATTATTTGAGTTACTAAATGTCATTCAAAGATGGGTTATTGCTCAAGGACTGATGCCACTCTATACCATATTTGATTTTATGTACTGTAACTTTGGGTCTTGTGCTGTGCCCACAACCATCCTATCTGAGAAATGATGGCTTTGTCAGAGATAAGGTCCTTTGAAAGGACAGGATGGAAGGGCAAAGATGAGAAAATATATTTTGATGTATTTCAGTGAAAAATGGAATGAGATGTTGCCTTCTTGTAAGTTATTGTTCCTAAGATTCAGCCAAGGTTGTCCTGTGGTGTAAACTGATCTTGTTCTGGGGTAGAACCTGAGGCTTTACAGACTTCCTTCAGCTGCAGATCTGCCGTTGTCGGGGTCCTTCCTATTTTGCTTACCTACTTACCCACTTATGTGTGTACTAACCTGTACCTTTATACTCATCCATATCACTAGTGATATGTCTTCATACATTCCCAGATATGTTTTATAAAAATACAGATAATTTTTTCTAAAGAGATACAGTGTTCTAGCATTAAACATTGTAACACAAAATAATAGGGGTTACAGGAAATTAAATTTAGTTCCATTCTCTTGGGTGTATTACATATCATGACCCGCCTGCCACTAACAAACCTACTGTTAAATCCATCAAAATTGATCTATGTTTAGCTATTCATTTTATGTATATTAATTTGAACAGAACATTTATTTGGCTTAAATTTTATTTTCAGTGGTGGAATGTATGTTCTAAATGCAAGCAGAGACGATTTGCTGGGATTTAGTTAGGAGGTATGTGGAATGTTAGTTTACAAAGATAATAACCGAGCTATTAAAGCCAACAACCCCTTTTAAAGCAAACATACCATTAAAATATAGGAACAGTTTATAGCGTAAATAAAATTGAGGATATGGATTATTTAAAGATAAAAATTTTAAGGGTAGCTATGAGAAAGTTGAATAAAAATGTATTTAATTGCACCACTCTTTTTCTGAAGTCAACTTCAAAAATGCAAGTAAAGGATGATAGTTTATGGGAGGGGGGAGACAGCTACAGAGAGAGTGATGTTAGAAATACATTTTACTTATGGAGATGTATAATAGTGATTTGACTTTTATTTTCTAATCTGAATCAGATTTCAGGGGAAAAAAATTGTGCATAAACTTGTAAGTGGCAGAATTTATCTTGCTCGTGAATCCATACAGTGGAAAGGGAAGCAAGACATTTTCTTCTAGATCATTCTCCTTGTCTGAATGACAGATACAATAATTCCCTCTATTAGCCAGATCCATTGTCTTTATTTTGCACAGAAGTACTGTATTGCTGAGGTAGACTTCCACTGCTATGCATATTTTAAGGGTTATTTGGCAACACAAGTAAAGCTAAAAGTAGCCTCTTAATCTAATTAATTGACATTTCTGAATCTTGCTTTCACAACAACACATGGTTTCATGTTCTGGGTTTTAGCACTTGTCAAGCTTTTTTGGAGAATGTTTTGGTCAGAATGACAAGATAATTTGTGACTGAGGCTCCAAGCTAGAGAAGTGTTTAAGGCTATAATGATTTATTATCATCACAGAATAACAAAATTTACAAAGCGTTTCATCAGAATTTTTGAAATAAGTTTGCCACCGTGGTAGAAGCACGCAGGGAGGGGGGTGTCTTCCTACACAAATGCCAGTGTGACTTATTTGTAATAATTACAATGTTAAATTTATTTTGGACCTTTTCTTGACAGACTTGCAGCATGGTTAGAAAGACAAGAGGTGAGAGAATTGTAACAACCAAGAAGGTAAAACTCTGCCTTTTTTTAAACAAATACTCTGTGACCAAAATAAAAATAATCACTATGTGCTTCATGCAATAAATAATATATACATAGCCACATTAAACTATCAATGTTAACATTTTGGCAGGAGAGACTGGAAATAGTCATACTGTAAAAAGTTTAAAACAGTGAATGTCTGTGCTTTTGATGTTCAAAAATGCATCCAAACTATTTTTTTAAAGGACAAAATAGGTGATGTTGCTGAGTGACAGCACATTAATGGGCTGGCATTTGTGGACTTTCAGGCAACTGCTATAAAAAGAAATAATGTAACAACACTAATTTTGACTTCATCTTGATTGTCTGCTAAGCGAGCTAAGGATGCCAGACTTTCTGAGACAAAATGTCTGACTCTGAATGCGAGGCATTTCCACTTATTCTCTGTGTTTCTATAATTTACTTATTATGTAATTAAATACCTTGAAACCCTAGGCATTGGTTAGTTTAGACAAAGTTGTGACAGTTATTTGACTTCAGAGGCCGGGAATAGAAGCCACTTCTCCAATGCCCTAAAGTGATTTTGAGGCTGTTTTGTTTGACTATCAAATGCATACCTTTCCAGAGCAATCTTTTTTAAAGATGCAGTCATAGCTCATTGAGGGATGAGGTGAGGAGCTAACACGCTTGGCAGCAATAGTGTATGCAACATTGTTTAGTAATAACAAAGATAATATCATACATCCACAGCGACCCCTTTGTCTCAAAGGATCACAAAGTTGTTTCTTGCAGAAATTAGCTTTAATTACTGTATGTATTTATAAGGCACTAGCACTGTAGTATCTATGTGCCCTTTCCAACAGCTAGTATGCGGTGAACTAATGGCAGGCAACTTTCGAGCTGGCACAAGGAGTGACCCCTTGTGTTCCAGGCATTTTTTTTTTTTTTTTCCCTTTTCACAGAACTAGCCAGGCACTTGCATTTAGTGAGCTGGAATGTAAAAAGATGTGTCTCACATCTCCTACAAGAGCTTGCCAGATTCAGGCTCTGATGGATTTCTGGCAAGAGTCAGTTCCGGAGCTGAGGACCCACCACAGAGAATATCTATTTATTTAAGCTATTTATAGCATTTCTAAAGAACTCCTCACTGTATTATCTCAGCGTGTCACAGAAATTAAAGGTACACCATGAATTAAAGGTATACCACCAGCATCCCGCCTTGCCTGCCAGAAGGCCCTGCAGGGCTTCCAGAGGGAGTCCATACCAGAAGCAGAGCGTGGTGGTCATGGCTGGGGACAGGCAAAGGTACAGTGTCTAATTGTACATGTGCTGAACGCTACATGGGACTGCAGCAGGTCCAAGTGTAGAAGGCAGATGGGTCTGTTCTCCACCAGCCAAAGTTTCTGTGTGATTCAACAGTCAGCTCAAAATGGAGCTTATTGTCATAGCTGAGCCTATTAATTACACATATGTTAAGCACTGAATTCAATTCTGGATAGATGATGAATGGATGCAGTCTTCTAGCGGATGAGTGAGGATGAAAGACCTAAGCTGGCAACGTTGCTGCAGTGCCATATTGAACTGCCCTGTAAATTTGGCTGCGTGCTTCCTGTTGCTGCCGAGTGGTAGTTTCTTGCTTGGGTAGGGAGACCTTGTTTCCACCTAATCCTGAGTTCTACCACAAACAGAGAAAATAACATGCCTGCATCCAGGCTCAACAAGAAGCAAATAGRTGATTGAAAGTCCTCCACCTTGCAGTTTGTAGGTGTTGCTGTATGTATCTCAAGGAGGATTCCTATAGATACTGAAAGAAACACTGGTGAACATGGGGTTTGTGGCACTTCTCAAGCGGGAAACCTTATACAGCACAGCACTATTAAGTTACTTAGCAGTAGTTACCTCTTACAAAGCAGGTACCATTAAAGTGAGCAGTATATTCTGATTAAGATGTGAACGCAGTTGATTGGTCTGAGGATCAGCGAGCTTGTTTAGATCCTGTTCATTGTCACAGGGAGGCAATTGCACCTCTCCCCTTCCCCTCTGCACCCCAAATCAGTTAATGCAATGACCAGAAGTGAAGCTGGGGCTCTCTATGTTGGAGCAGTAACGTAATTGCTAGAGTTGGCATTGAACTACCTTCCCAATGATTTTTCCCAGAAAGGAAGTTCAGAGACKAGGTCATAATTGGTAGACTCATTAGTATTAAATTATGTGGGTTTTATTAGGGGCCAGACATTCACTTGTTTAAATGTAGCTGGCATTTTAATGCCTCTCTAAGGGAAAGTAATATGTACTGCATAGGCAATACATACTGACTTTTATTGGTACAGACCAAACTCACAGGTGACTGGAGCACCTGCTTGTGCCGATGTTTAAGACTTGTGCGGTGGGTTAGTTCTGGCGGTTAAGAAGCAGAATGGCAGAAATGAGACAACACCCCTTCCACCCCCAACCCCCTCTTCCTTGCTTTTGTCTGCAAAAGATTGAGAGCCTCTTGCAGGAAGCAATGCTTTTTGTGTGTGTCTTCCCAGGTAAGGAGAATGATGACGATAATAACTATTTATAGGGGATATCCTATGATGTTATAAAAGTCAGGTGTCATTTCAGATTGACCATGTCCCTCAGGATACAGCTGCTTCATATCCCCCTGAAACTGAACGGCAGAAAGGTAGAGCACTGTGGCTATCTGTCAATGTTGCATGAAGCATACAATAGGAACAAAGAAATATGCAGTTAATGGAACTTGGGGGCCCTGTAAGATCTCAAACAATTATTATATGTTTTAATATAAGCATATGCCTCCTATACCAAAAAAAGCCTTCTGTACCCCACATCCTTTGCAAAATGTATGTGTTCTTAATATGTACTAAATATGAGTAAATTATCCAGTGACACCTGTTGTTTTTATTAAGTTACAGTGATTATGAATAAATAAAACCTTTGCCAATGACTGATCTGTTTTTCTTTCTAAGGTTTTACTGGTACTTTTTCTGAGGCTTTCTATATGTCCATTTGGCTTAACATTGGGTATTTTATGATGAATCAAAATTCCTCTTTCTTTAGGCAACTTATTTATCTGTTCAAAATCTTGGAGCATTTGACAGTGCATATTTAAATTCAAGAAAAAACCCAGAGGTGGAAATAAACAGACTGCTCCATAGGGGGTTCCCAGGAATTGAAAGCTATGTTGTGCACCTTAGACTGATCCAATCACACTTGGATTAGCTGGAGAATTGCTGTGTGGTTAACTAACTTGCCGGGTGATATGGGAAAGCAGTCTCTCAGAGTGTAATTAAATGATAAGTTCACATTCAAGGGACAATTGTAAGTTACTGAGACTGTCATATACAATGCCAAAAATAGGCTGTCTCATGATGAATACCCTTATTAACAGCTACACTGCTCTGTGTTCATAGTATATGGCTGGGGAATTCGACAGGACTTGGTCCTGTTTGTTAAAGATCTCCCAATAGATTTTTAGATGAGATTCATATAAAAGATGACTACATCTGAAAATCAAATAGACTACATACTTTTAGCCCATGCTGGTGTGGCTGTTAATCATGTGTTAATAGTCAAATCTAATGTGGATTCACACCTTTATTTGATGTAATAAAAACTATTTGTTAACAGAATACAACAATAAGAACTTTGTTATTACCAGGAGAAGGTGTCTGAGAATAATTTGTGTTCATTACAAACATCTTCTAAGGAGTGTCTTGATGACTTTGAAGGATGACACCTCCACCATTTTGAAGTTTTGTGGGAACTGTTGGTGGGGATTATTTGTCTTTCAATTTTATAATACACCTGTGAACTGTTATAACTTTTCTTCTGATTTTATGCTCTGTCAATAAAAACACCCTAGTTCAGCCAGTCCTTCCAGTGACTACGAGAAGAAATGAGCCTTCCTGCAGGACCAGGAGGTGCTCAGTGAATCAAGGATGGGGGAAATGAGTACCCTCCCTCCAAGCTCGGGGAGGGTGAGGTGGTCTCTTGGACAGCACAGGCTGTTTGTGCCCGGGACATGAAGCTCTAATTTTCTTGACAATCAGCCCCAAAGTAAAACCTCTCTGCATCGTGCTCATGGCAAGATGTTCCAAGCAATAAACTAGCTGCGGTGCAGTGCACCAGTTTCCAGGTAGATGATTGACATTGACTGTATTGCAGCCTTGTTTGTTTAAATAACCAGAACCCTATCTGTTCAAATAAATCAATATCAGACTTTCTGAGTGTTCTAAACGGTGCTAATTTTGAAGTTACTATTGCAGCAGGGTCTTGCGTGAAGTCTATGGGAGCAGCTGAAAAACTTGATTTGGATGCTTCTGTGATGTTTGGATCAACCACAGTGACTTAATACTGAAAGAATAACTTCTGTGTCCTTTTCTTTCCAAGTACTTTTCGTATGTCGTGCGGTGGGCATTCAGGCCCGCTGTGGGGAGGCCTGAGGGCTGCCAGTGACTCGATGCTGCAGAAGGCTTCACACCTGCCAGCTTCTCTTTTTTTATTATTTTTTTTTTTTCCCTCCCCCAAAAACCTGAGGTAAATCATCTGTTGTGTGTTGTTCCTCAGGTAGGTTTCTTTCCCTGCCATATGGCTACAGATGGGGGCTGCAAGTTGCAGGTGAGCTGAGAGGGGCTGCGTGACCTTCCATAGGTACGGGGGAAGCCAGGGAGCGTGTTGTGTGTCCGAGGCCCGATGGTGCCCGGGCTTTCCCCAGGGCTCATGGCCGGCGCGAGGCAGGGCTGATCGTCCCCACGCTGCCTCAGCACTGAGGAGCCCCATCGGTAGCGAAGGGGGCCCGAGGAGTCCCCGCCGCGGCCCAAGGGCCTCCTCGAAGGCCGGCTGCCTGCGGGCACATCTGCTGGGCTCAGCACAATTCCCACTGCTTTGTTTTAGGCACGTGCATCGTACTTCCCAAGTTCGAGATATAAGCGAGAGCTTTAAATTAGCTTTCTTTTTAGTAAAAATGAGAGCATGTATCCACTTCTGCTGAATGTGCATCTCCTGTGTGGAGTGGAGCTGCTGGAGTGTCCTAAGCTTGCTTATTTGTACTTAACATCCAGGAAGGAGCGTGTGAGGCTGAGGCTGCGCAGCTGGCACTGCTACAGGTTTCCTTCGTTCCTGGTAAGTGGAATTTTATTGTTTCCTAGGCTTAAAAAGGCTCTCAGCGAGTCTCTTGGACTCCACAGGTTGCGGTATCCCTGGCAGACTCCTCGGTGTGCCATGGCTGAGGGCTTTAAGGCGTGCTGTGGGGTGGCACCGGTGACTCTGCTCGTGCCACTCTGTGCCTTCACGTGGTGGAAGACGGCACAATGTGTGACTGTGCTTGATGCCTCGGCAGGAAGGTCCCCAAGCCGTGCGGTTGCCCCATAGCAGTGAGATAGCAGTGAGCTTACCTTATAGAGCCGCTCCCTTGCTGGAGGAGAAGGGCTGTTTGCCTGGGTTCACCTGTCTGAGCTTTCTGAAATGATGGTCCCAGAAACCTGGGCTTGTGCTAAGGAGAAGGACAGGTATCAACAAGCAGAAATAGTAGGAATGGAAAGAAATAGCTTATTTTCTGATAGATGGAGTGTAGCAAGCTTTATGTGGAGGGGAAAAAAGCACATTTATACAGCTTCCCGCTCCACAGAGCCCCTTTCACTGGGGCCCAGATCCAGTGCATGTGTTGCTGATGCTTAAGAGGTGCAGAGCGCCATTGTGCTGTGCTTCCAGTCCAGAGGGTCAGCAGACACGCAGAGTGGAGCAGATCAGCTGGAATTTAGTTAAAAGACTGAGATAATATGTGGAACAGGCTGTAGGAATGTTAATAGTTTTGTCTGCGTGGTTTAATAAAATTTGCATCATTTTCCATCTTATCTGAAAAATGGTACTACCAGCTGCACAAATACCGTGGCATTCACTCAGTGCTGACTCACTCAAGGAACAGTGCGGACCCTGCAGAATCAGCAACAGCGGTTTTTTACAGCAATATAAAGCTCGAGTTCTGTAAACTGCTGCCCATGAACCTTTCACGGAACAACTTCTGGGATGGGAGTGAGGGAAAGTCTCTCAGATCTATTTAAGATCTCTGCTTATACTCTAATTCTACCTACTTGTGGGACCTTTCCCTTAAAGTGCCTCTGCTGGTGATTATGGCATTTACATGCCAATGGCTCATGTTGGGTATAAGGGGGATAATTATGTTTACTTTCCTGTTGAGCGTGGGTCAAGCTGATGATGTTCCAGGGCTACAAAAAACCCAATAGGTAGGAGGATTTCTGACTGTAAGTCCTACCTCTGCACTTAATCTCTTAATAAAGGAATTGCTCAGAGTTTGGACTACTGCATCAGGAGTTAAATCACTTGTATTTCTCACTGTCAAATAGCTGGAAAAAGCTGGGGGAGGGAAAAAGATAAAGTTATTAGCTGAAAATCTTAAAACTTCCTAGGAGATTTGGACGTCCTAATTACACTGAAATTTGACTGAAATATAGCTAGGTAGCTGTGTGTAGAATGAACCTGATTTTGCACTTCTCTTAAAATATATGAAAACATGGGGAAAGAGGATGTAAAAATGTTTGTACAAAAAATGCTTTCTGTGTGATTTATATGACATAAATCCAAGGTGCTAGTGCATTTTTCATTTTGCGTTTCAAGGTCACATGTGTCTCATTCAGCTGATAGATGAAGATATTCTTCTAGTTCTACCTTTTGGAACAACTTATTGCAATACAATTAGCTCCATTACTAGGGGTAAGGAATTGCCATACTTGGGAAAATTGAGAGCTGTTGGTTTGAAAAATATACACAAAGAAGTGTTTGCTTTTCCACAGGCTTTCTCTTTTGAGCATGCTCAGTGGCAATAAATTTGTGTTGCCGTCTTTTACATGTGTGTAGGTTTTGCAAGCCAGCAGGAAGTTATTAATCTATTGCTTACTATTAAGATGACAGTGATGTTTAGATCCAGAACTCAAGTAGAATGTGCATCACAATTGGATGCTGCTGGATAACAGTCCCAGAAGCTTAGTTATGATATGTGATGCATCTAGAAGACAATTGTTTCAGGGCGCTTTTGTGTATATTGTTAATATGATGCATGATGACATGACCAATTATAGTAAGCTAATGTTCAAACAGCATGTCACAACCTGTGTATCAATGTATTGGATCTCTTCTCTGAATAAACAAGTGGAACTGAGCAAGATGAGATGAAGAGTCATTGACCTCATAAAAGGTCAAAATCCTTTTATACTGACCTCCCTACTACAACATAATTATTAGAGCATTATTTAAGTCTGTGAGGAGGAGAATTAGCTTTAATCTTGAAATGTGTGATTTGATTTGTCAGAAAAAAGCTTGTCATAAATTTCCAGAGGTGGAAAAATTAATCCATGGCAGAGGTTGTAGTGCTAGAAGTGTTTCCAAATTCCTGTAGGCAGCCGGTGCGCTCCCAAAATGGATGGTTGTGTTCAGGTGAGGAGAAGCCACAGCCTTGATCCTATCTCCTTGGGCTAGGCTAGGAAAACTGGCAACAGAAATTCTCCCTTAGGTTGTGCGTGTGGAAACTTCCCTCGTTTCTGGGGTCAATGGGAAAGTCGAGTATGAGCAGTTGTCCTCTCTGTTGCCTGGAATGTGTTTGAGGGGCACCAGCCCCAGAATGAGTTTGTGACATCTCTCAGCATCGAGCTGTATGTTTTGAGCTGGATAAACAGGCCTGTTTGATCTTCATTGGCTAGGTATGGTGAACAGTGACTTTTCCTTCTATAAAGGCTATCCTTGCCTGGAATTACCTGGACATGGAAAAGCATCTTGTTTGTTTGGCTTTTACATGCATGGTATAGATGATGGAAATTGCAGTCTGCTCCCAAAGAAAATGTTCATACGTGAAACCAAACTGCTTTGAAGTGACTTACTACACATCTGTTTCTGCAGACACTCCAATGCAGTGTGCAGGGCCAGCATTTCAGCAGTACGTGACTGCAGTAAGATGATCTTTCCACTTTAGAATACTTTTGGGTCAGTGTGGTCATTCTGGGTACTTTTATAGAGGATTTGTGAACCTACAGTTCTGTTGTGTGAGCAGAAACTGTTATGAGGTAACATAAGTTGAGAGGTAACCTTTCAGCAGAATGGTTTGAGTTAAAATAAAGGAATTGAAAAAGAGTACAATGACCAAAAAAATCTATAGAAATGCAATTGCGCTAATATAATTTTATCACTTATTTAAAAATTTAGTCGACCCAAAAGATTACCAAGTGTGAAATTAAGGAACAGCTCCTCTACTTTTATGGAAATCACTCTTCTTCACTTGTCTAATAGCCTGATTTTGTCAGATCATTTATTTCCATGGTTTTAAAATGAGCTTGACAGACAGAATTTTATAACACCACTTTACTGCAAATAAGAACATCATTTTCGCTTATTAAAACTGAAGCTTAGAGAAAGCATTAAAATTAACAGTTCACTCTGCTTTAACCTTTTGAATACTACTGTGACTTTATACTCTAGACTATGTGTAAGGAAAGACTCAGTGACTGCTGGGTAGGTAACTTGAGTGAGCAGAGCTCCAAAAGGACAGCCGAGTGAGGAGCTGCTCTGGCCGTACCTACAATCTGCTCACACTTGCCTTGATAACTCTGTCTATGCAAACATTTAAAACACCACTGACAGAAATTAATACTTGCTTCAGTCAAGGTGACTTCAGGTATCAGAACTGTGTAGTGAAGAGAGGTGGTGAGTCAATATGTTATAGCAAACATGGCCTGAGATTACAGGCATGTTGCTGCATACAGCAAGCACCATAAAATGCAGCTTATTCTACTAACAGATGTTTCACTTTTTGTATGATTTTCCTTTCTGAGCAATGAAAACTTTGACTGATCTTGGAGGTCACTGGCAGTAACTCAAACATCATGGCAATGGTGGTGGGACACATCCTTCCCCAGCTTGGCTCATCTCCAGAGAGGAATGTCATCTTCACAGCTACAGTTGGACCTTATCTGCATTGGGAGGGTGTTCAGTAATGACAGTTTAGATCAGGTTTTCCCATGCATGTTCGTGCAGCCTTGTTTTGCTCTCAGTTGCATGCCTGGAGTTACTCATTGCCATCAGTTCTTTCCCTAGTGTTATGTTCTTTTTTAAAGTTAATTCAGTGAAGAAGTGGGAGTCCAAGGCCAGGCAGTGTTGCTGTGGCTCAGGCTGCTCCCTCTTAGCCAAGCCATCCTTCTGCTAACAGTGGTTATTCTCTGAAGTTAATGATGATAAAAATAGATTTTCTTCTTACATTGTCAACATTTTAGTAGATAACAAGGACAGATCCCTTCCAGGATCTTCACTGGAAAAACTGATTCAGGCTGCGGCAAGACATTCACACCCTTTCTCTGCCAGCCCATACAACCTAAAAAAATTAAGGCAGTAGTGAGAAAGAGAAGTGTGTCTGCCAAATGAGCTGAACTTATATCTCCCTTCAAAGGCTTCTGTACCTTGGCCCTTAGACTCACCCATCTGCAGATCAGCAGAGGACATCCATCTTTTCTCCAGCCCCAGGGAGGCTTCCTGAAGTTTCCGCCTCCATCCTGGGTGTTGTGAAAGACTCAGTCTCTTTATGTTTAAATAAAAAAGGGGGATGAATAGAGTCTTTCCTTCTGGTTTCAAGTATGGAGTTCACCCATCTTTAATCCAGCCCTTCTTTTCTTGTCACCACTGTCTTGACCTAAGATTTTGGTATACTTAATTTCTTGCCCTCAAATGTTCTGCAGTGGTGAAAATTGTTTCCATGCAGAGCCTTGTTGCTACTTTTCACTGGGTTTTATTTCAATGGTTAAAATATTCCTATACAAGCTAATAATGGTGCGTTTGAACCCCTCTAAATGAAAGAACTGTATAATGGAACAGGGTTAACAACATTGCATTACCGTTGTCACAGCCTTGTTACAGCTCTTAACAGTGAGAGAACATGCTAGATAGAGAACATGTACCTCACAAATTTCTCCACCAGCGTTTGCTGCAAGTCCAGATTTAGTTTGGGTTCTAATTGCTGTATCCTTTCGGTGTGATTAAACCATCATTCCTTGCCTTTAAGGATCAATCCTCCGGACTGGAGGTTGAGAATAAAATTGCCTCCGTGCCCTGAAGTCTGAGAATCAAATGAAGAAGCTTACTGCATGGAGACTTCAAATTTTAGTTGAACTAAGTCTAAAAAATGACCAGAGAACTTTTTACTGTGATAGGGAATTAATCTCCCATTCCTACAAGAAATGTTGTACAGGAGAGGCTACACAGAATGAAGTAAGGTATAGTTGCGTTATTGGAAAAAGTACAGCCTTGTATCATCTTCATAAATGAAAAAAGCCCCTCAGCAGCCCAGGCTGAAACTAAAGTTGATGGTACAGGAAAGTTTAGAAGTCTAAGTTTATAGATCATCTACAAACTTGATATGAGATAAGGAAAACAAATTTCTATCAGGAATCCTTTGGCAGCAAGTATGGAAATGAATAAACTTTTAAATTACAATTTTCTATCATTGTGCATCTAAAAAAGACCATTAAGATAAGGTAAAGATACGTTGTTGTGAACCACAGCTGTAATAACCAATTAGCCATCCAGTCAGTTAGTGTGCCGGAGAGGTACCATCAATTCTGAATTAATATGTGCTACAGCTTTCTCCAACGTACCAAGAGAAATACAGCAATTGGAGTAAGAAATGAGGAGGTGTTGGAATAGCTTGCAACGCGGGGAAGTTTTTCATCATATGACATTGTCCTTGCAAAAAAGCTCAGGAGCAGGACTCATGAATAAGAAATCTTAACTCGACATTTCGTCTTGGATTTGAAGTAAGAACTGGAAATCTGCATATTTTTCATCTCAAAACAGGGGCTCTCCCATTTTCTGGCCTCCCTAGAAAACGTTAAAGCTAAGATTTTAAATTTGGTCTCAAGAACTTGAAGGGCTCTTAGAAGGTATCAAGGCCGTCCTCTTGCGCTGGGGTGGTGTAACTAACAACTCCTGTGTCATTCCTGGCCGATCCTTCACTTGTTTTTGTTCAAAAACATCATTTTGGGAAACTGCACAATATGTCCAGGAAATCTCTTCCTGTGCTTCACTGTTTTTGCCATATAACAGTTCTGTCTTAATATCCAATCTGATTCTTCCTTCTTGTAATTTAAACCTGTTATTTCTTATTCTATTCATTGTGGCTTAGGGCAGCTTTGAATCCATTCCTCTTTTCTGCAGCCTTTAATGTGACTGCGAATTGTTATCAGGTTAACATGTAACATACCTTGCTCTTTCCTTCGCTGGCTTAATAATGCTGTTTAATTAACCTGCTAGGTTATGGCTTCTTGATTTATCATTGCATCTAGATTTTCTCTGCTTGGATCACAGCCTTGTTGAAGAAAGGTGCCTCAAACTGATATCACCTGGAGTTTTCCCAATATATGGAGCAGAAGAATTACTTCATATCTTCATTCGTGTGTTGTAGTATATGTGTGTGTTTCTATGTATCCGAGTAAGGCATTAAACATTCTTAATAGCCCCAAAACATTTTCAGATCTTTTCGTAATTTGTCTGGCTCTTCCTATAGCTCAACATACTTGTAGTACATTCTAGTTTGATCTGTTCAACAAGTTTTATAAGCCTAGCCTTTTATTTTATCATTCAGGTCACTAATGAGAGTGCTGAATAGTACCTGATCTA
This sequence comes from Oceanodroma leucorhoa, assembly GCA_030449065.1. Classification (NCBI taxonomy): domain Eukaryota; kingdom Metazoa; phylum Chordata; class Aves; order Procellariiformes; genus Oceanodroma; species Oceanodroma leucorhoa. The sequence goes on along the minus strand of JASVER010000007.1, from coordinate 8,384,487 downwards.
GACCCCCTGTTTGATGCCTCTTTTTCATTTTGATAGTGAACCATTGATAATTGCTCTCTAGTTACGGTTTTCAACCAGTTTTGCACCCACTGTATTGTATTTTCATCAGCATTATGTGGGACATTGCATTGGAAATCGGGAACAAGTGATAGTTATTTAGATGTGCTTGAGAGTTCAATGAGTATAGATGTATTAGTATGCATTTGGATTTTTGACTGTTCAGTGAATGGATGCACATTTTTACTGGTGCAGCTGGTGCTTTTTAAAAGTGATGCATAGAAATTTACTTGCTAATGAAAATTGCTAAGATATCATAAAGTAAAGAAATGGGTTATTGGGTTCAGAAAACCAAAACCGACGCTGAATCTAATTACCAAAGAGAAAGGTGTGCTGCTGTGAATTTGATTGAGATTTTATGTAAATCCCGTCCAGCTAGTCCACTCCAGCATTTGATTTACAAGTCTAATGGACAATAAGGATGTGCATACTGCAGATTGTGGGTAAGCAGCTGCTCTGGTGAGCTACTAACTTAAGTGAAGGATAGACATCTTACCATTTCTACTGTGGTTTTTGTCTACAATATTTGGTGTTAGGGATGATCAGAATACAGTGACCCAAAGCTTTAGATTCATGGCAGTAATTTTTGTGTCGAAAGCAGAGTTCTGAATCCTACAGGCATGTCCTACTTAACAGCACCAGTTGTCAAAAAAACCCACAACAGCAATCATAAAAATAGGAGTAATAGTTGATGTGCACCAGTCACTCATCTTTAAGCACTTAGCAGTTTCCCAGGCTTTAAAGTAGCAGTGGTCTGTTCCAACACTTTGTTTATGAATTTAACATCTCTGCAGTCTATAGTTCATTCCGGAGTCGAAGCTGTATCGGATGGAAGTGCCATGGGGGTTTGTGTATTTGAACCAATCCAGCAGACAGCACAACGACCTATTCTGCTTTCCATGTTGTTATGCTTTCTGTGGCTCCCAAACCAAAGAATTCCAGATGTTTTGTATTCTTCAGTGAAATGTCTTGAATTAGGGGAAGAATTTCACCTGTAACATTAGATTATTCTTTTTGATGAGAGCTCTTAACAGTCCCAGTTCTGAGTCTGCCTTCACAATCTAAGTACCTCACAGCAAACTCCTTGAACTACACAGCTAAGAAAAGCAGCTGGCTCTTACAGTAGGAAATGTGTACTTACTAAAAGAAAGGCTTAGTGTAAGGGATGTAACTGTAATTTGTGCCATAAGCTCTCCACATGTTTTTATGCACCACTAGTAACCTCATTGGCTTTTGCAAGCCGTCTTCCACTTCAGTATTAGTAGAATAAATTTCAGCTCAGTGTTCTATCTCTGCCCAGAGTCAGTTTAAACTGGGAGAATTTTATATACAAAAGAACAAGCCTCTGAAGGTGACATTTGACTCTGTATTCTCTGTAACATGCTTTATAATGTTGTATAATATGAGTTAACTTGGAAATTGTAAAAAAAACTTAAGACAAGGAAAAAACATGAGATTTGCTCAGAGCTTCGGAGACAGGTCAGGGCACAGTCTCCTGGGTTTTGATCTGCTGAAACTCCGCTACCTTCAGTGGATTCTGCTGATTTAGATCATGCAAGTGGCTGGGCTTAGATTGCGCTAGTGGTGTTAAGGCATATTCAGGCAAACCCATTATTCATCAGTTCTGTGATGAGCACTTCATGCATAGCATCTTCTTTATCATTCCTCCCCATAATTCGATGTTAACATTTTCCCTTTCCTTGGTCTTTAAGATGTAAATAATCATCTGATTAAATATCTCTTGAGAAGATTATGCTATGGATAGAGGACTGTCACTGCACCCCTCACAATCAATGTTTCACTTGTTTATATGATATATGTACACCTGTGAGTAGTTGCCATTACCCTTGATTGCAGTGTGGGAGACTCCTAGCTTGAAACACAACCATGCAGAAATCTGTCTTTTTTTAAATAGTGTCTTTTTGCAAATGCAAAAGCAAGGAAATGCAATGACTGTAGATAAAGCAGCATTAATGCTGAGGAAAAAAATGTTGTAACAAGAGTGTAGCAGTCACTGAAACAGCTTTGGTCTCTCCATTTCTGTTATCATGAGCACTGTGGCTTATACAGAACATTTCTTAGCAGAAAAAAGCTTGATTTCTTCCTAGAAATAAAATTCTCATAATAGCTAATGCTAGGTACGCACTGGGTTTTAGTGAGGCATCAGATACCTTTGCTTACAAAATCTTACCTGAGAAATTAATTCATATTGGCTTCTAGAATGCTGCATGTGGGTTGAACACCTAGCTGGAGAGCTGGACAGAGCGGAACAATAAAAGGCAATGTATCAAGTGCAGGGAAGTTTCCTACTAATGTAATGCAGGGAATAGCGTTAGGTCCAGTGTTATTTAACATCCTCGTTAATGATCTGAAAGAGGAGAGTAAACAGCCAGTTAATGAAATTCCCAGATGATACTAAATTGGAGACATTATAAATATCACTGAGGGCAGCGAAATAATAGAAAGGGAACTGAGATCAGAAACATGCCGAAGAAATAAGGAAAGGAATGTCAGCTGGGACAAATGTGAGGTAATGCCCTGGGGGAAAACGGAAACAGCTCTGCTGTCTGGGAGGGGAAGCATGACAAGCAGTATCAGAGGCAGATTTCAAAGGCACCCCCATTCTGCAGCGTAGCCTGGCATGGACCAAACCCCAGCAATCCACAGCAGTTTTGCACTACAAATACAGCATAGCATTAGCGGCCAGCTCCTCTGCACTCCAGAGCGGGGAAAAGGCTGGTCTATAGCTGGTAGGATGCCTCCACCAGAGCCGAGGACTCACCTCCTCTGGGAAATCCTCTGCTGGCTGTTAAACTGGCTCTGAGGCTGCTTTGTGTTGCCACTGAGAGGCAAAACATCTTTAACAGACTGAGAATTGGACCTGAAGGATGGAGAAGGGTTATTTAAGGTAGCACAAAGAAAGAGAGGCCAGGAAGAGAGGACAGTAGGAGTATGAAAATGAAGTGTTATTAAAAATGGAAATTTCAGCCTGGATGTCAGGGGAAAAGCTCCTAATAGTGACATGTAATTAATTTGCAGAATACTTTTCTGAGGGAAATAGTGGAAGCCCTGTTACTTACAAGTTTTGAACATTGAATGGAGGAAACACTGGAAAACACATGATAGGAAACAGTCTAGGGTAGGCAGGGTGTGGGCTACATGTGTGTTCAGCTGGTCTACTGAGATAAAAATCTCCAGTATCTGTCACTATCACAGAGTGCTCCACACAAAAGTGATTCTGGAGAATTTCCATACGTCTCGGTCACAGAACTACTTTCACCAAAATGCCTTTGCTGCACTATACTGAGATTTATTCAGTAAATTTACAAGCTTCGTTTCCTACCTGTGGCTGAATGGATGTCAGTCACACTGAATACTAAAAAGGAAGAACAGCATTAAAACTCTCCTTTGCTCTATATGGCTTGCTTTTTCAGTACGTGCATGTTCTTAGTTCTGTGCTGAGAACATTAAAAATGGTTAGCATGGATGTAAAAAATTTTACTACTGTAATTACAGCAAAAGGCTACCTGTCAGGAAAATAAATGCAAGTAATCAAACCTCGGTACGAATCTGGCTCTGAACTGGGAGAGCCATTCAACCATGCCATAAGGAGGCAGAGTTCCCAGTGACGTCAAGTGCTTATGCCAGAGTACAATCGGGCTGTGAACCAAAACCACCACATTGGAACCAAATACACTGGAATTAAGCTACAGCTGTTAGACTGCACCAGAATGTGAAAATAGGACTGCATATTGTCCTGTTATTTTCCAAACGTTTCCAAGTGAATTTAAGGAGGTAGGTGAATATGTACACCTAAAAGAATGGCAAAAGACTTGTGAAACAGTGATGAGGAAATACAAATTATCTAAGAATACAGAGAACACTTGGAAATTGCTAAATCTAAAATCTGCCCAAGAAACTTATCTCCTCAGTACAAAGTCTCACACTGGGATGGCTTACCTAGTCCTTCCAGGATCTGACTGGAGAAACTATAGCTATAAAATCTGGCTGAAAACATCTCCCTATTGGTATGTTGCATATACTGGGACAAGTGCTTTGCAAAACCAAAAATGCTAAATCCTTTCCAACTTACACTTCCTTTGACTGTGAGGTTGGGAACTTGGCTAATGGTTGATCAAAAGTAGTACGAAACTGCCGGGAACATAGAATCATAGAATCATAGAATCATTAAGGTTGGAAAAGACCTCTAAGATCATCRTGTCCAACCATCAACCCAGTACCCATGCCCACTAAACCATGTGAATTATGGAATGATATTTTCTGGCAAGTTTGCCAGATATGCAAGTACCTAGTTTATGTATGATGACATCTACTACTTGCATGAGTACACACGCAGCTGCATACAGATGTGGTAACACCATAGTAAATATATGTTTAAAATGTGCACATGTAAGTATCTGAGCATGTATCGTGCTTGATCAGATGTAGGCTTACAGGATTAAGCAGAAAATCGATCCCATGCATTTGAGAACCACTCCATTAAGACTTGCACTTGAGGTATCATATTAGATGTTGGGTACTACTTGATCATAACAGCCTGGCCTGCTTAAATTATTTTATTTTTCTTGTCGATATGTTAGTGAAACAATTTAGTTTCTTCTTCAAGATGTTTTTATTTCAATAATTAGATGCGTATGTCTCCTGTCAATCTCCAAATGCACTAAAGGAAAGTTCAAGAGCATAAACGTAGCCTTAATTTTCTTCCGACTTACACCAAATGATGACACTACACTAAGCCAATTCCAGCCGTGAGGTTGCACCAGGATGTAGTCTGATCCTCTGATTGCGGCAGTGTCAGTCCTACTTAAGCTAGCATGAGTAATAAGAGCTTTAATTCAAAGAGAGGTTGTTTCCTAAAATCATCTCCTAGTGGTGCTGAGATACTGTAGTTACCCCAAATACAGATGTCTGTTGTGCCTTAAGTATCAGAGCAAGGTACCTACTGGGTAAAAGTGGACTTTTAAATAGATCTGTGTGAGTTGATCAAAGCTGCAGACAACGGGATATCATTTAAGGGATTTAACAGTGAATAGGAAAGAAATGCCATTAGCTGAGGCAAAATGTATGCTGAGTTTTGCTGATGTCATTCTGACAACGAGATCTAAGATGTGGAGTCTCAACACCCGAGGTGCTTTCAAAGTGCTAACACATCTCTGAGCATCTCAGGGAGGTGAGTGGAAAGGTAGCTGGGCATTGCCCTGATTTCTGACAGCACCAGCAAGTGCTCTGGCCACCCTGCACCGCAGAGCATACTGGGCTCGGATGCAAGTTGCGGCTTGCAGCAGACAAGGAAGGGTTTTGTTCCCCAGGTGTGTAGCAGGGTTAGGGGGAGGTATGAGGGGCGTTAGGAACAGCGGTCAGCCCCTTGCACCTGAGTACCTGCTTGGGAGAGGCTGCTGTGGCCCTCCTGGGTTGGGCCTTGCCCCAGGGAAACAGGCAAGGCTGGAGGAAGGGCTGAGACCCTCCTCTGGCTATCGGGTGCCTGCCTGAGCAGGAAAGCATGGGACTTACTGCTGCGGCTGAGGGCAAGAGGCCATCTGCATATGTCAAGAAGCACTTTGAGGCACATGCATGCACACCATTTTCTTTCAGATGTAAGTACAGAGCCACCTTTCCTTTTCACCTTTCACCTTTCCTTGTCATGTCAAAGCACCCCGTTTTGTTTCCTGAGCTCTGGCAATTCAAAGAAACAGCCCACAGGCAAAACATACCTTCAGCTTACTGAGGTTCACACTTGCAGCGGTAGGTCAGCCAGCCTCCCGCGGCTGGCACGACAGTGGGGACTTCCACAGATGGATGCCTGTGCCTCTTGCGTGGGACAGCTAGGGGACTGGGCTCCACAACCCTTACGTCAGCAAATCCATAAAGCCATTCTTTCATGTGACATCTCCACAGTCTTCTGCAAAAGGTAAATTAAAAAAATACTCTGCATATATCTAGTATGGTGCAGCATATACATGCCGCTGCTGCATTTTAATCTACTGTAAATACAGGAATCAAATTTCAGACTGCTGCAGTCCCTTATGTAGCAGGTGTGGAATTGCAGTAACTGATAAGTCACATTCACAAATGAGACTTAGGTGAATTTTTKTGGTCATCCCTACTAGAGCCATTCACTTGGTTATAGCTGAAGTGAGTATAGTATATATGTGCATGTAGGCATGATCATTTTTGCATCTGCATTTGAGCTTACTGGAATTTGTACCAACTATATTATCTGCACCAGCAAGAACAGGCCTGATGTAGAGCTTGCTGAAGAAAACTAAAGCATTGTTATTCCCTTCTCTGGCTTTGGATTAGATCTTCATTTCATTTGTTAAGTTAGAGGGCTTCAATCTTGTGTAACTATTTCTTCTACTCCAAAAATCTGACAGCAAAATCAAATGCAATCGTTTCGGAAAACTGACAATTTAATCATAATTTTGTAATAAAATAATACCTCATTCTTATATTCCATTTTCATCCATAGATTTTAGAATGCTTTAAAAATATAATCTCTATTTTACAATGGTAAACTGAACTTTTGAACATCAAATTTTAAAAATCAGGTATACTGTAGGTAGTGTATCAGTCATTAGGAGAACACAATACATGCTCTTAGTTTCTCACATGCTATTTTAAGATTAACAAAGAGTGTCAGTTCATATGTATCGTGTTTACATTTCCTGAAGAAGTACATTACATATCTTGGATATTTGTCTGAGGAGGTGGGAGGGAGAGCAGGGAAAGTAGAGGATCAGTGTTTGCCCCACAGTGCCTCAAAATTCCTCTTTAACATCTCCCAGCACACTGGTGCCGTACATGGCTGTTGTCAGACCCGCGTACAGGGGTGGAAACTCATGGACAAGGAGGGAAGAGATAAAGACACCTTTGTTGTCAGACCCTCAGAGCTAAATAAATGTCTAACTTCCATTGGAAGTTAGGAACCCAAATGTCTGGAAGGATTTAGGTCTTGGTGATTCAGTGTTAGAAACGAGGATGAAATTAATAATCATGATTTCTAACCTTGTGCTCCAGCAATCTTGTATTATGGAACCATTCCAGTTGTGTTAGAGAGACAGCTTGTCCCAGGGTCAGTGCTGCTGGTATCCTCTAATAGAACTACCAGGATAAAGAAAATCCCCCTCAGATCAATGGGGTTCCCCAGCCTGGTCATATTCCCTGAAGATTTATGAAGTGAGCTTTGAAAGGGAGCTTCATCTACGATGGTTGAATGTTGGTACACAGGATGCTTGGGTTTCTTCAGGGGGTTCCAGATAATTACTCTGAATTTTGCTTTTTGGATGAAACTTTTTGTTAGTAATTTCTAAAAAAATATTACCAAAACATTTCCAGGAAATTTGGCTTTTACTGAAAATGGACTGTTTAATTTCTATTCCACTGAATTTTATGTTTATACTATCTGACAATTCTGTCTGTACCCAGTATCCCTTCTGAGCACTTGATGGGTATTAGTGATGAACTGCTTCTCAAGTATCTAAAATATTTAAATGCCCTGTTGGTCATGTAAGTGTTTTTGGAGCACATCAAAGAGTGAGGCATTCGCAGAGGTCTCCTTCACTCTTGCGCTTTCCTATTTTTGTACTCGGTTTTGAATACTTGAAAACACCTGGACTGGAATGGTGCAAATAAATGACATCTGATCAGAGCCTAAGAGCTGGAAACCATTAAGTTCACTTGAGAGGAACAAATTTCCTCCAGTGTTCAATGGAACTCCTCATGACGTTCAATAGAAGTCCCCATAACTCCTGGAGTTGTTGGAGGCACTCAAACTATTTCCCTGTAGTTGGGGGTTGAGATTGGGGTTAGAGAAAGCTTTTTGAACTGAGAAATGATTTTGACAGGGTAGTCAAAATGTTCCATCTTGAAACCTTGGGCTTATTAGCAAGAAATAAAGAGTCTCTTCACCCCAGTTTTTCTTCTTTCTTTGCCCTGCTGCTAACTCTGATCAGTTGGTTACCTATGACCTCTCAGAAATGTCTTGCCTTTCATGTGTGCAGGGAGCTGTTTGCAAAGCAGCCCTGCACCAAACAATTTTACTTTTTGTGGCCTATATTGCAGTAAACCTAATCAGTATTTATAAATCAGAACTTTAACTTAAAGTAAAAATAGGATTTTGTAAACTGAATCATTATTGTATAGCTTCAGAGTAATAAATCAGTCACTTGTATCCTAAGTGCAAAGTGAAGATTTATAAATCAAAGCATTTTATTTAGGAATTTCTCAGCATGATTTGTAAATCTGCTGTAGAATTTGTAAATCCAGATTGGGGTATGTAAATCCATTTCATGACTTATAAAGCAGTTGAATGTTTTAGCTAAATCTAATGTTTAAAATAATGATTTCTGAATCAAAACTTTCTGCTAAAGATTTACTGGTGAGTTTTATAAATCAGAGGCAAGATATATAACTCAAACTGTGAGAAGTGCAGATTTATAAATCCAACTTGTAAATCAACAGAAAAAACATCATGTTTTACACTAAACAATATTTTACAAATGGCACCTCATACATCATGCAATTGCCACAAATCTTCTACATGGGAGTCAGGGTACATAATGTGTGACTGAATCAAAAAGAAAAACTGTGAGAAAGACTGCACAGTGGGTTAAATGCTAAGCTTGAGCCTTCCAAGACTTGGCTTGTGTTACCTGCGAACCAAGTTCAGTGGTGTCGACCCAGTCAGTAGTGGACATTTGTTCAAATCAATACACGATGGCATAATTCATAACCTTGGCAATTGCAGCGGAGGGGAGGCCCCACACAGGAGTAACAGGGGTGTTGTAGATCATGATTGAAAAGCATTGGCAGAGCTATGTAGGGAACCTTATGCAGCACCTGTCTGCAATGCACCTGTTATAGCAGGCTGTCCCCTTTAAAGGAGCCAAAATCCACAAAAAAAACCCCCGACCAAAAAAACCCCTAAACCCCAATAATCTAACACTAATCTTTCTACTAATGTAATATCTAGATGGGGAAAAAAATAAGTGAGATTCTAGTTGTATGCAGACGTCATTAAAAGGATTTAAGGGAGATCCTCACTTTTTAATTTCCAAAGAAATTTGTATTCCCACGGCGGAATTTAGGTCCAAAAGCAAATATTAGAGAATAAGATTGGCCTATCGGTTCTGTAGGGGCTTCACATCTTGGTGGCTGGGAATTCTAATACAGATTTGGTGGTGCTGGGTTTGCATTTCCACAGCCATGGAAAACTGTTTTTTTCCCCTTGCCTTATCGCTTGTTTAGAACCAGCAGTTTGCCTTTGATGGCCAGCTAACATCACAGCTCAGTGCTTTCCCTCTCCTCCTACCTTCCACCTTCAGTGCTCACATGAAGCTGCAAATCTTGGATGTGGGCTATGATGATGGTACTGCCTCTTCTGGTGCCTTTTCAGTAGGACAAGCAGAGCTGTGGTGGCCTCCAGGAGCTCAGGTACTCCCAACCAGGATGCAGCAGGGGGTCTCCATGGACACTCCGTGGGCTTTTCTGTTGTTCTTTAGTGGGCAAATGCACTTGAAAGGTAGGATCCGAGAGCTTCAGTACCCAAGTCAGAAAACTACTTGTTACAGAGAAASATGATATGGGGAGAAGGTATAGCTGTCCTTGCTTCTGACAGAATTTTTCACCTGGGAACAGCTTCCTGTCACCTACCTGTGAGTGAAACAAATCTTGTGTCTCAAAATATTTTTTTAGAATTCAACTGTCGGGAGGTTAAAAAATTAGTCAGGAATATCAAGCTGAGATCTGAGATGAGTGCCACTAATTTTTATAATAGGATCCTTAACTGACTATTTTTCAGTTTCAAAGTAAATAAATTACAAATGAAATTTGCATTTAATATAATTTAACAGAATTCAGTTCTAGAATACAAGAATCTCTGTATATTCCCTAATGAAAACATTGAGTTAAAATAGAGTTGAAGTTGAGAGTGTATTTCAGTAACTTGGGGGTAAAAGAAATAACCAGGGTGTTGTAATTATCCCTAAACCAACTTTTACAAGCTCACAAAATCCAATAGATGTGAATAAACTTAAAAGAAATGCAAACATGTTAGAGTAAGGAAATACCTAATTAAGGCAAGTAAACAACCTTCACTGTGCCCTGTAGTGATGTCATACAGTAATTATATATCTATGCATTTTATTGTCCACTAGAACTAATTTTGGGTGATCCGCTGAATTTTATACTTCTCCCTTCCTTTGTAGCATCACTGCATGGCAGAGAGATACAGCATGTGCTGAATAAGGAGGAGTGAGCCGGGATGTGGAGATAACAGAGTAAGGGTAGCTTTGAGGGGAGAAGCAGGCAGGAGGGACTGCATGCGGGGAGGAGGAAGGATCATTTAGGAACAGAGGAGTCTAAGGGACAATGGCACATAACAGGGTGAAACCAGAGCTAGGCAAGTCGTCTTTTCGAGGCCTTTTTGACATTGCTAGTAACGGAGAGGAGTTGGGCTTTTTGGATTTCTTTAAAGCCAGACTGCAGGGTGCATGAGCGGCAGTGCCAAAGTGGGGCCATGGGCCAATGACTAGGGTAGGAATGTCTCAAATAGGTTTTGTCTGCCAGGTAAGATCTTTGCAGAACTGTATCCAGAGTCATAAGGTACCTTTTTCTGATGTGTTTCTTCCTACATCCCTGCTTCAGAGCCATCATCTGTTCTGCTGCAGTATCCCATGGAGCCAAAGCTGCCTTCCAAGGGGTCATGTGGCTACACAGACTTTGTATYGGTGGCCAAGTCTTCTACAGAGAAAACTGTTCAACATGAATCAAAGATTTCTTATGCCTTCCATTCGTTACAATCATTAAGACTGTACCATGAAAATTAGGAACTGAGTGGACATTCCCATAGCCTATTACACAATTAAATAGAGCAACCTTTGCTAAATTGCTCAATAACTATAGCCTCGGAACAGTCTGCAACAAACTGCAACTACCTGGAAAATTTTGAGAGTTTTTGCTGTTGCTATTAAAACATTTGAACTGGTGGAAGGCTGATAGTGTGTTAAAAGGCTATTTTTTTTTTTTTTTAATTGATACATTCCCGGACAAATCATTCTGAGTTATAAACTAGGAGAGGATATGATGCAGTTTTCAAACATTACAAAAAGGTCATTCCTCACTGTTAAGTGCTAGAGCTTACCTATAAAGCCTCCATTGCATTTTGTTTCCTACCTCCCTTTGGATTTATAGTCCAGTATAGATATGACCTTAATTTTTTTCCCTTCTAATACTTGCGTTTTTTTAATATCAAAGTTCTCTTGCAACTTTTCTCTTGTAAACGGTAGACAAATGTTTTTGTTTTATCTTTGCATATAATGATTCCAGACAGGTCTTGAGTGAGTTGCAGTCAGTCCCTCAGAGGAAAATCTCTGACTGAATTTCTTCTTTGGGAAACAATGCAAAACTGTGTGGGCTTGCAACTGACCTGGCAGTTGTCTAAATACATTAGGATGCGCTGCTTTAAAAGGCAAGRTTGTGTCTGATTCCTCTGAAATGGTTGCAGTTTCCTCAGCCAACCTTCCCTGTTCTCCAGCATCGCCTGGAATCCAGGGGCAATGCTCAGAAAAATCCGGGCTATATTCCAGTAACAAAGAAGCAGATATTTAAGTGGTTTTGAATGCAGAGAGACCTATTCAAAGACATCTCAAATATTACTCCACTATTTGACATGACTTCTTGACTTATAAAGTTTTGGTTCTTAATAGGAGACAAACTTGAATGGCAATAAAGTCATATCCCTTAAGCTATATARCAATACTTGAAAAGCCTATGTTGAAAGTGCAGCTATGTCTTATGTCATGATATGGAATTTCTGATAACACTAACCTCATCAGCTCATGCAGAAGGTCAAATCCTGAGCTAGATATGGCAATATGTACATTTTGCAAGCCTCTCTAAACTCCAAGGTCATTCAATYCTATTCAGATCTTAGAGCCAAACAGCTGCTTCCTGGACCACAAATCCTATCTCCTCCTTGGACATGAAAGTTGACTATTGCCTGCACTGGAGGGCACAGTGATTAAAAGGCTGTTGGCCTCCTAGAGCCTTGCCTATAGCTGTGGGCGGGAGGGTCACTCTGATGAAAGCAATCATTAGAGTATCAGAAAATCCAAGTCATTATCCTAATGCAAAACAGAGAAGACTAAACACCTCAGCAGGCTGTGCTTCAGTGACTGTGATCACTAGAAGAAACTAAGATTATTTCCCTTGCACCTAACCTCACATCTCAGAAAGCCTAACTGCAGTTGTATGGTTGCCTGATTTACAGGCACATTAGCAAAGCTAATTACAGTTTTCATACCCTTGTGATTCACTCCCAAATCACAGAAATTGGTTTAAGGATTCCATCACCCCTTCTTCTTCTGGAGGTGTATTCTGAAAATGCAAAAGGAAAATACTGAAGTAAAAAAGAAATAGATGCGGATTAGATGACAAAGATGCGTAAGAGTTACTTGCTAGTTGTATCGTGTACAATTAAAAATAGAATACTATATTAATAACAACAACTTCTGGTTACACATGATAAGACTGCTATTCATATAAGGAACTGAAATTATTTTATAAAAATAGGTAAATGCTACTCCAGTCTTGCACATAGGAAGAATTTATCATATAATTTACAAGCAACATATCCAATTTATTCAAATCCACGTTCTACAGAGGTTGAGTGTCAAGACTGGGGAGYTGAGCCCAAAACATTGGACTTCAAATAGGACTTTTTCTCACCTTGCAGCTCAGAATTCCCAGCAGTGACAATATCATCAGAATGAAATACCAAACCATAGTGCTCCATGCCAGAAGCAGCATGAAGACCTAACTCTTGGGTCCTCATCATAAATAGATTCAGCATGACTGACTAGGGCATTGTTCACTATAGTATATCACTCAACCTTCACATCATGGAAGTGACACAGAAAAGGAGACCACCCTGCAGGTTATAAAGAAGTGATAATCTATAAAAATTGCTATCTGTCTTGCCCTAGAAGAAGTCATGTCAACTAGTAGTACAGCGTGGTTGACAAAGCTGATAGCAGGAAAAAGGGAGTGCAACTTTTCCAGCTATACATTGCTGCTGCCATCTTCTAATGTTGCAGCCTTGGACACAGCTTTACTGCTTCCATACTTCAGATGTCGCTAGCATTTGCACAGAGAGGATCATGAAGTCTTATTTCTTTCATATTCTATAGAATATAATTATACAGATTCTTCTGAAATACCAACTCAGACTTCCCAGTTGTGATTGGTAGTAAGTAATACTGATGTTAATGATGAGCAGTAAGCAGCAGTACAGATACTTAAACTCTTGCCAAGATCTTTAGTCATCTTGCTGACCTTTTCCCCTTTCCTGGCTTGTAATATTCATCTAAAAGGAATATATCATTATATAATCATGGAAGATGATTTTCCTTGTGTGTGCATTTTTTCATACTATAAGAGAACCAAATCTTYTCTTTTTTTCTGGCAGTAAATGGATTTGCAAAGTTTTCATATCAAAGATTTAATCAAAAATTGTTCATCATCTTTGTGTGCGAGGGCTTTTCATCAAGACTGTGCTTCATTTGTGACAAACATAACTCATAAACTTTGTCTGACAAGGGAAAGTAGATTATCGTCTGCTAGTAACTCTTATATTTCAGTTTCAGAAAGAGAGGAAAAAAAACCCTGAGAAAACAAAAAGTTCTAAATGCTGCCATTCATTTTGCAATCATTTCTTAATCCAAATTTTAGGAAAGTTTTCTACCATATAAGGTCTGGCTTGCAAACTTCCTCGTAATTCAAGTGAAAGGAACAGATCTTCTTCAGAGAGAGCAATGACCGGTGACTGGTAAAGTGCTATATGGGTTTCTAATGCCATTACCCTCAGAGGTAAAGGGAGAGTCTAGTTATTCTGGGCTGCAGTCTCCTAATGTGGCTCTTCTGTCTTTGCTTGACAACTTAAATGTCCCTAGCTCCCATTGCAGGGTGATTTTTAGCATAAGTACCTGCTTTGATCCATGTTGCAGTTTGTTTCTTTCTGTTTGAGAGCCAGGAGTCAACCTGGATATACAGAGACGTTCAAGCACAGAGGCTTGAATGACAATCTACTCATAGGTTACAGCTAGGAAGAAAAGTGCAAGATAAGACCAAAGGACATGCTATTCTACCAGGAAGCAAAAAACCAAAAACTGTTTTGTGAGATTAGCATAAGAATGACCCATAAAGTCATCTGCCTCATAAAAAAAGCTTTTATGCTAAAAGTTTTTAGGTAAGGACTTAAGACTATACGATGCCATTTTGGCTCAAAAGTCAGCAGAGGAAGCATTTTTAGTTTAAGTAACTATCTTGTATTTGTTAAGATTTTGGGATGAATGACCTAGGGGTTTCTTCGCTATTGATGCAAGGTAAAATAATTGCTAAAGCAAACAGAGAGAATCCTGCCTTTTGTGTTCCACCAGAGAAACACAGTGATGCAAAAGGTCCTGTTCCTTTCCTGCCGTTTGCCACCAGCATGTTTTTGCATCCAAGAGCCATGGAAAGAGCCTAAACGTCTCTCTTAGCTAGGCAGAGCTCTTTCAGGCTGACATAAACTCTGGAGGTATTTTGCTTCTTAAAATATGCAGGGCAGCRGCCATCACTAAACAAGTTTCTCCATCTTTTGGTTACCTTTTTCAAGCATTTTCTCCTGTGTATCATATTTAAAACTGGCAGCTGTTTTGTCCAAGAAAATAAGTGCTTTAGGAGACATTGCCTCTGTGGTGGCTGCTTGGATTCATCACATGCAAAGCAGAAGACGTGCAGGTACTCTCCTGCTTTGTTTTACACATGCACTGGAATCAGTGGGCCGGGAAGCCTTGTTCCATGCAGGGCTATACTAAAAATTAAAGCAGGATGCTCAAGGATTGTCTGCCTTATGCAGACAAAAAAAWTTAAAATCTCCATGGATGGAGATTCTGCAGCCTCCCTGGGCAAACTGTCCCAGTATGTAAATAGTCTTGCTATGAATTTTTTTTTCCTTGTAGCCTATTTGGATTTCCCCTGCTGCAACTTGTGACCATCGCCTCTTGCTATTTTGCTGTGCATCTCTGAGAAGAGTCTCTGCTATAACCCTGCCTTAACTAGWATAAGACAGCAATTAGATTGTCCCTAAAGCACCCCTTCTCCAGGGTAAACAAATTTAGTACCCTCAGCCTCTCCTCTCATGTCTCCAGTGCACTGGACTGTCCCCAGTTTTTTGATACTGCTGCTGAACTGTAACTATAGCTGTAGCTATAGAACTAGTAAGGTTGTTACTAAGATGACTGGCCTGTGTGATACTTGTAGCTCTGAATAAATATACAACCATGTTTTTCTCTTTCATAAAATTACCCGAAAGCGTTTGTGTAATAAGGATGCTAAAATAATCTTGATTATACTTGTTTATATCAATTCTCATCAGACATGATAAATATTAATGCAAGAATGAGCATAAAGTAAATTGAGATGATCACAAAACAGCACTTTAAAACAGAATTGTCATCCAGTGGATCACTCTGTCTACAAAGGGTGCAATAAAATGTATCAGTTGGCCTTGTAATTATTAGCTTTCATATGTCCATATTCCTTATGAAACTTGGAAACTGAATTCAAATGTGGAATCAAGGCTTTGATTTATTAAGGTAGAATGGGTTCAACAAGTGGTATAAAGACCACTTGATTTTGATAGTCAATAATTTTATTTTTGTGACTCTGTCCAGGACAGCATGTGTTAGTCTGCTGACAATGTGTATTGTTTGATTTTAACAAGATAATCAGCGGAAATTAAGATGGGGGAAACTGGCAATTAAAAATTATTTAATGCCAAAAAAACCCCAAAACCCAAACCCAAAAGGAGGTCATACAGAATTACAGCAGTGGGAATTGCCTGAGTAATATCACCTGATCTGGCTAGATCTTTCTAAGGAAAGAAAGGGAGCTTGGAAATTTAAGGGAGGCACTGAGTGAATGTAGATGGGTCTGCTAGCTCCATGAACTGAYCCCCAGCGACACAGCTGCTGGGGCTAAAGTAAGGGCTATGTATGTGCTTCACAAAAACTTTGTAGTTAAGTTTCTTTCCTACTCTGTATTTTTTTAATTTCCTTTCTTGCATGTGAATTGTACACAGTGAAGTTAAGCCCTGTATTTTGGCTCTTTAATTGTGCTATTTAAGGTGCTTCACTTGGTAATCTTTGAGAGGTTGACTCTAAATGTATGACTATTGCAATGAATCTGAGGGCTTCTTGTCCACTGGGGTGGACAAGAGCGGGATGGGCAAGCTGCAGCCTCAGTGTGTGATGGCTTTGATAACTAGAAGTATGCTATATTTTGGTGTAACCTTGAGTATCCATTTAAATGGCTGTGCTGCTAACCACAGGACATCCAAAAAATGGATCTGGAATTGGGTATACATGAAAGATGCCTATGATTATACAGTACTTTGTCGTGGCCTTGGGCATCCATTAAGCATGTCTGCCTACACTGCAATGGTAAGTGCTGCTGGATGTACGACTGGCACAAATGCCAGAGGCTCGTGGCATCTTTTTGCTTGTGAATTTCTTTACCAAGATAACTGAAGAGAAGCTTTAGCCTTTCTTTCATCTGTTTTTTCTCTGCTGTTTATTCACTTCTTTACGATCACTGATATGTTTTCTGGGCTGTGCCCAGATGATTAGCTACAGTTTAGCTCAAGGCTTCGTAAAATGCGGCTTTCAAATGAGTTACATCAAAGTGGTGTCTGTAGAGCTAGCAATGACAGCTCTTGCTACCACTTAGGATTGTATTAAAAGAAAAAAGTTGGAAATTTCTAATTTAGAGAGATATAACTTAAGAGATTGTGTTTATTGTCCTGGCTGTGGAAAGCATGTTTCTTATTCCATCATCTTGTGTCAGTCAGGCTACTTCCCCTTTAAGTTGGTAGGCAAACTCCTGATTGATAATGAGGGAGGACAGGTGGTATTCTGTGAAACCAGGCAAACAAGTGCTGGTGAGATGAGGGCCTCGGGGATCCTCGAAGGGCAGCCAGAGCTCTCCTCACTCTTATCTCTGCTGTGCTTCTGTCCTTCAACCATGTGTGCAACACCAGGAGTCTGGCTACTGGTAAGTCATAATGTAAGTGGGGTGGAAAATGCTTTTGAAATGAATTACTTTTAATGAATGTTGAGTATTACCTGATTTTTTTTCTGGGTGGTTCTCTACCCTAATCCCTGTCCTGACTGGTGATGATGTTTATGTATAGCAACATGTAGCATGGACTTCTTGGAAAAGTTAATAACTGCCTGTATATGCTGGGAGGTGAATAGGATATAAAACTCATCTAATTTTGAAAACAAAAGATCATCGCTGTGGTAGATGAAGAAATAGGACAGTCTCTTTATGGATGAAGGAAAAAGAAGGATTCAGATTTCCCCATGTCAGAAGTTTAATGACAATAATTGTATTTAAAAAAAAAAAAAACAAAACTCATTGGACATTCAGGCTTGTCAGGCTTTGTTCTAGTCTTTTTTTAAGCATGTTAATTATGATAAGGTTAGTATCAACTTAAAGTATTGCCAAAAGTTTTCTGTRTATGTTTACGTATGTATGATCACGAGGAATGCACATTCCATGAATAATTGGAGGACTCTGTATGGTCTGATACTGGATTAACTTTGGTCAAAATTTTGTGGAAAAATGACTCAAGTAAGAATTCAAAATTATTTCTTAGTAAGTGAACTCAAAGCACTTGATGTCTTTTTCTACYTTAGACTTTAAAAACAAGACCAGTTATGCTGTTAGCTGGACTTTGAAAATGGAAATAATTATGTAATTAAGAATGTGCTTCAGTTCTATTACACTAGCCATAAAATTCCACAATCTTAAAAACAACATGTTTTAAAATATTTTACTAAATATAATTCATGTAACTGAATTTTATATCCTACCAAGTTGTGCAATTAAATAGTACATGGCTATTTCTTACAATTAAAGATTGCGAGGATCTTCCTACATACAATATGATATATTTAACAACTTTTTATGCTAAATAGTTGACATAGTTAATGTTGTAGTCACTTAATTCAATTTTAATTAGCCAAACACTAGTTTGAAAATGTGAGCTTTTCATTAACTGACGTTGCTCATATTTTTGCTGCTTGTTTTTCCCCATAGTTCTTTCAAATTACGTATGTATAATGTGTTAACGTTCATGAAATGCATTTATCATTGAAGGAGATGCCAAAATTATTGCATAGTGAAGAGAAGTATACGTGTGTGTGTTTTGACAAGTGTAGCTTGAGCTTAAGAAGATTTAAAAAAAAAAAAAAAAATTTTGAAGTAGTAACCAAGTACCACTCCTGCAGAAAACTCTTCTGGCTTGGTTTTATCTTGGATCAAACAGTGTTTCTCTTCCTGTTCTTTGTCTGTATAACAATAGATCCATAGCAACTACCTTTGAATAATATACGGGATGTTTTATCTCAAAAGTGTTAAGAGAAAAAAAGCTAGGGAGAGAAGATAGAAAGTCAGTGACAGCGAGTGGAAAGTGGAGCAGGACCATTTGACAGTCACAGTTGTCTAGGCTGAGATCCTGTCACTGAGTAGCCTTGAATTACGTAGAAACCAGGAGAACTTGGTGGAAAGGGATTTACACCTTGAGCATGGATCTAGGAGAAGTATTTCATGAGGGACAGTTTCTAAAGGACTTGTATAATTTATTGTTTGATTCTGAATTATAAAACAGGGAAAAGGTGATATTAATTTGACTTTGTTATAATACTTGCTTTGCACTGTTAATCCTACTATCTATATAGCTGGGGAAAAGATACCAGCTGGTTATAGGCTAGAAATTACCATATTAATGTTTTATTTGTGTGGGAATATAGTTGTGCTAATTAATGTTTTGATGTGGTTACCAGCACTTAGTGGTCTCTGAACGTCTCCTGCTGACTTAGGGAAATTAGAAATGTTCAGGTATAAATGTGGTGGGGCCAGTTATACCATCTTTACCCAGGTACTCAGGRGGGATTCCTACTTTATGAAGGGTGGTGGTGTGGACTTGTGCCATCGGGGAGAAGCCTTCCAGAGAAGGAGTGAAGGGTGGCTGGGGAAAAGGAAATGTGGGAGGCATTAAGCCAAAAGAGGGGTTTTCAAACAGTGTGCAGCTTGACTCCAGACAAGGCTGGCTTTCTCTCAGTATTAATAATTATTGCCTCACTGTATGAGAAGAACTCTAGGTGCCTGTCTTGCTACAGAAGTGTATTTACAATTCACTGTTATTTCACAGTCTAAAAGATACTTCTTTTTCTTTAGTCGCAATTGGTTCACTTTCTTATTTCTTAAAACTTCTGGGTTTTTTTTGCTTTAATTTTCCTGTCAAGATGGGGGTAGGGAGAGGAGCCCCCAAAATGTAAAGAAGGGATATAAATGAGGAAAATGGAATGTTAATCTAGAAGCTGTCACTTATACCCTTTGCTTTACTTTATTCTAGCTTTCTCCCTCTGTCTTCCCCCCTTCCTTTCTTCCTTCCTTCTACCTCCTTTGTTCATTTCTTTCTCCTCTCAACTGCCATTATTGCCAAAAAGTGTCTTTTAATATAAATATTTTAATCTAATGGACGGGCACTGTGTTTATGCCATTTATAGCTCTTCTGTGCTCAGTCTGCGGATCTGAAAGAGTTAAATGTACCAGTACTCTGTAACCTAGATAAAAAAAAAATATGCATTTTAATTTCCAATAAAAAAAAAAATCAAGCAGGTATGAATAGCAATAAAATTGCTCAAAATGTTTAAATTGAAGGAAAACAATTGAAAATGGATTTGGAAATATAATGTTTAGTTAAGCAAGCTATAATGTTCTGTTATTTTAATCAGTATTGTGAAGCAATTTAAACTATGCTGGAAGAGAATTCTTATGTTTTAACATATAATTCTCTCCCTCTCCCAAACAGTCACCAAAAATTCTTTAAGGTTGCAGTCATATTCTATAGTCCTTGGCAATAGCATGCTCTTTGTGCAAAGGTTTTCAGTTTTTTGATCTGTTTCCTGGTTGGCCCTCGTACAGCCAGCCCTGGACAGAGTAGCCAAATGGACCTTCAGGCTGTCACGTGAAGAACTAGATGCTTTACTTAAGTCTTGGAACAACAAACAAACAAAAAATCCGCTACCAGAATTAGCATCCTGAAAGAGATGCAAAGGATTGACTGTGTGAGAGGGGTCTTGATTCAGCAGTATCTCTGTTATAGAGTAAAGCTTGTCCCTGCCTTTCTTGGCAGGATAAACGGGGTGCATTGCTGTGCAGGTAACAAAGGCTGAAATCTCAACTCTGCTGGGCTGTGTGCTGCTGTGCAAAGACCTGGAGAAAGATCATAAGGTGAGGGAGGAAAAATAGGATTGGGAACTTTTAGAGTCTCCTCCAACTCTGGTTCTTTGGCCCCAACCAGTTGAGAGTTCAGTGCTGGCACTCACTTCTGGGTAACTGGAACCTTGTGAAGTTTAAGCATGTGTGAAATGGTTCAGATGAACACTTTTGCTTTAGATGYTTATCTGGAAAATATGTAGGCTTATTTCCAGCCTTTCTTCTGATTTTTGTGATGCTTTCTCAATTCCTCTACCTGCACTGAAGGAAGTGGGTCTATCTTGCCAGTTGTTGTCTATGCAGTATTTTCATGGGTGACTTTAACCAAACTTCTCTCCTTGTCCTCCATCTCCTTCAACATAGGCTTGTAGGCCTGACACTACTGCCTATACTTCTCCGAGGACAGTGCAAAACTCCCGACTTCTTGCCACAGCAGAAAAGAGGTATTTGCTTATATGGATTTAGAGAACCTTTTCAGTCTTTTTAAGAGATCCTCAGCTCTTTGAGGAGGAGGAAGGGATGTCTGTGCTCAGTCAGCCTGGGGGCACTACTCTGAGGTGGGCACTGGGCCTGTCTTGTGTGCAGGCTCTACCTGGAGGAACTGCCACCTTTGCCAAGTTGTCTTCAGCAGCTGCCCTGTGCGATGAGGGGTAAGGATGCTGCGCTGGCAGGGGAGGGCCCACTGTGCAGCTGTGTGCAATGCTTTCCCCTTTGTGGCCGCCTCCTTCTCCCTCCATATGGGACCGTGGGTAAATAGGTGTCCCATGCTGACCTCAGCTTTACCCCACAATTGTTTCTGTCTGTTCATTTAAATTCCAAAAGAAATGCAGAGAAAAGAGGAGATCCTGCCCTGCGTCTGTGGAGCACCCAGCCTTGCAGCCTGCGTCCCTGCTTGGATCCTGTGGTACTGCTCCAAAAGGATTCCTCAGGAGAGAAACCGCATTGGTGATAAATCACTGTGCCTGAGGCTGCTGAAGAAGTAAAGCGGCAGAGAAAGGAAGCACTTTGCCCTGCCTTTCATTTTCAGCGTGGCTGCATTTGTGGGGAGAGAACTGTGGGCTGCGAGGGGAGGTTTGTCCCCTTAATCATCCAATTCTCCTAACAGAGGACTTCAAACTGTGGACGCTTCCTATGCACATCGGACTGAATGGCATGCATGGGGACACCTTGATGTTCTACGTGCAGTCCCTGCCACTTTTAAACAAGCTTTTTAGTATTTAGAATGTGTTTATTAATGAAGATTTGGGCTTTAGAATAGGTACTAAATCTCTGCAATGTGCTGAATTCCCATCCTGTGAGACTCCAGTGCCAGTGCTGAACTGAGGGGAGGCGGGTGAACTTAAATTAACCCAGGAGAGGAGGGTGAATGCTGCTTTCAAGCAGCAGATGCTGCAGCACCAAATAAGCATATTGCACAATAAATAGCAGTCATGGCTTTAATTAGGAATTCAATTGAAGTTGGAAACCACTTGCCTACAGTAAAATTGTCCTATTTAACATTTCTATCAACATATTTTTTTATCATTGGCATTGTTGCTTTTAATTTAACTTTCAATTTTAACTTTCAATATAATAGATAAAATCTGTTTTAAGACCACATTAATAGTTCTTTCTTGTGAATCTACCTTGATCTTGTATTTGAATCACAAACACTGAACTAATCTGAGAGGTTCAGGGCAAAAAATAGGCAAGTCTTTCAACTAGTCCAAAATCTGGAATACCTGTGCTTTTGGATCACTAGATCTATCTGGAACTTCAGGAATGTATGCTTAGCATGTATACAAAATGTTTTCTTTGAAACCTCTGGTCTGGTGGATTGGAAAGCAGTTGAAAGGTGACAAGTTATCAATATCTTGCTCTGAATTAGAGGAATGGTGGCTTCACTTCCAAACAGCAAACACGGACTACCTTTAGGTATTGAGCTTCCTAAAATATAAGTGTTCAGGAAAGAAAAAAATGTGCTTGCTTTGTTCCACCAGTGTGCTTGCAGCTTACCTATTGCAACTGCAATTGATGTTTAGCTTTGAGGATTAGCTATTTATTTTGTTGGCAGCCTGGAGAAGGCTTTCCACACTTTCAGCTGAGGATCGGTGCATGATAAGTGATTCCTGGTGCCTGCAGAGGCACTTATGTGATGATGGCAGTAACAAGCCAAGGAGAAGATGATGAGTGAGATGGGGCAGATGATCTGCTAGCAGGAGTCCTCTGGATCTGTCCATAGAGATGTTGAACTGGGAGGGACTGGGACTCTGCCAGCAGGAATAAGACTCAGACAGCCTCTGAAGAGAAGTAAGCATCCTYGTTGGCTAAGCAACATCGCCTCCATGCACCTCTTCACCCCCATAGACTACAAAGCACTTGCCAACAAATAAATACATATCAATATTATAAACATACCTCTAAAATAATTATAAAGCCTTTATTACCAGAATAGTGCCACAGTTCTGAAATGTGGAAATATTACAGGAAAGAACTTTATGAAGCACTAGTAGGTAAAAAATGCAAACAATCATATGAAAGAAATCAACTTTCACAGTACAGGAAGTAGAACTTGCTAGCCCCAAGTTCCCTGTTATCTCACTTGGGGAAATTCTTTCCCGATACAAGATCTGGGATTTGGAGTACTCCTGGGAATGTAAGCAGGAGACACCAATCAAATTTTTGAGAGAGTTTAATACCTACAATAATACCAGTGTTTTCTACCCTTTATCCTCCCATCGGATGTGGGCAGTCCGTATTGTAACAGAGGGAAGTGGAAAACCAAGCCCACTAAACTCTGCAAAGAAATTTTGCCCTACCCCAAATCTATCTGTGTTCAAGCAGAAACTGTGTGCAGAGTAGGGACTGTAGCTGAGCCTTGTTAGCTGGATTGAAATTGCAGCCTAATAGACGTATCCTAAATTGTAGACATCCATTTATTCCTACTCTGATTAGAAAATAACTTTCTAAAGCCTAGATCACACAAGCAGTGTTTGTGCTGAGTGTTGTAAGAGCATGTAAAGAGCTGAAATTCATCCAGCATGGAGCTGGATGTAATCTGTTCAAAAGTACCCTGGGAAAAATGATATACTAGTAAATATATCAAAAGAGAAAAAAAAAAAAAAAGAAGGACTAGAGGTGAAGAACCTGATAATGTGAGCTCAAACATTGTTGAAAGAAAATATAGTAAGATAAAAAGAAGCAAACAAAACTTATTTATGCTTCTATTCTACTGAACTCTGAATTTTTGGAGTAACTTCTAGACAGTTAAGCTTCAGGAGGAAGCCTCTGTGTCAAAAGTTTGACATACCATGTTCCTTGAGCGCTCTCAAAGTCTAATATAGCTTGAATTCACTTGTCAAAAGTGGAGAAAGTGGTGGATTTCAAAATCTGTGTGTAATTTCAAGCAATGAGTCATAATCAATAAACTATTCCCAGAACTATAGTTAGGAAGGGAATAAAACCAATGTGAAATCACACAGGAAGTAAGGAAATAAGTTTCTAAAGAACTGTAGCAGACAGGATATTGGCTACTGATACTGTAACCAGTTATTTAAATAAATAATGTGTGGGGTTTGKTTTTTTTTAGTAAGCATAAACAGTTTTCCAGCAGAAGGGTTTTTTTTCATTTAAGATTTACCTTTTGGGATGATTTATTTTGCTGCAACTTATTTTGAAAACACGAAATTCTGATTTCAAGTTTTGCCAAAAGAATGTTCTCCCAGAGAAACGGTTCTTTTTCAGTGTGGAAGCCATGTGAAAAAATCTCTTTGGAAACATGTATGGAGAAAGTATTTTCTAGAGTGGTTTCTAAGGCTTATTTTGTGAAATTTTGCGAGGTGCTTTGAGATCTCAACACTGCAACATATTTGTTTTTTACAGACTGAAGTTTTTTGCATAACTGGAATAGATTTCTGTGGAAGGCATATGCACAGACTAAGAGGTGACTATGGTGAGAGTGTGAACGGGAGGAAACCTGACCAGAGTACAGGATAAATCCTGCTGCCTTTAAAGCATACAGATCTGTTAAAATATAAGTAATACATGTAGCCTTACAAATAAAACCAAATCAAATTCAATGCTTGAATGACATCTGTCAGAGGTTGGAGTCTGTGGATATCGCCTTTCCCAGTTCCTTCTCTGTGAGTGATCTCACATTTTCTTTGTCACTTTAAAAATCTCAAGGAGAGTGCTTTGTATGTGATCTTTTTATACCCTCCATCTTCCATCTTAAGTGTGACCAGGATTAATATAACATATGCAAACTAAATCCAGGCTATTGCATTTACCAACACTGAATTTTTATGAAGATAGGGTAGCTTTTTAATAATCCTCTCTGGCTTTTATTTGCCTTCCTTTTTAATATTTCAATGAAAAAAGTATTTGTTACCATTTGTTACGTTGCAATTTATTTTTGTAAAAGTCTATTTGTGTTGCTTTTGGCCAGAGAGTTACTGTAACTTGCTCCAAATTGCCATCCTGCTGGAGCAATCCATGGAAATGTGTTGCTATTGTGTTAGTACCAAACTATTTCATATCTAGAAGACTGAAATCGCAGGGACAAATGCAGTATTTTTCTTTGCTCGACTTCCATCTAATGAGCTGCTGCTGTTGGGCAATTGGAGATCTTCATTCTAGCCCTCTTCTTGCTAGTTCCTGTGTGACTGAGTGCATGAATTCTTAATATTCCCATTTCCCCATCTGTAAAATGGGAATTTTTATACTTTCCAGCTCTATAAAATTTATAATGCAATTAATAGGATATTGACAGAGCAGTCTGAGACCTCGGGTGGTAAGCACTATATGTAAACATTTTGACAGTTTTATTWTTTCTTCTAGGTTAAAAACAAAAAGGTTTAAGAATCAGATTTGGAAAAAGGCTAAGAGAATTTGCATGGTTGTTGCCAATAGAAGTATTTTGACTATCTCTCTTACTATTTAAAAAAAAAGTCTCTCATCTTGACATGCATCTATTTAAAATATAGTCCCCATTCACATATTCTTTTCAGCAAGCTCCTTGTATTACTAGGAAAGTCATTATTTCTTGTGGAAAAGAAGTAAAAGGAAAAGTGAAAATAATTTTGTGGGATTTAGACCTAATATTCCTGTATTGTACTGAACTTTAATAAGTCAATATTACATTACATTAGTTGGGAATAGCACTGGCTAACCCAAAGGATCAGAACTAAGAATAATGTTTCTCACTATTCTTTTCGGCTGACCTTTCGCTTAGCTGTGAGCTAAGGTCATTTTCACTCTTGGCTGGGCTTCCTTGACAGCTAAGATGGCTTCTTTATGAAGATACTGAGATAAACTAGGGTTGTGCATTCATTCACATTGCTAAAACCACTTCATCAAATACTGTTTCTATATAAAATACTCCTGATCTAATCAAGAAAACATCAAAATCCTGCAAAGTGCCCTTGTTAATCCTGTCACTTACTACCTAGACCATTTTTCAAGATGATTTAATTAGCAAAGTAAAAGAACTYACTATTCTTTCACCATTTTTCACGCAACTTAAAATGTATACTTTGGTTTAAGATATAAATAACTTGCATGCGCTAGTAGAAAATACCTCAAATGTAGCACTGACGTTTAAAAGCAAAGCTATATCCTTCAGTCAGACATGGTCTGATTTTCTGCCAGTATCACCAGAACAAAGCCACAGTAAGAGGTCTACCTTTGCTAATTTTCAACTAGAGATGGGGTGAAAAAGAACTGCTACTGGAAAGAGCCATGCATGGCAGAAATGTAGTTACGTCTTCAGCTTTTCCAGAGCCAAAATGGCTTTCCAATACCAAGAACTCTAAATGTTCCAGAGAAAAGGAAAAAGGTAGAAAAGATAAATACTTGCCAAAAAAAGAAAAAGTGCAGGTGTTACATGCTCTATGCATATATGCTAACCCATAAAATTTGGGTTAGTGAAGGAAAACCAAAAATAGCAACAAGAACCTGTGATGCAACTCTAGATTAACCCTCGAAGCAATTCCCCCTGTTCAATAAAGTGTAGACTTACTGGAGCTAATTGTCAGCGTATTCTTTATTACTACTTCATAGTTATAATATCAGAGTGCTCCTAAGGTATAATTAAAGATTTACCTAGATTTATGAGACTTTATCATCACCAACAGGGTTAAAGAATGCCAGGGAGACCCATTGTGTGAGGATTTTGCTCAGCAGTTTCCACAGCAGTAAGGGCATTGCAGAATTATTTCAGTGCTTTAGAAAAGCTTGACTGTTTGGCACTAATGTAAGAGGCATTATTAGAAAGGGGACGGTATGCATTTGTTTAACTGTGGGCCTTCTTACCTTTTCTGAAGAGGAGAAAAGGAAAAAAGAAAAAAAAAGAAAAAAAAGAAAAGGAATGAGAAGCCAAAAGAATGGGATGGATGTACTCTGAAGAGTGAAATTAAACGGGAAATTATAGTTATTTATAACAAAAATAATGATATGCTGGAAAGTTGTCAGTGTCCACACAGCCCTCTGTATTTCCTTAATACAGATATCCTTGGTAATGGATCAGTGCTCTTCCACCTGAATTTTACACAGCCCACACTTTTAAATGTTAACTAAACAGTGCTTAATGTTGTAGGCTTCCAGATGTTACCATATTTATTACATAACCTATCATTGGATGTATTTAGCAAGCATAGATGATAGGATGAGCCTGAAAATCCTGGAAGGGATAGAAACAATCTGTAGTGGTATTTTAAGACATTATGGTACCTGACCTTCCAGTTTACTATGTATAGAATCAAGTTGCAAAAGCCAAACCTGACTTTGATTAGTGCTTCATTCTTCAAAGGGTTTTGCTGACTTAAACAGGACAGGCTGAGTGGTCAGAAACCACTGTTAAGGGTTCACAATTTGCCTTTCTCTTTGCTGCATTTAAGCATACAAAAAAATAAGACATTAGAATAGAAACGTGATTCCTATATTAATGACAAATTCTTATATGATGAGTTGTATATGAATTTACCTATGCTTCCATACATATATCTTGTTAGAAATTACTCATCTCTCCTATATTCACAGAGTCTGTGTCACTGTGGTAGTTTATAGAGGGCAAAGGATGAAATTTGTACCTGAGTTAAATATAATACTCAATTCTGCACATGGCCTGGAAACACTAATTGGTTATCTTGCCCTCTAATATTAGTCTTTTGCAGTGTGAATCTTTGATCCTTTGGGCAAACATTTCAGCTTCTGTTTGCTAAGGAAAGGTTTCATTCTGTGCATACAGTATATGGGTGCCTATTTCTTATCACACTTACTGCGACAGTGTAGAAAAGCTAATATTCGTTGCACATAAATTGCTTCTCTTACTGCAACTTTCACATCCTTTCCCTTCCTTCTTTGCAAATTCAGAATTGAAACTGTAATAGAAATTTAAGTTGTGTGAAAAGGATCCAAGGTAGAAAAAGAATATCTTCTGTGGGATGGAGTGCCATTTTGAAAAAGTGAGATAAGGGAAGTCAGAAGAATGTAGGAAACAATAAGATTATGTTATTTTGCACTGCTTCCTTGTAAACAACTTACCTTTAAAACTCTAACTAAAGAACCCTTAGGACTTCGAGCACATAACAGGGCATTGCAGTTTCACATACAAAACCTCAACTTTTAGAAAATGCTGTAATTTTAAGCTACTCATTCAAGCTATACTATGTTGGTGTTGGCTGGTACATACATGATTTCACATTTTCCTTAGCTCCCTGATCATGTAATACCTTTTTTTTTTTTTCCTATGGGATTTTCCTCCTGTCCCCTCATCCTCTCCTTCCAGAGCACAGGATGAACTGTCTTCTGGAAACAAACTAAGGCACAGTATCAGGTAATTATCTGCAAGTTCCTTGCCTTAGTAGCTCTAGCAGCTGAAAGTTAACAATAACATTTGTTACTGCAAGAAGAGAAAAGACATGGCTAAAACATGAGAATAAATAATATGCAAGAAAATTCAATCACAAATCCGACTGCTCAGCATGGGACGTATAGGGCCTATAGGGCCTGAATAGCAGACTTCCGAAGCTCTTACAGTGGTGGATGAAGTCAACCAAGCAGTAATTACATATGCAGATCTGGAAGATGGAGCATGTGACCAGGAGACAAGAGGCTTTAACTTATGACCCAGACTTACTCAGGGACTCTGCTGCCTGTTAAAATGGGAAAAATAGTATGGTCCATCTCCCTGTGGAGAGACATCATTAGTAATTTTGGGGCATGCATATGCTCTGGTAATAGATGTCAAAGCAATTCAGCATTCCTTGCAGCAAATGCATCAGAGGCAGAAACCCAAATGGAGAGCTGAAAAGGTATTCTTGGAATAGCTGCTTCTTTTCCCGAGTTGCGGTGCCTCCCCCCCCCATACTGCATGATGCAGGGCTTGTGTGGAGAAAAGTAATAATATAATTGAAGACAGTTTATGCTACACTTAAGTAGAAAGCAGATTTGAAGTCATATGGACCACCTAATTTTAGTATTCCCTATCTTGTAAGTGCTTAACTTTTATAAAATAAATCTCTCAATAGTCTTAATGTAATTTCCTGGGATTTTTTTTTTTTTTTTCAGATGAAGGAAATGAAAAAATTCTATTTTGTGCAGTCTTAACAGCTCCCATCAGGCATGTGATTTGACTCTGATTCCTCAGGACAGATTTAAACGATTTGAATGACATGACTTTTTAAGTTACTGGCAGCGGGAAAAGGTTCTTGTCTTGGAAAGGGTGGGCTGTTGCAGCTATGCACTGTGCCAGGGAACCCAGACCAGATTGTGTATGCAAGCTCATGCTCTCTTGGCTGCACGTGCATCCTAACGCTGGAGGAAACTCTTCTGTTGTGTGGTGACACAGAGGTGGAGGATGTGTGAGAAAGTCCTATTAAATAAAGGCTTTGCTCCCCTGAAGGACGTGTGTACTACTGCTGCGTTGGCTGCAGGGTGACTTGGCCTTTTAAAATGTTCATTTTCAATCAGTACTTGGGAATTCTGTGAAAACCCAGCAGTCTGAGAGCAGAAAGGAAACTGTATTTGTGTGAGGGAAGGAGTTAAGGGTAAGCTGCAACCATTTCTTTCCCCCTGCACTAAAGAAATAGTGGAAGAACTTCCTTAGCTCCAGCAATTTCTTCATGTCATACTTTGAAAGCTGGATGGAAACAAGAGGTTCGTAAGAATTTCTCAAATGTAAGGGCAAAAGAATCTTTTAAAATGAAAGGTGGAAACCGAAGGGGAGTTCCTAGCTGCCTCTTACAGAAAAATCCATGCCTGTGTCTTAGGAAGAAGTCTGCATTTTTAGAGCTTAAACACAAACCAGTAAGTTGTTCTCTTATTTGTATTAGCATGTTTTTTTCAAGCTTTTAAAAGTGTGCTAAGAAGATAGCTAGATCCCTAAGATGTTCATTCTTATACAATAACAGTTTTGACCCTATATTACTCAGGAAGCAGAAGGCAGAAAGGCTTAGACTCTTAAAGGTATCCTGGTCCATAATTTGCACTGACTTAATGGATGGTAAGATTTCAATAGGAATTATAAATCTGCATACTTTGACTCCCGCATACTTTCCGCGTATTGTGACTCCTGCAATGTAAACCCCTTCTTGCAAGGTGTTATTTAGTATGGACAGTGATGGGGAATCCTTTAGGAGGAAAATCTGTGAGAACAAGGACTGAGAATGTGTGTATTTTTTTTTTTTAAATAGCATTGTGTTGGGCAACTTGAAGCCTTTGGGCTTGCTACAGACCCTGATTTTGTTTCTTGTGCCCTGTATTCTCATATTCCTCTTTTAATGTTAGTATGAGTTAGCACTGGGATATGTGTTAGTGTGGCCTGCCAAATGCTTTGGGAAGGTCTATTTTGCTCTCAGCAAGTAAAAGGTTCCTCAGCCCTGATATAATCACTTGAAATCCATGTGAGAAGTATGGATTTTAATGCTTACAAGTATTCTCTCAGCAATAACATGCCTTAAAGAAGAGGTATACATCAAAACTTAAGCCATGTCATTTCCTTGAGCAAACAGAACTCAACAAGGACAGCTCTCCAGAAGGGTACAATGACTTCTATCAAGTAATACACTTGTATATGAAGACTTTTCTTTTTGCGGTATAATCAAGCTAAACTAAAACTGGTCATCTTTTAGCCTAGTTTCCTATGGAAGCAAAACATATGCAGTCACACACCTATTTGGTTTTGTAAGTCCCTTCCRTGCATAAATTTCTTTGAAACTGGGGTTCAAAAATTAACAGATGGATACTGGTTTTAGGGTATCCATTTCCTATGAGCTCCAGGCAATCAGATAGGTAGAGGAACAGTCTAACAGTCCTCACCTGAGAGAAAAAGTTTGGATGGTATTCATAACTTACTGGACAGCAGAGCATTTACACTCTAGGGAGCCCTTCTAAATATTCCAGCAAAGGAAAAGCCTTGGATGGACCTTGCGTCTCCATAGATTTCATAGTTAAGACTCCAAGACACAAATCTACTGGAGACAATGTTCTGGAACTACTTGTTTGCTTTGAATTGTGAAATTATGGTTTTCCACGAACTGCCCAGTGAATGCTACTGGAAATATAATTGACATTATATGTTTCTGTGTGTGTGTTTCATAATGACGTGATATTCTTCTCTCTGATGCCTAAATCAGCATTTTCCCAAGTGGGAAAGGTTTTTTTCAGAAGTTATCTGCCACAGCAGGTGTTTCCAGGAAGGGATCCTAAGAAAAGAAAGGTGTTTTTGAAGCAGAGGGCTGAATTGCTAGCAAAGTGCTGTTTCAGCAACCTGCTAACTGTTGCAAACTGGCTCCCAGGGTTCTTGGATTCAGAGATGCAACATGCTTCCTTGTGGTCCATTTGCACCACCAAGGGGAATTCAGCCTTTGAAAAGAAACCTCTTCTCTGACAGCTCATGAGTGAGAGTGGCAGATGGGAAAGGGCAGCTGAAGACAGTTTGGGTCCTTCGAAAATAACCTTTGCAATGAGGACATGGTGTAGGAGGTGGAAGTGGCTGCCAAAAGCCGGAATGTAAGGATGAGGAGAGGTCAGCGAGATGACTTAAAGAGAACATGGCCTAGACAGAGCAGGGGGCCGGGGAACAATTTTTAGCAACTGTATATGTAAATGGTTGTAATAATTAAAACTCTACTATCATCCACAGTAAAACATGAGGGYTTGGGCAAGCAGGACTAACCTACTGCTGAAATACTCCATTCCTTAAATGCTGATAAGTGTTTTTAATTCTGTTCTAGCCAGGTTAGTTATAAGCTAGGTGATATCCAGCTGTAGAGGAACACGTGGCCAGTCCTGTCATCTCTCACCTTAATGAGCACTGAAAGCGAATAACTAGAAATTCTACTCAGTGCTCAGCATAGCAGTTCATTATATAAGTTCTACATATAGTTAAATTAGTAGCTTAGTTGACAAGAAGGTGACATAGCTCAACTTATTTTTTAAATTGCTTAGCTTTATCACTCTATTGAACAGATTGTTCAAGTATTTATAGAATACTGTGCTACAGCCAATGTGATCTGCAATTAAGGCAAAAATGGTCAAGTAAAATGACATGATCAAGCAGTTTAAAATGAGTTGACCTCTGATTGCCATCAAACAACCAGAGGCTGAGGCTTGAACCACAAAATTGCCTTTTTTAATTCTTTAAGGAAATTGGGTGCTGGGACTGAAATGTGTTTTGACTGAAACTTCAGAAAGAAKAATAAAAAAAAAAAAAAGCTATGTTATAAGACCAAGAATTTTGTAACTCTCCATTGTGGTTTCTTAGCATGTTGAGTTTCAGTGAGATGACCTTCTGGTAAAAGCTGTAAACCTTAGAGGAATTACAGTTGCTGAAGTCCTAAGCCAAGGATCTTACCACCCTGAAGGTGTCATGTTCCTGAAATATAGAGAGTTTAAATTTTGGTTTAAAAGGACAAAGGGATCTAAGTTCATGGGAAACAGTGCAATTGAAAGTTCTAGGACTTTGACTCTAGGACTTTTGGCTTCCAAGACTTTGACTTCAACCCTGAAAGAATGGGAAAGTTGTATCTTCATCTGTCCAGCCCTGATTCAGAGAACATGACTCTAGCAAAAAAAGAAAATATTAAAAATCGGAAATTTCTTTAACACAAAGATATTTGTGTATTTGCGTTTTATGTGGAGTTTAACAATCTCTTGCTTTTGGAACCACAGCTGAAGAGAGAAGTGTGAAATAAATGAATCATAAGGAAGAAGGCTCAGGTTCAGCCATCCTCTTCTAAAATACTTTAGAATCATGACTGTAACTTCTAAAGGGACATTTTTCTTACCTTGCAAGAAACTTGCTTAAATCCACAGTATGATTTTTTTTTTTTTTTTTAACCCCCAACTTCCCTTTCACAAAGATGCATTATTTAGAAAAGGAATTCTTAATTAACAGTTATTGAATTAACTCTGGTGGACAACTGTGTGAAGGGGAGTCTTGGCCATCAGCGCCTTTGATGAACTCCTGTTGGTTCTAGGAAGGAAAGCTGGGAAAGTGATACAGACAACAAAAATTTAGGGGTTAAAGAATGCATGTTCAGAGGAACCTTTGAAYAGCAAAAATAGAAAAGTCTTCCCAGAAAGAACCTCAAGCAAGAAGTGAGTTAGTTCCCACTGATAAAATTTTGGGCTAGAGAGCTCTTGGCTGGTGAGGTTTTCTATCACAGGAATCAGCTGACCTGTGTGGTTGGGATGTTCCCACCCTCTTCTAGCGCAGCCTGCAAAACTCAGTAGTGTCTATACTCTGCTCTCACTTATGCCAATGGTGAAAATTCCTATGATTTAGAAAACAGCATTGTATGTTTTTGTTGCTAAGCTGGTCAGATATTCCCTCAGTTTGAGAAACACCTGGGCATTATTGCCCAAGACTTGATGTAAAGAATTAGCAATACATAATTTTTGCGGATTGAAAGAAACTTARCTATTTCAAATGAGCTTGTTCTACAAGCTGCATTGCTTTAATTCGCTTGGAGGTTCTTCAGGCTTTTTGGAGCAGTTGTCAGTGTTTAGGTTAAAAGAAGTCCAGTTCCCTCTAACACAGTAGACTATGTCTTGTTTCCCAATAACTACAGATCCTTATGCTGCCAGGAAATATTTCCAGCTGATTTTGTAACAGAAGGAGTCCATTGGAGATGGGAAGCAAAGATACAGGAGTATCTGACATCAGTCTTTGCCAGAGCATCCAGATCTGTTTCTAACTGCACTGGGCTGTTGCTGGTTAGAACAAAATCCATCAGCGCAAAATTATATGCTTCATAGTAGGATGTAAAATGCTCATCTGGACAGTGCTGATGTGTGGTTCTTGCTACCATATTCCAGATGCATCCTTAGCTGATATCCCCATGCTTCTCTCAATGCCTTGGCTTGCTCTTCTTTCTAGTGGTATTTTGAGGACTACTGGTGGAAATAGATCTTGCCTTGCTTCTCCCTCAGGAAGACAAGGAAGAAGAGGCATCACACACATTCTTCTTTACTTCTCACAGCAGAATAACTGATTTTATCATTGGGTGTCTTGGTTTACTGCTGAAGCTAATAACACTGCATGAATCCCCTGCAGCTCTCCTCAGTGATTACTCCTGCCTGGCATTGAGGGGTCTTTGAAAGGCTTTTTGCACTGCTTTTTGACAGGGGAAATTTGTGAGAGGGAGAACTTTCTGCTGCCAAGGGGTGGCAGGGCAAATATAGCTTACCAGCTCAACTTAATTGAGTCTGCTGGTGCCTGCCATGCACTAAAACTTCAAATTTGATCTGGTCAGCATGGCTATGCACTGCATAGGTGGTTTGAAGTTGGATTTATCCTGCCAGAGGAACTGTCTCCACCAATGAAAGGAACAGCCTGTGAGCCTAGTGGTCTGTGACAGCCTGGAACTCCAAATTGAAATGGGTGTGCTGGCAATGGGTGAGCAGCTGAATCCTCAGAGCAGCTAATTCTACTTCTGCTGCCTATCTTTTTCTCCACATAGTCATTTTGCTGGTCGTGCGCAAGTCTACATAGGGAGTAGAAATCAATATAGGTCTTCTCCACTCCCCCCTCCTCCCCATTTATTTTTGTTTGACCTAGTAAGCCACCCTCCCCCTCTTTCATTTTTTGTGGCCAGTCAACTTTGTAAAGCCAGCTATCCTGACTTGCTCAACAAGCAAGATAAAAATTTTAGACGTGGAAGTTCAATGCTACGATGTGATTTAACTGTACCTGTCTAAACCTCCTAAACTTGACATGTCAGTATCAGAATATGACATGTCCTCATCAGAATGATGTGTGAAGCCTGGGGCACTTCAGGAGTGCTGTTTAACCACAGTAGAACATTTAGTCTTAAGTGCTGTTTTAACTTTTTAGTTTTCAGTACCCCTGGTCTAGTCCAAGACCAGCATGTAGCTGTTTACTAAATAGGTAATGGTGAAGAATCCAGTCCATGAAACAGTGGGATTGGTGTATGGATATTTAAAATGAGGCAGGAAGGAGCCCCAAGAAAGGTAGATTTTGTACATCTTCACCCATTCTTTGGATGCTCAGGATTGATGGGAAAGTGATAGTGTGCATTCACACTCAGTTTGCTTGTCAGTCCCATCTGGGAAGCCCTGGAAGTCTGAACCTAACAACCAATGTTCTTTAACGTCTTTTTCTTCTTTTTACCACTTCTTTTCAAGCAGGGGAAAAAACCCTGTTTTTCCCTTGTTCTCATCTATGTGACAACAATCCTAAGCCACTCCAGTGGTATAGGGCTAGCATGCTAGGCACTATAGCCTAGGAATGGCCCTCTCCTTAGATGTCCAGTCTTRCTGGGAACAGTGTCACATAGGAACTGCAGAAATGAGTCTGTTATCAAGAGATTTTTTTCAGCCAAATTTTATTGCCCAAAGACAAGATGTTTAATTTCTGAGCTGATTTGTCTTTCACTTAACCCTAAACATTTTTAAGACCTTTCCGCAAGACCTGAAGGCCAATCTCATGCCAAAGAGGGGGTATTTTCATTTGCTTCTGTTCTCCCCTAAGGTCTCCTTCATTAACTTCAGCTGCCTCAGAAGAGGGTGGGAGAATTGCTTTTGTGTTGGGGCTAGAAAATGATAATTTTTCAAGACTGTTTTAAAACATCAGATGGGAACAGAAGTTCACAAAAAGTATTTCTGCTTTTTTTTTTTTAACAAACTGTTTCATAGCATATGCACCACTTAATATGGCATATGTTAACTTCAGTGTTTTAATTGATTAGCAAAGTAAATAGACGTATATAATGGGAATAATCTGTCAGTAACATCATGAGGCTCCAGCAAGGTGCATTCTTTCTTAACTTAAGAATGTACTTGTTTGGTAGTTTGGGGTTTTTTGTTGTCTGTGATATAAAATAAATTTGATACATTATCTACTGTACATTTTGTTTTCACCCCTGCAAGCTGTACTGTCTGGCAGCATGCAAATGAGAGGTGGCTTTACATATGGGGGGAAAGAAAGGGATTAGGTGGACTACTAAATACACAGTGTGGAATATTGTCCATGTTCCCTGGTGACCTTGGGAACAGACCTTGACCAAGAAGAAAATAGACTGTAATTAATAACTCAAAAAGTTCCAGTCAGCTGGGCTAGATTGCAAAAGGCATGGGATGGGGAGGAGCAGTCCCCAAGCTTATGTCTGTGAAGCAGAGTTTGGATTTRTATCAACCTTTGCATATATATTAGCCCTTGTTTTTCCAAGTGAGAGAGGCAAACTACTTTCTATTAAAGAAATATGTGAAGAAAATTYCGTTAAGGAGCATGTTGCAAAAGCTGACTTCTCTTCCATGAACTTTCCAAAGGCTGTCAGCTGCTTCTTTGTCTTAGCAGAGGTTTTGGCCTTGGATAGGCTCGTGGGGAGTGAAGGTACCAAAGCACTAAGCTTAATGCGCAGATTGAGAACTGTTACTTGCCCACTTGCATGAGCTGAATTTCRGTTTATTAAATGTCTTTGTCACGTGAACTATTGGGTAGTAAAAAACAGGCTGTAGCATGAGAATGTCTCTCGCAGTACTTGAATTGCTTGTATTAACATTCCTATTAACTCTAACTTCATACTGAATTTTGTGAGTTCATTGGGTTTGAATGATTTGCTTTAATGTGGGGTTTGCTTTACTGTAACACTGATTTTCATTAGAAAAATTCAGCTCAGACAGCAATGTCAAATGCTCCACTCCAGCTCTAAGCAATCCCATTTCTGTAGGCAAGCTTACGGACTTTGAGACGCTCTGCAGATGGGCCTCTCAAATCTGGGCATAACTCTTAAAACACAACTGTTATTCTTAGTTACTGCTCTACGGACAGCTTTCCTGAGAGACACAGTCTAAACAACTTCTCTAAAATCAATCATTCTATCTTAAAGTATTGCAAAAACATCTACGACAGCCTTAGATTATTTTAGATGCAGTAGATAAGTGCAGTTGTGTTTTAACTTGTAYATGGGATGCAGTTTTTTCCACAGTTTGATAATCTTCATGCACATAGCCGTTAACAGCTGAAAAACATTTTTTTCATTAAAGTGTATCAGCAAAATACAAAAGCGTACGTCCAGTAGGACAAAGGCTTTGGGGACCAGGGCTTCTTGTTGCTACTCTCTGCATGAAGCTGACCTTGTCTGTATTTTATAATGGAAGTTACTTCATCATCCAGCCTTGGGCCTCTCCTGAGCAAATACTGTCAATCACACTGAATTGTGCCAAAAGGCATACCAGCCATGTCATGCAGATGACTGTCCACTGTGGACTCAAATGAGACCACCAACCCTTAACCCTAACAGAACTGAGAATTTGTTTTGTTTCAAAGTAGAGACAAGTACATAGGTCTACAGGGTGCTTTTGTTTTTACATTAGCTGTTTGTAGGTTCTTTTAGGGATTACATACACTACTAAAAACAAAGGAAAAAAGGTGGCTTTATTGGTTCTCTACATACTGTGCAAAACCCAGTCACATTAAACACCTTGATATTTAGCCTACATCTAATATAAGTTTTAAAGAAATTGCCTGTTAATTTTGCTTGGTTATTTTGGCTTTATATGTAGTTTCATTTTACGTATTTGATTTAAAAATATGAGGGATACTTGTTATAAAAGTATGATACCCCAAAGACTTCATGAGATACGAAACTCTTCAAAGTTCAAGTTGCAGCATAGCTAATGTCCTCACTTTAATGTGGAAAGTTTGCAAAGATCTTACTGCATAATGTTTTAGTATTTCGTTAATTTTTGCAGCAATTGTTCAGACTCAAATTGCCATTTTAACGTTTTCCCTTAACTACTTTCATCAGCCACAGATCATAGGACACTGAGAATCCTGGCTAACAAAGCTAGGAAAAAAGTATTTAGCAGACAATGACCGTAAGCAAATTTCAAAGACCCAGGCCAATTACAAATCATATTCTCCCTCATTCAAAATCAAGGCAGTATTTTACCTCTACCAGGGCCTTTCTGAGCCTCCATTAGCATTCCAGRTTTGCTGCAGCAAAAGGCTCGTTTGTCCCCACAGGAAAAATACAGATTGATTTCTCAAAGTATGGTCCATTATCTTCCTTGTGCCCTCAAAGCCACTTTTGGACTACAATCAGTGACGTCTGCTGAGCTAGCTGAGCATTAGTCCTGATGGTCATTTGACAATTAATCCTTTGGTTGTTGTGTGGTATAAATATTAGGTTAGCTCATCACTAGGAATCATCATTAGTCTGTACATCATCTGACCTGGCCTGCTGAAGGATTTCATGTCCTTCGCCATTGTATCTTAACACTGTTGCCAAATAGAGGGCCCAGCTGGGACCTTCAATTTCAAAAGTTTCTACAAAAAATTATGGAGAAGATCTAAGCACAGACGTTTTTAAGGCAAAATTGTACTCCTTAAGTTCCAGAGAAGCCTCAGTCCTTTATTCTGAGGTATAATTTTGTGTAATGATTTTCCTGGTCAAAATTGGGTTCACCTTACTGCAGTGAAATGTAAAATATAAATGACTATTTTAAGAAAGTCGTAACAGAAATGTTGAAAAAACTTCCTATGTTATACTTCTCAGGATGGGTTAGAAGTGTTTCTCATCAGAATCTCTGTCTCCTTTCAAAARCTACGTTTCATAAAACTCTTCTTTTTCAGTGTGCTAGTTATGAGAATGGAAGATCAATGATAAAGCAAAAAGACCAAATGCAACATAAACAGTGTTGCCTCCATAGAACGGTGTCAGCATACGCTGGTGAAGATGTCAATTTATTGCARCATTGTAACAGCTAATAAATCCTATGCATTTTGATAGTTTCTCAACTTGTGAATGTTTTTCCAGTCTTCATGTGTCACACCTGAGTCCCTTTTCTAAAAGACTTTTCCTGTGCAGAACTACTAGATTTCTCTATTGAAAGATTTCAGTGTAATTAAACTGATTGCTGAAAAAGACATCATTCTTCTTTTAATAAGGCAATTTACATATTCAATAACTTTAGATTTGCTTGCTGAAAGACAGTTTGAAAGTTTATTTGTATGTTCTTTCACTCAAACGTTTTGAGATTCTCTCATCTTGTTTCCATTAACATGCCAATAAATTTAATCAAAATATAAGGCACTTTCTCTATTTTTCTTATTTAGCAGATAGATTATAGTGAAGGCCTTGATTTGAACTTCGGGAGCGTAAAGGTATTTTGTTATTGGTTTCGATGGCTTTTGGCCTTAAGAAAGCATAATGTGATTCCTGACACACCCCCCCCCCCCAGCAATCTAGAGAGAGTGAATGTACAACAAGAGTAATCAAGACAGTGTCATTTAATACTTTGTAGAAGTAAACAATACTCAAAGCAACATTAAATTTTAATAATCACCAAAGATCCATTTTGGACTCGTACCTCAAGTTTGATTTTAAAACACAGACTTTAACTTGATTTCTTGTAAATATTTTTATTAAATGCCAACAGGTACTTGGTGACATTGTCACCAAAAAACCTTGACTTCTAGTTGTAAGCAAAGATATGCAGTAGTACCATAATGGGATATCTTTTTGTCTTTTTATGCCAGTTCTTCAGATCTCCTGATCATTTTTGTGCTTATTATGCACAATTTAGTTCTTCCTTGGTTTGCAAATGAGCCACAAAAAGAGATTGATTTTTACAGATGTTTGCTATTCAATATTGGTTGATAAATGTTTTAGATGTGGTGTAGAGCTCATAAATAAGGGTTCACATTCCATAGACCAAAACTTCTTAACAGAAAACATTTATTAGCTAATATGTACCACAACTGCTGGTAGGTGTACTGCTATTGGTAATTTCCTATATGTGTGTTGATCACTGAGATCAAGTTACTGTTTCTGGTTCCCTAGTTCCTTGAGTAAAAGGCTTATTTTGCAGGAGGATGGTCTGTGTAAGCTATTTGCTTGTTACAGGAGATTGAACTTTACTACAAATACATTTTCTCATGCATATGGATGGCTTGCAGAACTGACACGGGTATGGCTTGTGATTTTCATTTTGCCTGTTCCTACCAGTTTCATCCTTTTGTATAGGAGTAACAGAAGGCTCGTGCTTCAGCTCATGAAATTAAGAGAGATTTAAGTGGAGTAAAGTCTTCTTCATAACCCTTGGCTAAGTGACCACCTAAAAATGCTTCCTAAATGCAAGATGAAATCATATGAAATTAGTCATGTGAAATCTCCTTTCAGTGAAAACATATCAGGTTAGAAGTCAGATACTAATAAATTTTAACAGAAAATGGATAAAAGAGATTATATCCAAGGAACTGAATGAACGCTACCAAGGAGTCACTCACCATTTTTTAAGTTCTTGCAGTGAAATGAGAGGACAAAAATGATAGTTATAGAATTCCATTTTCCTCCCTGTTTTACTTGCCTGACCCCTAGTTAGCTATGTCTTCATTAAAAGAACAAAACTCAGAATTTCACACCCATTTAACACCAAGTTAAGTATCACTTAACCCCTTGGTACTGACCAAATGTATCCCCATTAAGCA
Organism: Oceanodroma leucorhoa; assembly: GCA_030449065.1. NCBI lineage: Eukaryota > Metazoa > Chordata > Aves > Procellariiformes > Oceanodroma > Oceanodroma leucorhoa. Next base: position 8,344,148 of record JASVER010000007.1, on the reverse strand, counting down.
GAGTTTTTGTTAGTACCATCCCAATTAAACAGCAGTCACAGCTATTCACTAACATTATACCAAATTAGTTTCCTGGGAGGTATCTTAATAAAGCAACCATCCCAATTAAGCCTGTCCTCATTAGATGGAGGATACAGTATTACTATTTTATTGTAATTGAAGAAAGGCTCATGGTCCCATTTCATATAGTTTAGCTACAGAATTATTAATAAACAACAGTCCCAACTAATATATTAGTGCTGACTCAGAATATAATAACATTGACCTATTAAATATGGCATTTGCATGCAATCAGTGGCTCTTGCTGTAGTTTTCTGAGCCACTGGAAAACAGAAGGATTTTGTCTTCTTGTGATGTCCTTGTTCTTCTTTGTTGACATCATCACATTTAGTCTGTACAAAAGAAGTGTTGAAAAACATAGAAATTGCTGACTTAGGCTCCTTGGAGCTTTTGGAGGTGATGACTGTGATAAGCTGGAAATCTTTTGAGCTTATGGTGTTTGCAGTTTCCCAAATGTAATTCAGATACTTTGCTAGCTCTAATTTTTAGCTTTAGCTCCAGTTGTTTTCTAATACAATCCTGAAAGGGTGAATTTGGACAATCTCATCTTGGCCATTTTGAGCACATATGCTAGAACTAAGTCTTTTTGGCTCAGCTGTAGCTTGACTCTAATGAAAATGACAGATAATGCAGAGCGCTGTGTGCCTGCCAAAAAAGAGGATATTTCCCATGAGATAGCACCTGGTGATGCAGAAATAGACACTATAGATTTGTGATTGGCTGGTACTTACCAGTATTCATATCTAGGCAGTATTATCAACCACACAAGATCACATCTTGGATAATAACAGCAACAATGGCATGCATAAAAAATTACTGCAGCAAAAAAGGGAAAAAAATAGATCAATTATGTCAATTATATGGTAGCACTTTTTTTCCCCTCACAGTTTCAACACTGAGAAAAGGTGGCATCTATCTCTGATCTAATTATTCACATGCTTATTCGTTTTTTTCTTTCACTTTTCTCTTTTTTACACATATAAAGGATCTTCCCTTTAAAAAAACAGTGTAGAATCAAACGTGCATACATTCTGTATGTGACTTACATTTTAGTAGCTGAATAGTTGGCTACTTGAAAATAAAAAAGCATAAAAAGATTCTTGTGTGGCTTTCTGTAAAGGGATATATATTGAGATGACCTTACCTGAAAGCAAAAATGCCATCAGCCAGAAAACTGCCATAAATTAAACTGCTATTTAAGCCCTGATTCTAGTAAAAGGGTCCAAATTTCCAAGGTGCCCCTAATAGGTCTCTGTTAGATGATAATAGAGCTTTTCTCTGAGGGAGTACATTCACCAAAAAAAAAAAAAAATCACAAACACAATGTCAAAGGAAAAATCAGCCTCCTTTTATTAGGAGCTGTTGTATACAAACTCCAGCCGGTTAGGGAAACTACAGCTCTGCTGAATTTAGCTTACCTAAGGTGAGATAATGAACAAGGTGATTCTGAAAAAGAAATACAAAATCATTAAGCAGATCTGTAAATTTTATAATGAATCATTTCAATTAGATTCAGGCAGCAGCAGATGTTAACTCATTTTGGCACACCCAAGCTTTGAGGTTCTTAGGCTGAATTACTTTTTTTTTTTTTTTGGTGGAAACTTGATGAATCTCACATTTAGAACTGTGCATGAAAAAATGTGTTATGTAAAAACAGAGCAAATGGGCCCTTCATTTGCTGATTAATGGGTCAAGCCTCTCTTCTTATACCACGAGGGGCTTTTAATGTGAGAAAGTGATAATAGGTTCACAGAGACAACAAGCTGGGGCTTAATGCTGCTGGTGAACCCAACAGTATTCCTGTGGTTTTTCCTGAGATTTCCTTACAGTAGTCCAGCTGTGCCATGGAGGAACAGGCATTCCCTTACGTGGCACAGTCTTCATGTGTTTGTAAGTGTGGTAAAACATTTGCTGCTTTCAATGGGTTTGTTGGGCAGTTGCTGGACAGTTGCATTTATGTGGTATGCTGAGAGTTTTTTTCTGTTAATATGAAAGAGGGATCATATGAAATGTCCACCTACATTTGCACAGAGTTTTTAACATTCATATTTTAAAAGTCCTTGTATTAACCTAAACGGAGAGTGTGCCACTACATAGGATTTAATAGTCTTTCGTATCACTTTGCTTTCTGCCTAGACCACCTGAATGGTCTAAGCTGTCTGATTTCTGTCTTGCTCGCTCTTAACCTTGTCTGCTATCATGAGAAGGATAGTGTTTGGTTTACAGTGAGCAGCTAAGCAGATGCCGTGATGGCACTGTCTGCCTTTGTACTGGAAGGGAATTTCTGCTGGCTCATAGCGCTTCCCGAAAGAGCTGTCTCTTTAAGGAGTTATCTCATATTTTCAGAAATTGACTGTGAAAATTCTAAGTAATGGTGTGACATGATCACACTCACTTTCCGTAGTTAATCCTTCACTAGGGGTCAGGCGCTTTCCCTGCTCAATGAGTCATTTGATTGTCATCTACCTTGCACAAAAAAACTACGAAGCCCCAAGCACTGTCTGGTAAGGATGACAGGCAGTCACAGTGCTGAGCTCTGTGCAGGAATAACTGAGTTAGAAAAAAGCTGCTGGCACTGTAATAAAGCGTTTAATGGACAGACAGCCTCTTTTACCTTCCTTGGGGTAACACTAAATCCCTTTTTATTGTAGTTTGCACAGATGTTAGTGAGTTATCCATTTCTCTAATCATACTAGAAGTTGGCACATCCATCTTAAGTAAGAAGACCAGCCCACTCTGTTTTTGAGAGTCCTTTTTCTAATAAACTTGTGTCAGTTTCAGGTCAGTTTCACCAATACAAATAAAATTCAAACAAATAAAAAGTATATTGTCTCATGATGAGATGTATGTAATTATGTCCCTTAGGTCAGTTTAAATTTACAGAGGGAGTTACACTGTGTATAACCCTTACTGCAATCTAGATTTTCCTCCTGCTTTAAAAAATAAAACAAAACCACTGCAATATTTAGCCAATATATTGTAGTTATGTGGTATTCTCAGTTTTGGAGCTGAATGCTCTATATGATTCATTTTACTTTGCAATTATTTATATATAAATGCATCATTGTGTTCTGCGAACAATATCTCCCCTCCTCCCTCCGATAAATCTTTGTGAATGGAATCCACTTGTTTTGTTTATTTCCTCTACAAAGTGATGCTAACTGGCTCAGTAAATGCAGAATATTTATATTTGTTTCTATTCTTTTGCATGGTGCTAAAGCAATTGCATCCTCTTGTTGAAGACTTTATTTCCCTTCAAGTGGTTATTCCTAAATGCAACGCTTGTATTAATGCAATGAAATAAAAGCTTTGGTTTGGGGCTGAGTGGGGAGAGAGAAAAGCCCACAGCCTAGATCGTACACGACAAGGTGCTACATGCTTCAACTTCTAGCATGCTTACAAAGGTCAGCTAAAGTTCAGGAAGGGATAAATGATTGCTACTTTGAGGGGGTCCATGGTAAGCCTTGTTCTTTTTTGCACTGAGTTGATGGGCTCACAGCGGTAGCTGAATTTTGATAGATTGGCAGACACTGAAAGGAAATGCTAAATCTGCCACAGGGACTCTAACTAACTTCATTTTCTAGGGGCAAAGGGTAAAAGACAAGGGGTACTGTTCAAGGGCAGGACATCATATGACCTGGTCAACAAAGCTACCAGTGTTGTTTGTTTGGATCCTTGCCTTGTTGTACCTGGCTTCTTAACAAAAGGCCTTACCAGCAGGGTGGGCTATCAAAATAAACATTAAAGGTTCAGGGGTTGATGCTAGTCCTTTGTGTATGTAAATTTACTGCTCTCTGGGGTCTCACTGTAAATGAGAAGGCCTGTCTCTGTTGTGTTTCCTGGTAAAATACTTTTAATAAATAAATCAAAGACTATGGAACATTAACTATTTCTCACCAAAATGGAAAAAGTATGCCGTTATTTTTTTTGAACAGTTCCCATACTTGGCTATAAAAAAGAAAACCTCTCTCAGCTTCCAAATACCTAGGGCAAGTTACACTGACAATCTCGGAAAACAAAAGCCTAACCTCCCAGGTTGGCTGTTGAGTTTTACACCGAGCTGATGTGCTGAATATATTTGACGTTTTATACATGCTTTGAAATAGATAAAACAATTGATTAAGTTGAAGGCCACATTTCGATAAGGTCAGTTTTACGATGGGGTAGGTACAATTTAGGCGCATTTGACATCCGGTTAGTACATGCAATTGTAAAGACTTTATTCACAAACTGGGTAATTGTGCACACAAACGCTTAATTAAGTGCATTTGTCCGGGTCATTAAGCTGGTTGTATACACAGTTGTGAAAACTGTATGTTTCTACTTTTTTTCTTCTTTTTAATCTTAAATTTCCTTTGTGATCTCCTAACACGTTCTAGAACGAATGAAAGAATTTATGCTTTAAGAGAACGGGGAGTTTGAAATGTTTGCAAGGGAATATGAAACCATGTGAAACCAGCTAACGTTTCAGATTTCAGCAGAAACTCAAAACGCATCAGTGATTCCCCAGGTTTACAAACCATATGGTGAACCTGAGTCTAACTTTCAATGACCACAGTCTGATTTATAGTTTTCCACGGCAATTGGTCAAAAACTGTGATTTTTCCCAGGCTACAAAGGAAACTAGACAACCTTAAGTGATTTGACTGAGAGTAGGATTTAGTCTGAAGTCTCACAACTCAGAAGTTGACTGGAGGTTGGTATTTCCAAGCTTTCTAAACCTACCAACCATTTTATCAGTACACTAAAATTAAAATTGGCTGCTTTACTGGCCAAATATTATTAAAACTGTTGGCTTCATCTCTGTGTTTATCTTTATCTTTCTATCTTGGGAAAAAATAGGAAAATCTCATTTTGATATTTTTGGTGGTGGTGGTGGTGGTTAAGAAGAGCAGAGCTCACATAACCTCCAGGAATCAACCTCTGGACCAGTATGGGTTAATTTAGCTTTGTTTCCATTTCTGGGAACTAGACAGCACACATTGCAGGGATTTTTTTTTTTTTTCCCTAACAAGGAACAGGTCCCAAAGCACTTTACCTCACCCAAAACAAATCTGAGAAAGCTTTCTTCAAGTACCACACCCATTTTGAGTTAAGCAACCCAAGTCAGGACACACAAGAGGCAATATCTGTTTATTGGGATAAACGAGAACTGGAGAGGATTAGAAGGTGAGTCAGATTGCGTTCTACACGAAGGAGATAAATGACTCCACAAGGCTTGAAAGCAGGTTGCTTTTTTCTATTTCTTTGCAAAAGGAGAGCAAGAGGTTTCTTTTTTTTTTTTTTTTTTTAATGTTTAGTGAGATGTTATGTGTAATATTGGAGCCAAACACCATACCTAAATGAAACAGGAGAAATGACTTACTCAGCTGTACATCCTTATATGCTGCAGGTTGAATTTCTGCTCAAGCTAGTGATTTTAATGAATTTTAGATGGAAATTTTAAATAAATTATATAGGGGGAATTTCAGAGGTTATTCTAATTTGAGGTATTTTGGTTTATTCTAATTTAAAATTCAGAAACTGGGATGGAGTCGAATTGAACAAGCCTTTTGTACAGCCAGTTCAGCTGTTGTATTTACTGAGGTTGTTGATGTGTTTGTCTGATTCTGTACTGTTGAAATGCACTATGATCTCCTATCTCATTTTTTATTTTTTGATCAAGAGGGCACATCAAGATTGCCATATTTAATTGAAATGTTTTGTGGATAGGATATAAGCCCTGTCATGTGCAATGTAATCAGATGTAATAATCTTCCATCATTACAAAATCAGCCTTCTTTAGTGAAAAGTACAATGAATAAGTGCTAGGTAGCACTCTGGATTCGTCAAAGGCAACGGGTAATTGTCCAGCTGAATTCTTCACGATGTTGTAGTTAAAGGTGTGGTCTTGAAAGACTGCTGGTTTGCGGTATCCTGGAATGCATTTTCACATCTGTTTCTCCCCAAAATAAGAGCATCTTTCTTTTGATAAATACATCAGCAGTTAATCMCATGTCTTTGGGGAGGTGTACGTAGCCTTTCTCCAGGCAGATATGAGGAAGGTCTGCCTGAATTGTGAGCTGACTAAAAATGGTGTGAATGTGAGCAGCGTTGAGTTCAAGTTAAGGTATCTTGTTCAGGATCGTTGCTGTGCCTGCCTCTTTCTTGCAGCCTCTAGGCAAGAAGGAGTGCGTGGGGGCTTGCAAAATACCATTCACTCTCCAAAGAAGTGGTCAAGCCTCTAAATCACCAGCAATTCCGTTATTGCTGTAAGGGCAAACATCACTATCGGAGCAACGCAGGGATGGTTGTGACCTTCAAAGCCTGCTGGAGAAACTAGGTCTGTAAGTGGTCAACCCTTAGGACCCAAGAACGGATACTTTTGTGTCTTAAGATGAATGATAGATTCATGCAACAGGAGCACACAAGTTGCAGACCCCCCCAGTATATACACAAAACCACAGAGCTGCTGGTGTCTTCTCCTCAAGATGTACTCAGTGGTACTGAATCTCTTTTTCCTCATGTTCTCCACTCCCACTCATCCTGAGATTTTCCTTCAAATTTTGTCTTATCGTCAGAATTTTACAGACAGTCACAAGGCACTGAGTTTGATWTTGCTAAAAGCAGCAATGTTTTTAGTATAAAGAAACAGATGTTTGGCTCCAGAACATGGGCGCCACCTTCTAACAAAGGTACTTCCCTAAGCACAGATCCAAAGGTCAGGGTGTYTTTCCTTGCTTCCAGTGCACTGACGGACAAGCATATCCTGAGGTAGTCACATTTTCTGGCTCTATTATACCCAGAGTATTTGTTCATTCCAAGAAGATTCGATACTGAATTGTGTGACTCTGATAAGCTTGACAAAAAGAAGGGGTCTTGTGTTTGCTGGAAGAGCAAATATACTTGCTTTCATAGCAATATGAATCCAGCAGGAGAAAAAGGCATAATTAATTACGTTTGAGCCAGTTCAGAGGCAGGACTGTAATGTCTCCCACATTTCCATCATTACTCTGCAACCACTCAAAACTTGAGGGGGCTTCCCAAGAGCACCCTCAGGGATGTGGGAGTCCAAAATGTGGGTGTCAATTGTGCATGCTTAAGTCAAATAAGTAGCTTGGACCTGACCTCAGCTGGCCTTGCTTAGAAACAATACTCCTGCAAAACAGGAAAGTTCTTGCAAATGGGAATAATCTTCATAATCTTAACCTACTTCAGCTGCAATTTTATGGGTGTAAGAGTGTGCATCTGCCTTGACTTTTTTTTTTTTTCCTTCTTATTTTTTATTTGAAGGGAGGAACACCTCTTTGAAAATAGAGGCCCTCATAGTTCTTCATGGTGTAGGACAATATGAAATCTTTAATTGGTCGTGAACCTGCTTTTAAAATGTGATCTTAACAGAGAGAAAGAACAGCCTGATTGGGCCAGTGGATCAGACTGCCATCATATTATCCCTGCAGGTTTTCAGGCACAGCGTTGGAGAAAACAGTAAAACAAAGAGTCAGCTGAAAATAGATATGGCATACTAACACTGAGTTCTAATCTTCTGTGTGACAGACATTTCTGAGAGTTTTGAGTAATAACTGAGGAACATGTCCACATTCCCAATCAGGAAATCTAGTCTAAAATTGCTGACTATTTGGGTGCCCAGRCTTGTCCACTGCAGTGAGAGCAAAATGTACAAAATACAGCATTGAAACAGAAGAATTGATTGAACAGGTTGAATAATTATTTCATTATTGCTTACTTAATAGGTGGTTCTTTTGAATCATTTTATATTTAAATGCATTACAATTATAATTTCCTTGGRTACTCACAATCTTTGAGTCAAACTGATATCCCTTTTGATTGTTCTATTACAAACRTTAGAAACATCTTCCTTACAAAAGGCTTTTGACTACATTTAATCTAGATTTAGTTTAGGATATTGATGGTCTCAAGRCATTCAAATACATTCAGAAGTTGGTGTTCAAGTAGGTTCTGAGCATCATTTTCCGGCTCATCATAAGTTGTAATTTTTATTCTCTGCCCACAGTATTTCCTGTAACAGAACAAAGGCCTTTGTGGAAGGTTTGGAAATAGCTTAGGCAATCTTGAGGTCCATTGTTTGAGGACTCTGACCTCAGTTTTTAACCTAGTGGGCCCACTGCTATCTATCACTAGTAAATTCTGTTCTCCTCCCAAACAGAAAAAGAACKAAGGCTGAGAATTCCTTACCTGCATTACTGCCAGAGAAGAGACTTCTGTAGCAAATTGACTTGTATCCACAAAAACAGCGTGGCAAGATACCGTATGTGGTAATTGTATGCACTGTTCAAAATATTTTAAATGAACTTGTTCTTACAAAGAAATAAGTTATGAAGTTAACTTTTACATGTGTGTGAATAATTAAACTATTGTCACTACTCTAAATTATCATCTATTGTTAACTTACATCATTAAATCTTGCTTCTTTGCTAAAGAATAATGAAAAATACACTTAATTAACAGTTATTGCAAGCTTGAGGCCATTGATAACACAGTTCTCAGACTGAATTTCACAAGTGTGTTTTGTACTTGACTTGAAATTGCTGCTTTATTCTAAAGCCCTGCACAGTGATGTGGGCATAACAAATTTTGTATCACAAGAACGAACTCCCTTAGTAAATTATGTCACTGTTGGTTAAGATTAGGTTGCTACAAGCAAACAACTCGAGTGTTATTTATTTTTTTTTTCCAGTGCAGAGGGCGGAGTTATGGTTTGAGCCTGCTGTTTTAGTTGCTTTTAGCAAATTTATGAAAGGCTTTTGCTGTGTGCCAAATCTGACAAAATCCCACCCCTTTGCCTCGCAGCTTCACTGTGCCAATCCATCAGAAGATTTTGGGGGGTTCTGTAACAGTTCCCTGAGGAAAGTGACTCTGGCTAATTTCCTTGTTGTTTCGATTACAGAGGTGATAGGGTTTTTTTCCTTGGATATTGTTAAAGAGGCTTGCCAGCACTGTAAAGAATGTGCTGCATTCTTCAGATGAAATAAGGCCAATCAGTGGAATAATGAGGAAAGTAATATCTCCCTAGAGAGTCTGATTGGGTTTTCATCAAATCAGCCAACCTTTTCCAGTCATTTACACCAACGTTCACTCCATGCAGGGTGTTATGCTGTCTCAGATCCTTTCCTCCTTTTAAATCCCTTGTGATTATTACTGATAACTAAATAATTGGGATGAGGCAAATTTATGTATATTGTATATGTTCTCCTTTTTAAAATTAATTATTTTGCTCTTATTTTTTCACATATATTTTAAATGACTCTCCTACCCTGGAAGCTATTCCAAAGAAGAGAGGGATATGCAAGAGCTGGAAGATTTATTCCTTTGTGACACTGAATGTCCTTTTATTTTTAATATGTGGGGTAGCATCCCCTGAATGGAAGGTTACCTACTGCTACGACTACAATCCCATGACAAGATGCCCAATTCTTGTTGTTAATTAGAGCTTGACACATTTATTTTTATTTATTCATTAATTTGCCTTTCCGAGATAAACCTCTAAAATGAGCCATTTAATTTATTGGGGAGTGAGGAGAACAATAGTTACCATGATCTTCCCTTATTTCATGTTCTTTTCTCTGTCAAGAGCACAGCATTAAATGCACGAGGAACATCTAACTACTGAAACAGAAACACGCTCTCTTTCTCTTTCACTCACACAGAATTCAAACCAAGAAAATGGTCATTTCAGGTTTGCACTTAGCTTATGCAGGTGGTTTCTCGCYGTACCTACGTACATCAATAATCTGTTCTGAAAAATATAAGGATTACGGTGTGGGGCCAGATCCTCCCATGGTGTAAACCAGCTCAGTCCTGCTGACGCCAGTAGCTGTGCTCACTTACACTTTCTGAGCATTTCACCCAGCATGAATCCCTTCACGTACACAGAAACACATGGCAAATTATTGGCTCACCAGGGCTACTATACATCACTAACTAGCCCTTTCCTGTGAATCCAGGACCTTTTGGCCATTGAATGAGAAATAATCAGGAGCATAAAAGATGCAGGATACTGCAGAGATGTGCTATTTAAATGCATTTGCAGATTAAATGTTGCAGTCAGCCTATGGCTGGCAGCTGCATACATGGCTATGCAGTACCTAAAATAAGGGGGATTTTTGTTTTCCTTTTGCGCTGGCTAGTGCTCTATTCTGGAACATAGACTAAAAGAAAGCTGGTATCCTGTCCAAGTTATCTTCCTTCTGTGGCTGGAAGATTCAGAGACAGTGTAGCTTCGTTATACACAAACACATTTATGGCATCTTTGACAAGCTCCTGGACCACATCAGGCATGATCTGATTACATCACTAAAATTAATGTGGTCTTTGGATGTTTTACACTGCAATCTGGGAGGCATTTATTTCCTGCAGTGGGGGGGGGGGGGGAACATGTTTAGCATGTGAAAGTTTTCAAAATTAACTGAGTTCCATTCACACCAGTCCTCCCACACTGCTCAGCAAATGATTCAAAGCCTTCAGCGTGATTTCATCTGTGCAGACTCTAATCCACTTACTTAATGAAATACATAATTAACATATTATAATTGCAGTAAAGATGGTTTTGACAGAAATCATTTCCCGTATCTAATACCGTGGTAATTTAATCTGTTCCCCACTCCCTAACACGACCCTCCGTGATTAAGTTTCATAAGAATTTTTTTGATTGATTGATTCATCTGACGTGCCTGGGCCCTGCTAAAGGAGTGTCTGTCAGTTTACAGAGCCACGTGATGTTGTGGCAGATGGTTGTGGAGAGGCTCTTTGCGCTGTCTCCCTGTGTGGTCTTTTTTTTTTTTTTTTTTTTTTCCCTTTTCCCCTAAATGCCCTGGTAATCCAAATACAGCAACCCTGATCCACTAAATCGCTACAGGTTTTTATATGCTGTCTTTTAGTCGTGTGTATAGCTATTAAACTAGGGAAGGCAGGATGTGTTAAACTAGGAGGTCTAAATCCTAATGCTGTCATTCACTTCCACAATAAAACAACCCACACAGATATTTTTTATTTGATTTTTCTTTCTGTTTGTTTTCAACACAACCTTTCTAGTCTGTCATTCACTCTCAGGCAGTTACTTGAGTTAAAAGGACCAGTAAGCCAAGTTATACAGACCTTCTCAGCTAAATATCACTTGTTACCTGCAGGAATATATGGGGAACGTTATCAACCACTGGCTTTTCAAGTCAGACTCAAACGGTTGCTCTCTTGATATGGGTCGTGACTCATGAGATAATATCCAGCAAAAGGTCTGTGGCAAATGATTACTTCCTTTTCATAGACAGAAACCCTATAATTTTTTTTGATGCTGTCAGTCTCCAGGAAACTGTGTCCTAGTGACATTGTGAAAAAAACAAATCCCAAAGTGGAGGGCTGCTGGATGTCTTCCACTGAGACAAACCAAACCATTTGGCAACATAAAGCATCCTCCTCTCACTCACYTTCATTCCTGCCCCTTACACCACCCTGTGCTCCAATATACCTTTTTACATCTCTGGTTTGCTTCTCTTATGGTAGGAGTTCAACCAATACTGCTCATCCCTGTCCTGTATTTTCCTCTCCGTCAGTGGCTTGCATGCAGCTAGCCAGTTCTCCAGCAGCTCTAGTAAAAAGCAAGTAACTGTCTGTATTTGGGGCAGGCAACAGAAAGACAAAGACTTGCCACTGTCAAGGCAGYCAGTCATTGTCAGAGCTGAGATTAGAGCCGCTTGCTCTAATTAGATGCTCAACTTGCTAAAACAGACCATCCTGTTGCAGGCTTGGGCATTGGTGCCTACAAATTTTGTTATCCGCAGCTAAGAGGTTCCCTGAAACCCTGAGCRGGGCTAATGGCAACATTTGTTCTTTGCTGCTTGCTGTTGTTCACAAAATGGTCTGCACAATAAGGTAACACCATATGTGAGAGGGGATGGGGCTGTCGTGTGGGTGTTTGGGCCTTCTCCTGGGGCCAGGCAGGAGGGGGACAGACAGGTTGATTTGTGTGAGCTGGTTTGCCCCTGGGACAAGGTGGGCATGGATTTTTCAGGGTTTCTATTTTGGAAGAGGGCAGATTAAGGGTGTTTAAACCCTTTTAAGTCCCTTGATTGTCCAGACTTTTGAAAGTCTATCTCTTGAGGTGAGACAGCACCACAGTGAGATAACAGTAGCAGAAGCTCAAGCCTCTCTTCATAGCACAAGATGCACCAGCACTGCCATCCAAGCAGCGGGGCAATCCCTTAGGGTCACATTTTGCTTTGCAGCTGTACCAGTTTGCAACAYCGATTGGTGCCAGGCAGTATGGCACTAGGAGCAGTATTGCAGGCCAATTCCCAGTCTGGTAGTGTGTGGGATGCCAACCTTAGTGGTTTATGGCTTGTAAGAGCTGAGGTGTACTGCAGGCACAGAGACCATGGTCAACTTCTGTGTGCTGTCGTGCCCCAGCTGCTGGAAATGTTTTGAGTAGCAGTCCCTTGGCTCTGTTGGTCAAAAGGTGGATGAAGGTGGTGAAGTTGTGAACAGTGAGCAAATCTTTGCTTCCTGTCAGCCTGAGTCTTAATTTTTTGCTTTCCCATAACTGCAAATAGTCTCAAAGGGTCTGATGGGCAATGTTGCTTATGTGTCACAGGGCAGAGACTTTGGTCTTAAATTGCTGGACACAGTTGCAAATTGCAGCATTCATTCTGTTTTATGCCTGGAATGTCCAAGTGGGTGTATTCGCTGGCAAGGAGGGTAGAGACAGTAGAAAATAASGGAAGATAATTTACTGCCTGTCTTTGCTTTGTTTTGTTATTGCACTTGATAATATGTCAAAGGTGACTCAGGCTCCAGCCTCTGTGATGGTCGTAATGCACCAAAGGGACTGGAGGTAGAGCTGACCCACCTGTCCTGCTGCCCCACATCCTTCTGAACATTAGAACTTGGGCAAGTGCTTCTGACAGAAGCCTCCATTCATGAAAGGCTCAGTCTTCTTCCTAGTAGAAAGATACATGAATCATTTTTGATGATGTGAAGCTGCATTTAATTGCATCGTCTTTCATAAACTGAGGGAGTACCAGTGCTTGACAACATACTAGGTTTGTGGGTTTTTTGTTAGATGATGCAAAATGCAGCGTGTTCATTCATTTCAGCAATGTTTTTAACACTAATGGGGATTTAGGTGCCTAATTTCTGTTGATGAGCTGATGCATTAGTTATGGTTTATTTGCCTACCAGTTCTCACTGACCTATATACTACTGGTGTGTTTGCATAAAAACTTATGCCAAAATTATCCTATAGTAAGCGAAGGCTTTCCGTGGTGCATCTAAATCTGCCTTCCCTCCTAGAGACAGATTGCAAGTGCATTGATCAACAAAAGCTCTGCTTTTCCCATTGAATTGTGAAACACTTACCTGGGAACAGCTTGAGCACAGAATGTGAGACGAATTAAGAGGCATTTATGTAAAAGGAGGAGGACAGAGATTTGGGAAAAAAAAAAAAAAAGAATGCAAACGGTCAGTTTATTAATCCACTGGCACAAAACCACAAGTATGGACAATATACTCACCCGCCCCAACCCCACAGCCAAACCCATACTGAGTTCAAGGAGGCCACGCAAAATGATGCACACCAGCTCCTACATCCGAGTCAGTGAACTCATTGAACTTGACTGAAATTCCTGTTGGAGCATTTTCTTTTTCCTATGAGTGTGAAGGGAGGGGGAGGCTCCTTTGTGAGTGGCAAGTGTACATGAACACCACCACGTCAACTGCCAATATGTTATGAGGCCTTGGTAACAATCTGGAGTCTCTGGGGAGCTCTGCTGCAGTTCAAGTGAGTATCAGACAGAGAGAAAACAATTTCTGGTGCCAATAATGCAGCACAGATGAAAAATGTTTTAATATTTGAAGCTGCTTTATGGCAGAAGCAATGACAGTGATGGAGTCAATGTCAGCTTTTTTCCTTTAAATGTCATCTTTCGTCTATGAGTTTTTTCTGCTCTGGAGGCATGCAAGCCTGATGCTGACTGTTTGCAACCATTGATCATTGATTTTATTCTAAATGGAAAGCTTGCCAGAAGACTAGAAATTCTGGAATTTATTAGGATTTCTTTAAGAGGCACTTTAGCTCAACAGTTCTCATTACTGTCTTTACAATGTTACTTATTTTTCTTTTTATGTCATATGATTTGTAAAGGGTTAGTACTCAGAGAACAATATACGATTAAACCATTGTGCATGCTGGAGTTGCAAGCTTAGAGGGGAAAAAAGGATTCTAAGGAGGGCTAAGCACATATCTGAGTGTTAAACAACAACTAATGTCTCTTCAGAACCGAAAGCTCTATTTTGAAATCTGTGGACGTGATTTTTATTAAACAGCAGTTTTGATTAAATAAGGTCACTCTTAAATTAACAACTCTTAAATACATAAATAAAAGGGCTAAACCATCTTTATATTCTGACATTTAGTGCATAAACAACGTACTGTATGTACCAAATGTCAGGATATAATGAAAGTTTGTCCCGTTAAACTAATACTACTGATGGGCAAAAATGTCTTGGACTCTAATAGCTCTTCAATGTATTTATTTACAGTGACATTATTCTGAACATGCCAACTAGGAGTGGTTTAAGGCTTTATTACATATTAACATTTAACATATTTGTGTGCTTATGTATAAGTCATTATTCTTCATTTGGTTAAAAAGAATCCATTTACGATTATACAGTAGGCTAAATGTTTTCAGTTTGTGATATGTTTCCATTGGCACAAGACTAGTTCAAACAGGTATGTTAGCTCTTGGCTGACATGCCTGACATTCAAGCTTTATTACGGAGCAGTGTACCCAGGGAATGTGAATTATAGTGAGTATCAGCCTTGGCCTGCTAAAAGCATCATTCAGCCTAGCTGATTATGGAATTTACTCTGGAGTTTGGGTCTGAAGATCCATCTACTGAACTGATGCTGTTTATTTGTTTAGTCACAAATATGTTGCAGACCAGACAAAGGGAAAATCATAGTGGAAAACAGACTAGTTGAATAGCAATGACCAGGGAAAAGCAAAATCTTGCAAAGTAAAGAGCYAGTAGTAAAGTTTATTGCCACTGTTTAGATAGAACTAAGTCTGGCAAACCCTTTAATAAACCATCAAGTGCAGTACTTGAAATGTAAAAGAAAACTTTCCGGAAAATAAAATGACCATCTGCAAATGTTACCTTAGATGCTATAAATGGAGTTTCTGGTGTAGTGGGGTCTATTGTACCCCATCGATCGAGTTGCTTTTAATGTTTATAATAATGAACTGTCCTGATCTGCGACRCCACATATAATACAACGGTTGTATTGTAACTGGGGTAGAGGATCAGCAGAATAATGTCTGCCTGCCTCAACACCGTCTATTCTGCACAGGCCGTTTCCCCACATACTCATTCTCATACTTGTTAACAGGTGTGTTTCTGTGCCTGCAGCAGTGAAGCTCAGGTAATAAAAACGGCATATTTTCTCTTTATTGTTGGTTAACCTATGTTTGCTTCTGCATAGATTGCCACAAAAAGGGCTTGTTTAGAGTTGTTCTATACCCGATGACCTGTTATTTCTGGCAAGGTTTTAAACATTCTCTGACGAGATCAGGCTCTTTGGTTAAGTGCAGTAATTGGGAAATACTGAATACTATCCAGCAGCCATTTCTTGAGAGTACCATTTAAAAGTCTCTGCTACTAGGAATATCTGTATCCATAAAGTGCAACACCATTGCATGAACCATTTGTGCACTTTTGGAAGGTGAATCTTTGGAGATGTTCCATCAAGCGCACTTACAGCTTAAAATCCTAATGAACATTTGCAAAATAACCATGAATTTGCCCTAATAGGAACAGCTGGAAGCTTATCTGACAGTTTTGGTATCTGGTTGTGAACCAGGGAATCCTAAAAAAAAATATATTTAAATATGAAGTGGTAACAGTGTCTTATGCTCCTTATCATTATTAATTTGTGTTGTAGCAGAATCTAGAGGCTGCAGTGGATTTAAGGGTCCCATTGTGTTAGTGCTGCACATATATATTACAGATATTTCTTGCACTTAGGAACTTAGTTTCAAAAGAATGAGATAGCACAGGCAGAAATGGGAAATGAATATGGGATGTGCTATTGATACCCGAGATCATACGATTTGGGGGTGGAACTGAGATTTAGTGAGTTTTAGTTTAGTGTCTTGCTTAGTAGATTGCTTCATACCTTTCAAGAACCCCATATTTTTCTGCGTAGCATTTACTGTTACAGGCTTCTGCTTGGACAAATTATTGGTTGTTTACAGGTCTCTCCTTCCATCAGGAAGTGACTGGCAAAGGCAGGCCCTACAAAAAGTGATCTTTAAAAAAAAATTAAGTGAACGTAATCCACAAAGAAATATTTAGATTTTTTTGTTCCATGGTTGGGAAAAGGATTTTAAGGAAAAGCAAACCTAACTTTTCCACTCCTAAGTGGATTGCTGCTAAGTGGCAGCAGAGGACCGCAGAGGCAGTGGCGAGTGTGTTGAGGACAGTGATATTAAAAAGAAAGGAATTTGGGGGGAACCCTGAAATTTTCTAGAGAAAATAATTTCAGCTGAAAATCATTGAGTAGCTCTAGTAAGGATGTTACTCCTTTACACTGGGAATCAGTGACTTTAGCATTCCTGTGCTCAGCAATCCACAGCTTTGTGAATTTATCCATCTTTCTTTACAAATATTCAGCTAACATCAGTGAAAGGAGTCGGTTCCTTCACTGCGAGGAGCTTAGCCTTGCAAGAAACATCCTCCTGCTAATTCATATTCAGAGAAGCCCTGACGGAGCTATCAAGACTATTCTGAGAGTAAATTACCCACCCAGGAAAGGATTACAGGATCCTGGCCCCGCTCTAGATCCCCAGCTAGATCAACACATGTCAGTGTTGGACAAAGGTTTATGCTGATAGTATGTTCAATGTGCTGATGCCCCCAGGACTATTCCTTAGAGACTTCTGAGAGACTGAAGAGCAGAGGCTTGATTTTGGGGTCAGGGAAAGCAACGGTCACTGGTAACTTCTAGTAGGGTAACATCAAGCCCCCAATACCTTTTTGAGTGACCACATAAGGAGAAATAGAGGGCAGTAGGTAAGGGTATCCTGTGGTGCTTCACACTGCCATGACTCCTGTGGTTTCTGTTGTGCCATGGGAAGGGTTGAAGCTGCAAGGCAGCCTCCTTGCTCCTCCAGCGAGGAAAGTATAAGCTGCAATAGTCGACCTCAGCTCAGTTGGGCTGCCCCAGGGTATGGGGACACATATGCTCCATGGGGTCAATCAGGATGCTGGTAGTGTGCCCCACATCATTCTTCTCATCTTCCAGATGATGGAGAAATGGGGGAGTCACCCAGCATTTCACTCCTGATGATACCAGGCTGGGACACAGCTGTGATCACCCTGTCACAGTCTGCACCTGTGTGACTAAAGAGAAAAGTTCAGCTGCCAAGATATTCAATCTGGAATTCCTCATTAAAAAAAAAAAAGAGCTATTAGACATTATATCTTTAATAAATGGCCTATATATTATGACATAATTTAATTTAGTGCTCAGAATGTGTTATGGCCGCCATAACAGTTTTACATTTATAGATTTCATAGTTTTGCTTCTATAAAACAACTACGATCTGTACCCCTTCCAGCTAATTACAATAAAATGCTTCCATTCACATTTACAATGTAAACTAAGAGTAGAGGCGGGTGATTTCTGACTCAGGCTTGTAGCTGCACAGGCTGCTGAGATTGCCTAGCTTTAGCATCCCCTGACTAAGGTGCCTTCTGGGGTCGGGTCCTGGGGGAGAGCTGCCAGGCGGGGACCATGCCCATTGCTAGGAGATCCGAGGGTTTACTGCTGAGGGACCATGTTTGTGGAGATGGTTGAAGGGATGTTGAGAAAATGAAAGAAGTTGAGAGTACGTACTCATTTAGGCTGACCTGGAAAAAAGAGAGTACCAAACCTGAGAATGATAGGACTCATTGGAAAGAGGAGAGGAAAAAAGAGCTGTAAGAGATGCAGATGAGTGAGCAGGATGCAGGGGAATGAAGCTTTGGAACTCAAATGACAGGTTCAAAAAGCATGTGCATATCTGAGAAAATGCAAAACAAGGTGAGAGAACAACAGACGTGTTATAATGGGATTCATTTTCCTATCGTGGTGTAATGTATTTATTCAAGAGGTGTTTGCATACAGAAGTCCTGCTAAAAGCAATGCTTATTTTGTTTTTTTAATAAAACATAAAATCAAAGATCCCCAATGACTGTAGAAAAAGTTAATGAAATCCTTTCTTATTTCAAAATCCCCAAACTTAAAATAACCTTGTGTCAAGAAAAACAATGATTTCCCAGTTAACAAAAATAGAACATGATACTTAATGGACTTTCTCTGTTTATTATTTCCCATATCTGCACAAATCAGTTAAAAATGAGCTACCATCTACCTTTGATACCATATTTGTTTAAGCTTTCCTCAACCTGATTATAAACTCTGCATGTAAGAGTCTCTAAGAAGGACAGGCCAACAGCAAGGACTTTTGTTCCGGTGGAAATCTTTACTCTGGAACCCACATTCTTAATGATTACACTGGAGAGGAGTCATTTTCAGTCATGCCCAAGTGCAACAAATGGAAATGTTTTTTTAGCCTGTACTCTTTCTTACACAGTAATCAAAAATGCTCTAAAGAGCTCACATTGTTTCTGGGGTGCAGCTTGGTCAAATATTTTGATGATCCCTTCCTAAATTTTCTGGTTTTGTGAGGGTGTCTTTTTTGAGGAGAGAAAATGCTGCATTTACATGGAGCAGAGGTGACCAGTGTTTGTAGCAGCAAACACCACTGCCACTACAACTTCAGTGAGGCAAATGTACATGTGAGTTTCTATTTGCACATACAATAAAAATATGTCTGATTCCACACCCACATGGCAGCTTGAGTATATTTGACAACCCAATTTTTGAAGCTTTACAATGTGGCCCCAGGTCTAATAACCTTCTTCTGCAGATGCTGGTTTTGTATGTTTTTAATCACAATTCATTCCTTATCTATTAACCAATCACATTTGCTAACTGGATTGCTTGTGAAGACCTCTTACTGTAATTAGCATGCTTCAGTTGAAGAGTAAACAAATATTCTAACAAACTACTACGACATAAGTTGATTTTCTGTTACTCAATCACTACCATTGTGGATACAGCAAATTTTGAATTAAACATCTCTCCAAGATTTAATGATCTCAGTCAAGAACATTTTAATTAAATTAAGGATTGAAACTTTTATTTTTGACAGAGAATTAATAAATCAGAGAAAGGTGAATCTGGTTCAGTGAAAAACTTGATCCAGAGAAATAGTCTGGGAAATAATTAAAATTGCATTGACCAACTGTGCTCAAAAGGAAGAGTAAATATTTTGTCAAGAGATGCTAAAACATAATGTACCACACTGAATTCAAAGTATTTTTATAGGAAGATGGGCATTTGTCTTCGTAGCAATAGCCCTCTGACAAGGTCATGTCTTCCACCAGCACCAGACCTCTGTTCTGTCATCCTTGCGTTTGAGTTGACAGATATGAACATTGGGGTATTTCATGAACTATATAGCAACATTTTGAGAGGTCTAGATATACTGAGGGATCTGGCTGATATGACTGGTGCATTGAGTTTGTGGTCTGCCGTTTGCTGGCTCTCCTGCTGGTTACTCATCCACGATTACTGAAGCTGCAATATACTACATTTACTATCACCTTTTGTGTTACTGGCAGAATAAATAGAACCGGACATCAATCCAGAGCAACAGATTTATGTATATAAAAACTGTATGACTAACATACTCAGATCAACCAAATAGCATCTGTCTGGCTCCTTTATTTTAAGTTTATATCATGTTTTGAAACACATGCACACACATGCACACACACACACACACGTATCTCTGGATATTTAATCAGTCAAATTACCTGGGAAGTAGATTTTGTGCACTGAATATCTTATGAGCTACCAAGAAATACAAGTTTACTGAAAATATCTATCTGACATCTGTAAAAAAATGTCAAGGTTAAAGTGACTTAAGGATCCAATGTGCAGAAGCTCACTCATACACCAGACAGTATCTCTTTTCATATTCTTCAAACCACTGCATGCAACTCTCCTAATCTTAATAGTACTCTGGAGAATGTGGAATGGCCAAAACATGAAACAGAATAAACCAAATATACAGAAAACTGTTGCATTTGCATTGCAAAACACTGGCTTGGGTTTGAAAATAATGCAATGACAGTTTGTCCTCTAAACAGTGTCCAACCTCCTTAACCTTTAAGTGTCATCTGCCTAGGCAGCCCTCAATGCTTGTTTTCACAGATGAAAATAGGGCCCATAGGACTTAGGATAGATCAGATAACTGGGCTCCATTAACAGCTGGGCTTGCTCCTAAAATAGTAGATCAAAAAAACCCAAACCAAAGTAAAAGAGGTTTGATTTAGAAATGGATTTATTTGGCTACACTGAAACCTGGAGGATAGAGGAAGGGAGAGAAAAAAGAGCATAACCTGGGGGAGGGAACAGAAGGCTAACAAAGATGGGCACTTCCCTGAGGCATGCTGTGGAAATCTTTCCTCAGTCGTGTCCTGGCGGCAGTAAAGAAAATGCAAAATGGGAGAATGTTCTTCCAAACTCCATTCGTGTTCGTCTTAGCTCTGTGTAGATCAGCAGTCAGATCTCCTGAAGAATATGAGAACTTGTATATCTCCTTGTCTTTTCCTGGCCTGCCTCCGCTTCCTCCAGGAAAGCAGCCAGCTATGTGATGATTCCTTGTGGACACCCACCTTTCAGATTGAATCCTGCATGAAAAGAGCAGAATTCTTAATTTTTCCTCATTTTAGTAAGAGGAATATTTTTTTTTGTGGTTCTACTTACTACAACTCCACTTACAGGCCAGATCTAATTTCTGATGCTTATTGTCTCAACCTCTTTTAAGTCCAAGATTTTCTTTCTAGTCCTTGCAGCTAAATCTCTTTGCCAGGCCATCACGGTTTCATGTCACAAGTACTGCAAGCTCCTCTGTAGCCTGTTTAATCCCCTTCACCCTCCAAGAAATCAAATGACACCAAAAGGAGGTCTAAACAGGGGTGTCAAGGTGTTCTGTCAGAAAAAGTGGCAATTTTACTCTGTAAAATGACACTATAGAGGAAGGAGGGGTTGTTCTTAGGGTATTTTTCAGGTTTGCTGAAGTGGTCAGCATTACCCATGGAAATATTTTTGCATCTTCATGGTGGGAAGATGTCTTTGTTCTCTTGATAAAATTTGTGAACACTAATGAAAAATTTGGCTTTCTCTCCCAGAAGTGGTTTCACTGGCTTTGCCTTCCCTCCTCATAGGATGGAGGGCAAAATACAGCAGGAAACAGAGACAATAATGCTAATTGTGCAAAGGAAAAAAWGCTATAAATATTTTGGTTGAAACAGCRGAGACATTACAGATAAAAGTTAAATGGAAATAAAGGCAGTCAGGTGGTTATTATATGTTGCTATAAAATTCAAGAGCTGTTAGAAAAGGTAGATCAGAATTTGCTTTTAAAAAAACGACAGGCCTGTAAGAAAGCAATATTTTTGATTGATGGAGATTTTAATTGCTCTGATATTTATTGGAATGACAGCTATTAGGAATTGAAGCAGTGATAAGGGATTCTCTGAAGCTTGAGGGTATTTGGATAAACACCTCAAATTTGAATGCCTATCGGAAGCTTATTAAAATTATTAAAACCTCGACTTTTTCATTTGGGCTAAAAGTCTTTGAAAAGAGGTTTGCTTGGAGAATTTCTTATGAAATGATATAGATCCTATTAGTGATGACTTTTTCATTCTCTCCTCTTGAGAAGTATGTGCAAGCTAGAATAGGCAGGAACTGCTGACATGTGTATCTGCAGAGATTATAGTGTTAAGGTCAAAATTCATGTGGGTAAAACATGTTCCAGAAAAGCATGTAGCCTTAGAATTAACAAATGGTGTTACTTCCCCTAGCAATTCAGGTTTTATATTTAAAAGATCTAATCTGCACATGTGCTATTTTCCATCTATGGCAACTCTAGTTTTTAGAAAGTTAATTACTTGCTTTGGATATGTAATTGGAAAATTTAGTCTTGCATTATTAACAGTTCTGTTCTGGATTCCTGACTTTTCTGTGATCCAAAATGATTTTCAGAACTGTTGAGCATCTGCAAGCTGAACTAAAGAAAGGAGGCGGCTATCATTGTTTCAGAGACAGGGGGATGTGAAAGCTCCAAGTGTGGTCATCACATCACAGCTTTGCTCAGCTATCTGTCTTTTATTATCCTACCGAGATGAAACACAAATGGCAAAGTTAATAAAATGGCCATTCATTATCTTTCATGCATATTTTCTCTTTTTTAATGTTTTATTTAGTCATTTCCACATTAAAAAGCAAGAGGGTACAAATCTAGTACTATTTAACCTCATGACACTGGTCAAATGAAGGTAGGATTTTTCTTTCTTTCTTTCCTCCTGCAAATGCCATCCCAGTTACATGATAGTCATGACCATTCATTATCATTAGCTAAACCAGTTTCCAGGGAGATGTGCTAATAAAATGTCTAAATTATACATTGATTAAGTGCGTATGTTATATACTGACGGTTGGATATAAAGTCTAAGTACAGGTACGTTTGGCAAGAAACGTTTATATGGGTACTTTGAATTAGTGGGATAGTGTATAATTGTAACAACTTGAATTGTTGTTTTCAAGAGTATTGGAAAAGGATGATGTGAAGAAGCTTTCACTATTTCTGGAATGATACAGTCTAGGATGATCAGGTCAGATCGCAAATGAAATATARCTGTGCAACAGTAGTACCCTGCTGCTTTACGGAACAGAGTTTACATGGCTAAGGATTTTCGAGTAGATGTGGTGAAATGCTAGGGAGTGGATCCTTCCAATATATGCGTGTGTTGTGAATCAACAGTGACATAAACAGTTACACCAAAAAAAATGTGTTGGAATCGAGGAAGTAGTACAGGCAGCTGTGACATGAGTTTTGGAAGGAAACAGAGAGCAAGGGGAGATTTTGGGAGAAAGAAAGTTATGCCCTATATTCTAGGGGTAGATAGAAATGTAATAGAATTAGCTGAGAGGTACCGAGAAGAGAAGCGTTAGGCTGAAAAAGTAAGCATTGATAAAAAGGAAGACTCAATCCAGAGAGTTTCAAATACACATATCTACTTCGGAGATGCTATTTGCAACATGCTTCAATTCTTTCACATGTGGTTTTCTCTTTGTCCGTTTTTATCCAGTCAGCTCTCCTCTCTGCTGTATCCCTGTCCTGGTTTTGGCTGGGATAGAGTTAATTTTCTTTATAGTAGCTAGTATGGGGCTATGGTTTGGATTTGTGCTGAAAACAGTGTTGATAACACAGGGATGTTTTAGCGACTGCTGAGCAGTGCTTACACAGAGCCAAGGCCTTTTCTGCTCCTCACCCCACCCCACCAGCGAGCAGGCTGGGGGGGCACAAGGAGTTGGGAGGGGACACGGCTGGGACAGCTGACCCCAATGACCAAAGGGAYATCCCACACCATATGGCGTCATGCTCAGCATATAGAGCTGGGGGAAGAAGAAGGAAGTGGGGGACGTTCGGAGTGATGGCGTTTGTCTTCCCAAATAACTGTTACGCGTGATGGAGCCATGCTGTCCTGGGGATGGCTGAACGCCTGCCTGCCGGTGGGAAGGAGTGAATGAATTCCTTGTTTTGATTTGCTTGTGTGCGCAGCTTTTGCTTTAGTTATTAAACTGTCTTTATCTCAACCCACGGGTTTTGTCACTTTACCTCTTCTGATTCTCTCCCCCGTCCCACTGGAGGGGGAGTGAGCGAGTCGCTGTGTGAGGCTTAGTTGCCGGCTGGGGTTAAACCATGACAATCCCTTTATAATTTCTTTGTATCTTTTCCTCCTTCCCAATCTTGTCCTCTTCCTGTCCTCTTCCATTTAGTCCCTTACTGTGGGACTCAATTCATTAATGTTTGCAGTGAAATGCTTCTGAAATGTTGCACTAGAAGAAGGTATGTCTACTAAATAYGTGCAACAGCTTTCCACTGTTTGTGGTACAGAGCAGATTTCACTCAATGTATTGCATATATATTATACTATTTCAGTCTCCTGGATATTTGGGAAATTTTGCTATTTGAATTCTAATGCTAAACTCAGAACTGTAGGTTTGAATTGATTTTATTCTTCCATGCATCACAAGGATATATCGGCCAATAATTAAGAATGTGAAAAACAAGCTGCAGTGGAGAGTCAAGAATCCAAATACTTCTGTGTATCACACATCCTCCAGATTGTTAGCAAATTTCTCTTTGAAAACAACATGTTTTCTTTCGCACTGGCAAAATGACATGACATAACCCTTGGCATTTGAGAAGAACGTGTGGTTTTTTCAGATGAATTAGTTCAGGTAAGCAGATCTGATTCAAATATTTAACAGATTGTCCATAAATCTGACGTTCATGGGAAGCTGTTAATTCTGAAGTGATCATAAACACTACACAAATGCAGAGACTTCAGTTAGCACATAACTCACTGAAGACTAGAAACTGAGATGGTTGCTTCTGACAAATCTTTCATTGATGTGTGTGTCTAACCATCAAAAGATGAACAAAGAGTCAGCATGTTTCATAAAATACTCTCCTTATTTATTTTAATTCTTCTGTAGAAGTATTTGACATCTTTTTAGATTATTTCTTGGATTTACTTTTTGTTGCAATCAATCTTGATTCAACAAAATGTTCTTACCAAAACATTTTTAATAATGAAACAATTACAGCAGTAAATTTACATAACCAATGAGTTCTTTCATTGTTTCTTTTTACTACAGTATTCTTCTTCTTTTCTTTATTTCAGAGCAGTGTCTGCTAGTCAGCGTGGACCAAAGAAAATAGTTTAGTTGAAACTGATCGAATTTCTACATTAAGGCTTAAAGTTAAAACAGTCTATTGGATAATTCTTCATAATTGTAGTGACTCTGTAGTTCTGGGTTAAAGCTAGGGGCAGCAGCACTGTGGTAGTTCGACTGTTCCAGCAAAAATTCCACACCCTCTTTGGAGAAGTGAAAGCCAGGCTGTCTGCACAATAATCGTCATTCCTGCCACCCACAAATGTGGTGCGACCCTTAATTTTTCCTGCCCATGTGTCCGTCCTTGAAGGAACAGTGGGCACTTAGTGCCAAATGTCTCTGTAAGGACCTCCACAATAATTCTTGCTATGTCCACCAGGATACACCTGTTTGCTAGTGGAGTAAATCAAGGACCAACCGAAAGATAAGCTATATTTTGTTCTGAGATTTAACTGCAGAGGACAGGGCATGGGTGGCATCCCTGCTTGCCTGCCTGTGCGTCAGGCTGGACCAGGAGCACGCTGCCAGGCRCCGCGAGCTTCTGTAGCTCTGGAAGGGTGGTCTCACCGATGCCCATCTCTGGGGCTGTGGCACAGGCGCCCACTCTGCTGCGCTGGGCCTTGTGTCTGAATCACTTCACACCTCAGTCCACGCCAAATAGCCAACAGGGCTCGTTTGGAGGTGTACAGAGCACTGCGTTGGGCCACTGCGTTGGGCCACGCAATTGTGACCTCCAATGAAGGCTTAAATAAGGCTGCTGCAGTGGGTGGGTGGACCTTCAGCTGTAAGCTCCCTTTGGATGAGGAAATTCAATCGCTTTGGTATTGCTTTTCTGCACTGTTTGGGGACCTAACCTCTTCTAAACTCATTCTATCTCCTTCCAAAATGAGTGGCACTTGCTTATGATGCCAACTGCGTCTTAAGATTAAATAAGTCTTGTAGCAAACTGTGCACGCACAAGTGCTAGATCCGATGGTTCCCAAGTTCTATTTCAAATGTACTAAATGGTCACAATAAGTTTTCTCCAAATTTTCCCATCTTTATTCCAATGAAGGGACCTGAAAGAAGGCTGGTTTTGCACAGGGTATGGATTGTCCCAAATATTTTGCAGCAGGCATGAGGATAAAKTCCTGCTCCTGTTTTTTAAATAGTTTTAACTCTGATTCTTCTACTGAAGTGACTAGCAGCCTCCTTCATGTTGTCCAAAATAGTGGCATCTTGAAATAATCCAGATATGTGGGTGCAACTAATGAGGAGAGTAAAACAGAAGAAGCAAACTTCAGAGCAAGATTAAAAATATACTATGGAAATAACCTGTCTGGGTTTTGACAGATGAAACTTGAAGACAAATGATTTGTCTTTCAAGCAAAGGCAATTTTAAAAGAAAATTTAAATGTAATGCATGAGGAAGAGTTGTGCTGATCTGAAAAGGAGGATTAACTGACATGATCTTGATTGTAGGGTCATTATACTGCTACCTTGGAAAAAATAAAACAAACAAAAAAAGTTAACAGGAGGTCAGGGCAGTGGCTTTTAGCGGCTTAGTCCATGGGGGAAAAAATGTAACATACAGAACTGCAGAATGTAGGAATCGCCTGATTGTGGGAGATTTATGGTCTTTGTGGGGAACAGAGGGCCATGTTGCGTTTCTAGCACAGTCCTGCCGTCCACAGACCTGGGGGAGGGAGAGCAGCCAGAAACAGCCTTCCCCAGAAATGTTTCCTGAAAAGAGGGCTGCAGTGAAAACTATCTGGGTCTCTGGTTTGACTTAGCAATCAGGTCGTGTTGGAGCTGTGACATTCCAGTCACTTCTGCAGCAAAAATCTTTGTACGGAGGAAAAAAAAAAAAAAGAAGTGTTGCTAGATTGATAAAATGTGCTCATCACATAATCTTGTAGCGCTGCTCCGACAGAAAAATGTATAACAATATGTGCAATTTATTGATAAATGTCAGCCTAAATAGTCTGCGAGAGAAGGGGGGGGAGAAGAAAGCTATACATTTCCCACAAGCACCCCCTCAGGCAACAGCTTGAGCAAATACAATACATGCGATGCAATAAACTAAGATTATGGGACTTCACTGCAGACAAGTGTGGCCTTCACCGTAGGCTAAGTAGGCAGTCACCTCAGCACTATATTTAAAGGGGCACTGGAATAACAGAGATAACATGGTCATTCTCCAGTACTCCAGTTCAGACCCACTCTTCTACAACTGTTTCAGTAACACTTGTCTTTCTGTCTGATAGGATCTTTCTGTCATTTTTATGTAGAACCTCAGGACTTGCACATCTTTAGCGTTGCTCACATGCATGATTTTCATCAGTGCAGGGGTGAGCATTAGTGTGAGCTTGATTTACAGCAGAGCTGCTTACTCCAGTTTCAAGCCCCTTCAGGCTGCGGTTGCCTGCGCTGGCCTCTCCGCATGGCGCTTGACCCCGTGCAGGCGCAGAGCTGGCTGCAGTCCTGTGTACCTAAAACCAAGACATGTATGTGGGCTCACGGAGAGCCCCACTGCAGTCGGGGTGGACAGTTTTGGCACAAGGCTGCAGACCAGAGGGATTCACTGCAGGGAATGGAGCATTAAGAAATGCTTCAGTGTTTCAGCAACGCATGACAGAAGACGGGCTGAGGGAGTTTTCAGACAAAGAAAACAGCTGCAGTCTGAGGGTACAAATACCATTTTCATGGTGGGGATGATGGGGTTTATGCTATTATCTTGGTCCAGTTCAATTCCTTCTTGTTGCAAGCTGCATTTCAGGAAGTAACACAAAGTGACTGCAATCAGACTCTACCTTCCTGCAGGAAAACAAAATTTTAAGGTGACAAAATGACAACATCTGCCCTAAATAACAATTTGAAGAGGATATTCTAAGCTTACGTTGTCAGATCTCTACTGAAACACAGACTTTCGCACTGGTGGCACATGTAAGCAGCAAAATACAAAACAAATAATTTTTTCTGTGTACATGAGAACTCTTGTCTTGTAAGTTAAAGACCCTTCTAAAAACTGCATGAAACTGAGGCACCTCAAAGAGTTAAAAACCCATGCAGTTATTGGTATTTAT
The DNA here is from genome assembly GCA_030449065.1 of Oceanodroma leucorhoa. Lineage (NCBI taxonomy): Eukaryota > Metazoa > Chordata > Aves > Procellariiformes > Oceanodroma > Oceanodroma leucorhoa. The sequence goes on along the minus strand of JASVER010000007.1, from coordinate 8,316,146 downwards.
AAGGCAGCTCACATTTGGAAAGGATCTTAATGAGAACATTTAGTCTTCATTACTCTTAACATTTTGTTTTCAAATAAATACTCATACCTGTGCATGTGAGATTTGGGGTGCTTTATAATGAGACATGCAATAAATCCCTAAAATAAAAAATTAAAATAGAAATAGGTTGTTCTCCTGTACTACCAGAACCCAAGGAGACTTTGTCCATGTAGGCCTGCTAAAATACATATAAGCTGAGGTACTTGTTTTTGATACTAAGCTGAGTACACAGAGAAGCATAAATCACTTTTTTTCCCTCTCTACTGCTGTTTTCCTCAGTCGGTTTTCCCATAATGCCTCCGCAGAAGCTGACAGTTGGATGCGGCACAAGACCCTGCTGGACAACTGTCAGGTTTGTTGAAGGATATTAAAGGGAACTTGATCATGTGTCAGCTCTCTTCAAAATACACTCACATTGGAAAAGTGATATATCTGTCAAAGCAAGGACTTCAGCATTTGGCAGAACAGGCCATTTTCACAAACAAAACTGTCCAATTACATTAGGGGGCATGAACTTCAGGTGTGTATGCTAGGGACAGAAAGATCTGCAGCCACACATCACAGAGACTGTCTCCTTAAGCCATATGGTTGGATGTGGGCTGCATCTCAAGCATAGTTTCTTTATGCTTCATAGATTAGGAATTAATTTAAAATTATCAGAAACATAAATTGCTGCTTTGAACTTCTACGTGAACTTTTTTTTTTTTATTTCACTGAAGGCTGCCAAGAATTCATTTTAGGAGAGAGAGAGAGAGAGTGGAAAATTTATCAAGTTTGATTAGATGATTAAGAACTAAGCTATGGAACAGAAATGCTTCTTTCTTGTTTTGTTTTTTTAAATGCTTTTAGGAAGACTAGTGTGAGTTTTGATTAAATAGCATCATTGGTTAGGAAACAAATTGTGCCTGAGAGAATAACAGCAAAGACTTTTTCTTGGAAATATGTTATAGTTGAGTTTAGGTCTTTCTTGGCTCACACAAAAATGCAGACATTTGGTGGGAGTGAGCTTTCAAGTTAAGACTGCTTGTATCACACACAATATCCTGTGTGTGGGGAACTGTTATATTTAAGTTCAAGAAAACCATCAAGATTCAGTGATGAGGATGGAAACTGTCTTGATCACATTGTTTATGCCAAAATGCTCATTTTTGTGTGCAAGAAATTTCAGACTTCATCTGTGTGTGGAGGTAAAACACTGCAGTGTAGTAGAGAGTCATACAGAGTCTTTGACAGGCACAATTTACAAAGGAGGAGCTCAGTTTTGGGGGTAGTGTTAGGAGATCCTAAGGTGAATTTAACTTTTTTAGGTTGCTTACAATTCTATTAAAGAACTGTAAACATCTATACAACCTTTTTATATAATTTACATTAAGATTTCAGAATGGAAATGTGAAAAACATGACATTAAGACAAAGTTTTTTATTCCAACTGAATATCTGGGCTAAATTTTATGCTGACTCCTACGTTGTGCAATCCCACCAAAGGCTGTTCATTAAAATGACAGCTCTCAATATTATTTTTTTTCCTTTTCTTTCCCAATTCACAGGAGGAAAATCCCACTTTGATTAGCAAACTGATTTATTTTGAATAAAAATAGCAATTCTTTCTCCTCCTCTGAGACAGAGAATTCCACATGAGTGTTCTCAGTTCCGGGAGAACAAGGTACCTCTTATTTGCCTCCTGGTTACTCTGTGCTTCCTTAGCCAAGTCCCCACTCAGGAGCAGGAAAACTAACAGATGATTATAATTCTTTATRTTGTCAAATAAGGAAATCTATGCATACGTATACAGGCACACACACACACACATATATGCACTTATGCATATACATACACATGTTCTCCCACCTTCCTTCAATTTCCTTGCAGGTAGGTCTTCACACTTTCTCCATTAGGAAAAATGTCCTCTTCCTCTGCTTTGTCTTCGCTCACAAAATGATGTATTTTTACAGCAAGATGATACACAGGTGGGAAGCTATCTGGCTTTAAATCTTTGTGRAGACAAATCTCAGGCAGGTTTTCCATGAAGTGTTTGGGCAAGATTGACAGTGTGCCTGTAACAGCTGAGGGTTTGAGCTTACCAGCTACCTTGTAGTAACTACTAGAGGTTGTGAATGAGCCATATTGTGTGCTTACAGTGTATTAATTAGCCATAAAAGTTTTTGGTATCTTGGTCCGTGCATGCTGAAGCAGATTAATGGCTCTATACCTTCTTTTTGAGGCTCTCTGCAGACTCGGAAAGACATTTCTGCAGTTGCAGTACTAATTTTATGTTTTCAAGATTGTTTCTGTTCACAGCTAGATTTGTCTTTTTTCTTGCGAGATCTCTGGAAAACAATAGAAGGAACCCTCCCTTGTCTCCACCTAGTCTTTTGTGTCATTGCCCTGATGGATGTAACCCACTTTTTGAGAAACAGGGACTATTCTGTGTTATTACATTTGTTTCAAAATCCTCATCTAAAAGTAGCTTAATTTCTGTAGAGCTGACATTATGATTGATAGGAATTTCTACATCAGAGTCAGTAATCCTTAAGAAACTAAATACCTAAGTGGAAGCAGTTGTAGTGAGGGCTTTTAAACTGTATGTCCATGATAGCTGCACAGTAATGTGGTGACATGTCACCATGACAATGATATGACATGTCACCTCACACAATGACATGTGACAGCCACAGAGTAACTCTGGCAGCATGGGACAAATCACAGTTTGTGCATAAACGTGAGCAGCTCTCTGGCTACTGATCCCATTCTGGTACAGATACAACACTTCAGACTTTTAATTAGCTCCAAACCTCACTGTTTTAAATCAACTGGCCAATTCATAGTTGGGYGGATGATGATGTTAAGAGAAGATTTGAGGGAGGTGAAGTTATTTGTATAGGAATCTTCAGCATGGGCTTGGTAATGGGCTTTTCTGCTTGCCTGCAACAAGGCGTAGGGGAACTMATGGTGCACTGCAGGTAACAGATGACTGGTGGGGACCTAAATCTGTTAACTCCTGCCCCTGTGCAGGCAGGCTAGAGGGGCCRTGAGCAGACCAATCCCCTCTGCCTTCCCAGTTCTCCAGCAAGGCAGATGAGCTGGTGTGGATGCGACGATGAAGGGCCACAGGCAGCTCTGTTGCTGGCTGAGGAGCAGGCATAGGAGGCATGGTTTTGTCCTTGCCCTGCAAGAAGCACAGGTATGCTGAGCTTTGGTGGGACTGGAAAGCCGGGCTGCCTTCGCAGCCCCTCCTCTCTGCATCTCAGAAGTCAGTCTGGTCCGCTGGTACTATCCAAATGAAGCAGCCTTTCCTGCTCGTTTGAAAAACATCCTGTTTCTCATCCAAACATGTTATTGTTATGAGGGCTGGGTGACAATCAGACCCGAAGCAGCAGGTCTGAGCTTTCACAAACTACCACATTTTTTAACTCTTCCTTAAAAAAAAATCCCCTCCCATCTCTCCTGACCAACGGTGTGTCCTTCTCATTCCTGTGGTGCCTGTAGTCCTGGCAGATAATTTTTGTGTGAGACCTTCAAAATTTTCAATCTTATGAATATGATGACATATTTAAGATATTTTTGTTTATTATTTTATTTATAATCATCCAGTCCCATTCAAGGACTATGTAGCGGGAGTCACGTTTGAAGATCAATGTTTATATAAAGAGTGAACTCTATTACGGTTGCTAAGAGCCTAGATCTGAAAGAGATGTAGATGCCGTAGTGCTGACCACTGCAGAGCTGGCGCATAAGGGGTCCCTCACTCTAGACCCAGCACCTCATGCAGGCAGCCTTCCAGCTCAGAGCTGCGAGGAGATAGGAATAATCTCCACGGACAGACACAAACAGTCGTGTTCAACTGTAAGCCAGAATTACAGCAGGATTTATTAAAGTGCATTCAGTGTCCAAGCTAATACACTGTGAGTCTCAGCTGCAAGTGTGGGCATAGCAATGGGCTAATTCAGCTTTATAAATTTTAGAGAGGCACTGGCTTTTGCCTGTCTGGCTTGTAGGGTGGGTGCAGCCGTTAGCGCCCATCTCTGCAGTAACCTCGGGTTTCAGAAAAATGGRTTTAAAGGCTGCTGTCAGCCTGTTGAAGCTAGTCCACTATAGAAAAGTGATTTCACTCAACAGGAGATGGAAAGCCAGCCTGAATACAGCACTGTAGCCCACATCTGAGATGTGAAAAGAGGAGCAGCTCTTCATTCTTACGTAGAAAAAAACCCTACTTGTATACTTTTTTGTGTAGTGAAACATCTTCAGTGTACTGCTGCCGTGAAATCTCTACAATGTTGGATATGGTTGTCTAAAGGGAAAAATGTGGACTGGGCTTTGTTCCCATGGGTGTGGCTGTGTTTTAAAACTCACATCAGGCCCAGTGTTTTGGTRACGTGTGGGTTGTGCTCTGAGAGAAACTTTGCAGAAGCAGGGAACGCTGTCTCCAACCTGACCAGGTTCGTACGTGGAATAGATGCTGAGCTCTGCATTGCTGCCAAGGCACACGCGGTTCTGCCTGTACACACGCACATACACACACACACACACACACACAGAGCTTTTTGGCACCCAAAGGACTTGAAAGTCGAGAAGTAAAGCCCAGCTGAAACAGTGAATTCAGCAGTGTGCTTAAATTCTGAGTAATTTTTTTCTCCAAATTTTCCACTGTAACATTTTAAAATCCTTTCTTTAAGATAATTGTCAATATAAAACATACTGTATCTACGAATAGCCCCATGAAGTTCTGGTATGTATATTTCATTGGCATTTATCATATGCATGTTATACTATTTGCTATTCACAAATAGCAGAACATACCTAAACTTGCACTGGTAAACTTTTATACCTCTTTTTCTCTTTCCCTCCTTATCTTTCTATCTGTATAGGAATCATGACAATAGAGAACTCCACTGCCAGTACAATTTCAACTTCACAGTAACCTCAGTTGACATAACGATTTGAGATATTCACGGTTATGGCTATGTCAGGCTCTTCACAAGCTTCAGTTAGTGGAATAGCTCCTCCAGTTGACAGATGACTTGCTGGAAAGTACAAGGGGATCTTAAATTTTAGTTCTTCCTCTGCTTTGTTCCATAATTTAATCTCTTAATTGGCATGCAGAGTATGTCCCTTCATTTAATGAGCTGTGTGGTGACCTACACTGGGTTTTAGTAAAGATCTTGATGCATGTGATGCTCAGCTTCCAGCCAGCACTAAAGGCTCACCATGCGAGAGCTCAACAAGTGCTGAGAGAAGGTGAGAGAAGAATGAAAAAAATGAAGGTTAAAAGCAGTAAGACTCTACCAAACTTGAGGTATGAGACTTGCTCTTTTAGTAATGTGAAAAGCCTTAAAGGCCTTTAGATTTACCTGGGTATACCCTAGCTGGGATGCTGTGAGGAGACAAGCTGGTCTGTCATCTGCAAACCTGTCAATTCTGCTTCCACCACATTCTGGATTTGCTTCCCAATACAGCTGGTACCTGATGAGTCTTTGCTTCAGACCAGTATCTCCACCAGAAGTGGACTTTTATTTTTAAAGCAATGCGTAGGAATGTCAGAACATGGGGGTCATTTTGGTCTCCTGGTTGGAAATTGGCCAGCGGGTTCAAAGCTGGAGGGAGGGGAAGTTTGCAAACAGACAGGCTATGATGGTCCCACGCTGAGGGGAAAAGGGCTTTTGTACCTTATGCTGTGMCGCTGCTGGGCAAGCAGGAGAGTCCTGATGGGCTCAGAGCAGCCCTCCAGGAGCACCCAGCAGGTCACCGAGCTGCTGCAGGGCACAGGGGCACTGGTACCCTGGCAGCTGTCGGGTCTCGAGGGTGGTTCTCCCTGTTTTGGCACAAATCACAGCAGGGGAGTCTGGTAGGGATTTTAACAGCTTTTTTGCATTGCTCTGGCTCTCTCCAAGGGAGACCAAGGGGTCCCAACAAGGATGTGAAGACTATTGAACTCCATGTTATATGTGCAAACTCTGTGCTTGAAAGCAAAGGGATAACCCGAAGTTTTAGGTGTGAGCCTATAAYGCTGGGAAATAGTTACCTCCTAAAAGGTAGATAATGATCATTGCTGTGAAAGCTGAGAAAAATCTGCTTGGTAAGCAAGCACTCTAAAAAAGACAAAGCATTAAGATGGTTTAATTGGCTTAATTTACTTCCTGTTACTTTAAAATATGCCTGTTTGAGCCTTGACATTACAGMACTTCAAGATGCTCCCTCTCTGATGCTGCATCAAAGCAGTGTTGAAGCAAGAGGGGCTGTAGTTTAAAGTGGCAGCTCTAAAAATTACAGTTCTCCTCTTGCCCTCCTTAACTCCCAGCAGCAAAATCCCAGCCTGATTAGCAGACTGATTTATTTTACATAAAAATAGTAATCTCCCTTTTTGCTCGTCTCCTCCCAGTTGGTGAATTCCATTCCTGACATCTGCAATTTCATCTGGATACTGTTTTATTTTTTTCTCCACACCCCACCTTCAGTGTGTATCGAATTGCCGGGTGCTGTTAAGTATCTGCTATATTTCACTGCAGAAGTGGGTGCGTTTGGATGATGAATTGAATATTTCCTATATATGAATAATATTCAATATCCTGCTTATATCCTTTGGGGTGAAACACATTATGGGTCACATTTTAAAACTGTTTAGGTGCCTCGCTCAAATCAGGCATTTAAATAACTTTAAAAATCTTTCCTTCTGAAATTGACTTTTATTTATTATTACCTTGCCACRGTTTCTAATTAAATTATTTTATACAGCAGTAAAGGAGAAAGATTAAGACACAGTTAGTATGAAGCCTTCTACCCCTCAGTACATCCAAGATGAAGGCCATCTCAGGCGTGTCTTGGCATAACCATGGAAGTGTAGAGCCAGGCCTGATGGCAGCAGCCATAAGAATAGAATACTGTGGGATATCAGGGAAATGGTAGGAGGGCAATATTTTCTTCTTTGCATTCCTATGCTTTTAGTGAGTGAAGGAAATTGCTTTGCCATGCTTCCCATCTTCCAAAGCTCACTCACTCAGATTTCAAAGCTTGTGAAAAATCTTAGAAGTTTCAAAACGATTTTGCAAAACCTCCAATTTTTGGCTTTTTGAGGAAGTAAGCAAATTTGCTTGCTCCTGTCTTCACGAGCTCTGGGCCGTCAGTGCATCCTGATGTCTCCAGTCTCTGACGCCAGAGGTGGCTCTGCGGGGGCAGAGGGCTGCCACCCCACGGGGGTGGGCAGGGAGAGGGCAGGGACAAGACCAGCCCTGGCTGTGTGCTAGGGGCTGCCAGAGGCTGGGGCCTGAGGGTGCCCTACGAAGAAACCATACTTTGCCAGGATGATGCTTTCTTGCTCTCCTCCCATAAAGCCCAAGTAGTTTCCCAACTTTGTTCATATTAAAGCGTAGTTGGACCTTAGACTAAAGCGGGCGTGAAGCCATTTTTCTTGTCCTGGTTTCTAATACGCGCAGGTGAACTTGCAAAAAGCTCCCTTGAAGATCCTATTGACTGGAAGAGCATCACATTTCATGTTTGCTGAAAAACTCTGTCATTATAGAGGCATTATATGAAAACCAGGTGATCTTTGTCTAGTATCGAGCTGAAAGTTTTGCTCAACATTAATCTTACTAGAAACCAATTTTCGTCCTCCTGTATTACTTATTTCAGGAAAAAGGGCATTTGGAAAGAAGAAAAATGCGAAGAAACTTGACTGAGGTATTTAACGCTGTGAGTATGTAGTGAAAACCAATCAGTTCTTCCTTTTCATGTTAAGTCCTAATACAGCAACAACCTGTCGTTCACTACAATTAATGGCAGGTACATTTAGAACAAACGAGAGGATATCTTTCTTCACCCAGCATGTCCTCAGCCTCTGAAATTCACTATCACAGCAGGTCGTAAGGACCACTAGTGTAGCTGGAAAAGCTACAGAAGTTTGTGTCCAAATACCATCACTTATAGTTATACTTTCTAAAATAAGAGTGATCTAACAACAGCTTATGTTCAGTGTCTACAGTGATCTCTGAACTAACTGGGAAAAAATTTGGTCCTGTGGGTGCTCCAAGATGGCAGGCAGTTTTACTGTTCTCAGATGTTCCCATAGTTTTGTTATTTTTGTGGCTTGTTGAGTTTAATTTTTTTATATATCTTTTCCTTTTATAAACCATTGTTTTTTTAAAAAGATGACTGAGATTTGCTGTTAAACTTCCATTTGCCAGAAAGTTTTTTGCACCATGCTATAAACAGCAGCATGAAAATTGAATATAAGATGCTAAAGATCGATAGACACAACTGATTGCTGTTCCAAATGAGAATACCAAGCACTAAGACACTGAGAAATCAAATTGATGACCTGTAAAAAATAAGTTCCGATTAAGAAATATCAGGTTGAGAGAAATTCCTGAAAGCAAGGAGACAAGGGAAGATGAAATACTTTTGAGAGTGAATGATGAAGTTGTTGGTTATGGGTAATTTTGAATTCCCTTTACAGTCTGTTACAGCACAACAGATCTATGGCTGATCAGGAAAAAACCCKTATGGTGGCCAGGGATGTGTCAGCGCTCGGGTGGTTAGTAAAAATTTGTGTTTATGCTATGGCTTTTCTGCATAGGCAGGTACTGGACATTTAACATTCTCCTTCCCCAACTGCACCCTCAGCAAAGGAGTATCTTTGAGCATGCACAGAAATCATTCTGCATGTTCTTATAGAAAACATTATGTTATTATCTTCTTCCATAGTAGTTTAGTTTAACTAGAACATCTGATTGGGATATTGTATATTAAGAGTATTATTTTATACAGACTCTCTGAGGGGAGCTTATAGACATGTTTTGGTGCCTGGTTTCAAGAACCTGACCCTGCAGACACTTATTGGCATGAATCTTAAGTATATGAGTAGAGCCGTTAAGGTCAATAGGACTTTTTGCATGACTAAGGCTCAAGTAAGAAATTATTTGCAGGGCTGAGCCCTCAGCTTGTTAACTCTTTGGTAGATAACACTCGTATCTCCGCTTTATCCTAGGTATGCTGTGGGCCATGGTCCACATTTTCAAAAACAGGGGCTGTGTCAGTGCACACTCAGACTTTGCTTCTTCGTGTGTTTATGATAATTGCAGAAGCAAAAACCCCAAGGGCTGTAGAGGTAAGTGAGCAAACCTGGCTTTCCTTTGATGCCTCTTTGTAATTCCAGTTGCCTTTGTTTCTGGTGCACTGCTTGTCCCTCCAGCTGTATCACTACAGCAGAAAGACAGTGGTAAATCAGGCCTTGATGACTTCYGGAGAAGGCGTCTGCATCTGAATTTTGGTCTCAAAAATGGCTTAAGAGGAATACAAATTGAAGATAAGTTCCTTTAGTCTGATATGGATTTTCATTTGATTTTTACTGTATGTTTTCAAAAAGAACTGTCAGTGTGTTTGTTCAACTGAGTATATATGATGTTATAATTGTTTTGTTTAGTACTGTAAATATTATGTGTGATTAATCTTGTTCATGCTGGAAAGGTATTTGAGTTTCTTACCAGACAGTATATATTTAAGGTTTGCTTTATTTATGTGGAGAAAATGACAAATACTGTAGCTGAGGGAACAGAAAAAACGAGAGCAGCGCACTAAAAAAAATCTAGGTTGGAAACTGGGGAGCAGTGCTGCTCTGCTGTGCTCTGGGTTGGGGTGACACTGCATCGTGGAGGGTCAGAGCTAAAGATTGTTGGTAACTGTCACATCCAACCTGAGATAACAGAGAAACTCGAAGGAGCCAGATGAGCAGGATGTGACCCTAAAGGCTAAGGAGAATAAGCCAGAGAGCCTGGAGGAGGCGTCTTCCCCAGAGTTTAAATCTTTTGTAAATAGCTTGTTCCATCACAAGTACTGATATCATGACCCTGAGCTATTGAAGTTGCTGCTTTCAATAGATCCTGGAGGCTCCATTAATACTGCTAGATCATTCACACAGGATGACATGATATGCCTTTCCTTTCCTTTTTTTTTTTGTACTTCCTGAGAAGTGTGCACTTAGAAAAAAAAAAAAACCCCACCAACCACCCTTCTCCAAGAGTGCATCTACTTAAAATGTAATAATAAATTGCACCCCATTAGGGTTAAAATAAACACAGCTACAGCCCTGCCATACTTTTGGGAAACACCGCTGTTCTATTTTATTTTAATACTGCAGGACTGTTTTGCTCTCACTCCACACCAGCCTCACAAATCACTAGAGCAGTGCTCTCACTAACTTGTCTGTATTATGTTCATTTTCTGGGTGGCAATAAATATTAGAATAAAATAAACTAAAGACTGCTGGCTGGGGCTCTGTTAGCTATCTTTATGGTTTCCACGGCAGCTGAATGACAGCTCAGGCTGGAAGCAAGCGGCCCCTTTTCACCAAGTAAATTTAGCCTTGGGAAGGATGAACATCTTCTAACTCTTGAGCTGTGATGGTTGGTGCCAGTCAGTAAATCAGTCAGATTTTAATTATCGGACACATGACAGGGAGCAGTGACAGGCGGCAGTCCACTGGAGAGCATTCCTTCAAAGCAGCTTTAAAAACAGAACAGCACTTGAAGAGGAAAACCAAGTGAACAGAACACAGTCACAGCTGAATTGCAGGACATTAATAGCATGATGGAATTCCCTTCCTAATAATTTTAACTGCTTCTTGGCCACAGCCTTCCAGACCAAGTGGATCTAATGCAGCTTTATTGGGAATTTATTTTTTCTAAACCCCCTTTATATAGACCTGTGGTTTTTAATAGAGTTTCACACAGTTACTTGTATAAGCAGCTGTTTGGTGCAAAGAAAGCAGTGACAGATTTATAATGCAGCAAAACCTGCTAATTGGATAGATGAAATTGCATTTCTGACAGTGGCCCCTCTATGAAAATTGGTAACATACCTCACAATGATTTGCGTATGTAAGAACTTGATTATTTATTATATTTTGCCTTTTATGTTAATCCTATGATTAATTCTTGGGTAATTACCTACAAACACCTCCCTGGAAGCCTCTTTAGATAATAAGGGCTTGGTGGTTAGTGAAAGGTTACGGGAATTTTATAAAATCTATTTAGAGAATTCTCAGGATATTTAGAAACACTTTATAGTTTCAATGTGTATTTGGGGGAAACTGGGGAATTACTAAATATTAGCAAGATTTTTTTTTTGAAAGAGCTATTAAAGGAATCAAAGTCATCTTTGGAAATTATCACTGAGCTAATAAAAAGCTTAAGAGAAAATGTAATAATAATAATAACAATATCAACAACAACAAACCTTTTAGCTATTCAAAATATATTAATGTGTTACCTTTCCAAGTGGGCAGCTTGCCATTATTTGTTAATTGCAATACATGAAAAGGAAACTGAAGTGTAGCTTTAAACTGTTCTGCTGTTTCTCTTGCACTGGTTTGAGTTCATTGTTTAGGCTCCCATGCTGAAACCGAGATGGAGCCTTTGACCACGCTGGGCCGCGTGGGATGCTGTACCACCTTCCACACTGCAGCCACGCTGCCGTAGCGCACGGGGCACCGCGCGGGAGGGATAACCTGCCCCCACCCCGGCAAACCCATTCGGTGTACGCAATGCAGCACAATTCAGAGCCGAGCTTAGAATACATGGAGTTGTGAAAACAAAAATAATGTTTGACTTAATCTCAGTGAGGATCAATAATTTTTCAGTGAGTAACCCACAGCCAGATACAAATAGGCCATGCTTTAGAATTGGACTTCTCTTCTTCTGTGAAAATAAATGTCTTTCCTACTGTCACAAAAATCACCCAGCATCTGTAAATGAATCCCTTTTCCCAATGGGAATCATACTGTGCACTTGAACTCTGATTTGTTTTTGATGTTCTAGGCTAGGCTTCAACAATAATTCTAATTTAAAGGCTTCTGTGGGAAGAGCTTTGTAATAGGAACACAGGTTTCCAACAAATACATAACTGTTCAGTATTGTTGGAGTTTCCTGGTAATCATCTTCACAAAGCTAAAAAGCTTCATTTTTATTATTTGTTTTATAAAAAGAAATCTGTAGATTGTCAAATGTTCAGGTTTCCTTGTTTTGTTTTGTTTCTAAAAGAAACAGAGGAAAGGAAAAGTACCGTTTTTTTTTTAATGCCTTCATTTTCCAATCAGGTAGTTCAAACATCCTCCCCAGCTGACAGGAACAGAGACTTAACCAGTACCTACCCAAAACAGGCTTGTCAAGTACTTGTCAGCCTCCAGTTGTCCGTGGTTCTTAAAGCATGGAACATGCAATTAGTTCTGTTTAAATAAATAATAGGCCAAGACCAAGGCCAAGGTTCGGAGCCTGCTGTGCAGGACACTGTCCTAAGCATTCTGGTTATAAAAGGATAACTTGGCATTCCTGGGAGTGCCGTTTTCCTACTCAAAGTCAGTGAAAAAAGGCACGAAGTGCCGTAACACAGGATAAACCCTTTGCTCTGGCTCTGTACCTGACTTCCAGCTGCTAAACTGCACTGGAAGACAGTTAGAAATACATTAAATACTTCCCAAATGCTTCTGTCCCAGGAAAACAATTGCTGCAATTGCTGCAGTGATGTTTTCTGGCTGTAGACGGGAGGAGATGAAGGTGTGCGTGCTTGGGAAAGGTGAGCCATCCTGCTGATGGTGAATGGGGAGAGACTGTCCCTGAGACAAAACCTGGGAAGTATGGCTCACTGTGAGGGCATTTCTGAACATCTGGGTTTAGTCAGTTTAGGAGAATGATTCATGCCTCATTTTACCCATTTATAAATAAGGATGTATTATTTGAGACTGACGTCGGTGAAACGTAGAGCAGAATCTGGACCTTGTGTGTTAAGTTCACTAGAGGATATTCCTCTAGTCAGGATGAGTTATTTTATTATGTTGTTCAGATGTATAAAGCAGGTTATTCAGGTGACTTAAATGGTAAGCTGTAATTTCAAAACAGAGATTTGTAAGTAGACAGCAATATATGTCAGTGTTTTACTGTGATTATTAAATGTTACAGGAAATGCATCGCATAATCCATACCCTTTGTGGTTTTTTATTTCTGTGTGAACAAAAGGATGTTATAGCTGCAGACAAAGAAAGAAATCATCCAGCACTGAGTTTGATGTAAAAACACCACCCTCTTTTTAAGGCAGCACCTTCTGGCTAGGGGACAAGTAACGCAGACAAAGAAATAGCCCTTTCAGAAAAGTGGGAAGGTAATGAGACAACAGAAAACAGATGAACTAGGTCTTTTGCTAGCATAAGTCAACATAGCTTCATTGGGATGTAATCAAGTAGAGATATTTTTCTGAGAATTTTGAAGTTATGGGGAGAGAAAACCCCATGGAACTCAGAGGAGATTCCATATATTATTGGAAGCTTATGACATCCAGAAAAGATAGCTTCCTTTACCTAGGATTTAATATTAAGGAAAGTTTGTGTGGATTTCTAAGGGAAACACACCACAGTGAATGGCAAAGTGACATTATTCACTAATACCAGATAAAAGATAAATTATGCCTTACAAAATGTGACAACCAAGTCCTCTCATTACAGGCAGTACTTTCACAGTAATATTTTCCTATTCCTGTGGTGTTAGTTGACAGTGAAATATATAATCATATACTTGAGCATTCAAAGAACCTGCTTATGATTTGCTGTTCCTCATCTGTGCAGAGAGAAGGGTTTCTGGGAGTTTTTCTTCTCTTCTTGCAGTATTTTGCACTAGATAAGGAGAGAGAAACATGGGAAATCTAGGATTAAGCCTCTAATTTAAACTAGAGTGGGCCTAACTGCCAAATTTGAAATAGAGGCTGAGATTTCCAGGCAGGGTTTGGTTTAGAAATAGGGTCCAGGAACAATATCTGCATACAGATTTAGATCCGAGCCTCTTTCAGATATCAATCTGCTTATCAATCTGCTTGAATGTGTGGCGGAGAGGGAAGAGGAGATGGTCGCAGTTGTGTTGGACTGGACTATTGCCTGTTGGAAAGGGCAGGGTGACAGCCACTGCCTGTGACAGGGGTCTGATGCTAGTTATCCTGACCTCGATCCCTCATATTGGCCAATGCAAACTGAGCACAAATGCTACCATTTTAATAATGATTTGCAGCTGCTTTGTACAATGTAAGCAAATGCTCAAGGCACATAGTAAAGGAGATCAGAACCCATGTCTGGTTAACAAAGTGTTACCAGTGGCTGTAACTCAGGTTGCTCACTTCATCCTTTTCCCCTGCATTCTCTGCCTCTTATAAGATGTTCTTGAGCTTAAAGTGTGTTTATAAATTTTAATTAACTAAGTCTAATTAACCAGTCTTTGAGAGATAGAAACTCTCTTCACCCACTATAATATGCAGCTGCTCTTTTAATAGTGAACAAGAATGCTACTGAACAGTTTTGGGCAGGAAATAAACACTATCTTAGGCAGTTGAAAGTGTAGGTAGGCAGAGAGGAGTTGGAAAGTGTCCAGAAGGCCGATGCACAGAGAAAATGGCCAGGAACTCTGGTTTATATCTTATCTGAAGGCTTATTCTGTTAGCATTAAAGTTCCTCCCTTCATACCATGCTTGGTCATATTGGCCTATAAACGAAACATGAGACCTCTTGAATCACTCTCCCCACTTCCTGCAGCACCCAAGTATTTTTTGGAGATACGTTGTTCAGATAGAGACTGGACATGACCCCACTTCAATCTGAATTCTTATAAAGTCTTAAGACTAAAAATCTTCTTGACAGACAAAAAAACAATCAGTGACTGAAACTGGAAATTTCAAGTCTTATTGCCATCCTCAACTACACCAGTTCAAAAAGCTTCTCCTAACTCTAGGTTTACCAAATCAAAGCCTTACTGTTACCAGGATAATCTACTTTACAGCATTGGGAAGGATGAAGTATCTGCGAGGGTGCATTTAGTTGGGGAACCTTCTTAACAAATCTGAGCTCGGCATTAGTCCTTTTGAAAAGTGGAGCTGAGCTTTTCTAGTTCTTAACAGGACAAATACCACCCTTGTTAATCTGGACATCAGAAAACTTTTGGGAAGCTTAGATTTAGAGTGTGAACATGTAATTGTGCAGTGGTAACTCCACTTTTCTTTGGTTGGTCTCATGACAACTTCCGAATGCCAGGAGAAATGGCTAGAATTGCAGAAGTTGTCTGTCCTCTGCAACCTGCGCACAGTCACTCTTCAGTGCAGGAGGAGGAGGAGGTGGTGGCACACCTACAGTAGGAAAATACCCACTCTATTCCATCCAAAAGAGAAGGATTCAAACTTGTCTGTTGCTATTATTAAAGCAAAAACTTTGCAGAAGCAAGAGCAATTGTATGCTGCAGAACTTTATGTATACCTGAGCATTTAGAGAGCTTCTGAGACAGGAATAGGTGCCGGAAGCTATCTGATATATTTTTGGGTGGCATTAAATTAGCTTCACTTGCAAAAAAAGAAATGATTTGGTAGTGTAAACTATATCCATCAATGGAAAAGAAGTGGTCAGATGGGAAAGTATAATATGACTGGCTTAGGCAAAAGGCCTTTTTTTCCCAATTACAATTAATTTCAGTGGACTTGGGCCTACAAGCCCCTGGCCTTGGGCACTTTTCACATCATAACAGTTGTGGGGAGGGAAAATGCAGAGATGAAATGCAGCCATTCAAAACTAGCCCAAAGCTGTTCTAGCAAATAGACAGACTTTTCTCATTTTCATGAAAGCATTGAATATATGAATTTCACTGGATTCACTTTCTTGTGCCAAAGAAGTCAACATAGTTCATCCTGGCATGTTCAAAATTGGAAGGATCTGATTGACAGAAGAGGGAGATGGCAGATTCAGAATATTCAAATCTTGCTGTTGCACAGTTCACTGCAATACAAAAAGATATGCACACAAAGAAATACTGCTGACAGTCCATCCATTGCACTGCGCCATATATACTTACTTTACATTCCCTTTAAAATAATTTTTGTGTTTTTCTGTTTTACTGCCCCATAATTATCTTTTAAATTTATATTATATTTTCATATTTTAAGCTAGATTCCTCACATGTCATTTTTTAAAATTAAAATAATGCAGTGCTCTTCTTTTAGGGAACATATCTAACTATATTTTCTCTTCCCGTAAAGGTCTCTCTCACTAAGTTTTAATTTCAGTTTTGGACTGAGTGTGTCCAGAAATAAAACTTACCTCAAATCAAGAGTATTTCTTGAGAAAATGTAGGATTACAACTTGGAGCCAACAGGAAGCAAACATACGAAGCCCCAGTGAAGAGCCTTTGACCAAAAAGCACATTTACATTGTGCTCTGAAACATGGTATACAGATATCCAAATTATCCTTAAACGAACTAGGGCATTTAATGGAAGCAGTTGCCCCCCGCCCATGGTGATGTAATTCTTCATACAGGTACTTTACCCTGTTTCTCTACAGAATAAATGCCCCAAGACTTGCCACAATGGGCTGAGCCCTGAAAACCCAGCCAAGTTTTCTGTGGGACCAGGCAAAGCAGTGCCATTCAAGGTGAGAGAGATGCTTGATACGCATGTGGCCCTGTGACAGTATCGGACAGTATGTGGCCCTGTGACAGTATCGGACAGTATGTGGCCCTGTGACAGTATCGGGCAGTATGTGGCCCTGTGACAGTATCGGGCAGTATACCCTCAGCACCTCACGTAGCTCCAGTCTCTGCAGAGACTCTTACCCTGTGCAGCTCACATCCCTTCAGTAGTTCATGAAGGAATGGGGCAAACATCTGGCTCCTGTTTGTTCTCTTATCCTCTTCCCCAGTGCATCTGCTGAGGGAGTGTTTTGCTTTGAAACTTTTTAGTAATATACAGGTACATTGCTAGGCGTTTCTGCCAGAGAGGGCCAAGCCAAAGGCAATGCCCTGCACTTACTGCAGAGAGATTGTTGTCAATCCTCAGTTGCTGTGGGATTTCACAGTCAGGGACCAGTCCCTGTGGAAAGGTGGTAGGAATAGCCCTTTGCTTCTTCTCTTCTTTGTGCAGGTGACATGGAGACCTTCCCTGGGTGCTCCCCTGAGGAGGAAACCCTGATCCGCCCAGGGAGGCCAGTCCAAAAAGGAGGGCAGCTGGGAGATGAACAGATCGCCTCCACCCTCCTATCTGTGTCTGGGAAAATGGCTTTCAGGTAGGGTTCTGACAGAGAGCTCAATGCGAGTGTGCTTCCAGGAAGCGTGGAGGTGCAAATGGGTGGGAAATTCCTAGATTTCTGTTAAATCATGTGATCTGTTTGGTGTGGGGAAGAAACATTTTTCTTTCCAGGGGAATGAGAAATCAGTCATAAATTTCATCCCAGTGGAGGCAGTCCAGGCAAACTAAGCTTTAGGAGAGCATGTGTATAGATGTATTCCTTTGAGGTTCCCCTCAGCTGACCATACACATTTCCCTAAAAGGGGAAGCCATGGTCGGTAAAGCTTACAGGTACGTTATGAAATTAGGGTCTCCGTTCTTGCATTTCTTAGCTCCGAGGCAGTCCCCAAGTAACTTGAGCCATAGCAGTGTGAGTCCTCAAAACCCAGTCCAGCAGTCAAACATCATCAGATGATGAATGAATCCTGTCTGAATGCTGGCTTTGTAAGGAAAGCAGGTGAGTCCTATCTGGTCCTGAGTTCAGTTACGAACACTTCGAACAGCGCCAGCTAATAGGTCTTCTCATCTCCCGCTTTACTGGCCATTAAATAATCCTTCCTCAGGCTCTCTTGTGTTCTGCATAGTCATTCATTTGAACTGCCATTCTCTTTGGCAAGTTGTAGGATTTTTCAAATGCAGGTTAAAGCAGGTATTTCCCACAGCAGGTAGTGCACATACTTCTGGGAGCACGTACTCTACTAAGGTCTAGCAGCTCCAGTTTGCCATTTGTCTCATTTCAATCTTATGATTAAACATTTTATCTTAACCCATCAAAAAATCCCTCCTTATAACACTAAATAGAACACTTCACGTGAAAACTTTCCTATGAAAAGAAGGTTTCTGGATATGAGACATACAGTAATTAATGCTGCTTGATAGAATCTATAAATGTACACTGTAGCAATGCTATTTGCTTTAAGTACTACTTTAAGCAGGAAAAGGCAATGAATCCCCCTTCCAGTGTCTGATTTTATGTTTAAGAGCTAATGAACTGAATTCTTCGTAAACATTGGCAAAAGATGCAAATGAACAGACAGATTCTCCAAATGCAAAGGGACACATGAGAAAGAGCTAATTTTACACAATTGACTCTCTAACCTTTTTGGATCAGTGGAATTAGAGGCTGATTAATCTGCCATGATTAGCATTTATTGAAGCTTTTGACACTGCTGCATTGTTTTTCTTTTCCTTTTCTTTTGTGTCTCTGAGAGTTAACAGTTTATAATACATTTAACTGCCAGTCCATCACCCTGACAGGGTCATAGCTTTGCTTTATGGACTTTTAAAATTAATAACAGACAGTTCTATTTTGACATGCCCTTGCTTCTGCTGCAGAACTCGGCTGTTTAATTGTAGAGCTGGCCTCTTGTGGCCAAATGCTCCCAATGTTTAGCAAGGGTTGAAAATATGGATGTTAGGAGAAAAACTGGCAGATGGCTGACAAGGCATTTTTACTCATAACACACCAGTAAAACTTTAACTCAGAAGATTTAGTGCTAGAGCTTTGCAGTCAGCAAGCTGCAGCCATATGCAGATTTTTTTTTTCGAACTTCTAAACTGATGGTTTTGCAAAGTGTGCATAAGCAGCCTTTATTGATTATGATGTTAAAAATTGAAAGCGTCGGTATCATTTAGCTTGAGACACTTTTAAAGAATAAATGAACATTCGTTTTCATTATGAATTCCTGATAGGCCAGAGAGTAGTAAGGTCTGTGGTCTTTATTTTTAAAACTCAAGCCAGGAACACTCTTACTATGCTTTTTTCTAAAAGAAATGTTGAATATATGAATCAAACAGCACCTAACATATATACAGTAACTGTTGGTTCTTACACATTCATAGACTCCAGATGATGTCCCGGCCCATGAAAGTGACTTGTTAGCTGGATATAAAATCACAGACACCATAAGCCTGGGTGATAGCTTCACAGCCTAACTTTCAGACACAAGTTAGTATTTATAACACTCTCAGTACCTATCTATCACTGCAAAAAGCGTGTTAAATAACTTTAAAGGCCTGACAAACCCACAAAACTAGGAAATGAAGAGTTATGGGTGCACAGTCCATGAATTCATTCTATTGTGCCCAGGTGTTACGGCACACGTAGCAATGACATACGTTTGCTTTAGTTTAACTGTGAAGTGATGCAAGTACATTATCACAGGTATCCTGCAGTGGCTGGGCACTCTCCCACCATTTTTTGCATTAAATGCAGCCAAACTTTGTGCTTGGTCAAGAAATGTGGTATAAAGTAGCTGGTTACTTACATCCTTTCTGTGTGTTTCTATACCACAAGACATTAATTCACATATATCAGCTAATTATAAGCATACTTTATACTAAAAAAAAAGAAAATATGTTTTCCTTAGAAACTCAGGAAAAAATGATCYGCCTTAGTCTTGGCTCAGAAATAACTCAGTGAGGCAAATAAAAAGGAAAACTAGAAAAATACGTTTTCCATAGTCCTGAGAGACAGTTGTCTGTCCTAAACACAACCTTGGTACAAAAAAAAAAAAAAAAAAGTGCATTTTCTAGTGCAGCTGTCTCTCGAATTTGTCTATGTAAAACAACATTTGTATGTAGAAGAGGAATAACTACGCACCTAAATATCTTTACTCAAATGGTGAATGAGTGCAGTTATATGGGTGACATGGAGGCTGGTGTATCGTTTGCAGACGCATCTTACACCCACTGGGGCAGCGCTGCCTCCCCTGACAAAGTTTTACCTGAAATCCCTTTTAGGAAGAAACATTGGAAATGGAATTCCCTTAAACCCTCAAGCACAGTGGTGCAATTATATCATAAATCAAATTAATTAAACAGTGTTTACATCTATCGCGGCCTCCAAGAGCTCTGACAAATTTTGCCCTGCCTGCAAGCCAAAAGGGAAGCTAAATCATAAGGAAAGAGGCCCCCTCACAGCCATTACTGGCCAGAGAAGTCCCTCATTGTGGGCACTGTTGCGTGGTTGAACTAGACCACCACTTTTTGAAGTAACGGGGCTGGAGACTATCTCCAATAACTCACCCAGGGCAGTTATTTTCTTATTTCCTTATTTTCCAGTCTTTCCCACCTCGTGGAGGGCTGCTGTCAGGCAGCTCCTCCTCTCTCCCTGTGACCCATCCTGGTCTCCTTCTGGGGTCAGCTTCGGTGCTACCTCCACCCTCGCATAGCGGCTGCCCAGCAGGAGAGGGCTGTGTCCTGCTACCAGGCGCTGAGCATCCATCACTGTACTTAATGCACGTATTTTCTTAATTGCACTGCCAGTTTCAGTTCTACTGAGCCTGCCCATTTTGGGCATCTGGTACAGCCATCCCAAACAGCTGCTCCATCTCTGGGTTGGACAGCAGTGGGCTCTGCCGATGTCCTGCCAAAAAGGAGAACAGGGTGAGGAGCCTGCTGCAGACCCACCTCTGCTTCTGCAAGGGAGCAGGTGGCCACCTGCCCTTCCCCAAGTCCCAAGGTCAGTCTTACAGGATATTTCTGAGAAGGGTATGTAGCTCTCCTGCCAGGTTTCTGGGAGCCAGCGGGTCTGTGCTGGAGCCCTCCTGCCCTCCTCGGGCCTCCAGCCCTCCAAGGAGACGAAGAGGAGCTCCATCCACTGAGGAGGGCTGAAACCCAGCCTTTTATTTGGAGGCTGTTGTGGGGAGAAGGGTGGGGGAAAGTGGGGTTGTGTGGGAAGAAGAAATTCTTTGTATAAAGGATTAAGGAAAACCAAAGGAAAACCTCCCTTGTGAGACACCAAAATGAAATGGGGACAGTATTTTGAAAACACTTTGGGTTGCAGCAGCAGTGCTGATAGCATCAGCAGATCACCCGACTCCATAATTTCATGTTACCAATTACTGCAATCGAATTGATTACATGATCTAAATCCATGTGTATTACCTGAGCACGTGGCCCCTGGTGTTTTGAACACTTACGCATATAAATTGCTATAATTCTTGTTAATAGTTATTGCAGTTCATCTATCACTCATCTATCATCTCCTGAAGATATAATAGGAATAATTATCATGAGGCACAATGGGGAAACAGAGTCTAACCCCCTGACTGAGGCTGAATCACACCAGAGCCTGCATTAGTTAAGCTTTGACTGAGGAATGCCCAAAAAAATTCAAGTGAGTCAAGCCTGCTGAAAACCTGGCTGAGTTTCCTCCTTCACGAAAACTTTCCAAAGATTTACCCTCCTTTTTTTGCCACAGAGTTATTTCCTCTGAGGAAGATACCACAAGGGCAGGAATTCATTTTGCCAAATAAATATTATCCAATACTCGGGAAGTATTGGCATTTCTGAACCTAAAGCAACAAAATCCATTTAATACCAGGAGTCAGGATTTCTTGCTCCCTTAGTACCCTGCCAGCTCCAGGCTGTGCCAAAGCCACTATTGCCAAGGGGATAATGAGGTAATGTGCCTGGGTGATAAAATTCTGGCTTTCTGGCTTGCCGCCTGAGATATAAGATGGCACACACCTATGTTCATATGAAAAGGCAATGTGGGATCTTTTAGGAGGCTTTCCAGCTTAAAAATAATGTATCAGAGAAAAAAAAGAGCCAGGAATTAGACAGATAAAAATGTCCTTTAACTGCTTATAAACTGAAAGGAAACTCCAGTTGCAGAATACTGGTCTATGCCTAATCCAAAGTCTGCATTAACTAATGCTTGTTGGATGTTGAATTACAACAGAAAGCCTATGTTAATGCATGTGAGAGCCACATGAATATCAAACAAATTCATTACGATCAGTGCTATTACAGTGAATACCAAATGAGTTCATAATGATGGAACAATGAAACTGTTACTGATAGATTTTATTTCTGCAACAAATTCTTTGTATAAGGGTCCACTCCTGTAGTATTAATTCTAATATAAGACTGCATCTGAATATTAGCATCATCAGATAAAATATACCTTTCAATAGTCTGAACTATACAGTTCAACCTTTTTTTTTCCCTAACAGTACATATTTTTTTTTTTATCTCAATTTGTCCTTAAAGTTTGATGACTATTGTAAAGGGGTTACACTTTATTTTAAGTATCCAATCATTAGGAATTCATTTAGTATTCATTGCAATAACACTAATACAATAGAATCGAATGAATAAGAAATTCATTTAGTATTCATATGGATGTGATATGTACTTCTAAAAGAGTTGCACTCTAATTCAGCATTAGTTTAGCATTATTTAATGGACACTTTATTTTAAGTGTACTGGTAAAGATGACTTAATCTCTACATTTAGATATTTAGTTTTTTTTTTTTTTTTACAAAAACGCTTAAGATATATGGCAAATTCATCAGAACATGGTGCAAGTGTTTCAAACCTGTGCAAGAGCATCAGCTTTGTGAAAATGATTAAAAGAAAATCTGAACACCTTTTTTTTTTTTTTCCTGATCGGGATTGACATATTTATAGAACATGCTAGTTACAGAGGTTGCAATAATTCTTTGATAATACAATGCATACCTGCTGTTTGAAGAACTGATTTTGTATCGGAACTTAAAGCACAAAGATCTTTTTTTTTATTAACATGAAGGACTTCTAATGTATAATTGCAATTGTAAGAACAAAGGCAAGTCAAGCTTTCTTCCAGATTATGATCTTCAAAGTCAGAAAAGAGCTACATCTGTGTTCATCTGTTCCATACAGTGTAAGTAAATCGAAGAAATGCCCCTATCCAGCAAGGGCAAAACCTTATAGATAACCTCTCCTTCCTCTTTAAGCTTACTTCCTACTATCCATTAGCGATGGTTACTAGCGAACTGCAGCCACATCACTGAATCTGACAAAGTTATTCTGAACCCAGAGGGATTATAATGATTTGCCTATAATTTCTGGACTTCAGCAAACACACAAATGCATTTATGAAGTACCAACTATCCTTTCAGCTAACTCTTCATTAAAATGTATTTAGATGTCCTTCAAAAAAAAAAAAAATCATCTTACAGTGAAACTCAAACTGGCTGATTCCCAGGCTTACAGTTACTTTCCTATCAAGAATTAATGCAATATCATGCACACACCATTACTGAAAAATTCTACGCTGTTTTTTGCCAAGTGTTCCTATATAACAGTTTTATCACAAGTCTGACAGCCGCCATAAAAATTCCAGGCATTCTATATCAACAGCCCTCTTTGTACTAAGTTATTAAACATTAAATTTTTATTCGTCATTTGTATTCTGTTATGCAAAATAAGCTCCTTGATAAGATGTGTCTTCTTAATTGGGCCCTTGATGCTTCTTGGATCGGAGTTGTCAGATTAGCTGGAAGAAGAGGCTCTGCATTGAGCCAGCTCGCTACCAGGAGACCAATAGCTTTGTAACAACGATATTAAGTTAGAGGGGCCAAATGGAGGGCAGCACTAGGCTCAGGTGAGACTCTACATCTGTGCATGTCTTATGCTCAGGCACTTTTCTCATAGCATCAGCAGGGCTGATGGAAATAGATTTGTTTGTTGTTTACAGCATGCAGCTGTGGATGCTGCTGCATGGGAGTTGTATAAGATTGAAGCAAATTTGTACTGAGACTAAAATATTGAGCTTTTCTCCAGTCAGCAGTCTCTGGAATCTTATTGTCGAAAACTTTATCTAGTTGTAACCCTCCCCAGGGTGATTTTCATTTGCAGCTGCCCTGCTCTGTCTCTCACCGCCTGTCCCACACTGCCTCGGCATCAGCCAGCCCTGGAGTAGGCTCCTGGTGTACGAGGCAGTGGCTGGGCCAGGCAGAAGTAATGACAACTGGGTCAAGCATTTTGTACCCTGGATTTTCCAGAAAGCTTTTTGATTCCCACAAATCCCTCTGACAGCTGTCATTATGAGACATCATTATTTCCTTCCCTTTTAGCTACAACCTGAAGAAAGGGCTCAACATTTCGTGTGGCGCTTGGTGACAAAGCATAATAAGAAATCTCTAAGCACATGGAGGAAAGAAAAAAAACCCACGAAAATGTAGGATTTATTATTTTCATAAGGTAGACCAATTCTAACAGAAGTATAATACATTTCCAGACTGGTGCTAGAAATTTAATTGATTAATGCTTCTTGTATTTTTTTGACTGAATTCTCCTGTAATTCTGAAAAAACTGACTCCCTCATTTTATTAGTTATTTTCTGCATTACAGCCAGACATGGCGACCTCACCAACATCAGGATCTGCCATGCTATGTGCAGAGGGAACACAGCCGCTGCCTCATTAGAGCAGCCGGGCCAAGAGAGTGTGAAAGCAGTCACATTTCCAGTTTGCAGATGGGAAACGGAGAGTAAACGGTATGACCAAAGTTGCACATGGAGACTGTGGTAGAACAACACATTGAACTGAAACTTCTCACATTTCACAAGGTGTCCTAATCACGAGACCTTCCTCTTGTCATAAATGAAGTCTTATTTAGTATTTAGCAAAATACTACATCTCAGGCGGTTGTCTGACCTGTCGGAGCACATTGTTTTTATTTCCTGAGTGTTATAAATCCTTCTGTAGTTTTCATTTGGACACTTGGTGATTTTTCAGATTTTTGGCACAAAACTGACTTAGAAATATTGGCATACATTATGTGCATTTAATAACCTATTGCTGTGAGATTCTTTTGGATTCTTATCTAGGAAAGGTTTAGAGGTTTTAATACTGATTTTTTTCATAAGAAATCTTTTAAATGAGTATAAGCCCTAATCCAATGTACTGGTGTACATTTTCATTTCAGTATACCTACTGCAATTTAGCTTATGCGTGATGCCAAGGAATAGCAATCAGTCACAGCTCTTTTACTATCTTCTCTTTAGCCACAGTGATTTTTTTAAGGCACTTCATCTTTACAAGGCATTTGACTGAAGTTTTGATATCCAGCTGGAGAAACAATTTCTTTAGAAGGAAGGCRTAACAATGAATGCTGTATATTGACCCTACGCATACTCTGTCTAGTTTTGTAGGAAGGTCTTCTGCAAATCTCCTTGTGTTTGCTCATAGGCGTCCCCAGGCAGGCTGTATTACTACAAGGCTATTGTGGATCACTGGGTATTGCAGCAGCAGGACTGAGAATATTACTTTGCACCTAACATGCCTTGTGCTTGTAGTTGGGACAAGGGTCAAACGGCAGAAGCATGGAGGGGGAAAAAAACAGCTGTAATGTCCAAAGACATTACAAAGATGTGTGGAGACATCCCTTCTTTGTGTTACATGTGTGAAGGCCTGTTTGCTTTCTTTCAGGCTAAGGACATTTGTTCCTCTTAAGGAGTCTCAGTGCTTGCTTCTTATCCTAAGGCCACCCATGCCAGACTTGTGTTCAAAGACAAGAAAAAGACATGGAGATCCTGTCAAGGCAATAAAAACACTCGGTGGCAATGGGGAAGGTGAAGTTGGTAAAGGCACATATCCCAGCATCAGTATCTCGCACAACTGAAGGGGAAAGGGAGAAGTCGCTGTTGGCAGTGCCTTGTCCATCTCTACAGTCAGCTGCGAACAGAGGGAGGAAGGGAAGGAAGAAGACGTGCATTTCCAGCATTGCTCCATTGATTATCTGGTGTAAACCTCTTATGTATTCAGAGCATTTTCAGTGGAGCAGGGTAGAGCAGCTCGCTCACTCAGTGCCCCTGTGCCTGGGACCCAGCGGGTGTCCCCAGCAGGCAGCGCACTGCCCAGCACAGCTGGAGCAGCCCGGTTGACGCTGCCAGTGCTGCATTTCCTAGACGTGACCTCCAGGCCTCCCAAACAGCATTTTAAAGGAGTTTCTGTGCCTAATTTCCAGATTTCAGACATCGTTCTTCACCTTATTGTATTTAGAAGCTGAACCTGTAGACACTTCCTGCAGTTCAGTCACAGGCATGCACACATCGTGTGTGGTTAGTATCTGTCTGTCTGCCCCCTCCCATCCATTTCAGTCTGAGGGTGAAGGACACTTGGCTCCGAAGCTGACAGCTAACTAGGTGATGTGCACCAGTGGCAGGAGAGCATCGCTGTGGCAAAGTAACATGCCAAAGGTCACACTCCAGTAGGTCAGTGGCAGAGTTAGCCCTGAGCCATCAGTCACAGGACCATCTCGGCTGTCTGAGACTGCATGTTTTCTGCAGCCTTCCTTCAGAGCGAGTTGTTTTAGATGCCATATAGCTTAGAAACATAAGACTCCTTCCTTGACTCAGAAAGTTCTTCACAGCACTTGAGACAGTTCTTGAGCTTGTTTATAGAAAATTATGAAGATTTCAAAAGGAGGAAGGGGAGAGAGTCTTTAAATTCTGGGGAGAGCCTGCTCTTATCTGCAGAATTAAAACCCACAGTCCTGACTGGCTAAATAGATACGTTACATCTATAATAATTCTTTCAAGAGATACCAGCTAACCCATGTTATTTCAGCATCCATGGCTCCAGCATCTGGCTGTGTTTTGACGTTTCTAAGATGTAGAGGTATTGTGTGGAATTGCAATGTTTTTGCTCAAACGTCAGTGATAGTATTTCTGGCATGCTCAAGCAGTSGATATTCCTGTGCCTAGATACCTCATTATCTGCAGATGCCATAATGAGAATATGAACGCTGTCAATCACTTTGAGACACTTGTAAAAGCAATAACATAGGAAAGATTTCCTTGATTTTCTCTCACTGCTGTATGTTGGTTGGCTGGGAAAATCATTGGGATGTGAGGAACTGGGACTTTGTTTGGCCTGTTTTTTACAAACTTGAGTCTGTCAAGTCTCGAGCTACTCTCCTTAAATACCTCCAATTCATCTTCCCTTCAGAGGGGGCTAATGGCACACCAGGAACTCTCCTGGAGTCTCTCAGACAACTGTTACCTGTAAGACAGATTGTGGGGGACTTGCAATGGCTCATCCCGGATATGACATCACTGATGCCAGATCATTCTCAATTATACTATTAAGGTTTATGGACTCTCCCTCTCTGTTTACTTCAAGACTACATCGACAGCTCAGGTTCAAAGCAGAAAAATCATACTTTCCAACCCAAAAAGTATTAGAAAAGCTTGAAGCAAACAGGCTATCCCTGGAAACTACCTTTTCATCCAGAAGGGCTTTCCCAAGCTAGATGTGTGAAGGTTTTTAATAAGTGTTATGAAATCCCTACAGATGTAGATACAAAACATCTGCAATAGTTGACAGCTTCACAGATTTATTTAAGTTATTTCTGAAAAGCATATTCTGTAAGTAAACATCTTACGGTTACTAATTGTCAAAAGGGGAAATAGTTTGACTAGTCTCTCCTTATTTTTTACTCATTTCAGTTTGACATCCATGGAATATTGGGTAGATAATATTCATCTTCCTTGACTTTGATGTCTAAAAGTTAGACAATTAAGTCTGAGCTAGTTACGCTTTAAAGTCAGTGGAGTGAAACAGGGCAGTTTGTGCTAAGACAGTGTCTTAGCATTGGTCAAATGAATTGGATTTATAGTCTCCACTGATTATAAAAAAAGATGTAGCTTAGTGACTAGTGCAGGCTAGATACCTGACTTTACATATTTAATGCTGGGTGAGATTGATTCCACCCGTCACTGGCCAAAATATTGCACCGTGCACTTGTGTTCCCTGCACATCTGACAAAGAGCCGCCCGAAGCCGCGGTGGCTCTCCGGGGCGCTGGCAGTGCCGAGGCTGCGCCGCCAGCCTGCGGGCTTGCCTCCCCCTTCGTGCCGCAAGCCAGCCCAGCAAAATCTCCTTGTGCCTCAGCAGTGCCCGGGTGCCCCTGTTAATTTACTGCGCGTTGGTGGTAAGCTGGATAAAAATCTAAATCAGGGGTAGGGAGGCATCTCTGTTTCCCTGAGGAAAGATCCCTGCATGCTTGACCATGCTCACTGAATGGGGCCCCGACCTGTGGGTCTGTTCTGCTCGTGCAGGAGGAGGTGAGGGCCAAAGAGTTTTGTGGAGAGTGCGCTTCTGCGTGACCATTTCTGGAGGCTGCTAATGTATTCCTCTCCTCTCTTTTAATTAATAAATTAATGAATTCAGTGCTGATTTTGCATTGCCCTTTTGAGTGTTGGAAGACATGATAAACAGTAATCATTAATGTGCTGGCTGAAGGCTTAAAATGGCTTAGGATAAGGGCCCTTCACAGTTGCTGAGGAAGATGCCTTGGGTGGCCACAGACAGGGAGGTCCGTGGCTGGGTAGCAGAGCAGAGGTGTTGGGCTCCGGCGCTGGACGGGTACCTGGCCTGCTGCTGGGCAGCTTCTGGCATATCAGGGTTACCCTTGCACCCCTCCTAGACTGACCACACTTGAGTCTGTTGAGCTCTTTTGGCAAACTGGTTGGACTTTCATTCTGGACCTGCTTGAACCCCTTTATATTTTACACCCCTCTTGCTACATATTTTTTGAGCACAGCTCCTCCCATCGCATCCTTGCATTTAACATAATGTAGCTTAAAGGTGAACTTGATTTTATCATTTCATCAGGGCTCCACACTGAAATTCAAACACAGTGTGTGTTTTCACTGAATTCATTTTACCTGTATAATCTTGCATTATAATGGTATTGCCTTCCAGAGGGTCACTGCAGACTTGCACTGAAATCATTTTGTCATTGCAAGCTTGTGTGATAATAGGATTACCATAGGCATGTTTTGAAATTGTTGTAAGATTGCTGTGAGGACATTAAGTCTCCATTCAAGAGTTTCCATCACTGAAAGTAGCACAAACCAAGCTAGAAAACCTGAGAAATGTAAATGTGTTACAAAAAGGAAGACACTTGATGTATCTTGCTCATGAAAGGAAACCATTTGTGTTTCTAGAAGTTTTGCAACAGGCATGAAAGTAAATCAGGAAAGCTTGAAAGAAATTAAATATTTATTGCAGGTCAGATTTACATATATACATGAAATTACATACACAAAAATGCAAATGGAGTTCCTATCAGTGCCTATAGAGGCAAATGCTAATATCAATACCTAATTAAACAGCTGCATATTGCACTGTTTTATCAGAGCAATAATGGTGTCTGTCTGCTAGGGCTGCCCAACTGTGTCAGCTTTTTTTATTCTTAAGTAAAAATGTCCCGTTACTAGTATTACCACTACAACAGTGAGTATCCTGCTATATATACAATCACATATGATTTCTTATTTGAAATGCTGGAAACTATTATATGCAGAAGTTCAGATCAAATAGAAAGTGAACGAGCCCATAAAATTAGTGCCATGGAAATAAAGAATTATTACAGTGTACTCAGATTTTAAATAAGTAGTGGGAAATATTTCATTTCTGCTTATCATTTTTGACGCTGTTTGTGTTCTTAAGGCCTATTTAATTAAAGAAGAGCTTGTGGCTCCTTTTGGGAAAACAAAATAACTCCACCCAGAGAGGTGTATTGTATTCTATTCTAATTCTGTCAGCTCCTTACTTTTTTTTTTTCCTTTTGATTACAGGGCATATTTGCAATGCGATATAGTTTAGCAGTATTATTTAAAATATGGCTATTAAGCTTACCTGCCGTTCTGAAAGCTAGACAAACCTCAGATCATCCTGAATGCTTGCCCATCCAAACCTTAGTCAGTGACAGATTAGCTTAGCAAAGGGCCTTGCCTGGCCGTCCCAGCTGGCTTCTATACTCACTTCAAAAATATGTTTTCATCAAAAGCTCTTCAGCTGACAGCTGAGTTGGGGGGCAAATAAAACAGAAAAATTCTTGGCAATTTAATTTTTCAATGAAAGCTTTGACAAAAAAAATAGTTTTTTTTTCATTATTAAATCCTGCTCATCTTCAGCATTGTTTTCTGAGTAACTCTTAAATGAACCTCTAGCTTTTACTACCGATTCCAGCTCAGAAGCCACCGACCTTTCAGGAGCTCAAGGGAATTTTCAGCTGGCCCTGAGGAGACTGCAGCCTACACATGGCTGGTTAAAGTGGGTCACCACGGCATGGGATACATCTGCGGCGTCCATGTACATGAGCGAGTTAGTGGCTGGAGTTGTGGGAGAAGGGCTCGGCGTGGCAGGTGTTTTAAAACCAATGCTGCCAAGGGCTGCAGTCATTGAATCATAGAATAATTTAGGTTGGACTCCTGTCGTCTACTCCAACACTTTGTTCAAAGCTGGGTTAAACTTGTAAAATACCTTCATCACTTCATTTATCATCTGATCTAATTTCAAAATTACCTCACCTTTCATTCAAGGGTATAAATGCACCTTTGAAAATTAAGTTTTATACTCATTTTAC
Organism: Oceanodroma leucorhoa; assembly: GCA_030449065.1. Lineage (NCBI taxonomy): Eukaryota > Metazoa > Chordata > Aves > Procellariiformes > Oceanodroma > Oceanodroma leucorhoa. The sequence goes on along the minus strand of JASVER010000007.1, from coordinate 8,285,891 downwards.
AAAAGGGGAAGTTGAGAGCTCAAGTAACTCTCTGCAAAAATACTGGCCAAGACAGATCCACAGATTTCCGATTCTGTCTCCCAGCTTTGTGCTTTCCCTGCTAGGCATGCTGCCTGTCTATGGTACGATTGGTTATTATTTACACGGAGGCACTAGATCCTTGCAATAAAATGCCCATCAAAGCATCAAAGTGGTCATCACTGTGGGCTCATTTTTTCTCTTGGTACCATTCAGAGTTGTATACCTGTGTTTCCCACGGGCAGAATTTGACCCTTACTGCACAAATTAGAAGAAGAGGTTGGTTATTAAAGAAACGTGGTTTGAAATTGCTTTGGTAGTTGCTAAGCGCATCTGTGATTATGTCAGTTTAGGTTACCTAAAAATATAAAGCTTTGAGTGAAATGTTAGAGTAGCAAAGAAAAATAATGCTTTCACGTGTAAATGACATATGTTGGACAACCAAAATAAAACCCTGCATTCTGGGCTCCCTTTTATTTTGCAGCTCTGCGTATACTGGATCGAGGTCTACAGTTGCTGACCACTGCTTTGATTATCTCACTGTAGCACATAATGCTTCGTACCCAGAGAATGTATTCCAGCAAGCTCCTAAATTGTATTTGGACAAAGAATAATTGAACACTGGACAGAATAACAAATGCTATGGTCAAGTTTGCTTCATGGGTTTATCGTGTTGTATTAACATGATAGAAATATGAATACTTAAATCTTATCTCAGGTATAGTTTATAACTGCATTAATCATTTACTGTATTATATATTTTTCATGTCACTAAGATTGTGAGGAAAAGATTCAATTTTCCCAGTGCAGTCAGTTGAATGTGGTTTAGATAAGTTAAAGGCATTGCATTAAACTGTTTCAACATGGCTTTCTCTTATAGATCCTATAAAAGGATGGGGAACATATATCAAACAGTAATAACTAGTATATTTTACTTTTTTTTTTAAAGTCATATAGCAGTGCATTTTACATTTTCATTAAAATCAGATAAATGAAGTTACTAAGTTTTCCACTTACAGGTAAATGTATTCAAATTGGCACAGGCATTTTTACCTACTGTATTTGCTTAAAATTGTTAGGGGGAAATGCTCTCCTATCAATTAAAGTAGCAGTTTGATAGACACTGAAATTATCCAGAGATATCATAAAGAGTGACAACAAATACCCCCAATACACCCAGCAGTGCTTCACTTTCCTTATATTTACTGGTGATGTGGAATATGAACCTTCCAAAAAAAAGAGTGACTCACCGGCACACATCTTTGAGATTTCAGCAACCACAAAGCACTCCCATTTTACTCCACATAAAAAAGGAATATGTACCAGCATATGCATTATGCACTGCTAACTGCCTTTTTAGATCATTATATGAACATTGCACATTCATTGCCCATGAGTTATACGTAGATTCTAATTTGCAAGAGAGATACTGATTCATTTCCTCGAAATCAAGAGGTGGCCAAAGGAAAAACAGCGGATGAAAAGGCGAGGGATGGCGGGGAGGCTGTGCCGACTGCTGCAGGCCGAGCGCGGGCAGGGTGGCACGGCTGCTCACCTCAGAGTGAAAAGCCGAAAGTGGACGAGGTGACAGTATTTACGTGTCTGTAGGAGTGCCTCGTCAGTCCGGAGGAGTTTGGGACATACGGGTGAATATCGGGTGGTTAAGTCCTTTTGCGGTTCCTCTTATTGCCACGCTGATATATGGCCACCGGGGCTCACACCATGAGCAGCTCCTTCTGCTGCGTGGGGAAAGGCGCAGGAGATCGGGTCTGGTCAGGATCGGGGCAGGCTGGGGACCGGGGCTGGCACCGTGCCTGGGGCTGCCTCAGTGCAACATGGCACACGGAGGCCGGAGGGGCTTCAGGCAGGGCGGGCAGGCAGCGGGAGGTCCTGGGGCGGCTGTAGCATGCAGGTACAGGGGCCCCCGAGCCGGGCGTGGGGTTTGTAGCCACGGCGCAGAAATACTGTGACTGGAGATTAATTCTTTGCCTGTCAGCAAACTTTCACAATTGCTCATAGCCATGTTTTGGAAATTTAATTGAATACCAAATATTTAATTTAATTTAATACCAAAAAAAAAAAAAAAAAAGACAATTACACTGCTGTAGTGTCATGCTTTGCCATCATTCATTATTATTGCTTTTCAAAAGTTTGGTGTCCAGGAAGCCAATCCAGGATCCTTATGCCGGGACCACTGTTTTGCTACAAAATTCCCATCAATCGTTTATATCTATCTGTTGCGCTTCAACATCATGCTCTGTTTGCTTTATAACTGTAAAAATAAATAGGATATTTTAAATATATTGTACAATAATAACAACTTATTTTCTGATCAGATTTCCTCTAACTGAGATCAGCTGAAATAATCTTAATGAAGCTGTACAATATGGAAGATTCCATGCCATGGAGGATTTATATGCCTAGACTGTAAGTGGTGAATTAAGTGTTTGCCAGCACTCAATTAGTAGTTCCTATGTCATTACTGGATTTTTAGAGGGTTTTTCTTAAACTGCTTTGAATTACAGTGTCACAAAATGCTAAATCAATCACATATGTGTCCTTGTATGTATCCCCATAGGGATACCTGCCATGATTTTTTTATGGTCCTTTTAGACTTCTTGTTTACTTCCATGAAGTGAATTAAAGGTCATAACACAGTGCAACTTATTTCTTAAAGTTTAGAAAAAAATCAAAACAGCAGGCCATAGAATAGAAAGGTGAGATTCAAAGACACAAATCACTTCACAGTCACAAAAATTGCCAAAAAATAGCAGCTTGCAGCTGTGCACAGCAGGGACAGAAAACATTAAACACATGTTAAGTAACAAATAGGAGACTTAAATATAGCTAAAAGTGGACCTTATTCTGAATAAATCATGTAAACTGCATCTTAATGGTTCTAAGGAATGTAATGGATCATGTGAAATATACTAAATTTATATTGTTAAAAAATCAATAGTTAACCCCCTCCCTTTTAAAAAGGGGTCTATTGAGTCCATGAGTAAATATTTTGTCTTTCATTTTCTTTCTCTATGTACAGCCGGATTTGTGAAATTTCATTTCAGTTAAGGGCAAAGCAGGACTTGCATTCAAAGCAGTTTGGGTTTTGGGTATGAAACTATTTAGCATTCTCTTTACAGAGGCTGGACTTTTAATGAAATTGTCCTTTTTCCCTTTCGTCTCTTACAAATGCAAAGAACGTGGATTATCCCATTTTTTGATACACTCCTGGTAAAGTGTTTGAATTGGTCTATCCAGCATCCTGCATTCATTTGTGATGTCTGTGAAAGGGCAGCCATTGCTCAATGGGCACGGCGAGTCTCATCCCATCCTTTCTACCGTCTGGGAACGAGCGAGCCAGAGCGAGGGGGAGCGGAGGGGAAAAAACGGATCTCTTCTTTTTATGAGAAGCCTGAAAAATAAATCACCAGTTTGAGTATTCAAATCAATCCTACTGGCAACTATCTCTCCCTTGAAATGTTTGTTGCCTGTATATTTCTGCCTTCTGAATATTTTCAAGCCTTTTTGCTTGCCTTCCGCACCGAGGGTCACGTTTTAGTTTCCCTGCATATATCTTTTTTGAGATTAATGTACCTTAATGACATCATTGTGTGTGATGATGGGAAGGTCCCCAAGTTTGCTTTTCTTCCCATCTCAGTTGCACTTCTGAACAAATCAGCTCTCGGGCTTTGATGTTTTTTCCTTTAGGGCTATCTTTCTTATAGGCAATATAGCTTACCTATACATTTAGCGAGTCTGCAGTCTCTCATTAGGTGCATTTTTGTCATCAATAATAAGTTCCCAAGGAGCCTAATGCGAGGGGTAACGAATAAAGTGTGGAATGGAGCCGTTGTTTGATAATGCAATATCTCTCATAACAATGTAAATAAGAGGCTGAATACATTTCAGGGCTCCTTTGTGTTCCACATTATTAGATGGTTCTCTATTTTCAATCTGAATATTCATAATATGCTCCTAGAGTGCAGCATCGAAGTAAGTGGCTTTGAGGAAAAATTATTTTTTTTTTAAGTAGAAGGAAAAAAAAAAAGAAATGAGGAGTGTTCTAATGAGGAACAGTTGAGTACTATGATTTAACATACTTCTGAGGTTTCTATCAGCCTGGAGCCGTTCTTTCTTGGCTTGTACACAGTGCATTTACATGGAGCTCTGTTTGGATGAGTGCCTTCCAAAGTACTAAATGCTCTAATGTACTGAAAAGCGATAAATATGGAAAATGCACACATGCATACGCGCGCGCGCACACACACACACAAAGTGCAGATACATATGCGAACACATATACACACACCCCCTTGCAGACGCACTCACCCTCCCCCATACAGATGTTTTCATCTCCTCTATGGGTAGATGGGTGAAATTTCAAAGGCAAAAATAATAAAATTGTACATAGTTTATCTATTTATTACCTGGCATTGCATAATACTGAAGTACTGTTTAAAGAAATGTGTTCCCACCCCTTCAGTGTGGGACCAAAGAATAAAAATCGAGAAAGGGGAAGAAAAACAAGGGGAAAAAAAGCATGGAATAAACCCCTTGCGAGTGTTGTCACTTCCTCCCTGACCTGCCTGACCCTGCTAACCTGAAAATGAGGCAAGGAAGGGTTTGGGTTTAACCAGCACAACAAGCGGTGTTGCTGGAAATCGGATACTGTAAATGCAGACAATAAGCTCGGGAAAGCATGTCACTGTTTACCAAAGGGCTCTTTGCAGTGACCTTATGAGCTAACAACAGTGATGGGAGCAGAAACGGTAATTGTGATTTTTATAGCACGGTCTTTGCTAATTTCTTTCTGTTCATTCCTGAAAAAACTTAGACCACAAAAAAGAGAAATAAAATTGTGAAAACAAAGCTGACTAGGTTAATGAAACGACAATAGAAAAGTGTCCTTAATGGGGATACAATTGCTGCCTGAAATATTTATTACTTACATTTATTTAGATCCTTCACCAAAAAATGTGTCTGTTTTCCTATACTTTGATTTTTGCTCTGAAGTTTCGAGGAGTTTTTGTGCTTTTTCATCTAATATTCCTCCTCTAACTCTCCCAACGTGATTCATTTCTTTAAGATCTTGTTTTATTTTTAAGTCATCAATTACTCAAACTTTGTTGGCCTATCTATTCTCTGCCATCTGGACCCCATACCTTATTTTAAAGCATGTTCAAATAATGACAACCTTCTTTTCTCAATTAATTTATGGGCTGTGGGGACCATTTTTCATTTGTTATCATGCACTTCCATTTGATCTCTCATATCTTTCTTCTGCATCTGCAACCATAGTGTATAAATCTTCCTCTCAAGCATTGTCATGGTGCCCAAGATATATAGGTGTAACTCCCTATTAGTTCCACAAAACTGACCTTAATTTCTAAAAATGGTATCAGATGCGAATAAAGTTTGGTAAGATGATTTGTTTTGATTTACTTTGTACCACTTATCTTGGAGTTTTCTTCCTACTTTTCTTTTATCTAATTTAGACAGTATAGTCTTGCAAGCCCAGTTGCATGTTTATCCATTACCTCCCTGCCAATGCTGCTCCTTAGAGAGATGGTGCTGTAAGATTTTGGATGCTAAGAATAATAACATGGCATTTTTCAGTAACCTGTAGTAAGTATGCAATTTCTTTTTGCATTTAAAAATGGTAATTTTGTTTCCAATAAAATACGGGGATTTTGTAGGTCTGATTGAGGTGACATTAGTCCGGTAAAATGAACAGAAACAGACAAATCCAAATAGCTTTCATTTTATTCTGCTGTGTTGACAAATGATAAGACTTAAAAATCCAATTCTCCCACCGAGCACTTACAAGAAGCTGGTTTGGACTGCTGAAGGGCTGTGGCTCACAAAACAAAAACCTCTCTTTTTTTGTTATTGTTATGAGGGAGGGGGAGAGAGAGAGAGAGTGTGTGTGTGTGTGTGCGCATGTACATGTGTTTTGTTTTACATAAACAGACTTCAGTCCAAACTAAGGATTGCTAATTAAGCAAAAACCATGACCAGATGTTTATTAACACCTCTCAGGTTCATGGGATTTGGATAGTGTGCAGTTTTCATGGACTAATTTGAGAAGGGAAACACCTTTATTGGAATAATGGCCAATTATAATTGCCTACTTTGCCTATTTTTCTTTTATCTGGTGTGCAGGGGAAAAAAATAAGCCCAACCTATCATCCTCGTGCTGTTGATACTAATTCTGCACATTATTGGGTGCATATTATTAATAATAAATAAATAATAATGTACAGATGAAAAATTCCTCAGCCGTTTACTTTACAACAACTTTTTTTGTGTGTGATGTTATTAGTTTATCACATGCCAACATTGTTAACCTATTTATATGTAGCCTGCCACTAGGTTTGCCTCTGCCAAAGCAACGATGCGTCACTTTGATGCCAAAAAGCACTGAAACAGGAAGAGCTGCTGTTGGGTCCCAGCATGGTGACTTCATCACAGGCCTCAGCTTCAAACTGTGGAGTAATAAAACTGAATAGCACAATATAAAACTCCATGTTTCATAAGACAAATATTGCTTTACGCATTCATGTCCCTTGTACTATGTTAACTGTAGGAAGAAATGGAATACAGTTTTAGTGACCCCCTGGGACCTATAAAGGCTATTTCTGAGTCTGAATCTTGCTGTTTAATTTAATCATTTATTATATTAATATTCAAATGGGCTGCATCTTATTAGCTACTGCAAAGATGTTAGTATGTCTGAAATAAATACCTAATTATGCTTTTGAAGAGAGAGGTTCTAAAGACTTTTGTACATTTGTGCTAATAGAACAGTTCATTTGCAGATTTTTTCTGCAGAAATCAGCAGTCTGAGCGTTTTGGTTTTTTTCCCCTCCTTACTTTGAATAAAATAAGAACACAGATCAAATATACCATTGTGATGCCTAAATAGCACGTATGAGTTTTCCCCTTTGTACTGCGAGACTTCATTCTCCAAGCGAGTGAGTTATACAGTAGCAAACTGACCAGTGCCCTCAGCTTCTAGCTCAATAACACATTAATAAAAATAAGTGCTTTAACCAAATGGCCATGAAATTAAGTATGTTCTTATTCAAATTAAACAAATGGATATTCTTTTGAAAAACATTTTTGAGCCTGACATGGTCATGTTTAAAATACATTGACATTTTATTGTTTTAAAAGCCCATTATTATTTTTTCCCCTGAGTGCAAACCAGAAAAGATGAGGACTTTGAATTTCACTTCATTGAAGCTGCTGTCTTCAAACAATGGACAGCAGCTTCCTGCAAAAACACATACTGTGATTCTGCATCAGATGGGTAGCAGGATACAGGGACATGGAGGAAAAACCATCAGTGGATTTCCAGTGCCAGCTTATCTGCAGGATCGCCGGGAAAAACCTTTTACTAAGTCTGCATAAGGATGACTTGAACTGCAAATACAATGTACGTACATGGTACTAACACATTTTAAACTAAATAAGCACGGTGCGTTTAGAACAGTGCAGAAAATTAGTAATAAATGCGAAAGTTACAGTCTACAAAACTAAGAATTACAAGTTACTAGCTTTCAAAAGATGACCACAACCAAACTTGGAATAATCTTTTTCTTTTAAGTCTCTAAATCCAAGGTTCCTACTAATACAAAATTATTTCTTTCATAACTGTTTGCTGAATAAATGATGGTGTTAATAAAAGGTTAAAGGACAGAGACTGCTGGAAGCCGAAGTCCTCATTTTAGCCACAAACAGCCAAGTTAGCGAGCTGCAGGATGAGGTCCTCTGAGCTGACCTGCAAATGGGCTTACCCCCACTCAGCTGCAGCAGTGTGAAAGCCTTGCCAGAGCATCTCCTGCAAGTGAGGAAGACAATTATCACAGTTATTACTGCCGGGCAAATTATCGGCCTTCTTGAACCCAAGGGGGCCGGGTGGGTCAGCTCCCATATTTACTCAGGGAAGTTTTGTCTAACGCCTTTCAGTCCTGCTACTGCCCATGGGAGTGTTGCCCGCGAAGGCTGAGGCTAGACCCCGCTCTGCAGTTCATTCCTTAATTCTCCCAGAGCTTTTGGGGCTGCACCTCACCCCATTCACCCCCCCAGAGTCTTCACTGTATCCAAGCCATCCTTAAAAACCTGTGAGTTCTGCTGTGCAGAACTTGAGTTCTCACACCCCACAATTGCAAGAGACTTTGATGACAAATATTTGGTTACCTGAAACCATTGGCAGGATTGCGAGGAGGACCAGTGTCTATTGTGGCATGCGATGCATAATATTTTATAACCACTATTATCTTAGTGATCAACTGAAATCATTAACAATGGTCATCTGAACTCCCCGGTATATAAAACACTAGCGTTGGTAGTTTTCTAATTAATGGCAATAATGTTTCTCTCAAAAAGTAGTTGATGCATTTCCCTGATGGAAAAAAAAATTAAAAAATACATTGTTATCCAGTTTTGCCTTCTTTTTTCCTGCAGAGTACGTAAAGATTATATTTACACCGTCGGTTTAACGAGTGGAAGCAAAGCTAGGGCATCAATAGTTAACCTTATATTACCCTCTGCTGAACAGACACAGTATCAATGTAGGGGTTTAACTACCACACCACTAAAAACACATATTCCTGCAGTTTTAGACTAGCTGTAAGAATGCTGTGTATATGTTTTCCTCATTATTTGGATGTGCTGTTTGAATGTTGTGATCAGTGATTCAGAGCACATGATTCATCAGGAAGACATTTGCTAGGCAGACATGTGAGGAGCTGTCTGCCTCTTCAATCTCACTGACAGGGCAAAAATGCTGATTTATAGTAAATCATTAAAATCTGCTTATTATTGCACTGCTTGTTCCTCTTCTCCACTTCAAGCCAGCATCTTGATCTGCATCATGTCTCTTACAATTTTATACTACAGCAAGCAGTTATTTAAACAAGAGAGAAATGATCCTTAGTCTTTATTAGTGCATATGAAAGGATATTTTGTTTAAAGAAGAGTAATTAAGAAAGCAGACTCTATTTTCTTGCTCAGTTTAGGGAAAAATAAAGATTTAAAACATGTAAGTGCAAAGAATTATTACAATAAAACAATATTTTAAAATGATTATTGAATAGCTTGTTTTTTTAAAAAATAATTATAAAGAAGCAGCTCGAGCACCACCAAAAATATTTGGAAGAAAGAGAGGCTGGATGGTTATTCAGCTTGTGATAGAACTCGGGGAAGACACAGCTGAATATTATGTGCTTATTGGTGGAAAGGGAAAAACCCTCGAAACTAGAACTAGGTGCCAGTTAGGTATAGTGACAATGGGAACATTAAAATAATTTTCAAGAAGGGAGGGAAAAAAGTTTTGTTTACTTTGAAAGAGATGGTTTTGTGAAATAATACAATATGTAAATACGCTGTCTGATAGAAAAACAAAGAAACAATACAAAGAGGTCCATATTGTGTATGTGTTACTTACAGTAAAAATTTTAATTTGATGCCTGGGGACAGAAATCCTTGCCACTGAATTACAAAGAAGTGAATAAACTGACTCAAAATTAATCCATACAGATCTGTCCCCTTAATAATACTAATTCCAGAGAACAAAGCAGTGCATAATGCATTTTAAATTAACTTGGAAAATGCATAATTTATATTTGTTTTATTTCTTAATATTTGAACACAGGTACATTTTAGAATGCTAAGGACAAGAAAGGAGAGGACAGATTTTGTCCATATATGCTCAATTTAAAAAAAATAAAAGCAGACAATATTTTTCAAGCTCTCTTAGAAAAGGACTTCAGCTGTGAAATATTACGGAGAAAGGATAAACACTGTTAGGAGAGAGAAAATGATTTTTAACATGCTGTGAAATGAATATGTTTGGTTAAAATATAAAAAGGGTCCTAATTCCTAATAAAACATTCTGAAATAGATAATTACATATTAGTTTGGATCAAAAATAATGTCCTTACTCATGAGAAGCAATTGAGAGATACACGGCGGGGTGCCCTGTCGGGCATGGCAGGCAGATAGAATACGGGATGTAAGAGGGGCAGGGGTAAGGCACTGCAGTGCAACGCTCCACTCCATGAAAAACACACAGTACGCACGGGAAACGACAAGGCTCAGGCCTGCTTCTTTATTAATGCTCTTCACCTACACATGTAACATTGTCACCTGCCATTTATATATATCGTATTATTTACCATAGGGGTGTGCAAGTAGAAAACCAGACATCCTGCGTCTAATCTGGAAAAGCCGTGCCTGTAATTCAGAGACGCATTGATCCTTCGTCTGCTGGGGTAGCTCAGCAGCTTAGCTTCACCCTCTCCAGCCCAAGGGGCGAACCTGCAGTTACCCAGGCACCACATTACCGTGGGGAAGAGGAAATAATGTCATATACCGGTATATCACTCTCCTTCCAGGCTATGCCTTTTGGACAAACTCGTAGGTGCTTCACTGCCCCACCGTACTATGTCTGTGCTGCTGGATTTGAAAGTTTGTTCTTCAGTTTGAAGAAAAAAGAAAGGAAGGAAAACAAAAGGATTGCTGCCGCAGTACAAGCACCGGTGCAGATGGTAATGGAATACAAGGAGACAGCGTCTGGATTTAAAGATTCTTAGTCTGGAAAATTAGTCCTCACTGTTTTCCTCTCTCCTCGTCCAGAGTAACTTTGGATCTAATAAATCGGAAGGGTGTTTGGAGAGGGCCAAAAGGCAATCGGATAARTGTGTGCCTTTTGCGTAGCTCTATATGCAGGGATGGGGCATGCCTACATGGGGGCAGGGGCGTCTGCATTTCCCCGCTGGGGTACCAGTCTGGGTGGCTCCTGAAAAGAAAGATAAGCTTTTATAAAGAAAAGAAATTTTGCAAGCATTTCCATTCTTGTATCAAAGCTATGATGCTGAGTGAGGATGGAAACCTGAGTGAGAATTAAAAAAATTGGACCTGCTCGACTGTGCTTACTCGGGGGAATGTTGGCTCACCCAGTATTTAAAGCAGTGGTGGTACATGTGCAGCTGGTCATCAGTAACAATTCAGAATAATTTCTCTGGTGTAGATTTCAGTTATTAATACTGCCGATTGTTAACTCACTTTGAGTGGTTATCATAGGAAAACATGAAAGATAAAGAACGTATTTAATGGAGATTTTTCTAAATAATCATTATGATGCTCAAAAGAGGTGAAATTTGCCTGAGACTAGACTTGCTTAGAACACAGAAATTTAGCCCCCAGTTGCTAAGTTATAAATCTTTTTGCCAGATTGGGTAGAACATCACATTACCTTGAACTAAATTTGTAAAGAATGACCATTGTCTTCACAGCTGTAAGAGAAAAATGTAGAGCTTGTCCCAAGCCATGGGTTTTAATAGGCTGTTCACATGAAACTAAAAAGTGAAGAGATAAAACCCAGCCAACGCAAATTTATCCAAACTGATTACTTCCATAGTGACAATTTGTTAAATAATGACTTTACTAGAAAACTAAATTGATTACATTTTGCACACTTTTAGTATTTTAACTACCTGGAAAAAAATATCAGCTTATGTTTATAGGAAAACATTCCCAGTTAATTCCTTCCTTGGTGCTACGGTTGCGAGTTATTTTCAATAACTCAATTTACAGGCTAGCCTTATCGTGGGCTAATGCAAATTAATGCTTTGAGTCATAAGTGTTTCCCTTGGAAACAGTAATTTCAAGTTAATGTCTCTTGATGTGAAATGGAGTGCGGTGTCACAAGCTTGCTCTCACCAACCTACAAATTAACTTCTGTTCCCTCTGTACAAGAAATATGGATGGCGTCCTCCTTTGCTTCCCGTAAAAAGTTAGATACATATACATGTATGTCTCTGTGTGTCTATGTGGGGGTGTGTGTCAGGTCACTCTTTAATKACATGGTTATCCTGGATTTTCAATGGTGCAACCAAAACTGTGTGAAAAGGTCATACGCAGCCATTGGAAAGAAAAGAAAAAACAAAGTACTAAGATTTACAGCATGCTAATACAATGATGAATCCTGAAAGATAATTGTTGATCCCCAAACCAGGCCTGTTTGGGCAGGTTGGTTTGGTTTGTACCAACCTTTCTTACCAGGTTGGTGAAAAAGAATTTGCAACTAGCAACTATGGAAAGACAATAAGAGAATTAAAGTAAGAAAGCAAACAAAGACAGAAAGAAAATAGTAAGCAGAGGGAAAAAGCCATGTTTCTTCATTGTATTAATGACTTTTTTCGTGACATATTTTAAATGAATCAACAGTTGAAAAATTCTCCAATCCAGCATGGCTATGTCTCCTGCATATATATTTGATTTTGTATTTTCAGTCCAATCTTTTCAACACAGCCTGCAGAACTCCAGCCTTACAGTATTGCACAGAGAGAAATCACAGCACTTCTCCCCATYCTTCCAGCCCTCTGCATGTGCTGGAACATGGGCTTTTTATATTCATAGTTGGGTGAGACTAAGAGCAGAGTAAAGTCTGAACTACTAGTGGCGAATTCAGTTACCATAGAGTCAAAGTAGACTAATTCTCCTGGCTGTGCCCTTGATGGTTCCTTCCCCTAGAGCTCTCATATTATTGAAAGCACCTGTGGTTTGGACTGTTGGTTATTTCTTCTTCTTCCAAAAAATCCCTTTTTTCTTTGCCACCTTATTAGTCCTGAAGTCAAACCTCTGATTTTATTTGCACCTACCTTCTGGAATTTATTTAAAAATAAGTATTAAAAAAACAACAAACCAAACAACCATCCCTTCTCCATTTTTCCTTCGCATAAGATAACTAAGTTTACAAAACAAGCATTGTAAGCAGAGAAATTACAAAAATCCCATCTTACAATATAGAACATTTTCTATCTCTACATAGTCCTGAACTTCTTTTGGAGATACCCCAGTACAGTATAGACAGTACTTGTGGGCTGCTACTCTCTGACCTTGACAAAATCCCACAGCCTTCAGCAAACTCCGAGGTGACACCAGTAATGCTACTTACTTTCACCCAGCAATGGAACTAGTCTCCAGACTCCTAAGGAATAAAAACAAGTTAAAACAAAGGTGCTAAATAGCAGTTAATGTAGGGTAGCCACTGAGCATCAGATAGAACAGTCCCAACAGTCCTCCGAGCTTAAGAGAGCACAYGGCTCAGCAGGCCTTGGGACAGCTATGGGAAACTACATGCTGCCTGACAACACCAAACCCTGCACAGGCTGCAGGACTCTAACTCACAGGGGAAGAAACTGGTGTCTTCTGAAAATTCATGGGTAGGATGTGTTCAATGAGAAGGGAAAAAATCTAAATTGCATGCAGCTCTTGCTCCTGAGAGAAGTAGCTACGCATCCTTGGGAAATATCTTCTCTCATCTTGAGTACAGGCAGGAGAATGAAAGTAGAAGTGCCCATCAGCAGCCAAAGGCAGATGTGGCATTTCAGAGGGAGGGGAATCCAGGGCAATAATAAGATCTGAGATAGAGAGCAAGGTAGAATCCTCGAAAATGAAAGGCAAGGAAGAAGAAGCAAGACTGCAATTAAAGGAATGAAGAATGGTGGACAGAGCGTTCATAAACCAAGATGAGCAAATAAGATGGTAAAAACTAGGGAGGAAAAGCAGCAACATGACTGATTTTTAAAAGCTAAGGGCCTGATGTCTATAGGAGGAGGAAAGGAATAAAGACAGTGGGGGGAAAAAAGGAAATAAAGACAATCTGGGCTGATGGAAATAGCAGAGACAAAGAAAACAAAGCGTGTCTGAAGAAACAGCAGCAGGAGTGGAGAGCAGGAATTCCTTCGGGAGGAGGGAAAAGAGAGCATAGCTGTGTGCTCTGGACAGAAAGGGATTGCTTGAGAAACCACTGGCGAAAGATAACAAAGTTTCTATTTATKAATGCAGATTGTTTAATGAATTTTTTTTCCTAAGGTTTGAAGCAAATTATGKGACTCAGCACACTAAACAAGGATGYGGAAGAGAGAAAATGTTTAGTTTAGGTTGTGCAGGTGAGCTTTAGTTTTTGGAGTGTCTTGAAATAGCACATACCGAATAAAATTGCAGAAAGTAGAATAGCCTGTTTACAAGATCAAGGCACAGAAGCAAATCGAATGAAAGGTTAATAAGATCAGAGTTCATAAATTAAGGTTTAAATTCTCTTTTTCTTAAAGAGAAACATTTAGATGAAAGATCATGCAATCTATTTTAATTGTAAGAATAATTAGACGTATGGAGGAGCAGAAGGGATAATATGCAATCAGTGAAAGAACCTGGTCTTCTTGACCAAGGAAACGCCCTTCCAGACAAAGTCAAAGACATTGCATATTCAGGAATCAATACATCTTTCTTTAGTTGAAGAAGTCTCTTATTGTCCACATTGATTCATGTCATCCAACTTTAAATGGTTTTATTTCATCAAAAGAAGAAAAATTCTTTTTTTTCCCTTTTTTTTTTTCCCTTTCTTTTTTTTTTTTTTTTTTAATATGTTGGCACAGATATTTGATTCTGACCAAAAAGCAAAGATTCAGATATGAGCAAAAAGACCAGAAAGGCTACTGGCAAAGACTCCATTTAGGACTTTGATTTAGAGACTTGAAAATAACTGAAAATATTTATCTTTATATTTCCAACATAAATAGTGTCATGTTTAGAATTATATTTGCAATCAAATTTATGAAGTCCAAAGATACCACTTTAATGCAGAAGCATCACTTCTATCTTTTGGAGATTTTTTTTTTTCTTGCGTTAGGTTTCTTAAGAGCGTGCAGAAAAAGATACTGCAGATTCAGCACTTAAGCGAAATGATAATCAGACAGTATCACATTTAAATCATAATGTTACATTACATTGCAACACCTTGCTTTTCTTACAACTCATGGCAATTCCCTAAGGACCATCCCTCTTTAGAGAAAATAAGAGATTTCATCAGTAACAGTCCCAAAAGAATTCTTGCACTTTGGCGTGTTTTTTTWAAAAGAAGACAGTTTACACACAAGAATATGGCTCCTGATGTGATAATTGAGACTCAGTTGTCAAAAATGTTTTTCTTTTCACAGTTACTCCTTTTGGACTTCATTCTGTGGAAGGCCAAAACAAAAGTCTTGGCAAAATTTCTATGGCCAAATGGTAGAAGAAAAGTGGCTGCTGTTGGAGGGGCCGTGCTGGATAAGCACAGCGCAGAGGGACCTGCCATCAGGTCCGRGAGAAGGTGCCAGAGCTGTATCAGGAGCATTTCACTTCCGAAAGGCAGCCGTGCTCGCTGCTTTCCCACCTGCCTCGCAGCACTCCTCGCTCACCGTGGGGCAGGGGAGAAGCACCAGGGCAGCCACCAGCTTCCTCCGTGGGCACCCTCTCCCCCGGAGCCATGCTCTCCAGAGCTCACACGGCTCCCGAGGGTCCAGCCAGCCTTTAAAGTCTGCCTTCCTCCAGAGAGCGGGCTGACTTGGCTGTCCATCTGCATAGCCTCCAAAAAAGGGGGAAAGTAGAAATTTAAGCAAAAAAATTGGTGGAGCCTGAATGACAAGTCTGTGCTACAGCATGGAAGAAGGCGGTGGGGAGAGAGGCGGGCTGTCGCTGCCGTGCGAAGGGGCTGGCAGCGCTCGCTGGTGCACGTGGGGACCCCTCAGGTCCCTGCCCATCCTCCTCCGCCGTGGCCAGGTGGCTGCTGGACGCCAGACACAGCAGTGGGGATTTCCCAGCATCTAGGAGGAAAAACATCACCTGAAGGAGTGAAGAGCRATATTAATAGGGAATGTTGCCTCCTTCCTTCTTTGTCGATGAAACAGCTTGTTTCAGGGCTTTTGTTTTTGAACAGACCAAATGGTAACTAATAGATAAATGTTATTTTGCATGTGCGTATGTCACTGGATTGCTCCAGCTCCTGTAATGTGATATCATACATCAGAGTCAAGAGGGATTAACATGTCTGTCAAATGTCGTCAATGAAAACTGTACATGTACAGTCAGCTCCTGTGGAAACACTTCTGAGCAGGCTAAGTTTAATTCAAATAGTTTTCAAAAACATCTCCAGTTGTCATAAATAGGAGAGTCCCTGGAGAAGCAGTTGTTAGTTCTACCAGATGCAGTAAAACATCTGAAGAAAAAAACTCATAAATATGGGCAAACTTTACTGATAGAGTATTTGCTAGAGAAAGACCAAAAAATTTACTGTGGATGTCGTTTGGTATTTAAAAATACTATCATGTGTGCCATTAAAAAAAAGAATATTCTCTTAAATGTCTGTTATTTAGTTTTGAAATGAAAAATATCAAATAGTYAAACTTTATTATGTGTAAAATTGTTTTTAGATCATGATGTAAATGTTACATACAGGAAAGCAAACTTGAAAAGCAAGGAGAAGCAGCTTGCCACAGAAAGATTCAAAAGACCAAAGCCAAACAGATGTTTTTAAGCTAATCTGACTGTAGCAAGGACCACATGCYATCACCTATAACCGAGTCCTCAGGGAGGGAGGCCAAGATTACTGGGGGGTTACAAGCCCTGGTTTGGCTCTTGGGAACCACGTGGAAACCCTTGAAATGCTATGTATAAAATGCAAAGGGGCCTTTTGGCAGATGCAGTTTCCATTCAACGAGGAGTCCTGGCTTAAACGGCCCAAGAAGAAGAGCTGCTGAAAGGCCCGAGCGCTGCGGCCGCTGCAGCACGGCATGCCACGCAGCCTCCTGCCCAGCCCACCAGCCTTGGGCTTTTCCTCTCCGTGTTACACAGAAGCAGGACACAAAATAGAAAGAATTTGGGTGCAATCACAGAAGAACCCTGCCATTTTTTGCAGTGCTGGCACTCGCTCTGCAGCTGGCTGGGGAGGGCACCGCGGCCTTCCCTGCGGTGCTGCCGTGCCCCGACCATGGGAAACTCCGCCGTGTTTCCAGGCAAACATCAACACCTCCTGCAGCTTTCCAGAAGAGGTTTTCAACCCACACTGCACCCATTCTATAACAGGACATAACTTCCTGAAAAGGGAAAAGGTTTTCTTTAAAATAATGGTCATGCCTCCTAATGTCTCAAAGCAGTCCAGCAATAAGCTTAATCCTAGTGAAAATTGTGTAAAAGTAGTATATTTGCTTACTAAATTTTTTCTTTCAAAATAAACCAAGTTCTAGAGATACAGCATTAAAAAATGAAACATCTTGTGACCAGTTCTGTATTTTTCTGGACTGYTTTTTCTGTTATCATTCTTGGAAGAGACTGGGATGGGCTACACTCGTGTAGAAGTATGTGCATATTGAACTCTAAATGTTAGTCCTAGTGCCATTAAATCAAAGGAACATCTTACCATGTAAACAGGTCTCAATTCCTTGCAGCAACATCACTGTACGGGTAACTGGTCCCTTGCAGGTCAGCTGAATCCTTTTCTCTTTCTTTATGAGGTCTTTTCTGTAAGACTTGGAAGTTCACCCGTTGTTTTTAAAGACTCATAATCTCTCATTCACATAACCATCACAAAAGAGCACTACAGCTACTGTAACTTTTTGACAAGCTGGATCACCAAAGGCAACGTAGGCTAACCAGAAAGCAGAGGTATTAAAGGCATGCAAGCAGTATCAAAATGGTTGCGATTTCATGGCATATAGGCAAAACATGAGTAAATCTTTAGCATTCTTTCATTCTGTTAAGAATTTTTTTCTTCAAAATTCTTAGGTGCCAAACTGAACATTTAATTATCACTAAATGGTGACAACCTATACCAGTAAACCACATTGCTACATGAATGAGGGGTGAACTATCACATGAAGGTACTCACCATGATTTAATGATCCTTCAGAAGAATATTGTTCAGAAATTACCTTTTCCATTCCTTTGCAGGTAACCAGCATCATTCACACGTCACGTTGCAACAGGATGCTGAAGAGCCCATCGAGGGCTGACTGCAATGTGCCTTGTAAAACTGCCGTCTCAAAGGAAGATACAAAAGATGTGACTGATCTCATGGGTTGATGAGAATGGCAAAGAATCCTGCTATGACTTGTGGTCTGTTTACTGTCCATGAATCCATGCATCCACCCATCCTTCCACCCACTTGTCCTGCGAACTTTTGATGTATGTGCCCAGAAACTTCTGGTAAGACGGTAGTTTTCAGCTTCCAAAGCCAGGTGTTTTTTTTCCTTTTAACTGGAAAACTATGTGTTCTCCACTTCACGGTCTAGATCAAACTGCAGGATATTGATAAAAGAAGTCATGACTAACAGATTAAATTTCTTTTGTATTAATCTTAAACTTGTGAGATTTATCAGGAACTCAGATTCTTAGCTATAAAGAGGAAAAGTATTCCCTTACTAGGGGAAAAACTTTTAATAACAGATCTATTGTTGTTCAACAGTGTGAGAGATGCCTCAAACTGCAAGGAATTTGAACCACCTGGTCAGGCTGTAAGGTTGGTCTACACTGGGCCAAAACGCTAAGTATTGTCTATCAAGGTTGGCAATTCTCTTTACCTGATGGTTCACAATTAATTCATCTGCAAGGCTTTTTCTAATATCCTGTACTCCACTGGAGTTTAAAAAGTCAATCTCTATGTTATTATTACGTTCAAACAGTTTAATTACTGTATAAGGAATTAAAATAGTATTGAAGTTGTAGGTTTCTGAAGATTAATTAATACACTACGTAATTAAACCTTAGGTGTATTTTTAAGGGACGACATTGCTTAGGCTACATGAATTCAACCCTCAGCACTGACCTTGTGGCCCTGTGGACAGAGGACAGCAAGCCTCCACAGGAGAAACCGGGAGAGCAATGGCTGGAGGACAGGAATGACACTGCACAGAGGAGATACATTGGGCTCAGTCTCCAGCCATATTAAATTAAATTATGCGAAAATTTTTGTTTGGATTTTCTTTCATATAGTGGGGCTTGTTAGGCTAAAAACCATCAGAGGCAAACCATGCAGTCTTGCTTCAGAGTTTCACATGCCAGGTTCTGCAGTTGCTGGTGAGGAGGTTTGGTTTCCACTCATTGAGTTGTCTGACTGTAAAATCCACGTAGGAGTTGCATACTGCAGGCTTTGAAATTTGAATTGAGCTGTTTGGGGGACTAAGCCATCAAAATGCCCCATCTGCACCCTCATCTTCACACACCTGGGTCAGATATGTGTGAACGCCCCTGTGATACCATTCGGGATGGTGGGCATAAACCTCTTTTCTTTAGGAGGCAGATATCCATCGTCAGAATGGTGCTAAAAAGAGTTTATTCAGCCAGGGAAGACAGGCTCTCTAAATCATCTTTGTTTCACAGCATCATGTATTATTTCAACTATTAATGAAAACACAGGGGTTAATGTTATTTAAAATGCATTTAGGATAAAGGTTGCATATGAAACAATGTCAAAAGGAAAAAAACCCAAAAATCATCATAAATGCCAGCTTTCTTCGAGAAATACTGCACTGGATTTATTTAAGAAAGAAATATTTTCTGTTCGGAGGATTTTAATGAATAAATGTTATTCCTATTTATTATTTACTACTTTCAAAATTTAATGAATAGTCCTGGTGATAATTTCTTTATTTCTATATTTATAGAAATACAGAATTTCATACATACTGAACTGTGTTATTATCTACACATGTTCCGCCTTTCTGTAAATACAGAAATTTGGTGTTTGCCAGTAGAACTATTCATTACAATTTGAAAGTGGATAAATAATGAATAGTAATGCCATTTCTTCATTAAAATTCTACAAAAGGAAAACATATACTCGTTATTCCTTTCATGAATTCGGCCCATTGAAGGTTCATAAATAATTGTGCTTCACAATTGTGTCTAATTAGCAATGAACTTAATCCAGTGCGTCCAAAAGCCTGAAGCAAAGGGAGGGATTTTTTTTGTTGTTTTATTTCTCACTCTCAGTAGCAACTGTCTGATTTTTGAATGCACCTTTGCTGATAAGACAAAACGATGCATCTTCAAAGATCAATGTTAGGTATACTTCCCCCCCCCCCCAGTTTGCTCTTTTAAGTACCAGGTTCATAAACACTGTCCCCATCAAACTTAAGGTTAGCTCAACAGGAGATCAGCAATACAGTAGCTAAGAAATGAATCTTAAAAATACTTCTCTATATCGAAGTTCTCATAGAGTGCTTTTGTTCCCTAACATGAGCTTCCCTGCAGARCTATGCTACTGTAGGAATGTCTCGCTCCGAAAGAGTTACTTCTGGAGCAAGCTTAAGCAGCGGCGTCTGCTGTGGAGACACCCTTAAGGAGGGGTTGTGCCAAAGGCACAAGGTTGGGTCTTCCCTGCCAGGGGGGACTGGTAGAGTTTCAGCACACAGGCAGAGTCACAGCTCTTTCCCTGCACAGGCTTCAAAGTCAATGTACAAAATAAACTGATCATATTGTTAGTGAGTATTTCCACGAATATTTCCCAACAATGCATCCTGAAGAACTGTTAGAGAATGATTTGTATTTAGCCGTCCCTCTTTTCTGTATAAGCTATTTTACTAGAGACTGGCTGGTGTAAAAATGGAGCTAGATGTACTAAATGTCCCATATTCTTCAGCTTTCAGTATCTCTAGTTTCTGTGATGCTTATCACATGCCTATATAGCTGCTGCCATCTAGATTCCTCGGCAAGCTTGATAAAAATCCTAAATATATTCGTTGTTTGCATCTCCCCCAACTAGTCAGTCATCAATAATGCTGTTGGCTTTGTTCTTTGTACATTTTCAAAGGAGCTTAAGCTCATACTTTAACTGATTTGATGTTATCTGATTCTTAAACCATCACCAGCTATGAAACATCTAAGTCTGTTATGAATAGTCTTTTAAACAACCAGTACTTCTTTATGAGACACCAGCAGGTTATTTGATTATATTACAATCACATGCCTTGCAGTTGAACTTTACTGTTGCCAATGAAAAGCAGAGGAGAGGGAGAAGGAAAGGGAAATGGATCTTTGCTTTTCTTAGTGTCCTTTGTAACTCATATGACTCATACAGTGAGGACACCAGACAATGTCTTTATTGAATTTATGCCATCAAACTATTTAACACAAAACATGATATATTTTTAACYGACCTTGTCTTAGAAAACAAAGACAGACTCCAGCAGATTTCTTAAGTGAAAGTCTCTAATATCACAGCTTCAATAAAATAAACATCTCTTTTGTTTTTCCTCCCTATCCTTTATAAAGACCAAAGGAAGGTCTAAAGAGAGACTCCCTGATGGAACAAATTTAACTAAAATAACACCGTAGCCTGGTTTTAGAATTATCTCAGCTCCTTCCAAATACAGAAAACAGAAAAATAAATGCTGTTTTGTCATCATACTTCACCCCTGAGAAATTCATATCCTCCAACAAACAAAACTATGAATTAAAATGATCTTTCAATACAACTGCTGGAGAAAGTTACCTAGGAAAGAGTCAGGTATTAAATATATGGACTGGTTTCCATTCCTAGTTCTGCCACAGACATCCAGAATGACACCGGGCAAGTCAGGGATTTTTTAGGTACCTGCTCTCCCATAACAAAATCCATAGCCCTGAGTTAAATCCTGATGGCTTATAAAATGCATCCAGAGAGTTAGGCACAGAGAATAAGAAGTGAAAAGCTGCCTAATACAACATAAATCTAAAAAACGTAGTCACCCTTGGGCATAATAAAATGGGCATAATAGTATTCTCCTACCTCACAGAGTGCTATCAGCATACATTTCCAAATGCATAGGTTCATAAAGACTACAGAAACAGTTTTGGAGACCCTCCTCTCACATCATCCTGATCAGACCCTGATATCGCCTGTCCCTGGCACGAGGCATGCGTGGGGACATAGGCCAGGGAAAGCGCTGGCTATTTATTGTTCTTGCAACTTACTGTTTGAACAGGTTTTTACTTGGTACTATTCGTCCATCCATAAGAACGCAGGAATCGGATCCTAAGAACTAGTAGGGATGAGAAGTTTAGTGTTTCCCTGTGGTTTTCCCATGTTTCTCACACTGCAGTTTTTTCTGTCTGGGAATTATGTGGAGTACCTCAGAAACCAGAATTCAGCAATACTGATTCAGTGTTTGTCTTTCTGCCAGGCCTCTGAGCAAAAAAACATTGTCTAAATGCTTGGCGATGTCTAAAATCTCAGAGCAAGAATGCATATGCCTTCACTTATATGTCCTTTGCATCCACAAACATATAGAGCAAAGCGGTAAAAGATGTGCAAAAGTGATTTCCCATTTGAACATGCTGTGACCTGGATGCACATGTAGGTATATTGTTATAATTTTTGCAACCTAGGTGCAGAGGTTTGAAAATATGCCCCCAGTGACCAGTCATTAGCGAAACTGAAATGAGGACAGCTTCATGGAAGAGGCTTTCTGAATGCCTTGAAATATACTCAGCATATTTTAAATGGCTTTAATTCTACAGTACTTTTAATATAACCCTTTAAACATGAGGGAACACAAAGGGAAGGTTAATTGGAATGGCTAATTAAACATAGTGAAGTTAAAGAACTGGAACACTGGGATTTTGTTTTGATATTTAGCAACATCTCATAACCCTAAGGACATTGATTTAGCCTAAGGTCTGGTATCTTTATAAATTGCAACATAGCCTGGAGACCCAAAGGAGAGACAAAAGGGTTGAGTGCTTGTAACAACAGATTCCCAAAGGAGCCCTAATAACAATTATAACCAACACAATTATTTGCATTAGTTAAAAAATAAATCCATCTCTCAGGTTTTAGTCATTTTGTACTGATCAACTAGGATATGGAACCAGTGAGAGAAAATCTGCAACAAAAGCACAGCCAATCTCAGGATCCAGAGGACAGAAATTCATCTCTCATGACTATCCCCTGTGGATCTGAAGCCATAAACTACATTTTGCCCTGGATAATCCCAGAGCAATTCAAAACATTCCCCAAATGTGTCAATTAATAACAAAAAAAATAGTGCTTTTCTAGACTTCTTCATCAGTCTTAGAATAACTTTCAGAGAGCCTGGGAGGTGTAGTTATACCCACTTTATAGCTGGGAAAATGAACTACATACCCAAATCATAGATGGCAGATAGAAATACGAAAGAGGTGACTTGATGTCCAGACCAGTTCCTCACTGTTGAAGGGTGTCTGTGCCTTGTGCTCTGCTGTGTTGACATGCCAGAGACAAATCCAGTAGAGCAGAAACTGCCAAATAGCACTGAAATTAGAAATAGTAGAGCCACACCAGTAAGATCTTAAACCTTAYAGTTTTTCTGGTTTTGGGACCAGACTCTCTTCTGCACACTGCATGGTGCAGGAATGCATGACGGAAACCTGCCTCGTTGCTATGTCTCATATTAGTAAACTGGAAGCACAAACGAAAGTTGTTGAACCTCTGTTGTCTTTGTTCAGTGAGCTCCATTTCCTTGAAAGCTGACCTTACTACACAAAATAAAACTTTGCTTTAATGAAGGTATCCAGATGGCCTTCCTAGACATAGCTATGGACTGCTGAACACTAAGAACAAATCAAAAGAGTTGTTTGGGTTTTGTGTTGGTTTTTTTTTGCTTAGGGTTGTCTTCCCACAGATACACATGAATATGAAGAGCTGGATGTTTTCTTTAAGCATTTTCTTTTCTTAGCTCACTGAGAAGTTCCCACAACAGAGCACAGTTTGCTCAGAGTTGTTTACCTTCCCTGTTTCTGATATCACCGTTCAGCTGCTCCAGTCTCGTAACGCGGCACGGATTACAATGTCTGCTGAAAAACATGATTTCTCAGCCTTAGCAATGGCACCTAGGGAACTAAGAGACCTCTTAAGGATTAAAGTGAGATCCTAGCCATACTTACATTACCTGTCTACCCGACATGAGGAAGAGTTAGTATCTGTGTTACCATTATTCACATGGCTGATGCAAAAGTGTATAATCTTTTTAGGAATGCTGACTTCTATTAATTTAAGGATACAATGATCAGATTACTAGAATATTAATGGCATAGCTGCATAGAAGATTAATGAACTATGTGAGTGTGTTGTTTTAGTTTAGTAGCTGGACTGATAGAAAGCAAGCAGAAATATAGAATGCACATACAAAACCTCCAGTAACCAAACCCCAAGCAATTACCTGCCATGTGCTATGTCCAAGCCCTACCAACATGATGTGTACACTTTGCCCATACTCAGAAAGGACGAGTAGGTTAGAGCTAATCATCTGTACAGGACAAAAAGATTTGAAGAAATGAGGCCCTTTCTAAACTAGTAAGGCAAGATAAGTGGTGGGGATGGGCATATTTAAGCCCATGATGGTAACCAACATTGATCTGCCAAGTTCCTGTTACGATTGTCCAGTTCTATAAACAGCAGCTCTGTGACGCTGTCACACCACACCAGGGACTGTGCACGTGACCAGCAAGTAGACCCAGTGATTCCACCTTGCACATCAACGTTGCCAACTTCACCATATACCTGATCTGCACAACTCTCCCACTTGCTTCTCACTCTGCATGGGTTTGAGGTGTTCCTAGAATAGCTCAAGTGGGAATAACACTTGCAATCCATTACAGGCTGCTGTCTTTCCAAAGGGCCTTCAGCCTCAGGCAGAAGCAGACCAAAGACTAGGCAGGCAAATGCAATCTCCAAATTGTAGGTTAAGTACTTGCCTTAGATGTCTTTAAACCTTGGGCAATGCAAGTGTCAGGTTATAGCTGCATATTTTATTTTATTCTGCAAATGCTAGCGCTAAAACCCTTTCAGTTGACCTTTCGGCCAGTGCAGACCTTTCCCACGCCTGCACGAGTCCCACACATGGCACCACTGCTCATGAAAGAACAGCACCAAGGCAAAAAAAGGCAGAGCATGGCCCAACCTTCTCACACATCTAATCCACTGCTGTGTAACCAGGTCCCGCTGGAAGTCCCGTGGGGTCCGTGCAGAGCTTCACCAAAGTCAACGAAGCCTTGCATTTAAAGTAGAGAAGGAAGTCCACGTTTTTTTTGTGAATCTGGAGAACATTTGGATTTGGGTCAGATGTGAGGCCTGGCATCATCTCTCCAAAGAAGATCTGCTGACAATCTACCTACGTTTAGATACATAATTCCAATTTCATGAATATAGAGGCAACATTAAATGATTGTGTGAAGCTGCAATCCAGCTCTGAAACAATTTGCAGCAAAAGGTATTCAGGCACCAGATAAATCTACAAATTCACTGCTTTCATTAATACTTACAGAATGCTCGAGAGTAGAAGAGGCCTTTATGCACTATATGAAATATTTAACTGGAAATATATTGACAATAATCAAATATTATGCTCGGAGAAACCTAAATGCAGTCTAAAAATTGGGAACTTACTGCTGAGATAGCAAATAGCTTGTTCTTTAGTTCTAAAGGTCCTGCAAATTTTCGTTATTGCTTTGCAAAAATATCTGTGAGAAATGTGAATCCTCCCTGTAAAATCCAGCAGGAAAGGACCACTTCCCAGCTATCTTTGTTGCCCATTTAGAAAAATAGAAAATGGTTTCACGATGATTGCTTTCACTTTAATTTCTCTTCCCCCCCCCCCCCCNCCCCCCCCCCTCTTTCAGCAGGAGGACATTCTGCTCCTAAAAGAGGGGTGTAAGTCCAGAACTGCTGACTTCACAGAGGTGTAAATGAGAACAGAACAGACAATTGCTTTTAAATGGATTAATCAGAGCAAGTTAAATAAAAAGCAGAAAATTCTGTCCCCGTTTTATATTCAGGTCAGAATTTGGGGATTTGTTCTCCTCATTTGCCAGTGTTTCAGAACTAGGAAATAATATCTGAGAATTCTTTTTTCTTTCTTGACAAAGAGCGCTAGTCAAAAATTGGGAACCAGATGGCTGCTTATATATTTCTTTTTTTTATTTACTGCAATACTAAAGCCACCATAAAAAAGCAAAGTTGAACAGACAGAGCTAATAATATAATCATTCAAAACACCTGCAAACAGTGCAGATGGGCAATTTCTGTCTGCAAAATCATCAGTGAAAGACCGCCTTCCCATATGGGCAAATCTAGCTGCCTTAGAGCTTCCTAAGCTCTGTCCCTTACCTTAAGAAAACCTGCATTGAGCATATGCAGTCTTTTTATAGCAGAGCAGAAGAGTCTGTATCTGCCTGTTTATTTTAGTTAAATATAACTTACAGCACTTATAGCCCTTTATCAGTGTATTTGATTTGCCCATTGTATGTCCCAAAAGGGCAGAAACCCTGAAGTAGGAAAGCAAACAGCTTTTATTCCAGCAGAACATTTACAATTGTTAATGTATATTAATGAACCCCAAACACACAAGTTTTATTCCTTTATGGAAGCAAACAGTTACAGGACCAAGGTTGCTGTTGCTGGAGTGTGTGAGCACATGTGTCTATCTTCCCTGTGCGATTAATATTGGGTTATGAGATTATTTGCCCCCTTATTAAAAAAATAAATCCTCCGTCTGGCATCTTTTAGCATGTCGTCTCCAATGCTAATATATCCCGAAATATGGGAAAGAATGAGACCTGGCGTGTTCTGGAGCTAATGCCGGTGTTGCCGTTGATCCCCAACCAGGACGGGCTGATTATGCTCTTCAAGATCTTTTTCACTCCCCAGCTTCTCGTCGCTGGAAGTGTCAAACCTGCTTCAAGCCCTGTCCGGCGGGAGCTCCGCAGCCGAGCTTCCCAATCAGATGGGAACCCGAACCTCTCTGGAATTCAGCGTGATCTGCACACAGCCCTTGTGACCCCAGACTCCTCAGTTCGTCCCTGGCACTCTCATTTAAGCGAAATATTCAGCTCTGGTATTAGTATTATTTTTGAGTCAGCATCATTAAGAAACCTCCCCACCCAAACTTCAGTGTTTTACATGAAAGTCTTATCCATAAATTTGATTCCCCTCCAGGATACATGATGTTGAAAAAAAAGAAGTGTAATTAAACACTGTGAAAATGAAAGTAGCAAGGATGTTCTAAGCCAAGCAAATCATCTGCAATACTACTTTATTCAATGAATTCACTCTCTGTTGTGTCTTTGCTCTTTACAACATATAAAGAAACCACAGACCTAACACTTTTTTTTTTTTTTTTTTTAAAAATACTAGCTGTGGACAAAAATAGAAGGCTTAACTACATTTTTACACTGCTCTTCTCGTTAGGTGTAGGCACCCACACCAACTGCTAAATAAGAAATATTTCTTGTTCCAGAATACATACAAGTTTACTTTGAAATGCCCTGTTGTTCCTTACAAATCTGATTTTTAACGTATTTATTCTGCCCGGAGTGATCTCAAAAGCAAGTCCAGCTGAAACACAAATGGTCAGGAAATCATAACATGATTTTCTGGGTTTTTTTTACCTCTTAAAAACCCACCTTAAAATGACTGCATTAGTGAGTGTCCGCAGCCAGGACACTATGGGGATGTGTGTGTGAATGCAGATCCYGCCAAGGCAGTGACCTTCTCCAGGCGTTTTCTGTGTTCGGAGTCCACGCACGAGGTCTCTCTGGAAGGAGCTCATTGCTGTGACAGGGCCTTAAATTTCATTTTCTTCAAATATGTGCACAACTTTGAAATTTGCTTTGTATAAATACTTCCTGGCAGTGAAATGCAACTTCTCAAATAGCCAGTGAAAGAATGCAAAAGGAGCAGAAACCAGGGCACAAGGAATGCAAACATTCACAGAAAATATTGTACATTATGTACCTAGTTCTGGTGAACATCATCATTAGGCCATTTCACCGGGATGTACAGCATTAGCAGCTCATGTCATTGTTTTAACATAACTATTAAAAAGATAATATGTCACAGGAAAGGAAGGAGGGGGGAATCCAGGTAAAGAAAGGCCTAGAATCTACATTATATATCAATATAATTCTGCAGAAAAGCCAAGTCTGCTCTCCTAGCAAGAGGTTGGGAGACTACAGCTTTTACAATGCCACCTCATGTAGGAGAAAAAAGAAAGATGTAAAGCCTTTGCCAGGGCTTCCTATAGCGCATAGCTCCATTATTATTATTAAGTATTTTCCTTTCAAAGTTTCCTGGATTTCCTAAATGTAACAATAATTTTAATAATTACAAAACCAAGAATACTACTTCTATGACTGACTGTGTTCCCTGTTTTCCTCCAAGCTAAAGCTCTGCTTTCATGTAATACATAAAAGAGCAATATTGCTCTGATGAACTAAGACACATGGAATATCTAATTAACATTAAAATATTGTCTCTTGTCATTAGCTTCATTTGCACTTTAAGTGTCAGTTCTTGAGAGAGAGGTTCAGAAGCAATGACCTGGCCCTTGAATAAAAAAAACACAAAACACGCAAGGCAGAAAAGAGGAGAAAAGACACTGTAAGGTACCACGTTACATACAAACAGAGCTGCTTTCCTCGGTACCCAGGCTCAAAGCAGGATTCTCAATAAATGAGAGAACCTCTCTCCTCTCTTCTTCTTTTTGTTTCCCAACTATTCGACCTCCACCGAACCACAACAGAGTAATGACTTTTGACCATGAGAGGGGCAGGGGGTGAAGGGGTGGTACCCATCTCGCCCCTTCCCCAGGCACCCACTGCACAGCACCGGGCGTTGCAGCTCAGCCTGCCCTGCCAGGGGTTTTCTTTTCTGGCTGAGAGCTGGCCCCGAGACCTGCGCCCGCTCGCCCCAAAGCACCCTGGCCAGGCCACCGGCTGGGTGGTGCCTCTGGGGGTGAGACGTCCCGGGAAGCTGCCCTCGGGCTGCAAAAACTAAACCCTCCCATTGGCAAATAAGCCAGCTTGTAGAGTCTAATTGATTTATTGAAACAGATAACCTTTTGCTATCATCCTGATGGGAGCAGGAAGGCAAAAGATGATCATTATTTTCATTTTAAACTGACCGGTTTGTTAATCAGGTTTTGATTATTTATGTTGCTAGGAGGTTTGTGCCAAATGAGAACTGCATTTATTTATTTATTTGCTTGTTGTTTGTTTTGTACCTGGCACTGAAGTATGCCAGATCCCTTCACAGCATTTCTTCATCACAACATCAGGGCACAAGTCTCACAAAACAGCATGGAAGTGGACGTGGACACTTTCCAGCCAAACAACTCGAGGTCAGGTGGAGCTGCGCATTCAGAGCTGGATTTTTCAGCTCTCCAGGACTGTGGGAAGTTTGCCTCATTAGAGGGGAGAGCTTAGCTGAGAGACTCAGAGCAGACAGATTTTTAAATTTAAATCTCAGGGGTCTCAAGCAAGGAGAGAATTTTTACTGTGAAAAGAGGGGTAAATATTATTTATACAATATAACCCCAACACCATAAACAAAACTTTCCTCCCATCTTCCCCTTAGAAAAACCGGCTAATTCATTTGGAGTGCGATTACCTTTCTCTTTGTGCTCAGGTCGGTTTATGCAATCTATTCATAGCTCTTCAAATTCCTCCCATTTTTGGTCTTCCCTATTCTTGGGAAGGCAGGAGTTTCAAGAAGAAATCCTGCCCTGTCCCCATTTCCTTGGCCAGGGCAGTTCCCATCTGCTGCTCATCCCTGGGGCCAGGGCGAGCTGCCTTTTGTGGCGCGCAGCCCCCGTGCACCAGCTAAGGACTGCCACGGCCGCCGACTGCTGCCACCCTTTTCTTCCCAAAGCTGGAGGAGAG
Source organism: Oceanodroma leucorhoa (assembly GCA_030449065.1). NCBI lineage: Eukaryota > Metazoa > Chordata > Aves > Procellariiformes > Oceanodroma > Oceanodroma leucorhoa. The sequence goes on along the minus strand of JASVER010000007.1, from coordinate 8,256,374 downwards.
CTGTCTCTGATGCTGCAAGGGGCAAGGGAGAGCAGGAGAAAATCTGCACATCTTCGGAAGCACCATTCCTCCCGTTATTTGTAATTTCCATGCGCTCTTTCTTTTGCCTAGACATCAGGATTAAATGCCAAAATGTGTAAAACTAATTGTATCAACGTAATTCCCTTAGTCAGCATACCTCTTGGTTGCGTTGCTGTTATTCCTTGCCATTTGTAGGTCAGGATCTAATGGATGAGCTTTACAGACCTGCATATTTCTTTTTGGAGTTCATTAAAGCCTGAAGCAATTGCACCTTAACATTTCCATGCAATTGCAAATTTGACCTCTGGCAACAGGCCTTGCAAATCGATTCATTTCCAAACCAGTTATGATTTGTCGTCACTGAAAAGTTTTGGCGGGGGGAGTGTCTGTCCCCGAGCCACTCRCAAACCAGCCAGCATCAAGAGACAACTCCAAAGCAGGGCTTTGCCTGAGTCACAAGGACAAACGGAAACCAGGAGACAGTTTTGACACTCATTAAAAACTGTTCATTATTTCAGAGTCATCAAGTTTTTCACATGCTAAAAATTGATGGCAAAACAACCAAACGCATCCTATGTTTGGTTAACACCTAAAATCTGACTTTGACCCTCTGGTACCGAAGCAAAGAAATTCACAGTTAAAGCTAMATGTCTAGGCAATACTCTGTGCTTAACTCACACTGTTTTTACAAARGGTCTGTGCACAATTCTAAGTGCCATATGTCCAGGGTAAGGAAGAAAAACAACAACAAAAATATAAATAYCAGCCTTTTTTTTTTTTTTTAATACAGGAATTTAAATCTTGTAGAACATAATATAGAGTAATGACTCTATCTGATTATTGGTTTTCATTTTCCCTGGTAGTTCAGTTAATGCTCTTTTAAACTATTATAACATGAGTTAAAGGTTGTTGAGCTTTGTTTCTTTTTTTTTAATCTGTTGAAATGTTTTAAGTTTGTGGAACACAGACTCCTAAATCAATGCTGATAGCACATCTAAGGTGCAAGTTGCATATTTAAGGGATTTCTTTGGTTACAAATAATTAAAATTAGGTATTTTTACATTTTTTAAACTGAAAAGTCTACTTCTCTTGAAGTCCTGATTGCAAGTATTTATAAGTGCAAACATGTAAATTGAACAGGAAATTGCATTTATTTTGGGGTGTAACATGTCTGAAAATCTGCCTCAGCCGCAGAGCAGAAGCAGTCTGGGAACAACTACAAGAGTAGGTCAAGAGTTTGGAAAGACTCTTGATCTTAAAAATCTATTTTATTACTGCTCCAACTTTGTGAAGATTCAGCTTTCAGCTGCAGGGATTTGCTACATTTTTGTTTGATGGACTAAAGGTGCCTTTAATACAAGATTATGTTCCCTGTGTAGGTGCTTACAGAAGGTGGTCATCTCAGGTAACTTCAGCTAGCACAGAACCAGAGAGGCTTTCCAAAATACAGACGTAATCTGATTAAGATTTTATTATTTAAAACGAATGCTTTAGCACCATCCAGAAAGCAGACAGCTGCACATGCATCATTCACGTTCTGCGAAAGTCCTCCGAGAAGTACTTTACTCCTCACTGTTCAAAATAATCAATGACAGTATATCACTGCCTTCCTCCACACGTGTTACTCAGTGCCCTACCTTCAGTTTCTCAGGTCTTGAAGTATAATGCCACAAACAGCTTCCAAAAATTTTGAGATGCGGTGAGCAACAGCAGATAAAAACTTAATAAATTCATATACCTATTTCTAAAACATTCGCTATGTCTGCATTTTGCCGACCAAACAAGCTCCCTAAATGAAGTTTTTGCCCTTTTTATGTTTGGTCCAGGAGAATAAATCAAGTTTCACATGACTGAGTAAAATAGTTCATCAAGAGAAACTTCCTTTAATGTGCAGCCATGACAGCATTACAATTTAGTTGAAAATGATAAAGGCGAGCCTTGGTCCATGTCTGTGAAACCACAGAGAGATCTGTCCTCCCTGATCCACGGGAAAATTATCAGCACTGTGGCTTTTGTTAAGTCTTTTCATGCAAGATGTCATTTTTCAGGAATGTACAGTAGTTATCTTGTAGTGAATGCAAACAAAGTTATGAAGTCTACAAATTAAAGCAAAGATGAATATCCTGTTCTCTGGCTAATATGAGGTATAACATTCTATACTTCCATATCAAAATTTCATCTATTTTAACATAAAATAATTATACCAGATAGGATTTCCACCTCAGACTGTGACAAATGTCTTGTTGCTACCCAATGCGGCACCTCCAGCAGTCCTCATCACCGTTCAATGAGTAAGAGGAAATGAACCTTGCTAGCTGTTTGGACCTGGGGGGTTCAGAGGCCACCCTTCCAGTGGCTTTTAAACAGCTCTGAGGTGTAAAAATGTTGCGTAGATGAGGTTTCTGTCTTGATTGTACAGCACTGAGAACTCTCAACAGTTCCAGCCTGGTTTGCTTTTAATTCTCCTGCTGTCCCCATGTGCACTAGTTTTCCTGATTGTCCTGAATGGGGAGCTGGTGAGGAAAGACCCATAAATGTGCTCCTCATTCAGAGGAGCAAAGAAAAACTCCTCTGCAGACTGCACTGTCAGCTGGGCCTCTCATCTAAAAGCTTCTGGGTTTGCAATACGTCATTGGCATGAAATGAAGGCAAAACTCCTCAACGTAATAAAAACTGTAGCCAMACTAGCACAAAAGAAGTGTTGCCCTTTCCGTGCACATGTTGTGCTGCTGCTTCTGGGAGCTCCTGGCTGCAGATCAGTGGAGATTTGGGTGCATCCACAGAGCATGATGCAGTGCCATGAAATCCTGGCACTGGTCTCCCTGAAGCCCTGGAAGCAGCACAGCAATCTCAGCAGGGCAATCCACTTTGGCTAGTTTCCTGGATGCTGCACTGATGCTGCAGATACTGCTATGCCTTACTTGAAGAGCCTGTCTGTTCAGAGCTATCTTGGGATCTTTGCATGATGCTGTCAGGGGCTTGTACCGGGTGTATTCTGCACAAACTAAATCACGTTATTTTGCAAACTCTCATCTTTGGACATTTTGCAGCAAGAAAATTCAATTTTGTGATACTGCTAGTGATGTGAGGAGGAGACCAGCATCCAAATTTCTTCAAAATTCCTTTTTGACTTAATGTGTATCCTTTGGTCAGTGGCTTAACTTCAGTGCCTCACTGCTTTATCATTTGTAAAATGGATATATCTGTTCTCACCTACATCAAAGGCAACATGCGGGGCAGCAGAGGGATTTAGAAACACTTAATAACTGTAAAGTGGTGACAATACAGGACTAAGTGCTAGGAAAGAAAAAAGTATTACTTTGGCAGGTGAATAATTTGTGCCTCAAAGCCATTGCGAGCTGGAAGTGACCTCTTGTGTCAGCTTAGCTATCTCTGTCCACTGGGTTCTAAATACCATGCAAATAAATAAAGAAATGACAGATCATAGAATCATAGAATCATAGAATCATTAAGGTTGGAAAAGACCTCTGAGATCATCGAGTCCAACCATCAACCCAGTACCCATGCCCACTAAGCTATGTCCCGAAGCACCTCATCCACACGTTTTTTGAACACCTCCAGGGATGGTGACTCCACCACTTCCCTGGGCAGCCTGTTCCAATGCCTGACTACNAATCATAGAATCATTAAGGTTGGAAAAGGCCTTTAAGATCATCGAGTCCAACCGTCAACCCAGCACCCATGCCCAATAAACCATGTCCCGAAGCGCCACATCCACACATTTTTTGAATGTCTCCAGGGATGGTGACTCCACCACTTCCCTGGGCAGCCTGTTCCAATGCCTGACTACCCTTTCAGTGAAGAAATTTTTCCTAATATCCAATCTAAACCTCCCCTGGCGCAGAGTCTTTTTCAAATTTCAGGAAATTCTGACTCACTTTCCCATGGAAGTAAATGGCAGAGTTCAATCACAACCTGAGCAAAGGCAACACCTCCTTTTACCAGTCCACTACCCAGTTAGCTCTAATGATGGCGTTTAGAGACTGCATGCAGAACAGCAACTCATTCATCTTCAGTCATTATTTTGAGTACCTCTAGTGCATTTTCTCTCAATCTCTTCCTCTTAAGTCCAAACCCTCCAGCGCTCAGCATCRGAAGTGCTCTTTCCAAAAGCAACGCAAATGCAATGTAGTCTGCAGGATGTGGCTGTGACATTGGTCCCCCAAGAGAAAGCACCAAGTCATGAAGAGAAGTCAGGTTGTTGCTCCTGTCTCTGAAGGAAATAACTAACTCGCTGTCATGTCACTAGCAAAAACTGAAGGAATTGTGATTTGAGGGGTAGATTTCTTGCCAGTACACAGTATTTCTGTCTTTCTTTTTTATTAACAGCAACTAAATGAACCTCAAAAATTATCTGGACTGAATAACAACAAAACAAACTAAAATTAGTAACAGCATACTCATTGCCTAGGGCAGCGCTGAACTGATGGCTGATGTGATGGTGACAGACAAATCCTTATTCCCATTCTAAATTCTGTCTACTAAATAAATAATGCCATCAATAGCATTTCCAACGTTGCATTCACCTCCTGCAACTTTTACACTATTATTGTATTGCCTTTGACTAATTCTACAGCACAGTTCGGTACCTGGGCTGACTCAGAAGTAGTACCGCAGCTAACAAACTCGTGACAAGAGAGACTGGATCAGATAGTTCGAAGTATTTGATGGATAATATCTTATATCAGTCCTTAGTAGAGATGCAGTACTTGCCCTGTCTTTTATTCTTCTACGCCAACCTTTTGCAGTGTGGAAACGCTTTCTGGATATTCCTCCTGTATCTCCTTGTTTCTCTCCTGTTTTTATCGCTTTGGCCCTGATAACAAAGAGGAAAAAAACGTATCTGAATAGCAACCTATCTCTACAGAAAGACAAACAACAAACAAAGCGTAAGAGGTCACATCAGAAATAGCTAGAAGACCTGGGAAAAAGAATGTCTGAATCTAGGCAAAGTTACTTAAACCTTTGAAACTTTTTAGGCAGATAAGCTGAGCTGTCCTATTTGCATACCTTTGTTGAAGTGCTCAGTGACTAAGACTTATTTTCTCCTCATGTTCACTAGAAATCCCAGGGTACTTTTTACAAGAACAGGGTTGAATCTGAAGTGTTTGAACACAATATGCTTCTTCCATTAACATGAAAAATGCCGCTTGCCACCTGACAAGTGCCTGTACTGCAGACTGGCTTCAATACCACTTCTGAATCATCCCCTGTTGTCCCAGAAAAAAAAAGCGCTATATATTATATGACTTGCTGTTAGTACTTCATATTTTTAGCAACTTTTTGAGTATTTATCTGTTTAACTTCCCTTCTGGCACCTCTGCTTTTCTCTGGTCTCATGCTCATTGGTACCAGCATTGTTCATCCAGGGGATTGCTCACCGAGGAGCAGGAGAGAGAGCTGAGAGCAAGTCCCACAGCTTGGTTGTGCTCCCCCTTGCTCAACATCCATCAGGATGCAGTGTTGGGATCCRTCCCTGGATATATACACCTCTAAGATTCCCCTCATATAATTAGGCTATGGTACAGTCCCACTGGGATGTTTCCTGAGTAATCCTCCTTTGAGCTCCTTTCTACAGCTGGTACTTCCTAGTGAGGTTTTCTGAAATGCCAGAACTGGGTTTTGAGGCTCTAAGGTATTGTAGAACTTCTTCTCCCAGACATTGAGCTTGGCACATTATCTGTGAAAAAGAGATAGTTAAAATAAATCGAGTCAAATCTTCCAGAAAGTGATTTAAATCCAGCACATGCTTCACAGCATACTTAAAAATAAAAAGTCTGATTTCCATGCAGCTATGCAGCCAAACTCACCTTCCTTAGGAAATTCCTCATACAATCCTCCTGTGTTTGGACAGAGCATGGTCCTCTGTGATGGAAATGCAGGGAGCTCGTACCTTCTAGAGTTTGACTGTCCTGGTGAGCCTCAACAAGTGATCACTGTGTTGCTTGTATAGCAGCTTGGCACTGGGTTTTTCCTTTGTCCAGGGCTGCCCTCCAGTGCAGTCATCCAATGAGGTTTGATGGTAGATACATCTGTGATGTATATTCATAACATCTACAGCATCAACAAGAACTCATCAACTGTACACAGACTTATTTTCCAAGCTATCAAGATTTTCAGAAAAGGCTAACAAGCTCCAAGGTCTTCAGCTCATGGTGTCTCAGCTAGGATTATTGAAAGGAATCTGGCTGGTGTCCAGAAATTTTTGAGAGCACAAGGTTTTCCAGCTTTGCAAAATATATTTACGACATAACAAAGCACTCACTGGGAGGTCACACCAGGCCGTAAGTAGGCTGCTTGGTATTAGAGAATTTAGTGGCAATATTAACCTCACTGTAAAAACGTGAAGGTCTTCATCTAGACACAGTTTTAGCAGAGTTATAAAGTTGTAATTTCCTTTCGCAGTGGATAGAAATGTTAGTTTTGGGTCACAGAAGTCCTCAGCTGGATTAGAGTCCAGGGTGGTGTTAAAGGTCTAGAATAAATTTTATACACACACACACACACACACACACTCTCTCTCCCCTCCTCTTCTGCATCACTTTGCACAGGTGTTTTGGATCATTTGTTATGCAAATGCTACCTAGAAGGAAATCCATACAGAGGGCCAAGAAACTGATAACGATGAAATAGTAAAACCACAAAAGTATATACCTTCCAGGAGGTAATGGGGAAAGGATAGCCAATGGGTAAACTGTTGGATCAATTTATTTTGAGACTACATGAAAACTCCACTTAAAAATTATGGTGTAGAAGACATCTCAATTCCACTTGCACCCTGAACTTTGAGATACAGGAGTACCTCCAGATAAGAGAGTTCAGTTCCCAGTTGCGCACAGAGCTGATGCTTTCTGCTTTTACTAATATCTTCACTACATTCTTGTGCAGCATGAGCTTATCTATACCTGTATATATACCTGTTTTAACCTAGAAAAAAATAATTTTGGGGTTTTGTTTATTTAATTTAAAGGGAAATTAAAGAGCTCTAAAAACAATGAAATCAACAAAAATAAGATTAATGTGAAGACCAGTCTGAAAGTACTGTGCCAAAACACACACAAAGATGTCCATACATTTCAGTTAAGAATATTATTTTCACCAGACAATGATATATAAAATAACACAGATTTTGTAAACCTTCATGGTGCTAAACTGTTTAATGCTAGAAAGTCAAACTGATAAAACAATTTTACTGTGCCTTCACTCCATTCTACAAATGTAGCCAGATGGATTAAGGTGAGGGAACAAAAACATGCTATGAGGATGTCATCACTGTGACTTATACATGCATCTCCCCAAAAATGAGGGGTTTGGAGGAGACAGTTGTCCTTGAAGCACTGTCTTTACACTTCCTCAGGAATAGCTCTGGTTGAAGAAAGTTGTAAGTGAGAAGTACCAAAAGTTGAAGTGACATTGGGATGAAAAATGGACTACTGCTTCTCCACGCATGGTCCTTGCTCATGGATTGCAGGGGTGTTTGGAATCACATTCAAATTGCCCTCTCTGTTCAGGAAACCTGTGGATAAAATTCACAGGGTTTTGTTATTTTCCTAATGGAATAGATTGGTTGAGTCTACTCCTTTTCTCATTCTGCTCTTGGAAAGGAAAAGAAACATTGCAACTTTTCTAGCTTTTGTGCCTCTACTGACAAATGGCGATCCAAATGGGGAGTTCTATGCATGGTAACTAGAGGGGTGATAAGGCATTAGTGGCCACTCATGCATTTCAGTAGTTTTGAAATAGCCTAATCAATGCTTATTTGCTTTGGTTCCCCCTAGTAGAGAGCACAGGTTACATGAGTAGCCAATGAAACACTTAAATAAAGATTTAGAGCTAGAAGTTTGAAGAATTGTGACTTTATACTGGCCAACAACAGAAATGAACTGCAATTGTTTTGATATTTAGGATGGTTGTATTGGTACCAAGGATATTTAAGGTGAACAAAAGATGTCTTTGTTGCTGCAACAAAAGGGTCTTTCCTGTCTTTGTGTTATATTTTATTACAATGTATGGTTACCTTTCTGTAACAGATCTCTTAGAAGGGAGCAAGAGCTATTGTCAGATTAACTAGATCCATATGTCTGTAGCATAAATCCATATAATGAAGGGAGCCACACACATGGGAGGGTGAATGGATGCCCTGAAGAAGAAACGGGGAGTGAGGGAAGAGCTGCTGAGCTGGAAATCCAGGAATGTTTGTACCAGCTGATGTATTACGCTGCTTTATAATGGAGAATTTGAGTTTGCATTTGGGCAGAAGCAGGCTCAGTGTCATGCTTTTGGGTCTGGATCAGGCAGAGTGATGCAACAGTCCACAGCAATAGGTTACTTCATGGCAGTTTTAATCTGTAGGTTTTCACATGCTGTCAGGAAAGCTTGAGCATTGTACAGATTGTGTGTYAGCTCTGCACATCTCGGAGGGCTCTGATGGGAAATTGAGCATGACCAACGCGCCCAGGAGAAACACCGGACAAAAATGGTGCCTGGGACAGCTACAATGCACATCTGAGAGCCCTTCTTTCGGGCAGAGTACTTCTTGTAACAAAATCTCCACAGACAGGCTCCACCTGAGAACTGCTCAGCCTCCAAAGCAAGCTCTGCATGCACACACTGATCCTTGTCAAGGATCTGGCCCTGTCTAAACCAGGCTAATTATTAAGTCATCTTCTTCCCATTAACTTGTGAGGAAAATTACCCTTCTGAGTTTGAATGGCAGAACAGCATTAAGAGGATGAACCTTTTTTTTTCTTAAATCAACCAAACAGAAAATTCACAATGAGGATGATCTTGTAATTACACACACATCAGAACAGAGAGCATGATAGTTTGCTCAGATTTCTTTGAACGTTTCTTTAGAAGAATTTGGGAGGAGAGAGGGAGGGAAGAGTTTATTGTAAATCAACTTTGGCATGAAACTTTTGTAAAAAGGTGCCCAACATGCATTATATTCTTTGTTCTGTGTTTTTCCTACATGTAAAGCCTTGACAGCCTGCTATTCTATGATTGATGCACTTATTCCTTCTAAAGTATCACTAACCAAGCATATCATTTTTATACAGTAAGTGTATATTCAATTTCCTACAGTTTGACTACTAAACAGGTTCAGTAGTAAAACAAATATATACTGTCACAGAGTACTGTTAAGGAGGACCAACTGAAAACCTTGGAATACTTCTCATTTGCGTTCCCTTTGCTTTTAGTTGCAATGAAATCACAGCAGGGGCAGATGCTAAATATCCATATTTTTATAAAACTTGTATTGTCATTGGGTGCAGTCTGCAACTACTGCAGACTTTGTACAACATTAATAGGAATATTATGATTCATATATTCTTGCACAATAAGACAGAATGACATATCAGGTTTGCAGGCTCTCCTGACAAGGTATGAGGTATTTATCTCAGTTTTCACACCACAGTCTTATCAGCCTAGTATCTGAATGACTATTGACATCATTATCATTCATGTATTCATAAAATGTGTAGGGGTCTCCCAGTTACAAAGTATGGAGTTGCTCCTTCATAGTGTGAAAGAAAATATAAACTGAAAAAAAAGAATGCAAACTCCCATTGGCTTAGTATTGGATCCCTGGCACTCCTGGACCGGGCAGGAGGATAATGGATCTGTGAGAATTCATGTATGTTTATGATGTACGAGGCATTTCAGCTGACATTGAATCAGGTCAGTGGGTCCATTGGACAGGATGCAATGTCAATGGAACTGTTATGTATTATTGATGTCAGTCACAGAATAGATAAAAACATTAGCAAAATAGCTTCCATTGCCATTTCTTTTTTTTTTTTTTTCTCAAATGACAAAAGGCACCAGTCCATATTAAACACAAGAAGCCTCCAACGCAGAGACTCTCAAACAGCTTTGACTTGGAGCAAATCTAGGAAATGACAAATTACTGCCAAAAAAATATTTTTACATGGAACAAAATGGCTTAACTTGTTTCATGTACATTTTCAATCATGGAATAAGTTTTGCCTACAAAAAAGAAACATGCTCACTCAAGGTCCTCTTCTGCAAATTGTTAGGCATACAACTCCTTTTACTCACTCTTTTTACTCACATTTTTGCTTCTCTATGTTATATACCACTATACCAATGAATTTTAAAAGACCAATTCTTATTTACATTTAAAGTAACTTTAAACTGTCCAGTCTGTGTCATTAAAGCACATATTAGCACTTCTTCACACTGCCAAAGATGTAAAAAGACCATCATGCAAATCACACCCAACGGACTATGCATATACTTAAAGTAAGAGGACATGCAAAAATTAACTCAAAAGCTTTCAATATGGATTATACCCATTTTACCTAACCTTAGGCATCTCATATAGGCATTGCTCCCTAGAGATACATACCACTTGGGCTGCTACCACAACTGACCCGTTCCTAAGCTAGAAGCCTTAAACCCCCTAAATAGGTCGTAAAAACTGAGCTGCATTTAAAATACCGTGTAAAAAATAGCTGTGTATGTATAAATATTTATAGGATTTAACACCTTATGAGGAGGGAAGTAAGTGCTGTGGGGCAGACCGCACAAAGACTATGTCCAGTTTCTTTGCATCCCAAGTTCTCCAGATCTATTTAGTGACATTTTAAAACTTTAAGCAAGTAACACCACAAATTTTAATAGGGCTGCACATTCCTAAATATAAGCACTTAAGTGTTTTACAGCTTCAAAGCACGAATCATATACTTGCATTTGCCAGTTAGCTCCATATAGGGATAGGGAAACGTGTGTTTACCTAATTTGCATACTCAAAGCTGGTTTGTGTGTGTACCTTTGTCAGGCTCATCTGAGACTTACATCTTTGCACCTGCACCCATGGAAAACTGCTTTGTTCCGAGCAAAACTTCAGAAAATACAAAGTGCAATTTTAGAAAAGAGTACTATCTCAAAGAAATATGAGAAAGTTAAAGGAAATGCACTCAAAAAATGATGCAGCTCTTCGCTTTTCCTTTCTAATGAAAGGTTTGCCTGATCCTTTGCTATGGTATAGATTTGTCCTACTGCTTGATTTCACCGTGACATTTAGAACACCCCATACCAGTTTGTAACCCATGGGCACAAGAAAAACAGGGACTCCAATGTTAAACATTTGACTCCTTGCCAGTAGGGCCACTGGCCTCACCTCTGAAGCTTCTAGAATTTACAAAGTAAGGAGTCTTAATAATGACCTGATACACAGTCTGATTGATGCTTTGTTGACTTTCACAATAATCATTTTTTTAATTATTTTTCTTGCTCCTATCCCCTGCAACTTATCTTTGCTTCCTAGTGCTTTGTTTTGAACTGGGAATGCTTATAGGGTCATTAAAACTTTAATTTATATACTGAAAGTGTTGGCAAAGATAGGCTACCGCTATATGTAAGTGTTATCTTCAGAAGTGAAAGCATAGTAATAATCTCTCTCTCCTTCCCCCCAAAGAGATACCACTAATTAGTGATTCTTTGATCCCACCGTCTCCGAACAGACTACCACAAGAAAGGTCATCAGGCCCCTGGAAGAAGTATTCAACCTCTTACATGTAAACCAAGGGTCACAAAGTGGACTAGATTTTACAAAATATTGTGAACAGTGATTTCTTTGAATGATCCCTCTGCCCATCTTGGTGATACTATTTATTACATTGGTGTCAAGTCCTCAATTCTCTACTAGTTCAGAAGCAGAAATAAAAATCAATTATTAAACCTTCTCCGAATTCAGCTGGCACTTGGTAGTGGTGCTTGCTCCATTCTTGGTGGTCAAAACAGCACTTCAGGACACACTTGCATGATTCAAAGGATGCAACAGTCCCGGGAAAGTGCAAGGTGTGGTTTTCATTTTTGTCTCATGCTCGTAACAATGCAGAAGCTGAATGATTCCTCTATATGTGTTCAAGACTGCGTCCCAGGTGAGTGAGAAAATGGCATTTGCCTCTGTCTCCCCTCCGCAGCGATTCCCCGCAGCCCCAGCAGCCGCGGACAGGGCCAACTCACTCACCGGGAACCGGGCTCACCCCCCCGCCACCTCAGCTGTCGATGCAGTGAATTTCGCATGCACTTTCTTCGTGAATATACACCACTAATTAACAAAGACTGCAAACTATTTGTTCCCTTTCCCAGATCTTTCCTTCCCTGATAGCAAGTGGCCGTGGCAGTTAATCTAAAGGAACTCCTCCTAGGCTCTCTGCTCAATGTTTCCCCCTCTTCACAAACCAAACCATCTTGCGCTGTAAAACAGATAACTTAAAATTTTTACGACCAGGTTCTTAAAATATTTTTAAACTTCCCCTTCCCCCCCCGCCCAAGCCTTTTGATGTACGGAGAAAATCTCTTGCAGTGCCTACCCTTATCTCCCCAAGAGAAAACAAAGAGAGTTAAAGGAAAACGTCTTCTGCAGAGACTGCCTTTTCTGCGCTTCTCTCCCCACTGTGTGCCAAATAATGGCATCTGTTCCTGCTGTTCTTTAGTTCCCCCATCCAGCGTGTTTTCAACTTCCTGTAAAAATTTGTGGTTCTTAAATCCAAAGGTCATGTTTAACACTTAAGTTCAGTTTGGAAGGATTTGGATTTGTTTCTCTTCAAAATTTTTTTTTTCCAACTCTCCTTTGAAAATTCACAAAAAGCTTTCCCTGGCTCTTTGCACTGTGCGTGTTTTACACACTTCAGTGTACATCTCTGCAATTCAGGTTAATACTCTGGGAAATATCCATTCATGTATTGATAAGCATTAAAGCATTGCTGTTTCCATGCCTTCTGGCACGGTTCGACGTGCCGTTAGCAGCACAAGCTCCTCTCACACTGCCCTCACTGTACGATCAGTCTGCAACATAAAGGAATTCCCTTCATCAGGTCTACAAGAAAATTCAAGCTGCATGTAAACTAAGCCACGCTTCTTCTGAGCCAAGGCTGTTAGAGCACATAGTCAAAATTCTACTGAATTACATACGATGGTTTTGTGCAAGAGGAGCTGAACTCAGATCACCAAATTAATTTTTCTTATTGCTTTAAGTTGGACTCAAACTGTGATCTCAGAGCTGAAATGCCAGTGCTCTGTCCCGTGAGCTGGTCAGCCCATCTGTTTGCCGGCTTTGTGCATTTTGCAGTAGGAAGCCTGAGATGGTTTGACCACTGATGTATTGTGGGCCTCCACTTATTCAGTATTTTCCCTAAAATATAATTTTTTAAAAATGAGTATTTGTCAGCTGAAAGAGTGCACTGAGAGCAGTGAGGAATAATTTGAGAGAGACAGGCAGGGATTTAAAGGCAAATACATAACTTTTTACGTGGGTTAAAAAAAAAAAGAAAAGCCAAGACCTTCATTGTTTCCTTTCTAACATTAAGAAAAATGGTCTGTGCATGTTGCTGAACATTTATTTCAGTGCCAAGGAACTGGGCTGCTCCACAGCAAGAGCCCAGAGAGCGGGATTTGGGGTCCACATAGCCTGTGCCCACCACTCCTTCAGCCTGAGGCTCTATTTTCCCTATCTGAAAATTCATCCTGCAAATGCCACTTTAGAGGAAAAAGGAAAAAAGTCCTGAGAGGGGTAGGGTTTTAATGATGTAATTTTAAAAATGTTTCATATGTTTCATTTCTGTTCATTTGAGAAAGGGAATCAACCCCCCGGGTCTGACGCCCTGCACTGGCTCCCAAGGTTTTCTCTGCCCTTGATTCACAGGACTAGGCAGGAACCTTCACGCCCTTTAGTCTGCACACCCTGCGGATCTGGCATGGTCTCTCTTGTTTGGTCCGAGAATCAGATGCTATTTCTGGTCTGAAGACATTTGTTCTCAATTGCCTACACAGTTCAATAGGATTTTAAGGTACATTTGTTAGGGATTATAAAGCACCTAGAGATGTATCAAGTGGAAGGGTCAATACAAGATCAGTGTGTATTGTGTTACGGTGTGTTGCATTATGTGGTATGTCTCAATTCACTATTGGAAACCAGATGTGGCAGACAAGCCCAGCCTATTTTTTGAACATTTGTAGATATCTTTGAATCATGTCATCAATGTTTAAAGATTTTCACAAAGATTTCAAGAAGTAGATTTTCTCAAGTCTTCCAGTTGCTATCAAAAACTCAAAATCTGTTGGATAATTGAAACGCTCTATCCCAATCCAAAAAATAATAAGCGTAAAAAGAACACTTACATCTTTCTTTCGTAATATATACGGAGGATGGTATGAACTTGCTACCTGTAAGGTGTATTGAATTTTTAATCATCTATATATTTATGGTAAAGAGTAACACATTACTTCTAGCACACAAAAGCTTATGGCATACGATTATCCTTAATTAATGGGTAAGTGCAAAGCTTTATTATTCAATGAAACTGATTTATTATCTTAATTCTCCAATGTTCTGCTTCATGTTTCCATTGAAACCATTGTTTGCACCATGGTAACCAGCAACCACCATATGTACGTGATCTTTTTTATGACCTATACATAATTAGATTTTATTGTTTTCTTAAAGCTGAAGTGTAGCCTGTGTAAGCAGTCCGGCTATAGCTTCCGATACCTATAAATGAGGGATGGGTCGCTTGCTGCTTTGTTTCTATAATAATCAGGTCATGTTTTGGTGYAGTATTATAACCGGGTGTCTATTTTTTCCCCGGCGGACCTGCACGCATCCCTCCTCTTCCTTCCCGAGCACGACGGCGCACTTGCCTACCTGTCCCTGTCTCCTCTGCTCGGCACAGCTAGTTAACTGAAAGGCACTGAAAAGAGCTGAAAGCTAGTGGGTGTCGGTGCTGCCTCGCAGAGAGATCCCCAGCTAATTGCTAGTCCTAACAGGCACAATTAGCCGCTACAAGCCCTTTGAGATGGCCCTGGGCTTCTCCCAGGTAACAGCCATCACTAGATAAAGGCTGAAATACGCTGCGTTTAGAGAGACACTTGCAGACAGGGATGTCACAGGCTGCCAATTATGCTCTGCCTGTACACAGTCACTTCCAAGAACCAGACAAGACACATACACCTGAAGTTAAAGGGACAAGATGTGTACTATTTTGAACTACACAAGTGCAGGGCACGTGAAGATATAACCCTTCTCAAATTAGGTCATGTCATCTTTTCAATTATCAGTTCTTGATCAAGTTTTGCAGTGTTTTTTAACGTTTACTCCAAGCAGTAAGTCCTGGAAAGCGCAGTGGGAGAGGGCTGCATATTTTGTTTGCTATATGTGATGTTACTTTAAGCAAAGTTTCACCATCACCACACAGAAAAACGTGGCTTAACAGGCCTCTTATAACCAAACAGTGGTGCTCCACCCTGATGGGACTGTAATCCTTTAGCCATCTATTCCTCACAGAGGAGGAGAGACGGATTAAGATATCTAAGGATTACTTTTGAAATTAGTAAATGCCCCACACTCCCTTATCCATAAACAAATGACCTTCTCTGAGCATCTCTGGCAGTACATCCTTTCTCTCAAGCAATGAGCTTCTGTACAAAATAACGCAGCCCAGAATGACAGCCTTAATAACACATACCAGGTTTTCAGAACAATTAGAAGGAAATGGGCAATTTCAGGTAGCTACTGCAACACGGGCCACCAATAACAGCATCCTATAGAAAATCATTATAGATCAGTGCATAAATATTCAAACATTAGACTATAAGAATTTTAAGATCTAGATCTAAGTTGTGGTAGTTGGTATTAACACACAATTTCCAAGGCGTGTAAGAAGCACAAATTCTGGCCTGAATTTTCATATGTTGGTAACCTAAGTTAGTCACCCACCTCTATACTTGAATACCCCTTTAAAAAAAGATTCAGAGAAATGATTCAGAAAAACTGTGTACTCACAATTTCCTCTGAAGAAAACTTCTTATTTGGTTGCTCTGAGAATTAAAATGATTCCACTGCTTACCTGCAGGAGATCCGGTATGTCTCGCCATTCTCTGTTAGAACATCAAGTCTCCATCATGGCTACGTTAAGAGCACGTTCTCGTGGTATTTGTCAAAATCTGTCAAACTACCTGTAACAAATAAAACTGAAATTAAATATTAAGAGATTTCTATCATGTTTATTTCCTTTCTTAAATAGCATCTTGAAGACCATCTTCCAGATCATATAACATCTAGTGAAGCAGGTTAATATTCAGAAGTCGTCTTCCCAATTCCAATTGATATCACATGGGAATGGCTCTTTCTGTTTAGGAAGCTGAACTAAAATTCAAGATATTAAATATAAATTTCTGTTTTTAAGACTCAGTTTAAATTCCCAAGAGTTTTGTGATCTTAATATGGAAAGTATGCAAAGACCATAATTATTAATTATGGAATAGTTAAATTCTGTTAAAGGATGAAAATTATTTGACACTGTTGGTTTCACCTTCCCTGAATTAACAATGAAGCTCCAAATGTTGACTTGTAGGTTTTGTTGAGACCTATGTCTGTACTTACCTACATGGAAGGAAAGAAAGACCACCAGATGGATTAACAATACATGTTATCCGCACTTACGCTTTTCTCGTAATGATCTACTGATCATTGCTGTGATAGATTTGTGAACCAGATTCCAGGTAAAAGGACCCAGGGAACTTGTGCTTATGTTATCACTTCCAGTGTTCATTTTAGATTCCAGATGCTTTTTATTAGTTTTTTGTTTGCTTGCTTGTTACAAACAGGTTTGTTTTCCTTATTAAAGAGTGGACGTC
The DNA here is from genome assembly GCA_030449065.1 of Oceanodroma leucorhoa. Lineage (NCBI taxonomy): Eukaryota > Metazoa > Chordata > Aves > Procellariiformes > Oceanodroma > Oceanodroma leucorhoa. Next base: position 8,239,667 of record JASVER010000007.1, on the reverse strand, counting down.
TTTGAAATATATGCAAAGCCAGCATGCTAATATTTGATTGCAAACCAAGTAACAATCAAAAAACTAAAAGGAAAGAATGAGTGCTCTATCATTAAACTAGCAAAATAAATAGATATACGTTTTTTCCCTTTTTACAGATACATTTGCAACCAAATTAGTAACAAGATCTCCTCCAATATAAATAAAAAAGGCTTGCACTTACCTATTAATTAAGAATAATGGAATGCCATAAGCTTTTGTGTGCTAGTGGTACTGTAATTTGTTACTCTTCACTACAATAAATATATAGCTGATTAAAAATGCAGTGCAGCTTACATATATTAAATTCATACTGCATTGTGTATTGATTCACTTTGCTCATCCTGGTAGTCCACTGAATTCAAAGGGACTGAATTTTCATATATGGCCCTCTCAAATGAAGAAGAAAAGCCTCTGGCAAGGCAGAGAGGTTCAACAGATGGATCTACTACAACACATGGTGTCACAGGATTTAGGGCCACAAATTTCACGGGCTGACCTCCTCATTCATCCCAAGACAGTTCACCCAGGTACTGCTATATTACTTAATATGTAATCCAAAACTTGGATGGATCAAGCATGCTAGTTTCCAAGGGCAGTTTTAAGGACCAAAAGGGGTTTTAAGGACCAACCCCGGATCTCAGAAAGCAGATTTTCCTTCCCACATTAGAGGCTCAGTCCATTGCTCTGGTGTCCCATCTACAGCTGTGAGTTACCCGAGGGGATTATTGCCTCCAGCTCCTCCTCTTTCTCTCCTCTCCATCCTCAAAAGTCAGCAAAAAAAAAAAAAAAAATACAACTGAATACATCTGGTGAATTGCACAGTAGAGGGGAAGCTAATGTACTAAGAATAACGTCTTGGTGAAAATTACTTAAATTTCCCAAGCAAATTAACAGACACTGAACTTGTGAGCTCCTCTGAGAAAAAAAGAAAGGAAAAAAAAAGATAATGAGAATCATGGGGCTTATTCAGTGTGAGAAACGGGATCACTGTGCACAACACTGTGTGCTCCTCAAACATACTGCTATGTATGACTTCCTACAGCATTGCAAACTTTGGGATCTTTTACGAATTGAAGAATTAGGCACCATTCACTATTGCATCAGAGTAAATAGCCCAATTGTCCTTTTCATGGTGACCACTCCTGAGCTCAGAAATTATTGTTTACATGGGTAATTTAAACCAGATACATTTTAAATACACCCTAATCTATATATAGCAGCAACCTAAAGCATTATGCCATTGGACCAAATTAGGCCCATCTAATATATTCCATTTAAGACTCTTTAGAAATTGAATTTTTATTTTAAAAAGTCTAAGTTCTTACCTAYGTGGCAGAGAAATCTCTATACATCACCTTACTACAAATGGTTATTTTTTGGAATTTTTTGCCTGCAAAACCGAATTCTTACAATACCACCTGTGAAAAACTGAATTTTTCACCCTTGCTGTAGCCTCTTTCAACTAATTAGGGTCAATTATCACTCTGCACATGTTAACGTTACCTACTTAATTGCTAATAATCTTAGTAGATAAGAAGGAGAAGTGAAAAGTTTTTTCTCCCGAGAGGAATCAGAATTTTCTCCCTGAGAGAAACGTAGAAGGGAAAATGTAAAGAAAAAAAGGTACCAGGAAAATAGAAAATATGGTTAAAGAAGAAAACAAAAGACAAACAATATACAATATTATCCCACAGAGTGATAAGAAATGTAGTGATCATGCACTCCAGGAATAAATAATGTTAATGACGAGAAGTTTAGTCACTGCCTAAAACCATATGCTTTGAGCTTTGATCTTTTTGAAAACTCACTATCATCTGTGGGAGTACTGCTGTGGGTTGAGTGTAATGCCTGGACCGTGGTCAGGCAGAATCTGGCTCTCTATACATCATAAATTTGGCTCCCCTGACAATCATAGACAGAGTCCACTACTGTGGACTCCAGAGGACCATGACATTGAGCCAAGTAACTTTCAGCACGACCTTATATTGCAGTGTTGAACACAGAAAATGCACCATATGCAACTGCATGAAATGTAGAAATGTTAGGCAGGAAAAAAATAAAACCCAATACTGAAATTCAGATGACACTAAGATTTTTAGATTAACTTTTTTCCTTTAGAAAACTGGTCACGTATCTTTAAGAGTCAAAATGCCAGTTTTACATATTAACCACAACCAAGTGCCTACAACATACAGTGTCTGATAACAGCGTGATGGAGCATTTGCCCATTACAAACTCTGAAAGAGGAGTGATACCCACCTTTTCTCTAACGGTATTTCCTATGCTTGGACTTGAAGGGTTTAAGTATTGGCCGTTCTGGATACAGTGTGGTTTGTGACGTCTGATAGGATCTTAAACCAGAATGGAATGGCTGTAGGCCATAAAATAAGATATCAGAAAATAGAGAGCCAAGGAGATAAATTTTTTGAGTCCACCTGACCAATCCAGCTGAGCAGAGAGTGCCGGTTTCCCGAATCCCATGAAGCAGGCATGTAAAATATCTGTTCCTTGATGGGCCTGGCAGATGTGATGCCAGAAATAATTCTATTCTGATTTATTTTTGTAGCTTTATCTAGTTCCCTATATTAAACCTACAATCCTAAAATAATTTTAGGGCCATTTATTTTTATGTCTACAAACAGTAGAGTTACCCAAATGTTAAAAGCCTATGCTCATAGGCCCATAAAAGCACTGTTGATTAGATTGCAGTATTTCAGTTTTTAGTTATCAACACTGACACTTTTGGAAAAAAATTGAGTACAATATACTTCTGTACACATCACAGTGTTTTTAACCATTTAGTCAGTACCACGTACATCAAATAGACACCATAATAAAACAGAAATACATTAAACATACATCTGGAAGCACTTCGTAACTGACTTCTGCTTATGAAAACGACTGTACATAATTTCATCATTCACTTTAATTCATTCACATGCTGCAGTCAATGGAGTCAGATAACACGCTGCAATAAGATTCAAGCATAGATTTGTCCCTGTGTTAAACTCCATGCTTTATCTGTCAGCCCACACTTCCCATCACTTGTGAGCCATAACGTGACACCAGTCTGCAGCAGCGGTACTGGACACAGCAGAGACCTGGTGAGATATTGTGATTCACCTTTCAGAATGTCATTGCTCCATTTATCGTATATAACATTTCGTGGGTAGTTGCTAATAGCAATTCTAGCAGCACCAAGTAAGTTATCCTTAAGCAGCTTGACCAGAAGCTATAAGGGGAAACCAGATCTCACTTTCTGTTGCCAGTGGATAGGATATGGTAACAGGATGGCAGGATATTTGCATGAGGTATCTGTTCTTTTCTTTTGACCCTTTATTGCTTGGTCTGAAACATTACCTCATATGCACTTCAGTTCCCACGTAAGTATGATTATCTTTGTACTGTATATTTTTCAGTTTCATCTACAAAGGGTACATCTACAGCAATAACAGACGCAATAGCAATAGACGTGGCAAAAAAACCCCTACCACAGTGTGACTGATAACGTACCCAGCAGAAGCTTGATCTCAAAGGATATGTATTTTAAAAACAAAGGTACCTTACTTTATCTACTGGTATTCTTTTATTAATACCAACTAAATCCCACGAACGGGCTATAAAACTGGTGAGTTGGCATGTAATAATGCATGGCCAATCTTCTTTCTGCTTTTTAAGAACCATGTTGACCAAAGCATGGCTGAAATGATTAGCACAACAGACATATTATAGCTAAAAAAACCCCCAAAACCCACAGATAGAACATTTAAGCTACATCCATCTGCATTGTTAAGATCAACAACAAAATCCCAGTGAAATGTCATGAGTCTCCATGACAGTGACACTTCTAGGGACGCCATTGGTTATCCTATTTTATGGTTGGTGGTTGTGCCTCAGTAACATATTTCCAATCTTTTCTTAAGCTTATTCAGTTACAAACCAACCTAATACAGACTGATTCATAAGCATAAAACCACAAACAGTTCCTTGTTTGAAATATGAAGAGACACCCTTTGACAGAAACTAGAGATTTAGTTAAGATTCAGTACAATAGAAGAGGTTTCCAAATTGTCTACTACTCAATGATCTGAAAATACTTTATAAATATTATATTATCCTAGTTTCAGTGCAGTAATCATTCGTGCAACAATCCAGGCAACTAAATAGAGGTATCCCTTTTACAAGTTGAGGAAACCAAAGCATAGAAAGACTAAATAAGTATTAAAAGAAATTACAAGATTTCTGTTTGAACACTAGAAACAAACACATTTTTTTTTTTGGGTCCAAGTCTATGTTTTAAATTTCAGATATGCTGACTTATTGCTTCCCTTTGCTTTGCTGGAGAAAACAGAATATTTGAAGACTTCATCTAAAAAAGCCACCGCATTAAATATAGGCTGGTGAGCTCTTGAACAGAAGAACATTGTCCCTTACAGACTGACTAGCTGGCCAGTCCAGCTGGCCTGGATGAAATTTCTTTCTTGATCATTTTGTTTATAGGATATATTTTGCTTTGGCACTTCTGCCACCTGCTCTTGTTTTGTGTTACTCCATGGCTGTGTAAGCGCTTGCCGGCTTCAGCCTACACTTACCCTGAGAGACCAAAAATATACTCTTCTCATAAAATAAACTTTGAATCATTCTTTCATTAGTCAAATTTGCTACTTTGCATTTTGGTGCTTTATAATGAGGACAGATGGGCCACAGGGAATCTGTGTAACAGGATGGGTCTCATGTAAGTCTAACCAGGACAAAATCATGGACATCTACCTCACCATCCGTGAGCCCAAATAGAAGGCTTTTTGCTTTGTAAATGAAGATGCCATACACAGCAAATCCTCATTAATTTGTGGTGATGACTAGATGTAGACAGGTTAATAAGCTAGGAAGTGATGGAGTAAAACCAGTGATGTCAAATAAAGCAGAGCCTTTAGAAGTTGCTGCCCCAGCACTAAACAGACGAAGCCCCATTACCTACGGTGGTGGCAGGAGAGAAATGGGACAGCCTCATTTTCCTCTTCCCCCGGGCCATGGGCGAAGTGTTGCCAAAGGAAGATAACTGCAGTAAGACACAATGCAAATCAGCTGAGGGAGCCATCTCCTGCTCCACAGCTGCAGCAGAACTGCAGCAGCAGCAGCAAGACACTGGTTCAGTAAAACAACAGATTAAGAATAATTATACTTTACTTGGATTTGCAGTGATCAGCAAGGTTGGAGCCAAGAGAAGACATACTTTCACCATCCCACGGTTCCCAAGGTGGAACCAGTCACGCCTCTGCTCTAGATGCCAATGCAACAAACTCACACATTCATTTTCAATGTGGCTTTGAGGTTTACTAAGTGATGCTAGTCAAAGCCCTGTTATTGTTCGCCAATAGAACAGAAAAAAAAAAATTCTCTTTCCTCCTTTTTAAATGCAGCTGTATTTTACTGCAAAGGAGGGGGAACTGAAAATAATTTTCTGCATCAGTATTATCAATTATCCAAAGCCCATTTGCACCATTATGACTTTAATGTTCTCCCAATAGAAATATAATTCTCATTATTTTTATTGGGTTTTATTTTTATATTGCTATTAAATGCATATCGCCAGATTCTCTGTTTTCTTAAACTACGTGGGCCAAATATCCAGCTCAGTATGAAATCCTGACTTTGAAACCGTGCCCCTGGGCTTAGGTGTGTATGCAACGTGCACGATGGTGATGCTGAAATTGCTTAGGCATGGGATCATTTATATAAATAAAGCTATGCAAACAAATGTTCTGCTCTTGCAGAACTGTAGCCTTGAGTTTTACCGTAGCCACCAAAACGTACTTGGTAGTAATCATATTTCCAAACAATCCTCTCTCTTGACCAAAAAGGACTAGTACTAGGGAGCAGGTAATGATGCCCTTCAGCACCATTTGTTAAAACATGCTAAGTTCTTAACAGAAAAATTCTAAAAGAACAGGAACTGTTTGACAAAATGGCTTATTTTATATTTTTCTATAGATGTTTTAAAATCACGACAAATTGGATCCCAGTTCCCTGTTCTCCAAAGGTAGAAAGGGAGGGGGCAAAATAGATGATTCCAACAATGGACAAATTACTGTTGTGATTTTGTTGTAAGAGGTAGCAGTTCTAGTCTTTTCACATGGATTTGCATATTCAGTAAGTAAGGACACCCTCTCTTCCACAATCTAGTTTTTATCTGTTATAGTTAATATTAAGGTGGCATTCTTTTTATATATTAAATCAAAAGACCAGACATTACCGAAACAAACCACASTTTTTCTTTTGAAGGTATTCACCCGCCTCAAACCATAAATCCAAAGCATGCACTGGATGAGCGGGAAAAGGAGTTTTCCAATGCACTTGCCTTGCTCTAAGTACATCCACTAATGAAATCCAGAAATAATGTGTTTGAATGAAAAATCCCTCCTGCTCCAACCCTCTTATTCATAATGTATCTGAAAGCATAATTTACCAGGTAAATCCCTCTCCGTCACCATTCCCTCTGGCGCGTTTTGTGTCCCTGCCCGAATTGCTCGGCGCCCGGTCCGCCCGCGGCAGCCAGCTGGGCAGCCCCCCCGCCTGCTGCCCCTTCTCGGGGCAGCACACTGGCGTGGGACCGCGGCGCWGCCCCGCGCCCGCGCAAGCTCTCTCGATGGGCTGCTTTGGTCAACATGAATAATGGAGCGCCTGGGCTGAGTCAGGTCTGAGCAGGCTGGATAAGCCCTCTCCCTGGACCTACATGATGGTCCTTAAGCAGGCTCCCAATGTAATTTTAAACTTCACTTCATCATAATGATAGGCTACAAACGAGCCTCCTATGAACATAATAAGCACAGTGAAAAAGACAAACTACTTTAAGAAATGCTATGGCAAATACTAACTGGAAACGGGACATAAACCAGTAAGGCTACATATTCAGCTGCCCCCTGAAATTGCCACTCTGTGCACGTGTGGCTGGCAAAGAAACTCTCGCACACAAGCAGGCATGAAAGGGTGGGTGTAAAGGCTCCTCTGCTCCTCATTTCTCATTTTCAGTTTTACTTATGATCGAGTGCTCTTCCAATATACAGATTTATAAGGCTTCATTGTTTCATACAGTAGTAGCTGGTGTATCAACCCTTTTTTTTTTCTTTTTACTTTACAATTCCAGCTCAGGGACTTCTGTTTGCCTTAATGAATTTTGTTTGCATAGTTGACTGGCATCAGGTTAAGCAGGTATTGAAATGTGATATAACAACCTAATCAACCGTTAACAGGTATAGAAGCCGCCCTGACAAGGAACAGTCTGAAACCCGTTCATGATGAGATTCTTTCTGATAAGGGAAAAAAGAGAAGTGTAGGACCAATTTATGCATAAATTGGTCACATTTTCACACCTAGCCCCAATTATCTAAAAAGGGTTTAACATCATATTTATATTGATAAGCTTAACAATGTTGAACCACGACTCTGGGATGATCTGTTACAATTCACATCCAAAGCGACCAGAAGGAATAATTGGAAACCCTCCAGCATTTCAAGAAATAGAAGCAGCCTTGAAAAAGATGAAAACTGCCGTACAAGGTCTGGCTTTTGCTGAAATTACAACATAAATTCCGAATGAAGGATGGCCAAGAATAATTCAACAATTACAAATTCCCCTCTAAAGACAGAGGGAATGCTACAAGATTAGAGAAATTGAGTCATCTCAAACGTCTCCAAATGAAAAAAAAGGGATAGTAATGACTACAGGCTGACTGAGACATTTGATAGACTGTACCACTGATTGATTGCACAGGGGTTTTAGCTGAATAACCAGTTTTTATGCTATCAATATCAATAGTTGGCTACATAAATAGAGTGGATACTTGCCAAACAATTATGGAAATCCTCATGCTCATCGCCAGTGTGTAAGTTAACCTCAAGGTATATTAGACTGTCTTTAATGKGCTACAATCATTTTGACATCTTCTCCAAGGCAAGAGCACCCATAAATGCCTAACTGATGTCCCGTACAAGCCAGGCCAGCAAGGCCAGCCTGTCACGTGCAAGTATCTCAAACAATCAGAAACTAAATATCTACCCTTAAACCCCCCTTTACCTGATGAGATTGTGATTCCTCCTACAAACCGTTTCTGTTTTCTAGAACCAACTCGTACAACAAGGAGGAGGAAGCTCTCCCCTGAGTACTGCCTACAAGAAGCAGAGACCAAGGTGAAGTCATATACAGGCTTTTAAAAATGTATAATAGGGGAAGATAGACAATAACACCACCTATAAATCAAGGCTGTATCTTACAAGAGGCACGGAGATTATTTCATTTTCCCCTCCTCCAAAATTAACACAGAAGTACGGGTGTCAATGAACGCTGGTGCTGGTCACAGCACCCCATATGGCAACACCCCAAGTTTTAGGGCAACAGCATTTATGAGGGTCCCACCATCAGCCTTTCCTTTCCCATCCCCAGATGCTGGGAGGGCAGCCCACGCCCCTGGCCTCCCTCTTCAGGGATCTCTCCTGCCTCTCCATCCCATCTTCAGCTCTCCCTTATTCCCTCCCTTCTGCAGGGGTGGTTTGACCCAGGCTTAGCCCTGACCTGGCATCCTTGCCCAGCAAAGTTTCATTTTGCATGTGTGGCTGAGAAACCTTGAGCCATCACAGGTCAGGTCTGTACTGAACCGTGCTTGTAAATGAGGGTTTTTGCTCCATAACAGGTCTAGAACAATAAAATAAACTGYGGTTAAGTGAAGACAATCTTTTTTTCCCAAAACTCTTGGTAAGCTGGAAGATTAGAAAAGAAATCCCTTGAGGATGAAGACGCTGTATTTGTTTCAAAACATATTTTCATTTAGATTAAAAGTAAATGAAAAAAAAAAAACCCAAAACAACAAAAAAAGAAGGAAAATTCAGAACAAAGTCAAGTGAAATAAAACAACATTTTCTGTTTTGAAAACATCAGGATGAAACACTGTGAATAAAGACAGTGAAATGACATGCTTGGAAAACATGGGGGTGGGTGAAACACTCAGGAATTTTCTGGATGTTTTTGTGACCTTTCTTCCTCTACGTGAACAACTTAGTTCAGCCAAGAAGAATTTAACAATATTTTACATTGCTGATTCTCTGTTTTTCACACACACAAATATGAAAAAGGATTCAAATGAAAATTTTTGCTTTGTTCTTCTTGTAAACCAACACATAGGCACTTACACAGCTGGTCTGGAGAGGTGCTAAACACTCTCATCAACCGTTGATGACAAATATGAAATTAGAGCTCATCTTCAGCGACAGGCTGATGACAATGCTGAGTCCCATCCTGAAGTCAGCTTCTGAGGTGTCTGCTATGCTATTGCCCACCCCCCCACTTCCAAATCAGAAACAATAAGTCCTAATCAAAGCTATGTAGTGTCTTAGGTGCTCGTAGAGATGGGGCCATAGCCCTCTCCAGCATGTGCTGACCGATATGAGCAACATCTGCCATCTCTGTTTGCTCTCCCCCACCTCCCCGGGATGAAGTGTGTGGAGCACTTTGCTACCATGGTCCTTCCTAGTCTTGGAAGTCCCCCAGATCCCTGGTGGGCTAATGGGGCTTTGCACAGCATCCAAGAATTAGATATATTTCAAATCACAGCCAAAACTCCAGTCTCATTTTAGCTGTTTTTTTCTGGGGACATGTCCCTATTTCTGCCCATCTGTAAAAGCTGGGTTTATAATTGCCAAAATCTGCCTGCCTAGTACACAACTAGCCAACTTTCCCATGAAAACCAGGTCACCCCTTATATATATATATTGGTAGCTACGTGCCTAAGTGCTAAGATTTGCATAAACAGTGCCAGTGTAATTTAAAACTATGGTGCCAGCACCTTATTTCTAAGGGATTTCAGGGGTGTGGATGTGCGCTAGAGCATGGGCCAGGGAGAGAGTCAGTAACTCATAGTATCCTTCCACAGGGTGCTCCCTAGAGGATCTCTAAAGTACATCACTGACATTTATTAACAGATCCTTAGAAGACTCTCCTTGAAAGGCACAAAGACAGTATTATTGTCCCATTTTATAGAGGGGAAACTCGAGGTAGGAATTTAAAGATATGTACTATCTCACCGAGACATTAAATGAACAAGCCAAGACAGACTCCAAGCATTTTTCACTCCCAAGGTAAAATTGTACTGGAGTGCATTTCTGTGCAAGCTTTCACTTGTGGCCAGCAAGAATGAGCAGCAAAGGTGTAGCTCAGGTCATCTGCAGTGGGTGAAGYCACAGATCCGAGTGTGACCAATATTACCTCCACAGAAAACATCGCTACCACAAAGCAGAGATCAGGGATCTACGTGAAATTAATCAGAAACTTCCATTTTGTAGACTTGGCACAGGATGGGTAGCATCTCCCTCCAGCAAAAAAATAAACAATAGACCGTTACGAATGTCACCCTGGTCAGACATAGAGACAAACCTGAAAAGGTAACTGAGCTTGATGCTACAACTTTTCAGGGTTGCAGCTCTTCTCTTTGGAAGTGTTGCTGCCCCTATCCATCCTTGGTGATGGTGGTAAATCGAAGAAGCAATGCATCTTCCCCTAGAAATACCACTGCATTATATTTATACTTTTCGTTTTTAATTAAATGTTCTTTTTTCCATGGACCTACAGAAGGAACTATGTCACTTGGGTCAGAGCCGCGTATATTTTAAATTATCCTTGCAATCAGGAAACAGAAAGGAAGAAAAGGACAGTAGGAAGAAAGGTGTGCAGTGCAGTAAGAACGATGGCCAGCAGTACACATACATTCCTCTYGCAGGAACGTTAGCACATACGCTTCAGCATCTAAAATCATCCACACCTCTTAGTCACTGGCATCCTATAAAGCTGACAAGTGGCCACTGTGGCCAAAGCTGTGCCGGCTCCCCTCCCATTTCCCTCCAGCCAAGCAAAGCGCCCAACGTCAGCTTGGCAGGAGAGACGTGCAGACAGACCACGGCAGCCCTCCAGATGGAAATGCAATGCAGTTGTTCCCCCACGTCTCAGGATGCAATTAAAACCACAATATTTAAATACTCCTACTCACCTTTGAAAGACAAAACCACAGCACTGCACTGCCTGGATTGATCCAACGTGGAGGTGTGGCACTGAAAAGCAAAGTTTACAGGAGCAGGCAAAATGCAAGTCACTTTTTTTTTTTCCTTTATCTTTTCATTATTACATAGAGCATATAATGATTTCAGGTGAGGACAAACTTGGTCCTGGTAGTTCCTGTATGATGATGCTGTACAGCAATGAATTTCTTACACTTGCAAAACACTTGTTGGATCTTTGAATAATCCAAAAATATGAAGTAGGGCAAGACATCCCCGCTGTTCATCTTCACAAAACATGATGTCACTTATGTACAGACTCTTAATCCTATTCCTCCTCCTCTTTTCCTTTCAAATATGTGTTTTGTATGGAGTTATCCATCAGACAGCACATTGTCAATGAGATGTGTCATTGCTGTGTGTGTATTCTGATAAAATGAACCTAATGCATATGTAAATCTGCCTTCTCAGGAAAAGTGTGCGGAAACACATTTGACTTGAAATCTCTCACTGCAAAGAGATTTAAGAAGGGTAGAGATGAAAATTTCCCAATTTCAAGACTGAAGTGGCAGCCCTTGAGATCCGAAGTATACAGTCCACGGAGAGACCCCCTGAAAGCCAGGCAGCCCGCCCGGCCCCGGCCCGCCTGCGGCAGCACCGCTCTGCAGCCACGCAACGCCGGGGAGCAGCGGTGGTGGCCCCGGCTGCTGAGGTCCCCCGCTCTCCCACCGCTCCCTTTCGGCCATCCGGGGGCCGTTGGGAAGGAGAAGGCCCTCGCCCCACCGCACTGCGGGCGCGAGAAGCGCCTGGGGGCAGCAGCCGCGTAACCTTGTAAGAGGGCTGGGCAGCCGCGCTAATAAAATCATGCAGACGACCATCACACGCTGATTTCAAAATATCGTGCTGCCAGGGACTGTCGGAAAAGTGATCACGGAGACCTCCGTGAAAAAACCACAAATAAATCCGGATCGTGGTAACATGGATTTAGCTCTCTAATTGATTTTTTTTTATTTTTTATTTTTTAAAGGCAAACCCATCAGCTCTTTTGAATGGACTCTTAAATATAGACATTAACAATAATTTGTACAAAAAACAATTTAAGGAAAGGATTTAAAGATATCATCTGGCAAATTGCTTTGTTGACAACAGATAGATATTAAGTGCAGTTTATCCTGGCCGTAATTAGGCACCACTTTCCTAGCTTTGTGATCATAACATGGGTTTTTTATTATTATTTTAAAGAGTTTACAAAAACACTGTAGCATTAATAGACACCTYCTGAAAAGAGTAAAAATAGGCATATAAGGACATTAATGAAAAGTTCATTTGAAATTAAAAAAAATACATCCCTCTCATAAGTAATTAACTCTTACTCAAAGTAAAATATATAACCAATTTAAAACAAGCCAGCAAAGTTACTACTAATGCACAAGTGCGTATGTGTATGCACCTTGCCATCCGTATGGACAGAATTTGCAGGTAGAAGTATAAGGATCCCTAAGGTGCAAGGAAATTTCCTTGGTATACCATTATGTACCTGCTGTTCTAAAAAATAGTATTTCTTAGTTCTTAACCCAAAATCTAAGTTTATATTACATATCTTAAACATTATAGACTACATATACAAAGGAAGGTTTTCTGCTTTGTAACACCATTTTTAGAAGCAGCTGATGGCTTTGTGTAGACCTGCTGCCTTGGAGAACAGGGAGGGTATCCTTTACGGAAAAGTGAAAACCAAAGCTGTCTGTTTATAAAGTATTTTTATGAGAGCACAACTGTCTGTTCGGTTGGAAAGTGGAAAATACAAATATAAGACCTTTGTGATCTGAAAATATGGTAGTTTTTAAGCTACACCTTTTAAAAGAATATCTCAAAACCCGAAAACCTTCTGCTGTATCTTGCTGTTTAAAGTAACAAGGCGGATCCTTCTTTACAGCAAGTAATATACTAAATCACTTGTACCGCCTATCTCTCGGAGTATGTCGTGCCTGAGTTCAGTGAAAGGCTTTGTTTTGGTTTCCAAGTGCTTTCTTGTTTATTTGAAATGGCAGTATTTACATCTCATAGCTTATTAACTCTAATCACCCAGTTCAGTAATTAAAAAAGGCAGAGTTGTCTACTGACATTGATCACACAATACAAAAAGCCGTGGTAAAAAGAATCTAGTGAAATATTTTTGTAAATTGTAAAAAAGGATAATTATGGGAACAGGAAAGAAAACCCTAACTGTATAGCTTCTTTTAATGAAATCAATATGATAGAGTTCAATTAAGTAGCAAAGCAAAGCTGGAAGGTCATGGAGTTTGATAGGACATTGACAAATGTATTAATGCTTTTGCAGCTTTCAAATGACTTCATGGGATGGTACCTGAGATAAACTCTATTCCTTTTTTTTTTTTTATTAACACTCACCCTTTTATATAAAGAGTTGGAAAAGAAAAGGCAAAATGACCCACTTGCTGAAAACAGAGCGGGTGACACTCTGAAATTCATCTGCTGGAAAAGGTGACTTTTCTTCATTCAAAGGAACTTCTCCTTTTAGTGGTAACCATCTGTTGATCATTTCATTTTATGAGATTATTTTTGAAATAGAAACACTATATATTATGACTTTTCGTCCACATATAGTATTGTTCAAATTTCAAAAGACACTATGTTTGATAACTAACACTTATTGCTTACTGCCCTTTACAAAATATTCTTGGCAGAAGGTTAGAAACTGACATTTCCCGTTGAAAATAAYGCATTGTCAAATAAGAAAACTGCAGGCTATAATTTTTAACACATGTATCTATTATTTTAAACATGAAACATTGCATCAGTTTGACATTAATTTATATAATAGGGACAGAAAAGGATAATGCAATTTTCAGGGGCTATCTACATTTAATTAACTAGCAGCAGTCGCCTGTAACAAAAGAAAACTCCGCTACAAAAAATAAAGCCTGTTTGTACACCTTCTATCATGCATTATTGAAACACACAATGTCATTATATGAAATAATAAGYGCTTAAATAGAGGCAGCAACTAATAAATGCAGACACAAAACTTTCATAAAAGTTTGTAAATACAGTATTGTATGGAAATTCTGATGCATATTAGCTCTCATATGCACTGTAAAATGTTTTATTATGAAAAAAGTGGGTAAGATACTTATCTTTTAAATTGGAGTTTAATATTTTATTAGTGCCAGGCACATAATTCTCATCAAATGGCAGGAAACTCTTTTTTGTATGGATATAAATGTCTGGAGTTTAATATTTCAAAGATAAGTACCTACTACTGCATCTATCACACTGCAGCTTAATGGAATTTACTTTTTCTTAAATATTTATACTGTATGTGTGTTTGGTTGTCAAATGATTGTATAACTACTGAGGTAGAACTGATAAGCTGGGCAACAATCTTGTGAATTATTATTTTTCAAATCTGAAATGTTTAAAATCTTGAATACAATAAGGAATAAAGGATTTGTGAATTTTCAGACATGCAGTTTTCTTGGAAAAATAGTATTCTATAATTGGCAAACAAAAAAAAAGTTCTTCTAAGTGAACTCTAGATTGCAGAAATCGTCTGACTTTCCCCAAACAAATTACATTTAAAGAAAAACAGACTGACATTAGAGAGAAATATTTCCTGAGAATCCAAAATACACAGTAGTGAGCAAATTAAACTGAGACCAGTCTCTGATATTTCCAGTGTAATGTACAGAGAGCATCATTCAGGTTCTGCAATACTGCAAACTATTTCATCAGTTCTGAGAAATGCTTTCTGATCCATGCTGATACAATTACCTAGCCTTTATTGGCAATTTAGACCTGCTTTTAGGGACATTTTAGAGCAAATGATGTTTTCTTGATATTTTAAAAAAGCAGCACTATTTGCTATACCTTTGGGATAAGGTAGAAATGGAGTTAGAGGCTCATTAAATATCTGATTGGTACAATGTGGTTTTTGTTACTGTGGACTAAACTACCAAAAATGAAGATATGTTCCTGGAGGTTCTGCTCCCCCTTGCAATCAAATGGTATTTTTATTTGGAATATTTCTGTAAAATATCAGCTGGCATTTACTACTACTGTACTGCTTACAAGAGCCTTAAAATCTGCCTATTAATTGAAAGATGTTGAAACTTACCTAATAAATTTTTAATATGAGCATGTGTGAAGGGCACACCACATCTTTCTTTGTTCCTATAAAAACGTGATGTCCAGACTATGACCAAGTGAGCCTGAATTCCTTTTGATGTTTCTGTAAGTAGAAAAAAGTGAAGCAGTTACAGAGATGAAAAAAACTAAAATGAGATACTCTTAAATGTTTTTTTATGCAGGGATTTAACTGAAATGACAGCTGAAATTAGACAATAGTCTACTGAATGACACAAAACCTAAAAGCTCCCACCAGTTTGTCTTATAACTGGTATAGCTTTAACTTAGAGACTTAAAGACAGCTGCAGTAGCCTTAAATTTTAGAATTTAATTCAAAAGCCACTTTCCTAAGCACTGGCAAAGCAGTTAAATTAGGTCCTCTTATCCTAATTACAATAGCACATACAGCCAAAAGYGGACTCAAAAGATGTATCAGTTAACATTTTTTTGATACTGTCAACTATTTTTCAATTTTCCCCCTGCTTTTGGAAAATTCACGAGTGTTTCTGGGTTCTCTATATTACACAGCTATTTTTATGCCATATTGGTCTGAGTAAATAACATACAGGAAAGTGTGATAAATCAGGAGCATACCATTGTGATAAATAAAAGCTGATAATTTAAAACCCTTTTAGATAGAAGTGAGATGCCTCGTGAGAATACTAGTGTGGTAAATAAAATCTGCTAATTTAAATCTTTTAAAATAATGCTTCCTGCTGTTAGCATCCAACACAATGTAGCAAGACAGTTATTAAGCATCCCTATTGAGGGGAGGATTGCATCACTGTCACCGCTACGGGGAGGAAACTTTTGTACTGTAAGTTTCTTCAARGAGATGGAGCAAACTCTGCAAAAGTTTACACAGCTGACACACATAAGCAATTTGGTGTAAACAAACATATAAACAATTTGATTGAAATTGAAACCACAGGTATTTGTAGGCCCAGCAATGCTGCAATTATAGTCCACACCACTGAAATCAGCTTGAAGTAAGGGAAGTTGTGCTGTAGCTTAGTTTTAAAGCAAAGTGGGTTTAGCTCTTTCATTCTGAGTGGTTAATGGATAGGCAGGGAAATTATCTGAAATTCACTTATTCTGAAATCAGACACTCATCCATCAGATTAAGAAAGATTTTAAAGCCCCAGTTTTGGAAAACCAGTTAGACATCTCACTGCCACAACATCTTTTTTGTCCTTTCACTGCCCATTGAAKATTTTTTAGCTGTAAAACAGCAAGCAGCTGGAAAGCCTAATGCAGTTTGCATCACTGCAGGGGGAAAAAAAAAAGAAAGAAAGAAAAAAAAGGCAAAAAAGCAAAAAATCCTGCCAGAAATACAGCCCCGTCATATTGCTGGGGAGGCCCGGGGGGGCTGGCTGGTCCCAGGGGCCAGGATGTGCTCCCCTGCCCTGTGCAACAAAAAGCAAAAAAGCAGCCCCCCCCAACTCCCCTCCTCCCCGAAAGGCAAAGCCAGATCAACAGCTTCGTTTGGCCCTATCATTTCCCTTAAGAAAATGTCACCTGTTGCCATCGCAGATTTAAACAACGGGTGCCCAACGCTTTGTGCTTCAATGGCCTCCCCCCGCGACCCCCGCCTGCCCGCGCCTACTGCGGGGCGCGATAAGGGCTCTACGGACATGCCCTGCTAATTTCCCTGGCAGAGGGTTCATTTTCTGAAGTCACAGCCTAGCTACTGTCGGAGAGGAATTTAGGGAGAATTAAAGGACTCTTCAGAAACACCCTTTGCTCATTCCTGCCCCACAGGTTATTGTTTACACTTCTCAAAATGGAGTCCAACGTACGGGTAAAGAACTACTACTCTGGTTGCCTGGCCAAGCGCATGGATACCCACAACGAAGCAAGGACACAAGGTTCAAGATCATGTGTTAGGCAAAATGTTGAGGGTGTGGTTTGTTTGKTTTTTTTATTTAAAACAAAGACTTTGAAAAGTGAAATAAATACATGGGCTGCCAAGGACAGAAAAATGTAACCTGCTGGATATGAGCTCGGCACTGGCAGGTTCGGCAGGCTCATCCAGCAGCGTTGGAGGACTGCGAGATCCAGGACGTTCTGTCTACTCTAAACAAAACTTGGCAAGAGTTGGTGTCAGATGTTACCTTTCAATTTTGAAAGGTAACATCTGACACCTTTTACCTTTGAATTTTTGCGATTAGCAAGTTTTTGTTCTCCTTAAAAAAACCAAACAGCACAAGCTTCATAGATACACCTGTGTTTCATGGTCAGTGTCCACTACTCATACTGGCAGGAGCACAATTACAGATGCAATTTTTAAAAATGCTAGCAGATATCTGGGGAAAATACCGATGGCTGAACATACCAGTTACCTTGCAGAAAGAGCTCAGAATTTGGTAGTAAAGGAGAGCATATTCTCGGGGGGAAACTCTGATCCTACAAGTGCACATGAGCAGAAGACCCAGATCTCCACTATTTGAGAGGAGGGAGGTAGAGAACAGAGCCAGCACCCAGCACAGCAGGTCCTGGGGCTAAAGAAGGGGATTGAACGGCTCCCGGCACAGCAAGTCACTGGGATCTGCCGCAGTTCGAAGTCACAACTAAGCTGGAGGGAGGAAGTTTTCCAGAGGCTGCACTGAGAGAGAGAAATGAGCTGGAAAGCCCACTATGAGACGCACAGTGCTCCTGTGCCAGACACACAAAAGACCTTTTTTTTCCCCTGTGCTTTTAAGCAGAGGACGTTCAGAGAAGCAATGCCACAGTGACCGAGATCACAGGGATTAACAGTGCCTGCCCTGAAGAGCACAGAAGTTATCTCATGTGCAGGGCTACAGCAAAGGACAGGAGGACTCGCCTGCCCCGTCTGTGAGTGCCAGGGTGCTCCTTCCTTTGAGGAGCATAAATATCACGACCGTATCTGAGGACCACAGGTTCCCATCAGCATCTCTGCGAATAAGGGACATCGCTGCCATAATCAGGCAGTCAGCCTGCTTCTCTGAGCAGATATTAGACCACTGCCACAGCAAAGTTCAACACAATTTGGAGAGAAAGACAATAGYGTAATTGTTGCAATGCCATACGGCATCTGTATTAACATGAGCAAATTATTTTGGTAGGGATTCAATTTCATAAATGTGGCTTCAAAGGCTGTTCCATGAGCACTTTAATGCTTTTTTTCTTCTCACCAAAATGAATAAAAACTTTACGATATGTTCAGCACAGTACTTAAGTATTTGTTTTGTTAATTTCTTAAAACAAATTGGATTCCCACTAAATACAAAACTTGGACAGCTGCATTAAGCAAGCAGTGGGGAAGCAATCTCATAATGATTATCATGCAGAAGCGCACTACAGAAGAATTCCCAGAATTTCATCCAAACTGTTATTTGCTCTATTATAAACCTTCTATAAAACCCAATATAAAAATTCCTGAAGGAAGAGAGAGCATTTTTAAATATTTGCAAATACCCTCCAATGATTGAAGAAATGTGTGAAGGATGAGATGTTAACAAATGACAACAGAAATAGGACATACAGTCTTTCTCCTTATTTTATTGCACTGAGAGGGAATCAGAGTGGTTGTAACCATTTTTCTTCCAGCTGAAAGTTTGCGAGGCCATGATCACGAACCCTGCAGGGCAGACTTGTCCCAGGTTCCCACATGAGCTGACTCCACACACAGCAGGTCTGGGGGGCTCAACCCTGAAGTATGTCTCATTCACCTGATGAGGCTCTGGGACTTCAGCCATCAATTTGGGATTAAAATCTTGGACTTGGGTGAAAATATTAGAACTGCTAGTCTTGTGGTTTCAAAGAATAAGAGCATTTTGGACTAATGAATCTCAATACTAGCCTGCAGAGCCTGGGATTTTGCGTAAGGATTTTTGTGCACTTCTTTATCTAGATTTCTTTAGCTATGGCTGCAGGGCGGGTGGGGACAGGACTGGCTAATGTTCACCTGATGTTCTCACCAAGTGTACAGGCACTGATGTACAGACCTGCACTGCCACATCAGCACTGCATCTGGACAGCAAACTCCTCACCTGTTGTCTCTTACCTTTTGCATGGAATTTGTCTTTCAGAAACAAAATAGCTGTGCACAGTAATTTTCATAACGCTTCAAGGGGACTTGTAAGCTTTCTGCAGTGATATATGAACTCACTCCCCTTGGTGCTGCCAGGAGGGAGGTCAGCAAGGAAACATCCYGTACAACTGACTGGGTTAGAACATCCACAACTCTAATTATCATTTATTTGACCTTGAAAAAAAATCCCATCGTAAAGCAGAATATTATTAAAAAAACTTAAAAATAAAATCTGTCATCCCATGGAGCAGCCCTTTGTGGATTTAGCAGCTAAGGCAGGCTCCCAGGAAGCAGGGGTTTGGGATCTTTCCAAACAAAAAGATTCAGCCAAAAAATTGAAATCTCTCTTCTGTGAGTAACTAATTAGACTTTGACAAGTCTTATAGCCATTAACATCCCTCTGCAGGCCTCCTTAGGACATGTTTGCACACGCAACATTATTTTGGCAAGCCCCGCAGCCCCAGGGAAGGAAAGGCAGTGACCATGCGGCCATGCCTTGGGCAGCGCAAAGCTGGTGCTAATGAAGTGGCCTCCCAGAAGAGCTGCTTGGTATGGGTGCAACCCCATACTGACGTTTCTCCGTGGCCAGAGATTTCATCTGGGATAGCTCAATGATTTGTGCACCTTGCTCCTTTAACTTTTTGCTCTTGCTGTTCTGCCTAAAAGAGTCCTATTCCACCCTGACCCCGTGGTTGAGTTGAAGACAACGGATACATCTCTCCTCCCTGCTTTTGCTGTCCCCAGTGGTCACTGCCAAACAGACTCCTATAAGCTCTTGGGAAACGAGCAGTGTCCAGCTCTTACAGACCCTCACCCATGCACAGGCTGAACAGGGACTCCACAAGCCACCATCCAACGGCTTCACAAACTTAATATACCTATCACCCTTGTAGCATCCAGCTGACATTGGAAGACRCAATTTGCAACCCACTCACCTTTTTATGGCAGATGATCTTCTGGAGCTCGTACTCTTCCCTTGAGGATTTAAGAGCACAAGCCATCACATGGATGTGACATCCGATCATAGTCAGCAGCAGAGGTAAATGYCCGTAGGACCTAGAGCCATCCAAGTCCCACACTATGCTCATGTGTAAACCCTATAAAACATAATCCTAAATGTGTGTATACTTATACATGGAAAAGAAAAAAATTTCTCCTTTCTACAGCATAGTAAAACATGCCCTTCTTTACACAGAGAAGGCTGCAACAACCAATGAGTTTCCACATTTCTCAGCCTAGGAAAGCAAAGCAGACATTTCTGTGGGGAGAAATCAGGCCACCAAAAGAGACGTCCTGTACTCCACCTCCATGCTGTCAGGGATGGAGAAGAAGGGCAAAGCCTGCTCAATGACCACAGAGTAAATCCAGGGCAAAACCATCAAGTTAATAACTACCCAACATTATGCAAGCAGTATACTAATTTACCCACAGGTTAGAAGTGTCTACTGCTGTTTCATTAAATAGTAATTCTTGTAAATTTGAGAGCATAACTATAATCAACCCTAAGGGCACGGTGTTTCTATTGTTATTGTCACTAAAACCCCATACTTATTCCCACACAGTACAAGGTATATTTAATTTTCTCACTCACATACAACCTGCCTTCTTACAAATTCATGACAAAAGTTCAGGAGACCGTGCCCTCTCCCAGACGTGGTTTTGTACCTACAAAAGTGGAGCTCCAAGCAGAAGCACATGCTGGGGCTGGTCTCCATCACAGCTTTGGGACCCCTCGCTGCCATCTGGGAAAACACACATTTTTGGAAACACTGAAACCCCTGAAAAGTGTTACCAGGAATAGAGACACCTAAAACCCACCCAGCAGCTCAGCCACAGCTTTTTAAATGTTGGGCCTGATTCCTGGTTGGGGTTTATGCCTCGTTCAAGCTGATGAAACTTTCTTCATTTTAGCAAAGTTACAGTACAGTAAAATGGAAATACTAGACAGATTAACCCAATCCATAACTCTGTACTTTCTTAAAAGTAGTAGAATTTACCTCCACATTGCCTTTTTTTTTTTTTTTTTTTTACTGTAAGCATGACTTAAAAAAACAACATGTGGTTTTCACCCCTGGATCCCTAAATAGTTCTGTATATCTATTTTTAAGACAGTAGATACTGCAGACAGAAACTGTCCATACTGTTCTGTAATGCACAGTACTGAGTCAATTGTCAAGACTAACCAAATAAATAAACAAATAATAATGATCTTAGTGATACCAGCTCATATTTACACTGGACTATTATTTCAGTTGATGTTTGATGTTTGCTACTACACAACTATGGATTTATACCTATTGTAATGTGCAATAAAAACTAATGTCAAAGGATAAAGGGAAACACAGCAGAGATGATGCATTTTTCCACATGAGTAAAATGTCTCCAGACTTACTAGTAGTAAAGTGAAAACTGTGTAAAGTAGCATAAGAAATGGAAATGAAATGGGGAAATCGCTTTCATTTGTGCCTTCCCTCTATCAATGAAGTTTTCTTACTGTTTGGGAATATATTAGCCATCAGGGAAAACTGATCGTGTATTTGAAATAGAAACAAAGCAAACTTACCATTAATGCAAAATAGCAATGGTTTTAATCTCTAAAATATACTAAAAATGCAAAAAAAAAAAATTACATGATTTATCAGAATTATGTATCTGGCAGAAGAAAGGATAAAATAGACAAATACTCCTYGAGGCACCGGTTTTCAGAGGAAGCATAGTGCAAGATTACTGTGCGTGCTGTCTCCATCTAGAATGCTTTCTTTCCGTGGAGTCATAGCCACCTAGTATTTTAAATTCCTCRCACTGCATCAGGGTTATGGTACTATGTTACAAAGTTATTCAGAAACCTGATTGGCCATGTTCCTGCAATACATTTTCCTAACCCCAAGATAAAGATCCATGCATCTCTTTACCCTTTAAACAAAAAAGCTATTGTAATAGCATGTAGTGTGATGCATGGCATGAATACCAAAACATGTACATGCACTGCTAAACTGTTTAAGTATGGAAGAAGTAGTGTCTAATAGCATCAGGAAATTGAAATTTAAAAATTTTTCTCACTCACTTATTTGATGAGAACTGGGCTGCTGACAGGTGAAGCAGAAAGTCATTTTTCAAGTTAAATGCCAAGTGGTTATATAGCATAATATTCAGTCAAAATTAACCACCTCACTGCTGCATTGACATACAGCATATTTAATGGCAACAGTTTCCGCAAAGAAAACTATAGACCTTGGGGAGTTCTAAGAAAATGGAAAGAAAATCTAACTAATCCTTCAGTTACTTGCTTGAAACAAAGAACAATAGCGTGCCGTAATTCATGGCAGAGAGAACAAAACATAACTATTTGCCAAAATTATAAATATAATTTTTTAGACTCTTCTACASGCAGATGGCATGTTTTAAGTCATCAGATGCGCGTACCTAATTTATGAACCACTTTGGACCCACAACACAATTTAGGGACAGAATAAAGGCTTTTTGGAGCATTTCACAAAGTTCTTTGCAGTATCTCAGGCATAGTATCAGGGTCAAGGTCCTGCAAAATGACATCTATGAGTTTTTAGGACTCCTATTATCACYCCTGAGGACTTTACACAGCTCACCTTCAAGACTATGGATTGAAAGCGCAAATCTCTCTCCAGTGGGAGCTTTGCTTCAACCTTCTGGATTTAACCCGGRTTTAATCTTTAAAGTACAAAACAGTAAAATGTATTTTTGCGTTCTGAATGCCTTTTGAAGTTATGGTAAGTTGAGTGCATAACATAGCTAGCCCTTAACCCTGGAACACGCACTCTGGTTGAGGGATCGCGCTCTTTAACTGTGCGTTTTTTCATTTGTTTGTTTATTTGTTTTTCAAAACATAGTAACTATTCCTTGCATGAAAAAACTTCTTATGGGATAGGCTACAAGGAATCAGATTTCTTCTTGTTTTGCCAAAAACCACTGACCCATACAAAGAAAGCTTTATTGTCCAAATAATCAGAGTGCATAAAAAGTAAATTCAGAGATAAAGGAAACATAAGAGGGCAGCAAATAGAATTTTAAAATGAGAATAAACTCCTATGTGTAATAACAAAATAGAGAGAACGGCAGGCAGCGGCACACTAAAAAACTTATTTACATCTTTTGCTAGCCTTTCCTCATAAAAATTTACACTACAGGTGGTAAAATTAGAAAGGAGCAGAGCAGAAAAGAACACCAAGGAAATGAGCTTCAGTGGGATTTCCTGCTTTTCAAGAACATTTAAGTTGCATTTGGATTTTCCTCCCTGGTGCCCCGAAGGGCCAGGCAGGGACCCCAGCATGCTCTCCCACCACCACCAATTTGGATGGAGGCTAGGGGTGAGTCCCCAGCGATGAGTCCTGAAGAGCTGGTCAATGGGAAGCACCATGGGAAGGGATGGAGACAGCACACAGATTTTGGGTGCTGCTTCTTGTGCCTCCCTTCTAACAGGAGCCAGGCTGCTGGGAGGCCCAGGGAGCAACGGGAATATTTTGAGGATAAGCAGAGCAGGAAAAATCAGAGATCTAACCCAAAGAAAGTCCTCTAAAACAAAGGCAGAGACAAACTCTTAAGGCCAAAGATCTGCCTGTCCCTTCTCATCAGTAAAGTCAGGCTTCATAAATGAGCATATTGTGAAGGGAGATTATTAAAGAGAAAAGCATAGATGRCTTTTTGTATATATCAAAATTCTTTCTTCTGCCTTGACAGGATCAAGCAAATAATTCCTCAGAAAGTCACAGAGCTATTCAACAGGTGAACAGCTGCCAAGACAATTTGAAAACTCTACATTATGGTCCATCATGTAACTCATGTTTGCTCAGTAAATATTATTCTCTTGGGACATCTCATGCAGAGAAACAGATGCCAGTTGATGACCCAACCTTTTCCTGGGCTTTCACTATTGTTTATGTAAAAGAAATACAGGTAGATATTTATAAATAGAAATTACTCAAATCTCACCAAAGTGATGTTTCCTTATGTTCAGCTCCTCTTCTGTGCAATATATCTGAGGTTTTGCTGGTTGAACTCCAGGGAGAGGTTGGGGGGGGGAAGAAAGATTGTAGTTAACGTGTATGAAACTATCTCGAGGATTTATGGTGTATGAGAAGAGTAAAAACCATAGATTTGTATAATTTTTACTAGAAAAAGATGTATTGAGCTGGCAGCAGCAGTAAGATGAAGGGAAATCATGAAATTCTTCATAGTATTATATGAAAATTGTCAAAGTGTTGGGACGCCCTAATCATCCATGAGCCAGCTGAAAATAAAGTGTATTTATACTGGAATTTTTCAGCATCTTTGGACAGTAGCTTAGCTTTGTTATAAGTTGTAATGTTCCACAAAATACTGTTTATTTTATCTTGTCATAGAATACAGTAATAAAAGAATTGTAATCGCATCTTATTTATCAACGTGTCTGCACATTTGGGTTATCACAGGAGACACAGGTTGTTTTTCCTTGAAGGAATTGAAATGTCTGGTGGTTACTTTAGATGAAAACAGGAGCAACAAAAAGCACTACAGAGATATTCCTTCTGGTCTTTGAATGTGATGCTTCTTACCAATTATATCTTATACACAGTTATTAGAATATGGTTTAAGGGGTTTTGTGACAAAAAGAGAATATATCTGAAACGCACACCATTATTAGCAGTACCCAGTAATGTTCTATTGCACGTTGGAATTTATGTAATAAAAATGTTAAACAGCCAGTGATTGGATTTGTTTACAGGATCTAAAGAGGGGAATTGGGATGAACCCATGAATAACTTGCCTTGGAGGAGTCTTTTCTAACTGAATACGGATGGATTGGACCTGGAAAAAGAGACTGATTCAAAGTGACTGTAAAACATTATTCACTTATATTATTACTTGGAGTATACTGACTATCACGAGTAGGTTTCTTCATGGTCAGTCAATATCGCCCTGGTATTAAAATATTTTTAATGTGAATCATGGAACCTACTCTTGCAGAAAAAGTGGAAGAAAAGGAAAGAAAGCATGGGGAAAAAAATCCCGCAATGACCTCTCTCCAGAGAGTCGCCGTGGAGCCAAATTACCCACCAGAGAGCACTGACTGCAGGACCCATCCAAATGGGGTGAGTGCCGTGCAGGAGTGCTCCCAGCCCTGCCTGTCCCAGCCCTGCCTGTCCCAGCCCCGTGTGCCGCTGTGTCCCAGGGCTGGCTCCAGTACTCCAAGGAGGAACCTTTTCCTGGGAGGCAATTTTGCCAGAGACACTTCACATCTTGAAGGCATCTCTCTTGGGAAGACAGACTACGAATGCCCACAGCTCTGTCTCTTGGTCTTCCCTCTGACAATCTATTCTCCTTCCCTTGTATTTTGCTGACAAGATATACCTAACTATGGTTCTAAAACTTTAAAACTCCACCTGTATATTAGTGATCCTGACTTATACATCTTAATTCTACTGCTATATTTGTAAGCAGAAACCTTCAGGATTTTCACATCGTTGCTATTTCAGTTAAGCAGCTCAAAGTTATTTCCCTGGAATTGATATTAAATTCTGTAGCATGAATGCTTCTGTGTGTGGATATAAGGATATGTATCCTTATGAAAAATTTCTGCAGAATGATTAGCACTTATTAAAATCAATTATCTCTTATATAATTGAATGAGATAACTCTAGAGATTAAATAACAGGGGAAAAAATTCTAAAATGACAAAAATGAAAACTATAGAGAGGAAAGTGCGTTACATAATGACAATGCCCTACTCCAGGGGCAATAYGACCATGTTTTTCCTCCCAGAAAGCAGGGATCAAACTTTTGGATGTGTAACAGCATGTAGTCGTAAGTTCTGAAAAACATATTCATTCAGCAATAYTTAATGCCTTAATTTACTTTCAATGTACTTTGAGACAGTGAAATCTGTATTTTAAGATTTGATAAAAAGCTAAAATTAACAGAATTTTCCAGAGACAGAACTGTAAAAATTGGCAAGATGCATTAGCATGATCACTAAGTGAATGACACGTCTCAAAATAAGTTTGCAATGATAATTTCATTAATTCAGCATATATATGTGCTTTGTGCTACCTGACTACAGATAGAGAGGTTGACGTTAATGTCTGACCATTCATTTATTTGTTCTTTGAAATATTCTTGTCTGATAAGATAGTTGTTCCCCAATGTTAATTGTATCATTACCTATAAATAATTTAAATCAAAGCAAGACTAACAGTACATAGGTGTTGTACTACTGGGCCTTCAATAACGCATTTTTTTCTATCATTAAAGTCTAAAGACATGGAAGCAGTAAGTTACTCTCAAGAATTCATAAATGTAAATGCCAAAGTTGAATTTACAACCTTAACTGTGTCCCTCATGCTGTCATACGTCAGTGATGTAGAAGTCTGTCGATATATATGATTATTACTGCTGGTTTAGTAGGTTGCTTTAAAGATATAGAGTACCTTTATATCAATCACTTCTCCAAAAATAAGACTTTCTGAGCTATAGGTCTTGTGCTGACCTTTCAAAAGAGTGACTATTACCCATAAGGAGCTTGGTCAAGAAAACCTCATACTAATGCTTTTTCTTCTTCTTTTTTTTTTTTTTTAAGCTATAACTTAAATAAGCAAATTACCAGCAAAAATCTACTGATTAGCTCCTCTCCTCCTCCCTCTACTGTGAAAATATACTGATTAGCTCCACCACACATCCTACTCCAAATAACGCTGCTGTCAGTTTTGATATAAGACTTGCACTTCATTAACATGCAAGCCGTGCTCTTGGATTTTTTAAAATTATCATACCTGGGTGGATTCATGGAAATATGAAGCATTTAAAAAAACAAAACAACAACAACAAAACCACAAGAACCCACAAAACCCAAGCAAACGCTACTGCAAAAATAGGCAATATCAAGGGTTTTCTTCTCCCTAGAAAGTTCTTCCATGTTGTTTCTGGCTTATGCTTAAATGAAAAGAACGGGTCAGGGATAACACAAAGTAATTTAAAGGAGTTACGCTGCAATACATAGGATTGCCCACAGCTACACCTTGCAATCACCCGGTTCATATTTTAGGTCCTGACATAAGAGTTCATAGTATTTTACAATTCTATGTTCCATGTCAGTGGTTGACTGTGGAGTTGAATATCAGTCCTATTTAAATCTGCAAGAAAATAGCTGCAGGTGACATAACCTTTCATGTAGTACCACTGTGTACATATACAAATAATTGAGGCTCTTGACCCTGTCTATGCACATACAACTGTAAGTACAAACTTGACATTTTGATACTGCTTGTAGCCTTTCCCGTTGTTATTTTCTGTTTCAATAATCCATTGCAGGTAGAAAAATGAAAGAAGGAAGCATGAATGATTAATGCTGTCAAGCTAAAATAATGTATTTAGAAAAATCTATAAATCTGTTATTTGTGGCATTTTAAAACTAAACGCGACACTCTTCGGTGCCATTCAGCCTATTTTACAGCAGATAAATGTAAACGTTTTGCAGAAACAATGGCAGCATAACCCTTTGAACACTGGTTTTGGCACCAAAAGTTAAAGGGATCAGCTGTAAACTTCCGTGTATAAATGAATATTGAACATAGATGAATATTCATATAGTGTTATTAATATTTAATATATATGTATGATGCAAAGTGAATGCGAATGCACTGTTGTTCTTATACAACCTTCCTGCCTTCATCTTCCTGACTGTGTCCACACATGGACTATGGCCGTGTTATTTTTTCCAGCTTGCCTCTGTAAACTGAAAGACTATTTTTCTTAAAATATTTAGTGCAGCTACCTTCCTGTTAGACAGGACAATCTGCCACTTTAGACCATTTATGTTCACATGTGTATACATATATATATATATATATAAAATATTTAGATGTATATTTAGTAGTTGCCATTAAAATTTCAACCAATGATGGGACAGCTGAACACCTGATGACTGATTTTGGATTGTCAGAATTTTTCCCAGTATTTTCCTTAGAACATTTAAAATTGTGGTGGAAGAATAAGTGCCACATTTGCCCTCCTTCCTGGGACCAACCTCACATACCAGCCTGGTGCTTATTTGGCCAGTAACACAGGTCCTTACCATGCACCAGCTCTCCCAGGAGAGCTGCTGGCCAGGAGCTGGACACGCTGTTGCAAACCCAGGCTGCGGGCAATTCCCTGGGGATATCCTAAACATATGATAAACTATCAATGCTACATGTGTTTGAATGAGAACTTTGCAGAACAGTGCAGACATTAAAATTATATCAKCCCCCCAATCAGCACTTCTGCTGTTTTCTTTCACTTCTGAAATGACAGTCAGGCAATCAAGGCAAATGTTAGTGTATAAACAAGATACTCTCTTTTAAAGTAGTTAGGGGCCTTTCATGCTAACAAGATGTTTTCTCACTATGAAGACAAGAGTGTACAACAAAGCCGCAGCTATCTGCTAAAATGTCTTGGAGACGTTACATTTGTTAGGTGCTCTAGCAAGTCATTTAAAATTAAAGTTAATTAAATTAATGTGATAGTAGCCCAATTGTTTCACTTGATAAATCTGTAAAACGCAAACTGCACAGCTCGAGTTTCAGGAGACAAGTGAATTAGTAATGCATGTAAATGATCATAGTTTGCAGATTCAAAAAATAATTAAAGCAGATCTATAGCTTGCAGCAAATGTCACCTGAAGTCACAGCAACTGAAGTGCTTTAAGATGCTGCTTATTGTTAGATACCCATACTGCCCTTGAAGTGTAACTTCAGTTTTAAGAGAAAAGTAACTATACTTTCCATTATATTCTGTCCCATTTTGCACACATTATTTTCATCTCCACTCTGCTCCTTTGCGGTCAAAAAGACTTCTTAACTGTTTCCTTAAGACTGTGTATTAGATCTCACCTATGCAAAGGCTTCCTCATCTACTAGATGTTGCTCTCCAAGACAAGTAGCTTTGCAATTGTTTCTCCAGTTAAACGCCTGAAGAAATTATCGCTAATTCATGCAAAAGTTAGAATTTTACCTAAGTCATGCCAGGTAATAACTGAAAGGAAGCTAATGTCTTCAAAAATCAAAATAAAATTATTTTATACTGTGGGAAAATATTAATTAAGATAAAACTTTTAAAAATGCAAAATAAATACATATCGTTGACAGAAGAAATTAGTTTCCTRTATAAGCAAGTTTATATCATGGACTTTTAAATTTTTCCTTCAGAAAAAGAGACTTACAATTATTTCTGTGATTTTCTCTGTCTTCAGTTTGAAGAGCTGTGTTGCCCAGGGCAGGTTGCTCTCTATACTGCTGTTAGTGTGTTCAGCTGCTATTTAACTTCTCAGACCAGAGAGTGAAACCCAGAATGATAACTGCCATTTACAAGGATAAAAAACAACATAGGAAAAACATTTTGAATTAAGTTTGCAATTGTAGTCGATTGGAATGCACCTGAACTACAGAAACTTGCTTAAAGATGCTCACTTCATGCAGCCAATGGGGTTTAATAATTTAAAATTAACTAAACTCTTTCAGTATAAAATGTAATGGCTCTGTCAGAACCAAAGTGCAGAATGYTAATTTAGGATTTTAAATAATAATTCTGAATAAATGAAAATGTAATTAAAAGGAAGGGTTTTTTTTATTTTAAGTGCATAAAGGGACACCTTGAATTAATATAAGCCATTAAAGATACTCCTAGATTGAGCAAAGACTTACAAATGTCAAAACCCTGAGTGAGCTAGGAAGAATTTAGCTCACGGTTGAAATATTCTGGGTCATAAACATGAACATGTTCATATTGAAAATACTGTAAAACCCCTGTGTATATTTTGCACGTCACAGAGTTCATAGGAAAGTATCCATATTTCTGCGGGCAATATTTTTTGAAAGCTAAGCCCCCTTCTGGAAATTCATCTATATGCACATCGGTGCTTGCCATCATTGCCGGCCACTCCCCCACCTCCTGTTCTCCGCACTCACGCTTTTGGATGCCTGCGTGAAACTCATAAGGAGCTTGTTCCTTTCCTCACTGGCATCAGTGAACATGGGCATCAGCAGCAATTGTGGCCAAACCACTTCTGGCCGYGAGCAGCGTGGGTCGCCGGTCCCAAGGGGACATGTGCTCTGGGGGGACGCACGGGAGGGTCAGCGTGTCCCCCGCCAGCTCTTGCAGGTCATGGGAACCCAGTCTTAAGGGCACCAAATAAAAGATACTATCGGGTTTGTCACAGCTGTAGACAAACTCTGTTCTGAATATTTAGATTTWAAAAAATTGGGAAATGAAGTGCAAAACGTGCCACCACAGAAGGGTTGAGGAGTCCCCATGGCAGAGGTTAGCTCACAGCGCTGCTCCTTGATTTCTAATGGAGATTTCAGCTCTGAAGCGGAGTGCCAGAGAACGGCACTCTGCAAGCGTGACCCCTGCTTTGATGGCAACACTCAGGACAGCCTTTCTTGTGCTTTTAGCAAACCTAGGTTAGAGCTGCAGTCAATATCAAGACTTAAAAATTGAGAAAACTAGAAATTAACACCCCATGAAGACAGAAGCCCAAAAGAAATGGATGGCAGAAGCAAGACAGACCCCTCAGAAAGCTGTTTCTGCATTGCACCTTCTTTTGTCAGAAATGTTAAATGCTGTCTCACCACAGCAATACTCTCACCAAACATCCACTATTGCTTGGCCACAGCCTTTTCACTGGTGCAGTGCTATAGGCCTCTTCCTAATGAACCACCAGGGCTTGAAAAGTGGCCGTGAATTATAAACCAGAAGCAGTCATTTTTTAATTGCAGAAAGAAGCAAAAAATTCCATTTCATATAGAAATACACACACCTTACATGCAAAATAACTCAATCCCTGAACGGGCAAACTTCTGAAGTTAATTTCTTGTGACTTTGCATGTCATGGTGAGACTTCCCGGTGCTTAATGAAGTGCAAGCTCCCGCCTGGGCTGTTGGGAGACGTCTCTCCCTACTGAAGCCAGTTCCTCAGTAGGGCCGTTAGTTTGGATTTCCCTCTCCTACCACCTACTTACCTTCACATGGCCTTTGGGAACCTGCTGCTTCCGAGACTTACACTCCTCTGTCAGAAAGGGACTTGTCATCACAAGTGTTTGCATCATCTGGATAAAGATTTACATTCAGCGATCAGAGAGCAGGAAGATTCCGTACGCCTCCTCGTGTCCTTGCATACAATATTGCTGAGAATCGAGCTACTAAGTCCACTCTATTCCAGTTATAGCTCTTTCCACGGGACCCCTCTCAGGTCTTCATGGTTTTCATTCTCATGGTTCCTGGATTTGGGAACACTGACCCTACAGTACTGTATGCAAATATTTTTTAAGATGTTAGCATATGTCAAAGGAAATGCATGCGTAGACTACAGATTGCTTTCCCCACAGTAAACTTCTATACAACCCTTTATTTCTGGATCCGGCTAATGAGCTTCTACACATTATGTGGTGACAGGAAACGCAAAGGCATTTGTAGCAAAAACCTGGAGGACATGAAGAGGACCTCCTTCTGCGATACTGAAGTTTTCCTATTAAAGCTGAAAGAAATGGCTTCTTTACTAATTGAGAGGTAAAAACTCAACTTCTGCCATGTCTAAAGGATTCACATCTGAATCCCATTCATTCCAAAGAGGGAAAAATATTCAGAATTTATGTACAGTAGTGCATTTTAAGTGAAAGTTCAAGCCCATGGTACTGCACAGCATGCATGGATTCTGCTGGACTGAAAGACAGCAGGAAACAAATGCACCCATCTGGCCACATAAATCAATCACTGAAATCTGAGGATACACCCACAGAAGGGAAAAAAATGATTAATAGATCTGTGATGTGTAAATTTTTATTTAACTCTAAAATCACACTAGAAATCGCTTTTTTGAAGAACACTATGTCAAGGACACGAGGACTTTGTAATAGTAAGAGTCTTCTAAATCTGTCAGAAGAGGCAGGGTAGATTAAAAGTATACAGTGAATCTGGAAGCAGCAGTTGGAAGGGTGGCAGCTGCTGCGTTTATGCCATTCCTACCCGCGCGTGGTGGATGTGTGCCACCCAGCGCTGGGCACCACGGCAGGCAGCACCGCAGCCCTGCCTGYGAGCCGATCTCGCGTTTTGGTTTAAGCGATTCCTAGGGACTAAATGCCGTATTACTTTTGCTCTATATCTCCTTCTCTCAATAGGTTCAAATCTTCACTGCAGCATCATCGCTATTGTGGAAGCTGAAGGACCACAGGCTCTGCTGGCAGCTCAGGACTAAAAACTGCAGGCAGGAAAGGCCCCAAATAATTGAGAAAGCAAGTAGTATGCTCYGCACAGAGCTCAACATCAGAGTTCAGCATTCTTCTCCACCTGATCTCAAGCTGYTTTTCTGACAAAGGGTCGTATCTGGGGTAAATCCTTCTGAAAGAAGACTTCTAAGCTGAGGGCGTGGAGGAGGCACTCCTGGATCTGGTCATGACCTCCCTGCCCACTCCGTCTGGCACGTGGGACATTTCTGCACTTTAGGTCTTACTGACTCACCTTAAAAAAAGCGTTATACTAGATCTACTGCCCAGCACATTTTGCTATTACAAATGCAGTGTTTTGGCTGWCTTTGGCTCACAGTTCAAGTATTAGCTCCTCGGAAGCCACCTACAAGAGACAGAGACAAGCTGGGCTCTCATTAGTTACCTGCTAAACGAAGCCCTGACATTCAGTCTGTAGCAGTGTGAGACAGTGTCTCACAGCATTTGGGTTTTATTTCTAAAACTTTGGACAACATTTTTGTCTTTCAAATGGACTTTTTCCTGCTAATAAAATGCTGATGCCTTTTCAAGCATCTTTGTGGGTCACTTGGGAAGGAACACAACCACACACGAGAATATGGATGCGGCTGAATCCTTTGACACCATTAACGAGTTTTGTCATTCCACAGGAGTGGTAATTGCCTCCACTACGTTTCAGGACCAGAAATAGCCATCTTAATCTAAACCAGCCTGTCTTACCAATGGGAAGGCCTTGAAAACACAGTCTTTTCAAATTGGCTGACATAAAGCTCACCCCTATCTCTATCAGCATTGCAATAAATAAATGATTACAGTCGAAGTACTGCCACTATTATTATTAGCAGCCTGCAAGCGAAAGTTGAATCAGAAAAACACTGAAGAATGAAAAAACTTCTAATGTTCATCTTTATTTCAAGTCAGACTAATTCCACTGGAGAATGCGATATGTACTCACCAGCACGACGTCTCCAACTTCGGTTCCTGTCACTGTGGGCATCCTATTTACAATCACCACCACATTTTTTTGTTTGTTTTTTTGTCTTCCTTTATTCACTGACTTCTGCAAACCTTTGGGAGGAGAAATGAAGACTACTATAGCAGCTTTTAAATTGACTCTTATATTAAGAATGTTATGTTTTTTATATCCGCTCTGAAGGGGTAATATGAAACTTATGAAATATTTACTAAGTGTGATGCATAAACAACAAATCACYTCTTTTCCATTAAATATTTTTTGTGAAAGATATTTTTAATAAAATACTGCAGCTTGCAATTTAATTACAATGAGTAATTAAAACTTAGAGGATAATCATTTTTGGCAAAAAGTCAGTTTTTGTTAAAATTTTAAGATAGAAAAAAGATGCATATTACGACCATAATACTGTTAGTAATTAAGATAAATGCATCAATTATTAAAGATGCAAACATGTCAAGCAAGCATAACTAATTATTTGAGCATGTTAACAGTTGTTTAATGTTAACAAGCAGTGAATTATTAAAGACCCCATGTGTCACATTTTGGACTGCATAAAATATAATGTTCTGGAAAGGTTTATGATTTTCAGGTTTTGCTTAGCTCTTTCCAGTCAGATAAGCAATAAATTTAAGATAACTTGCATTTAAACTGTATTTCTAAAATAATTAGCTGTAATTGTGTAATGAAATGTTGTATTTCTCACTTTATGAAGACTTCCAAATTCAGTTAAAATGACCAAAATATATCAATAGGTGTTCTATGCTGTAAATGCATGATTTCTGTATGKGAGTGTGCAATTTCTTCATTAAAAAAAGATACAGTATTTGAGAAGCTTAAACTGTCAGAGTAACAACTAAACTGAGATGAAAGAGTGCATTTTATGTGAGCTAATGCTCACATTGGTACCTGGCTTTGTATTTCAGTGGCTGAATACCGTCCTTCCAAAGGAAAGATCCATGAAGATCCCCTTCAGCCAGCTCCTGGTGACTGTGCTAAAGCAGCTGCTCTCCCATCTCCAAATACCTGTTAGTGATCCCACAACATCTGACACAAGGATAAAAAACATCAGAATGGGTTAGAGTTGTACAAACTACCACTATAAATCCTGAAACTCAATTTGTCCTGATTGTGGGTTTGGTGGTTGGTGGTGGGTTTTGGTGTTTGTTTGTTTGTGKTTTTTTTTTAGACAAACATAAAATTAGACTTRTTTCATGTGAAAAGGCTTCTTTGAGCTGGACGTTCTTCCAGCAGACTGAAAAGTAAGATCTTTATGTCTAAGCATTAGCTGTTAAACCCTGAATTCTGGTGAGTCTCCGAAGGATTTATTGCAAATCAGAGAGGAAATGTGATATGACCAGCAATTTGAATTTCCGGATATTTACTGCAATACCTTTGTAGCCCTACCTAACCGTGTTTGCAGACAGACAGACAGCTGTCCRCCCGGCGGAAGGGTCTCGAGGTGGATGGGCCCAGAGCCCAGCATCCCCCTGAGCCACGGCTGAGCCTCAAAGGTGGATGCCCAGCGGCTCGGCACCTCTCGCGCCCTCCACGGCTGCTGCAGCCCTGGAGGCTAACCCCTCCTACCTTCGCACCGGCGAAGCAGTCTGGATTAACTCCTACGCTGTTAGTAACAGCAGCTGCTACTCTAGATTATTTTGACAGGACCAGGGAGAAACCACATAAGCGTTTACCACGGCACATCAAGGGAAAGGTGACCTCTGTGCCTTGCTGAGCTGCACCCAGGACGTTTTGCCGATGGTCTTGGAAGAGAGCAGACCTTCACYGTCGACATGCCAAGGCGGTGGCCCCCATACTAGAATGGGTGTCCAGCACCACCCTGGAGATCCCTGGTTTGGATTCGTGTCAGGGGGAGGAGAGGCCTGGAAGCACTAAGGAAACATTTGTTTGTTTGTTTGTTTGTTTWTAGCAACAT
Source organism: Oceanodroma leucorhoa (assembly GCA_030449065.1). Taxonomy (NCBI): domain Eukaryota; kingdom Metazoa; phylum Chordata; class Aves; order Procellariiformes; genus Oceanodroma; species Oceanodroma leucorhoa. The sequence continues at coordinate 8,204,250 of JASVER010000007.1, read as the reverse complement.
ATTTATATGAATTAATGTTTGCAAAGCTCTTTGACATCTTTAGATGAAAGAGGCTAAGCACAAATATTAGGCTGTTAATTGGGTGGCTGGAGGGTATGCAAATAGTGCAGACCCAATGCAATACTTAGTTCTTCACACTAATGTTTAAAATCTCTTCTGCCCTGCAATTAGGCAGAAGTTTCAGCCACGCAGTGGGAACACAGGTCTGACCTCCAAAAACTTTGAAGCAAAATTTCCCCACGGTGGTGAGGAAGAGCTCACGACGACACACRCCAGCCGCACTGCCAGGTCCTCCCGGCCTGCTGCGCCGGCAGGATAAGCACGTTTCAGGGTTCCGACGTGGAGTCTCGGGGCAGAGAGSATAGTGAAGTTTCTTTGTCATGGTCTGTTTTCTAATGAAAACAATCTGGTATATCTCCCTCTCCCAAGAATATCTGAAAGGCTGCTGCCCCGAAATGTAATTGGAGYTTATAAATCCAAGCCATCACAAAAGCACAGAGGTCAAAGCTAGACACACCGGTGGAAAGATGCCGATAACAAAATTACGGGAAGTTAGGAGAGGGGTACCTCAGGCCCAAGACAACAGTGGGATTTCAGGTGCTGGAGGACAAGCATGTCTTCTGCAGATAATTTACGGCTCTCAAACACACACAAAGGAAGTTTGGGGACCCTACTGGTCTTCTTTTTAGTTTATCTTATTTAGTATTTTTCCCCCAATTTTTCTTCCCGTTTCTAGGTGACCTCCCTCTTGTGACAAGGTCTCCCCATTATGACAGTGAGCTCTGATGATAATGTAGGTAACATTCAGACTGAGACCAAGTGCAGCAGAAAGCTATATTTCACTCCTGACCTTCAGCTCCCCCTCTAGTGCAATGCACACATTATATTTCCTTTCACTCATAGCAGGACCAGTGAAACAAYGCCGGATGAAATAAGTGACATTTCCTTACCTAGATACCGGAGACGAATAAAATAGTTTTGCCGTTTTCACTGCATGCSTGATACTCGCCACACAACTTTGCCTAGCTCATCAGATATGAAGATCTCTGCTGAGCAGAGGAAGGGAGAGAAGGACGCGGCAGACCCCACCCTGGCACACAACGCACAGCGCTTCGCAGCGCGCCCGGGCTGCTCCGGCGCCAAGGGGCTTCGGGGAAGCTCCCGATGACACCCCGCCAGGTTTTCCATCCGTCTCTGCTATCCCAGCCAGAACAACACACCCGCTAAAGTGCAGGAGAAGGTCCTGCTGCCGAGCCGCTCCAGAGCCCCAAACCCAAAATTGCGGGTTTTCTCATCTCCGGCACCAACTGCTGCACTACACAGTAGCGCTGGCAGAGCTCCAGACATATTCCTTTATGTGTCAGGCCTGAATCTCTTCATATGTTAGGGTAGAGCTGCATGTACAGTACTTCCCTTACTTCCAAGGCTTTTTTGCCATCTGTTTCTATTATGGGAKTTTATGGCACAGAATACCTCAGACAGTACAGTATCTGTTTCTTTTCTGTGCTGCAGTTATGGTTGCTGTGCTGCTTTATGAACAGAATGATAAAACTTGGAGCCTTCTTAATTCTCTCCTTTCCACCCCCATTTTTTTCATAGCACGTTGCAGAAATGGAAGGATTTTTTACAGTTCGTATTATTATGATGAGAAGTGATTTGAAAGAAAGTACGGAATTTATCAGGAAATGGAAATGTGACTACAAGGCAGCTTTTAAAAATCCTTTAATCATATCATGATTAAGAAGGTTTTTATATTGTTACTTCTATGTTCTGAAGTATATAGAATTTTGTTATAATCTGAAATTTGCCTTTTTTTTTTTTTTTTTTTTAAAGAAAGAAGAACCTATTTGGCATAGATGGTCTCTCATTCACATCCATTAAACTCCTGCACTAAAAAGCATGGACTCCACAAGGAGAAGGGCTCCGTGGAATTTCATGAGTAATATTTCAGTTCTTTGCATCCCAAAATCAAAGCATTTCCTTGAAGCAGTGTTGAGCCAATACTCTCATGTCCCCCATCGCATATTATCTGAGAACCCTTCATTCCTTGAGGAGAGGAATTATTTTTCTGCTGTAAACTTTAGATAGACATTTTTGTGACGTGGTGAGCTATTATTTATATGCAACAGCGTTGCATTTTAACCGCGTTTAGATGGTGAATGTTTGCAATCATCCTCATTGTCTCTAGCCCATGAGGAAGCGGAGCTGTTGCACACTTCTTTAAAGAATGAATGAATGCAGGCTCATGGGCAGAAGATTAGATAGGTACGAATTTGGCAAAGAAATCAAATATAGACACAAAGAAATATCCTATTTGCCCATGGCTGGTTTGATCACATGGTGACCATCTGGAATTTAGATCAAGCCTTCAATAAAATACAAGGGACCACACTTCTGCGGCACATTCAATGATAAATTAATATCTGAGCTGGAAGTACTACAAGAAAACAGTGATAAAGAAGACAAAAGCCACATCTCACATACTCCAATTGCACTCCATTTCCTGGTGTTTCTTCACTTCCCTCCCTCCCCCCGCCCATTAATATAAACATTATATGAGAAGTATAGTGAGAGCAATAAAAAATAAATGGCAATTAGAGCCAAGATCCAGAGCTAAGACAGGAGGAAAAAAGGAACAGAAACATTGGTCCTGATGGCCTTTTCCTGTTCCAATTTTTTTTAATGTTCTTCTGACCTTGATTAGATCTGCAACTTCTCATGTGAGGCTTTGAGATGAGTCCTATATTTAGATAAAAAAAGCAGTACCGCAAGTGAACTGCAGAGCATGCAGGGATCCATATGTACTTTGCCACGTTTTCTGAACCACACCATTGYCCCTTATTTACCCTCCTGATGGTAGTTGATTTACCATATTGCCTCTCGGGTGCAACCTGCAATCCGAAAGCCCTGGAGCCCTCTCAGCTGCTTCGGGAGGTCTCTGCCGCCCAGGAGCTGCTCGCGTCCCTGGAAACATCTCCCCATTTACCACAGCACCTTGTCAGCAGAACAGCTGTGTTGGGTGATCTTAGCAAGCAGGTTCTTACCTACTACTTCAGAGCCAATGCATAAGGCTACCCCCAAAATCCAGAGCCAGTGAGGGCTGCCTGTGCAGCCCCGAGCCCTCGTCTTGGGAGCACTGGCGGAGGCAACAGCCCATGCCTGGTCCCCCATAACAGCACCGTGCCAGACACAGCAGGCATTGTCCTCTCTTGTGGGCAGCACCATGCAGGCAAATGCCTCGAGGCAGACCAGCAAATTGGTTCAACCGAAAACTAAGTCAAGAAAGAGCAAACATGTTAGTTTTCAGGCTCACTCTGTGGCCACACAAAGGTGGACCAAAGGATGCCCTAGGTATAAGCAAACCTGACTTTTACTGGCTTAATAAAGTGACCAGTGCCACAGTTCCTGTGCTTTCCTCCACTTTTGAAGTGGGAGCTTTTTAGCACAACAYGAGTCCCTCTCCCTCAATCCACTAGTTCACATTGCATTGCATCTTCCCACCACCTTCAAGCCAAAGTTATTCATATGAGCCTTAAGAGCTTGGGAGCCACCTCCCTCCTTTGCCTTCTCCCCAAGGGATGGAAAACTGTGCTGTACCCAGCACACACGTGGTGAAGGCCATTATAAGGGGTCTGGAAACGCAACAACGACCCCCTGTCACTGCTTCCAAAGGTGCGGCACAGCTGGCTGGACTGCAGCAGGAACCCCAGGACTGCAGCACTCCGGCACAGCGTTCCCAAGGTGCATTTCTAATACCTCTAGCATTAGTATATTCTGCCTTCAACATTCAGGGAGAAAGGCAGAAGTCAAACACAATAACTGCAGTTACCTTTCCCAGCACTACAGATCAGAAGACACTTCATTGTGCCTTTATGCAAACCTGCTGATGCACATTGGGTTTGCCTCCCACCACAGTAGCTATTGCGATGTCTGCTCAGGATTACAGATGCTCTTTTGCAAGTCTTTTTTCCAACTGGAGATGAAAGGTGCTCACTTTTCATGGATGGTATGGATGCACGTCCATTTGGCCCACGAAGGAAAACACAGGTCCCTTCTTGTGATAGATAAGAAAAAGAAAATATAAGGCTATCAGGAGAAAGGGTAAAAAATATCCTCTGGAAAAAAACAGGGGGGAATATTTCTCTTTGTCAAATAAAGTGCTCACACTGTGTTTTAATTCTAGTTGAGAAAGGTGATATTCACATCTCCTGTGAATCCCCTTCAGACCCTGTCAGAGGACAGTTACGAACCCCTCTGTGGCRGTCGCCTCCTTCACTTCACTTCTGTCAGAGAACAGATTTTAAGAACTAAACAAAGCATTAAAGGTAAAAAAAAAATCCAAGAGCACTTCAGTTTCATTTGTATTTTAGGCTTAAAGGAGTGATTTTTTGCTTGCTGTTCGGATCAATAGATTATTTCAGTAATAGAAATACTAATGTCCTTAAATCTATATTTTTTTCCCTGCAAATCACCAAAAAGTCTCTCCCAGATTAGGCCTCCCAACCAACTGATTTAGTTATGTGTCACAGGAGCCTCAGCCTCTCGTTTTTCTCCTTTCCTGGGCTGAAGAAAATACTTATTGGTACTGTACTTTAAATCCCAGCCAATGGAAAGCAATGTTTCACCATTTATCTGCCCCGACATGTTTTTATGTAAACCGTTGCAAAGGGAAGGGATTCACATATGTTTTACCAACTCCACTAAAGTACGAACAAAAGGCATCCAAGGTTCAAAGAGTTAAATTACCCAACATTTTCCCCCGCCGTGCTCGCCCCCCACCCTAAGCCCCTCTCTTCTCTCTCAGGGCTATGCTTGATTTATGGTGTGATCCATCCCTGTTGGGAGTTGACAGTCACTTTCATTTTCTGGTATTTTTTTCCTTTCGCTGCCAAGGTCACCAGAGAGAGGGCCCTCCAAGTTTTCTGCATTCGTCCTCCTTCACCCTTCCACCGGCTTGGCCTCATGAATCATCCCGTCTTCACATTGAACTCCTGATGCTTCTCTTCCACCAAACTGCCCGACTTCCGCAATTTTTCTTCATTCTCACTAACAATTTGGTAATGAAATATTGATTTTTAGTTAGATTCAAATAGATGTTATTAAGTTTGCATTGATAAATCGTTCCCTTTCTCAGGCTGGAAGTACCTCAGTCAAATTCTAACTGCGCTTTCATACCTGGTGATGTATTAATTTGACATATTTGTCACCCAAGCTGCCTGGCTYAGAGTTAGAGGAGGGCGTCTATCCTAATTGCTGCTATTTCACAGAGAAGGTGTAATTCTAGCTGATTTCTTCCAAGGATTTTAGCCCTAAAATAAGATATTTGCAAATATTTTCCATGGGGTTTTTATTAGGAAAACAAGCAAACAAACATTTTTTTCCAGAAGGGAGAGGTAGGCATTCAAAAAAAGCACTGGCCAATTAATGTTGTTAAATGTTTTCAGTTAATTTTACTAATTGAAATATATTAAATACCAATGAATTTGCCATGGATTCAAAGACAAGTAAGTAGTTCTTTTAACCCTCCTCAGTGAGAACTGCTGGATATATAAGACTTTAAAAAATCAGCTAAAAAAATAACTCCTCCCTTAACTGGTTAAGCGAAGGGACCATTCCCTGCACGTGCCCGGTACAGTAACCCCTCCGTCAGAGTTGAAAGTGGGACACAGGCAACACGAGGCGGCAGAAACCCTGTCAGCATTGCATCATCTTTCACCTACGCGGGGGATAAGGTTCCCGGTCCCAAGACTTCACCGAGGGCAAAAACTGTGATCACAGATAGAAATACAAATAAATTACATTGAACAAAAGACATGCACTTGCCCCCCTCTGAAATACCCAGGCCTTGTTCTCCACCACAGCACTGCTTCAAAAATAGCTGCTGCTCAACCCCTCAGTGCCCCCACCGCCAGCTGTGGCCAGCGGTGCCCGGTGGCAGTGCACAGGGCAGAGTGCATGGAAATTCAGCTCAAATCCAGCTGACAGAAGGGGAAGGAAGGACACACACATTCTTACTCCCACTCTGTGTATGTCTCAAGTAACAATTAGTTTTAAATTACACACAACTCAGTTAAAATTTTAAACAGAGGTTTGCAGCTGCATCAGTCTGAAGACTAGAATTTCAGCCAGACCACAACCCGAGCTGCCTTTTTGCACGTGGCATTCTGCACCTGTAAAAATTCCACCTTCCCAGTATCCCTGCAGCAGGTACTGAAATGCATCCTTTGTACCATAGCTACAAAAATGGATCCCATATTTATAGTGAATGGATAAAGCACAAGTGTGATTTCTTACCCACTAAATTAAAAGCTACCTGCAGAAAAGTTAACTGCCAAAGAGTATTTAAAAAAAAAACAACAARCGACCAACAACAAAAAAAAAATGGAAGAAAAAAGTAGCCAGCAATGTGTTACTACCTGTCTTCTAACAGGAATATTGAGCTCTGTTGTGCTGACTGATTTCAAGAGACAGGCATTGATGAATAAAGCCCAATTGCTTCCTATGCTCCTGTGTCACACCTTTTTATTTACAAAATAATTTAGTACAAAAGAGGAGGTAATTCTTGGAAATTAGCTTTCAAAATGTCAAATGCATTTAGTTGGTGCCAGCTGAAAGCTTATTTTTAAATAAAAAAAAATTCTACAAAAGGAAATGTTTTCAAAACAACAAAACTCCAATTTTGAGCAGCCAAAATATTTACTGCACAAGAATTTAACTTTTGGCATTTAACATGTTTGCCGTATTCCCCATGCTATACAGAGTGAGGTAAATGCAACATTTCAGTGGCACTGGTGGCTGCTAACTCCACCCGTAGCTACCATTGCACTTCTTAAAATAAAACAAACTGGAAAAAAGATGTAACAACATAAACCAACCTTCATTACCTCCCCTCCACACTGATACTGTAATAAGACTGTTTAAATGAATCAGGCAGCAGAAGGGATGCATAGATTTCTCTACTTATGTAAGTTCATTCGTTCTTCTCACATTCCTCCTCTAACATACTTCTAGGATTATTTAGTGCAATAAGTAATTATCAATCCGCTTTGGAAAGCCATTATACATTTACACACTCTTCAAAGCTGCTGTTACTTTTATTGTTTCTAATGCCAAGACGGGAATGTGAGACAAGAGCCTCTCTAAGAGCAGGTTATAGTGAGTTCAGCATGCAGAATGCAGTTTGTAGGATGCATATGGGAATGAGTCATTTCTGAGAAACATAAAACTCTGAGTTATCAAACCTTTCGCTAGTCAATTATTTTTCTTTACTATGCTTGCTAGTAATGACAACTGCTATGAGACGTATGATCTGCAGTGTTATTTATACTAACTGTTATTAATCTGGTGGAAAGCAAAACATAGCTGGACCAAATCATCCCATTTAGGACCAAAAAAAGCATGACAATTCAGAAGGTAAAGGTAAAATTCAGGTATTTTGTGGGGTCCTTCTCTCCTTCTACCACAGGGCAGGTATTACAGAACATACAAAGTGAAATTACCCACCAGAAAACCCCAGTGAATTAAGGAGCTGAGTGGAAGCGTCACAGACACGCTGTCAGAGCCTGTTACCAGCTCAATCAGATAAATATGCACTTAGGGAATTAAAACATATCTACATGTACAAGCAATACGGACTGTAATGGTCTTCTGGGACCATCAAGTTCTAATAATGTATGTTAAATATGGAAAATTGGCAATGCTAGAGTATCAGAAAGTATTTAGGAGTAACTCCTGCCAGGTGAGCTGCAGTGTCACCCTGCCATGGACCACAGCAAGAGGGATTCTCCTCTAAAGGCTTGTCACCTAGAAGCCGGTGGCTTAGGTTAGTACAGAGCTGCTACTAACCTCTAAGGAAAACAGCACTAGCATCTACACTTGGCCTCCCATGCTCCGCACACCACAGTTCAAATTTCCAGTGAAATCTAGAGTTGGGTCAGGAGCCCAGACTGCTTCCCAACCCACAGCCTTGTAGCATATAGGTAACAAACCCCAGGTGTTGATAGGCACCTTGAAAGCATGTTCATAGATTTGATGGAACTACGTGGTAAAGCACAAGCTGCGCTTTGGCGCTTGCTCCTAGCTATGCATTTGCAACACGGTACCTGTACAGGTGATGCTGTAATTCACCCTAACAGAACACATTTAACATGCCTAATGCTAAAGCACCAGTCCAGACATCTCAGACAATGCAGTGGAAACTGAAATACTTGCAGTGGAGAGGTTTCCCCATTGCTGCCAGTGCTCCTGGTACTGGCCTTTGATGGCCTGCCATCAAGGCGAAGGGGAGGAGCTGCTGTCAGCAAGGCTCTGCCTCCTGCTGCTGCTGAGCACAGGCTTTTTCCATTTTCCCTGTTAGGTGACACCTGGGAAGCCTTCTAGGAGAAATTCTTACGAATTCTAGGAGAAAGTGCCACATCAGTAGCACCGCTGTATTTCTTAATGCTGTGTCCCAGGACCGGGGAACAGAATGAGCCCTTCACATACACCACGGTCTGTAGAAAATCCAGACCAGGTTGAAGGGTTGTCTCCTCAAGGTTTTTACTACATGAAATACTGTTAAAACAGACCCCAGGTCAGACTGCCCTAGGAATACATTCCTTGTCTTCAGAGAATTTCAGTTTGTTTCAGAAGTTAAGTAAAAAAAAGAAAACCCCAAACTTACAGTAATTTGGTAGGGACATGCTGATTCAAGGAAGCAGCTGCTGAATGAGCCAGAGATGAAGTAAATAATGAAGCTGATAGCAGCTTATYCTGTGCCCCTTTAGCAATGAAAACACGGACTGGGCTAATTCTCAGTAAAAGAAAATATTCTTTTTCATTTTCTTGGCAGGCACTTCAGCTTGGCTGCTTCAAGGCAGAAGCTGAAATCTCCCATAAGTAGGACCTTCCTTCCTGAGCACCTCTTGTGTCATCTCCTATATGGGAAAAGGATTTCCGTCTCTTTCTACTGCACTGTCCCCCTTTCTTCCCGAAGCAGCTTTCCTTCTCCTTACCACCTGCTTTTCCTCCATCTAGCCATGATTGTTCACTGTAATGAGAAGTAATTAAGTTGAAAATAACCTGTGACGACTGGAATCACCCTTTGCGAACCCAGAGCACTGACCAGTCAGCGAGACTCATATTCACATGGCAGCACTGCTCTCAGAAAAAGTAAGATACGGTAAACAGGCTGGAACTTAAGCCTGTGTGAAAACTGGAGCAGTTTCCATAGGAAAGATGTGAAATATTTCCCTTGTGGTTCCCCAGTGTGACCAAATCTGTAATGCATAGCTTGGGGAACAGGAAACCTGAGTTAGAAGTACCTTAATAAACAAAGGTGGGCATCAAATCCAAATCCCCACATCCTCCTGGCAGAATATCCCAATTAAGCTGCTTGGTAAAAACATCATCTTTTATGATGTTGATCCTGTTCTAGTGCTGCCCCATATACCAAGGAAGCTCAAGATTCATTTTTTAATTTTGCTCAGGGCATAAATTCATACTGCTCTCTGCTCCCTCTCCAAAGCATCCCACATAGAAAAAATACTGTTTTCCTTGGGGTAATGCTGGCTGTCAAGTCATCGTTAGCAACAGTCTTTCCACATGAGACTAGGTTTTGGTACATTCGCTGATAGAGAATGCAAAGAGCAAACAGTAGTGACCCAAGTAAGTTACGCTATCCATGTCTTTCAGAAGATCTGAACTGGGGATTCGGTGGTAATAGAATTAGACACCAATTAATAGTCAACTGTATAAACAACATATATGAACAAACGCAGCCTTAAGAATAAACACATATTAAATTACCTCCAAAAGCAATTAGTTCAATGTTATTGTGATGGCAATTGGAAACAGGGCAGTTTATTGTTCTCTATTTTAAACATTTAAAATCAATGTGTTTGCCTTGTGAATATACCAACAGCTATTCTGAATACAAAACCAAACCCTATCAAAAAGGCTTAATTACAATAAGTTTTCCATTCCTTCCTGCAACTTCACCACCATTCCTCTTTCCTTGAAAACTTTATTCTGGTGCATTTTCTTTATGTTATTAGTGCTGTCTATAAAAAAATATGAATCCCAATTCCATGATCGTCATAAAAATCATAAAATTCTATGCCTGCCATGAAAATATTACATGATTTATTTTTGTGTGAAGTACATATTAAATCTAAGTATTGGAATGATATTTTGCCTCCTTGACATCAAGAACTTTAAAAGACGCACAATTTCTACTCAATTGTTATTATGTTAGGTTTCTTTCCTTATTTTAAAACAGATATTTCAGAAGCTATTTATAGATTGAGGTTAATATTCATATTGCCATATGCTGTGCAGTATTTGCTCATATAACCTCTTCATTYTTATTTTATATGACATATGGTGGCTGCATCATACACAGCATTCTCCTAATGTATTGCATATGCATGTAACATTTAATACAATAGTGTGTATATACACAGTACATTTTACACTAACAGATTTAGAACAGATAGACAATGTACCTTCTCAACTATGCTTATTGCTGGACATGTTTAAGGAGAAAAGGTGTGGTCATAAATGCACTAGAGCTCTCTGCTTTGGACACTGGTATAGACTCATACCCAAAACACCACAGGGACAAAAAAATGCAAYAGAAGTGGAGAGAGAGCGAGGAAAMTTCTCTGGTGGCTGAGGRTCTCTCCCCACTCACAAATACATACAGCAGCCTTCAGTGGCTTGGTCTGAGAGGTCACCGTGTGGGGGCCTTAAACTCCGTATCAGCCTTAAGCATCCCACTCTTACAACCCAAGGGACATGTTAACAAAGGGCAAGATTCTTCCCCTCTTGTGGACACCAGAAGTTTAAAATTGATTTTATTGCCTTCAGCTGATAGGTTCTTAATCTCACATCTTAATGATTCCCATATGTAAGGTACTGTCACTAGATCTAAGCAAAATTATTCTACCAAAAGCCTTCTCTTCAGTTAAAAAAATACAAATATGAGAACAGGGAAACAGCTAGCAAATTCACTTCCACTTCACTGGACCATTTGCATTGGTAAAAGCACAGCAACACAAAAAGTAAAAATCTGAGAATATTGAAACCTTTTAAACAAAAAAAAAATTTCAAAGACTGAAGTTTTCTTTGACGTTTTCTTCCATTCTGTTTCGAAAGCTAAAAATAGAAATCAAAATCAGCAGTCGAGTAAGMGAAACAAAAAAATTCCTTTGACTCTGAACTATTTATCCACATTTAGTATTGCCAAGGAATGGAAACATTAGTTATTCACACAGCTCTAGTCATCATAGCGCTCTATAAAGATCAGTGGTCACAGAGCACTCACGAACTAATAATTAGTTTTTCTTCTTTTTAAGCAGACAAAAGTCCTCATGCTAATAAAAAACAAGTACGTAACATTTTCCATTATACCTTCCAAGGTTCGACATGTCTACAGCATTCTAATGCTGCGACCCATGGTTTATTGAATATTTTTTTGTAGCTTTTTCCCAGCACAGGATTCTCGCCATTGCTGTGTATCCCAGCCTTGCTGCCACCGTCRTTTGCCCAGCAAAGGCAGGGCTTGTTGTTTCAAGAGACGACTTTGGTCTGCATTTCTGAGAGGTTAACTAGAGGATCACATCCAAAGTTAGCAGGGAGAAAGGAGTAGGAAAAGCGTGACTTGGACCAAACACTTCCTCAGGACTTTGCCTGTCACCTCTTCAAGGGAGAATGTGTCATTCACTATCGACRAAGAACAACTCCGTCCTGGTTTTGCAGGAGCACCTCGCTCCATTCCCCAGTGGGCATTGTATACTACCTTCGTCCTTTCAATCCTGCTCCTTTCCACTAATTAATATGAATAAATATTATTAATAATAATCAATATCTGTAAATAACAATTAAGATGCCTTCGACGGACACAGACATCGCAAACATAAGTCCTGACTTCGCAGAACCAAAAGCCCCCTGCTTTGCCAAAGGAGGCAGGTGTTTTGGGGTGYGTTCATGGGTGCCTGGTGATTCCAGTAGGAACAAGGAGCACAACTCAATCTCCGCGACACACCACACAATTCGACAGTCTTGTATGTGTTAAATTCCCAATTCAATCAATAGGAACTTTTATAAAAGTGGAGTAAAAAGTACTCATCTTAGAAAAATTTGAATCTGTAGTTCAAAGGTTCTTGAAAGTCTATTGACTTTAGTGGACTATAGATTCCAGTCCTAGGACCTGGATTCAAAAAGGCAGGCAAGGGMAAAACCTGCTTTTCTTTCTATACAGATGATCCTTATAAAAATACATTCTCATAAAATAGTTCCAATACCTCAGATGCACACCCCCCAGTCCTCCAATCCAAATGACATATAATTAAGCCATCTGATCTTCAGATGCTTTTTTTTCCCCTGTCAGAAACAATGAAGAAATAAGCAGATTTCTTCTAGAGCCATAGGCTTTAACTACTGTATCACGTACAGAGAACAGAAAGAAAAGCCTGGACAGGATGCAGAAACCATGAAGAAAAATTATTAAAGATTTAGGAAAAAGAAAAATCAATCAAGGGAGATACACAAACCTGATTAGGAAAGAAAAGATTGTATGCTTCTATATATAAATATATATATATAGGCATGTTAACGGGTGACTGGTTCTTCTAAGATTAAAGAAAATAACCTAAGGTTAAATATCCTTTTGAATTCCTCTGCTACCATCTACAAACCTGGAAACCTGTTTGCCATGGCTCCAAGCAAAGAGCTGATAAAAGAATATTTTTGCAGCTAAATTCTCTCTTTTTCCACCAGCTCCTGAAGTCATGAGACAAATTCACTTGCCAGAAACTGATTGAGTACAGGGGATTTTTCCAAGTCTCTTTTCTGACCCAGATTTGTGTCTTTGTGCTTTCTGAACAGATGGGTAAGATGATCATTCTTTAAAGATCCCAACTTAAATGAAAACGTGTTTAGTGGTWCCAGAGCAGGGAAATACAGTAAGCCATTAAACCATGACAAATTTGACACACACACACCAACTTCAGGGAAAAGAGGCCAAAAAAATGGAACGTCGCCCTTACCAAAGCAGAAACTGAATCCGAGTGATTAAAAAAAGCAGCGAGGGAGATAAGAAAATAGCCCTYCTTCCCCTCGGTGCTCACACCACAGCCTACTGCGGGAGCATCATAGCACGCTCCTACCAGCCRCCCCCACCCCAACCCCATCCACCAGCATTGCCAAAATTTGCACAGAAATGCAAAGCTCCCTATTAAAGAGATAACAAAGCTCCCTGGAAAAGGTAATGAGACACATTCTGCTAACTGCTTGCCCACAATTCACAAATGAATATGGCCAGGCTCAGCTAAAGCAAAAAAAATGAACCAAGACAACAAAACCCCACTGAATTGTGATTTATAGTAAATCTCTGACATTTTTATGGTTCTCAAACCAATAATGCAAGAAGAAACAGCAGACAGTGAGCTCTTGGCACTGGTATTGACTTCAAGGTCAGTGGAGCACAGAAACCCATTGGTTACTGATAAAATGGCCTCTCCTCCACCCAGCTGCTTCTGGTTTTCAGCAGAGAACTTCTTGGAAACCTGCAGGTGTTTGATATTTCGTGGTACTTAGCTCCCCTACTGCACTTGATAGAATAATTACTTTGTTTAAACTTTTCAATCAACAGAATTTCTTCTTCCCTTGAGCCTGGAATTGCTTTATTTAGTATCGAGACTAAAGCAAGCAGGTTAACAGCCTTTAGTTATTCACATCTACACAGAAGTCTTTTATTCTTGACTCAAAAATGGTATTTCTATTATTATTCTTTTAACTTGTACGTAAGGGTAGCATGATTGTGTCTGTAAGTAAGTGCCATACAGAATTTAATCATGCTATTTATTTGCTTTGAATTATCTTGTATTCATTTTTTCTGTACTCTTAGGCATCGATAAAGTGGTTCTTACTATTACAGTAAATTAAATGCACTTTAAAAGATTATCTTTTACATTTGTCATAACAAGAATTTACATCGATGTTTTTCTCTCTTTAAGTGAGTATAAAGAACTCGTATATATTTTCTAATTTATTGTGTAGTATTTATTACATGAAGAACGATTTCTTAACTAATCACAACTCATTAAAATCGCAAATTATTCCCAATAACCCACAGTAAAAGACCTCTTGTATCAGGAACAGGAAAACAACCCAAAGATTTTTAGTGAAGAAGCATAACTCATTTCTTGCTGCTTTTCCTGAATGAAATTAAGCATTTCAAAATGTAAAAACTCTATGGGAAGTAACAAGCCCTCRGAGGAAGGCAAGAAACCAAGTGAAAACAAGGTGCAGGAAGGATGGAGGGTGGATGTGAACGGCAAATCTTTGAGCGGACRAGGAAAATGGGGTTGGGATGCCGCACGCAGGGGAGGAACCTCCCTTCCGCCTGCATCCCTCTCTCCGTGGAGTATTCCTGCTTATCTTTTGCTGGTGGCCGTGGTGAAAGGTGTGCTGGGGGTTTCATGGCTGCCCTTCCACAGTCCCACATCACATTGCCTTATGGCTATCACATAATTATTGTGCTTCCTGAAGCAGGCAGTCCCCTAACGTAATATATGAACTGCACAAGAGTGTTCTTCATACAGATCTACATAAAGAGCCATTTAAATCTTAGTTGTTAAATACTGCATTCAGCCTGCCAGTTACTTGCCTTTTTTTGCTTCAGATATGCGGCGTTTTCCACATGTTTTGCGCTGAAGCAGACATTTGTTTGGACTATATGCCTCTGTGTACTTTTTTAATGTAATAAATTTGACAGATGACTTCTTTTTGCAACAGGTTTGGTAGAAGAAAATGTTTTTTTTCTTGATGGCTGTTTAGACAGCAGTCTTAAAAAATGACTAGTCACTAAAATTCCTCATGCTCATTTCATATTGTGTTGATTCATATTAAATTCATGACAACAAAAAAGCAACTTGAGGCACTTTTGGAAATGACCACTCTTTAGTGTTTCTCTCCTCCAGGCTCGATAGGCCCAGAGTCCATAAAGCTGCCTGCTGTCTTGTGTCATGAAAAGAAACAGCTTTGCCTGGGAATGCCATTACTGTGTAATGAGGCATGCAGCAAAATATACCTTCAGCAGCCACTTGATGAAGGCTTGCTGACACACCAGACCAGACAGAAATGTTTTTTTGTGTGTTCTTCCTTATTTTGTCCATCAATCACATCATTAGTCAAAGCAGACAGCCCTGTCAGCTGGGCACAGATGCAGACTGGCAGGCGATCAGTGGACAGGTGTTAGAGCTCTCCCAAAACAAGATCTCGAAATGAGAAAAGGAGTGAAGACCTTGTTCCAAGGGCTGGAATGTCAATATATTTAAAAAAAAAAAAAATAAAAAACACACCCCAGCACCCACGAGGGGAAAAGTTCAGAGGGGATGCTCAGAGCCACTACGCAGAGACTTTGAGAAAAGTTAAAAGGAGCTGCCACTTTGCATTACATTTTCATTTCTGCCCGTATTAGCTGGTGTCGGTGGATAACAGCAACGTCCAGCATTCGCTGTTTTGAATAGAGTCTAAGGGACATTATGTAAACAGCATTGTACTTCAGTTTCATTAGGAAAATCCTCCATGGCACATGGATTTATTTGTCCGAGGCTTCTGTCATTAAGCTGAGACACTAATACCCACAACGAGCATATATACTTTCAGTTTGACGTGCAAAATGGCAGAGGGCTACACGAGGGATCTCATTTTCATTATAAGAACCAAAAACATAAACACAGCGAGATACATCCAAAGTGCCCCTGGTCACAGGGAGTGCTAATCACGCAGAGGCAAACCCTACGCCTCCCAAGTCCTTACGCAGGCAAAACCCCGGCCAACATCAGCCCGGGCTGTCCTCTGCCAGCCTCTGGCACGACAGCCCGTGGCCGTTCCGTGGCACTGCCTGTGGCTGCACACACGGCGGCCACCGTAGCGAGGGACCCTCGGCGCGCTCGGGGGGCTTGCAGCTCTCTTTGGGCAGGACGGCCGGGGGGTGAACCCGCTCCTCAGGCCCAGACGTGCTTTGCTAAGCAATTTGAACAACATCATCTTCCTCAGATCTCTCAGCCATCGGTTTTATTTCTGTAAACTGGAGCTAGTTCTCTCTCGCAACATTTTTGTATGGGCACTTTAAAGCAAAGGGTGTTTCATTTCCTTCCCATCCTCTCAAGCTAGGTTTTTGTCTGCAGTCACACTTTGAATTCTAGAAGGTTTTTAATAATGAGTCTGGCTAATATTGTTTCTGAACAGCTTTGCATGCATTGTGTGCTCTTTCTGAGTAATATGAGATAATTCTCCAGCTCCTTGTCACTGGGCACATGATAAATCTCCAGCAGAATCTCATTGTTCTGAGTCAAGTCCTTCTCCTAAACCTGGGCAAAAGGGTGCTCTTGTGAGGTCCAAAACAAAATTCTGGAAATACAATTTTATCTATAATGTGCTTCTCTCAATGTTGCTGTGGCTGAGTTGGCCAAACTGAGTAAAAAGACCTTTTTATTAATCCCAGCTGAACCCAGCTCCATAGAAAAGCAAGCAGCAAATCCCCCGCTAAGATAAGTGGGAGAGAACGACCCTTTGGGAAGAAAACTGTCAAGCAGAGAGTGCCATCAGGACCATACAAAAAGGGCAAAGATGTTCAGGATAAAAGTGTAAGAATTGAACAGCCCAGGCAGGGATACCACCTCCGACTGCAGTTGGGTTTAGTCTTATTTTAGCAAGAAAGACAAGCCCCTGGAGTGCAGTGATTTGAACAAAAAATCAATTAGTGCTAATTCCCAGGGAAGTGGAACCAACCAAAGAGCTAACCAGCTTCTCGCTGACAGAAAATGAGTTCGCCAAAACCATGTCACTTTTCAATTAAAAAAAAATACAACTGATAAACTAGAAAACTAGCCCTTTAGAAACAGAGGTAAAGTGGTTTGGGGAAAGGGACAGCAAGTCAATTGAACAGGAGACATGTACAATCCGCAGCTGGAAAGCCGCAGTGATAATTAAGGTGTCTAGATAGGGTCACAGGTTTTGCTTCAACTTTTGCCTCCTGCCCATTGCAGCTCTCTTTAAAATCCTGCAATTACTTGAGGTTTTCCTATTTCCTCCAGGTCTTCACTGTCCCCTTTCTCACTTTGCCCCTTTGCTCATATTTACACTCCGCTTCCTCCTCTTTATTTCAACCCCCACTAACCCATTATCCTCCCTTACCTCTTCCTCTGGGCTTTATTCTTTCTTCTTCTTCCCATCTTTAATCGTCCCCAACCAAACTCCAGTTTCTTGACATTAGTACCTGAAAAATAGGTTTTAATTAAAGTGAAAAAAMCAAATATACTTATCTTGCATTTAAATGCACTGATCTACTAAAAGTAATGTAGGGAGYATGCCCTCTCCATCTCTGTCCAACGACCACGGTTTCCCACGTGCTGCCAGCACACTGACTTGTTTGAAGTCCTCAGGCCCACTGGTTCCTGGATCTTCAGAAGCACTCGAGGCACTGCTGCCCAACTACAACACGCTCCTGAAAGCAGAGCCAGGACATCAAACAGGGTTTCACACCCGCACTCTCCATGTCCACCTGTATCTCCTCTGCCCCTTTCCATGTCTCCCGGACCAGGGATGGGCTGCATCTCTCTACAACGCCCTGCTTATGGCGATTGAGGCATTGGCCATCTCCTGCCGGGGATTTGGGAAGCCAGGACCAGTTCTTCACCCTCTGCTGAGCAGGGGAAAACCTAGGTTCACCATCACCCCAGCAGCCTGCTTGCAGCAGGGCGATATCAAAGCCTCTGCTGCAGCAGGCTCCAGAGGCAGCCTGCATCCCGGCTGGCATCCAGGAGATTTATTTCACAAACATGAGGATTACGCATGAACCTCAATTCCTACAGAAAAGCAGAGTTTCTGTATATGCTAGTGGACCTCCTTGGACCCCAGTGTTGTGGTAGGCACAAGCTGCGGTTGTTGGTTCACTGCTGATGGTCTCTGGGGAGCGAGCTCAGTGATTTGTGTTAGTTGACTTCTCCCAGTGCAAGCCAGAGCATGGCGATACATGCAGCTCCAAATTTTACACAACGGGATTGCTCTGAAGAGAGAAGGTTCTTGGTGAAATATCGAGGTAACCTGGATTTTAACTTGCGCCATTGCTGCCTTTCGTCAATTATTTTAGAAACTATTTTGAAAAAAAAAAGGGKGGGGGGAAGGTCTATTCAACTTCAATAAATAATAGGCTGGGGGGATGGTGGAGAGAGGAGGAAAGAAAGAGAAATTAGGATCACTGAAAGGTCAGGTGCCTTTATACAGCACAAGGGAAAAGGAGCAGGCTTTCAGATCTTTCCAAGAGCTGACCTTTCTAAAGATGTGCTCAGCATGAAGGGGGTAATACCTGATACAGAGCCACACATCTACCTTTAAATAAGAATTAGTCAGCTATGTCTCTGGAGATATCACTTATCTAATGAGCCTTTAGAGGTCACTGTTGTGCCAAACAGACATGGGTGGGATACATTTATGTGGTAAAAGGAAATAGTAGTGCTTAAAGGAAGGAGCATTAGTCCACCAAACTTCTAAGCTTTATTAATAAACTTTGCTAAATAGCCCTTTTCCTGGAGAATGGGGAGTAAGAGCCATTAATAAATTAGCTTTGTTACCCAGCTTTTAACTGTATGCACGTTGGTTTCAAACCTCCTGGATGGCCCGGAAAATCAGAGAGAGTGAAAAAAGTGAACGTGGCCCTTGTGTCTACCCCAGCAGATTGCCGGGGGGTCCTGCTTCTATGGAAATGATTAAACTCAAGGGAAAGGACCTTGGTTCTCACAAGAATGGAAGGAAGAAAAATAACATGTGAACTTGACTCAAACGCTGGGGACTTGGGTTTTAAAACAGATTTCTTTTGTGATTCTGAACGAACCGTTTCTTCCACAGTTGCAAAATGGAAATAACGTGAGGCTAGTTTGTGGCTGAATGGATGTTTTAGACTATAGATGTTCCTATGTGATGGCAACAGGGATCACCCAAGGACTTGGAGTAAATTCCTTATGTGGTGGGTGAATTTGCTGAGATGACAAGGTGCGCTTGGAGGTTCCACGTTCACGCAAAACAAACTTCAAGCAAGTCCTCCCTGGGTTATAACCCTTGATGGGTTCAGCTTGTCATTCTTCCAAACTTCATGACGAGCCCAGGCCCCGCTGTAAGAAGGCATCAGGTGAAGTTAATCTGCCAAAAGAACATGAGAAGAAAAGCAGGGTCCACTTAAATGGTGCACCATTCCTGCTGTATTTGTGCTCCAGTGGCAGCATGCAAAAATCATATGGCATATCCCCTTGCTTCTGCAGTCTGGATCCTGTCTCTGCAGCATTGTCATCGATCTCTTGTTCTACATTAGGCTCTTAGGCAGCCCATTGGGGCCGATTTGTCAATAATTTCAAAGGTTATTCAAACGTTCAAGCTTTATTGTGATTCTTAATGGATCACCTCCATAGAGCAATTTAGAAGTGTGGGAGAAGGAAGGTTACGCAGCAATGGAGGAGAGAGAGTACCAGACGGGTGACAGTGCTGCTGTAACATTGCGTGTTACCACCACTACACCTTACGTACCAGAGCCACCGTGCTAGATCCATGCATAAGTTAGATGCATCAATACTATCAAGGAAGTGGAAATGATGATTCAGGAAGAGGGAGAACACAGCATTAGTAAGGAACACCAATGCAAGCAGAAAGGCACTGCTAATGCCATACTGGAACTCAACAGCGCTGGGTTGTTAGTAGTCTTATAAACTGGAGGACAGAGCTTGCCATTCTCAAACCTGCCTGTTAAATGAAAAGCATGAGATTCAGGAAAAAAACACCACAATTTAGCATGAACTTACCAATGCCTTTCTAGAAGTGTGGAACAAATGTTCATGACAAATAGCAAACTCCTGGCTCCAAGAGCTTCGCCTTTTGAAAGCACAGAGAAATACTTATCATCTCCCTCCCACCTCCAGACTAAAAATGCTACAGAAATTTGACCTAATTATTTTGCCAAGTCATCTGTTTGGAGCCAGAAATAACCTCACTGAAGCTAATGGAATTAAGTCAACATAAATGAAAGTCGGTTTTGGCCCACTGAGACCCAAACTATCAAATGAAAAGCATTTGGTATAAAGACGAACTACACCCAGCTGGGAGGGGAAGGAGGAAAGTGCAGGGCACAGCCYGGCTGTGTTCCGGAAGCAGGAGCAAGGTAAAGTGTCAATTCCCTGTCTACCCAAGTCCTTTCAAAGTGGGAGATCTGCCATAGCTCCTGGCCACACTAAAGGCAATGACAAAACTATCACTGAATTTATCAGGCACGCTGTTTCATCTAAAGTGTCAGCCTCTCTTTTAAGTGGTCTTAAGCTAGAATATTTCACTAGTTGAGAGCTGCCAGATATAACAGTTACGTTGGGAGGAACAGCAGATTTTATCTAAACCATAGAATTACCTTTAGAAAATATATTTTTTAAGTCTATCTGTAGAGTACACGCAACGCACCTGTCAACCAGATAGGCTATATGTCAAAGTCAACACAGAATATCAAGTAGATGTGAATCAAATTTGTCTTTAAAAAGTAAGAACTTATATATTAGAACCACTGAAAAGAGCTATATGATTAGTGCATAGAAGTACCCCTATTTTATTATATCTATCACATTTTATTAAATCACATGTTCACAATAATGGTTTTATAAATATCAGCTATACACTAGGACATGGCTAATGTTTCCTTCCCAAATAGACAAACCCAATAATTTTCACATTCAAGATGGCAGTTTTAATATGAGAGCAGCAAGACAATATATACTGCAGTAGCTATGCCAGTAAAGGCTTCAACTTTGCACTTCTTACTCCACGTATCCCTTAACCACGAATGGCTTTTACCATTCCTTGGGTGAGGACTACTCATGTCAGTAAAGATGTCAGGAAAACAGGAACTGTTATAGGTAAAGATTAAAGTTACAGATTATACACATCATAATACAAAACTGCTGTTGTGTATTTTGCTGTGGAATACTCTTTTTAAATATTTTTATATTTTATACATTTGACTCAGTAGTGCTAGGAGGAAAACTCCTCTCTTCTGTAAAAATCAGGAAATGTCTTGTCCTAAGCCATGATGGAAACCTGAACTCTCAAATGCCTTCATGAACCAAAGTGTGAAAAAAAGGAAAAATAACCCAGTACAAAACAAATGAACTATTCATTTTGAAGCACTTGAATTCTGCTTTAATTCATTTAGGTTTCCAAAGGAAGTCCTTTTAACATAAACTACAGACATACAGGTTGTCATTCAAGAAAATTTCAGCAGATTTCCTCCAATCCTTCTGAGACAATTAAATTTAAATTAACTTTTATGTACAACAGGCTAGTTTTGATGAATCAGCATTTTCTGATGAAAAACATTTCATCAGCAAACACCGAACCAGCTCTACAAATTAATTGCTACTTCACAACATGAAGAAATTTGTGATAGATCTTTCTTTTGTCATTAGAACAAATCAGTGAGATTCAGCTTGATTTGAAATGCATGCTGTAAAAGTACAAATAATAATAACATTTATAGGAACTGACTTTACATCTCAAAGGGTTTTTTAATATTACTTTTCTCCTTCCAAGCAGAAGCAGAAAGATTATAACAATCCTAAAAATGCCATAAACCCCAAGTATTCTTTACTTACTTTCCTTAGCAAGAGCCACAAATCAGGGACAGCTGACTGAATTTTCATGCCATTCCCTCTGGAAGATACAACTTCCAAAACTGATTTCTGGATTGAATAATCAGTAATGGATATTTTTGGAAGAAAACTCTTGGATGAAAAATTTGCGATGACACCAAACACTGCTAGGTCCTTATTGCAGATGCTAAAGCAAGTTCTCCATCCTGTCTAGGAGATTTTGTGATTCCTCTAGTCCTGAAGTACTGAATTTTTATCAAAACAACTTAGCACAGTCCATTTACTTACTAATGTCAATACTGCTTTTTACCTCACTTTGTTCTTCTAATTTACAGAGACAATTTAGTCAGGGTAGTTGTACTTGGACTTTTAAGGGTTTTTAAAACACTGGGACAGCAAAGTGAGATGTATTACAGTGGTGGGAAGATAGTATGAGTTACAGCGCAATTACCACCATTTCTAGCAGCATTGTCATGTAGTTACGATGTAGCTTACATTAGGTAAAACGGCTCAAACCCCGAATAGAACAATGTACCGCCTATAAATCTCCACATATCTTCTATTATTAGGAAAACTTCTTAAAATTCATACTTGATAAAGTAATAAACTCGCTTGATGTACAAGACCCCACACACCAACTGCCGAAATACAATGAGGGTTGTTAAAAGAATAAACCTGTTGAATAAATCTGCTATGTAAAAATTTATCTCAATGTTATATATAATGAAACCCTTCTTAAACAAAAACCTGATAAAACAATAAACCTGTTCAAAGATTAAATTTGCTGCACTCTAGGGCTATACTTCTCTGCTGTATTTGGAGCTGCCAGACAACTTTCAACCTGTTTAATTTCAGCAGTCCTGTTTTTACACCATTTTTTTGCTATTCTGTTTCAATCACCCCTGCACTTGTAAAATCTAGGGAGAGTCCTACAGTCTGAGTGCAATTCACTATAACATTTCTGCCAATGAAAGTTAACAGATGAACTTTTTCATTTTTTCACGCTTCCATTTTTCTTGATACAAATGCATCTCCAGGCATGAGTAACAGTCACCCATTAGCTCGTTCTAAAGGCAAGGAAGAGAGTGGAGATGGAGAGAGATCTATGATGCAGAAACACTGGAGAGCGCCTAGAGCAAATGTTCATCCCACCCTGGACTGCTGAGAGAGTAGCTGCACAATCTGTCCCCGTTAGTAATGATGTCCCGGAGGAATAAGAAAATGTGAAGAGGATTTTAGTATTTTGAAGAGGCAACCACCACTCTGCAGCATTAGCCAGTAAGACTGGCTCTTACTCATGAGATTCATGGTCTATTTGCTTGAACAAAAGCTCATGTGTTTTGGCCCTGACTCCAGAAAACAACATTGTAGGCTGGCTAGGAGCTTTGCTAAAAAAATTTTCAGGAGAACACCCATGACTATATCAAGCATCTGGAGTGTTCTTTAATAGTGAGTAATGATATTTCTTTTGTCAGGCAGCTGGCACCTTCTGCCTCCCGACACCCTCTAACATCACTCTTACTTTGAAGGCCTTCGTTAGCTCCCAGCACCCCTCCCATCACTCTCCAACTTTCTCTCTACCTCTGCACTCACCTTCTGAGAAATGCAAGTGAGCTGCTGCCATCCGGGACCTGCCATCATCCCGAATATGGTTTCAGCTTGCAGGAGTTGGTTTTGCACTAAGCAAYCCCCTTTCAGCTAAACATAGAAACAGAGTTAGAACAGGAGTTAAATATCCATGGGTCATTTAATTCATTCCTATAGCTAACACACAAAGATGCTGAGAGCTGCTCAGASTCTCTCGGGTGTTGCAACCTTTCAAGGGCAGGCACCAAAGAAATTTCCTCTGGCTGCTCTTGGCCCTAGGAAGGGCAGCAACCTCCCTGGCCAGGTGAGCCCTGCCCTCTTCACTGCCAAGGGCAAAGCATCTTCCACCTCGGGTACCAGGACAGCCAAACCTCACCTGAGTCAGCTGGGTGTCTGCTCGCCCTCTGCCAGATGTGGATGGCGACGTTATCCCACCACAAAGATGAGGCTGTCCTGGTGAACCTTAAAAACCCTTTTCACTCGATGAATTTTTTAGTGATATCCCAGTTAAAGGTGCTGTGATTGTGGAGCAAAAAAAGTTCAAGTAACATTTCACCTTTGCTGTACATTCCCTATATGCATTTTTTAACAGGAGCCATCCTCAGTCTCAGGGTTTCAAATCCCAGACGTGCATCTGCCCCGATGGCGCAGTGGGTTTCTTCTGTGCCCGGTTCCCCTCTCCTACGTGAGACCTGGGGGAGCTCAGGACACTTGCACCTGTGCTTCCTGTACCGATGGTCAGCTAAGGAGGAAAACACTGACAGCTGGGCATTAAACTCACTGAATGTGTGCAACAGCGGTGCAGATAGAAACGAACTGTTCGAAAATTGGCATGAAATGCTGCCAGTAATATTCAGGATTCATCATTTTATTTTGGCAGGGATTTGTTTCACCATAGGAAAGTACTTCCAGAGTCATCTTCCACTGAAAAATGTGAGATACTTCCAGAAACTGCAGTGAGCAAACCAATTAATCCTCTCTCAACTCCTTACAAGGGACTGTAATGAAAGGCCTAATTCCTAGAGACAAGGTCACTCCCCAGGAGCAGTTGGGCTGGCAGAAAACCCTGAAGTATAGAGGAGGCATGTTCGATGTTGTCTTTACTCAAACTCTAAGCCAGCAAAGCTCCTTGCAAGAACTAATCAAAAATTGCGCGTTAGAGGAGCTGCAGGGACTGGTCTCACTGATTGCAGGCACCAGACTCCTATATCTGAGTGGAGTTAAAGGTCCGACCTCTGTCCTTCCATCCTTTCACAGTGAAGTTCAGACTGGATCTAATCCATTCTTGACTTTTATTTTAAAAATCCCCCTTGAACAGGACAGTGGACTTTTGTCATGAGCAACACTGGGGCACACCGGGACACCCCAGCTCCTACCTGGTGGAGTTTGGTCACTGGTGGGGATGTAGAAAGAAGGATGTTTGGGAGGTCTGTCCAAGGCAATGCATGGGCAGTACGGTGCCAGCTCCRCAGGTCAGCCAGCGATCAACTCTCTACTCCACTAAACGAGGACCCTTTTAACTACCTCTTGTTGTTATGAACGCACTGCCCAACCCGCCTCTTCCTTTCAAATAACACAGAAACAGTACCCAGGAAAGGGTGTATCTGAATAATCAGTCACGAGCTCACTGTGGGCAGGACCAAGTTTGAAAACTTCAGCCTTGTGAGCATTAGGAGCGTGAGGATAAACCCAGTGTGTCTGTGGTGAGAAACAATCAAGGTAAAGCTACTAAAGTCAGATACTAAAACTCACAGCGTGAAAGATGCAGAAATTACATTGTGCTCGTTGACACTTGACTAAAAAGACAACTCTGATGACATTAAAAGAACAAATAAAAGGATGCAGGATGATGCTACCAGTGATGTGATATATTACACATTTTGGTCTCTAACAATCCTCTTAGTGCTAATGAGAAATAAATGTTAAAACATAACATTAAAATTATCAAGAGCAATTAACAATAACAGTATCTGTGGGTCTCCATAGCAATTAGGAAATGAATCAGATTGTGTACCGTTGTGCAGGACTCCTTTCCCTCGTCCTCCTTTCCCTCCCCTCCGCATCCCGAAACGGAGGCAGGAACACGCGCCCCTGTACACACACACGCTTTGCCTTCCGCGGCTCCTCGCAGGCCTGCCTGTTTGCCGCTCACCTAATGCTTGTTTGGTTTTTTTCTCCCCCTTTCCAAACAGTCACTGGCCTCAGCTCAGGCACAGTGATCTGTAATCTAGCAGCCATTTTTCTGAACATAAGCAGCTTGCATTTAAAACTCTCCTGCTCATCTGTCTTCATTTGAAGACTGGGTTAAAAAATAAAATTAATGATTGCTATCAGAGAGAAGATGAGCAGCATCACCAGTGAAAAGTAGCACTGCCACATTTTACCAAGGCTAACATTTTTCACTGGCTGGAAATGGCTGGATATACTTGTA
This sequence comes from Oceanodroma leucorhoa, assembly GCA_030449065.1. Lineage (NCBI taxonomy): Eukaryota > Metazoa > Chordata > Aves > Procellariiformes > Oceanodroma > Oceanodroma leucorhoa. The sequence continues at coordinate 8,178,567 of JASVER010000007.1, read as the reverse complement.
AACATTATTAAAAATAATAACTTAATGTTTCCTTCCTGTGACTAGCTAGCATTAGCAAGGTATTTTCAATTAGCATTTCCTCCAAGCAATGTAGGTCTTTTACTTCATTTTATTTAAAAAGGGATTTGTTTTCTAATTTTTTTACTTCTGCTGTTGTCAATAATAGAATTCAGTGGAATGGCTGCGGCTTTTTCCTCCCATCACTTACAGTTTGTAAGCCACTGAAAAGGAATGTATGTGTTTGATTTTATTTGCTTTAGCATAGCTGTCCAATGAAAGAAAAAGACATAAGTATGCATTTCAATCTACGGTATAATATTATGTGAGGCTTTAAAATACAAGTAAATAGCATCACGCACTTAAATCAAGTCATTTTATTTTTAGGGAAAATAAACAAATAATAAAGTGATAAAATAATATGGATTCCTTTGCATTACTTTTTTTAAAAAAATATGCATTATGACTAAAAACACTCTAAAATCCTTCATCCAACATTTAACATTCCTATATAGTGGAGATTGTTGCATTTCCAGTTCTAACAAGCCTCTCCTTGATGGACTAATCTTACTTCATTACAAAAACACTATACATATATGTTTTTGAATGCTAAATAGGCAAATATTGCAAATGCAAAGTTGTATCATGGGTTTGGCAGCCTCAGGGTGATAATTTCCTTCAAGTTCAACACAAAGTTGTTGAAAATTTCAATTGATTGCATTGGGCAATTCTCCATTCATTTAATCAGACTAACATATAACTTGCATATTCAACAGCAATTTTACATGCTCTAATCCTATAATGTATAAAAGGTTGCAGTGCAATACAACAAGCTCCAAAAACTACTGTATCTATTGGTAAGCTTTTAAGTAACACATACATGCGGACACAGAGATTCAACTAGCGTAACCAATTACCTGCTTGCATTGATGGAAAACAACTTTTGAATAGAAAAAATGCATCAATTCCTCACGTGGAAGTAAAGATGCATGCTCTACATGTAACATATTCATCAATTCCAGAAAAAAATAATTGATTTTCTCTTCTATTCATACATCTGTTAATTAAAAATTTACTTTTTAAGTACAGCATGAAACCTTCAATGCTCTTAAATATTTCATATACCTCTAATAGTAAAACTCAGTGACCCATACAGTAGTTTACAACTGCTTTTAAGATAGGCCCTGATTCGGAAAGCGCTGAAGTGCTGACATTTCATTGACTAGTCACAATTTCGTATGTGCTAGTAACAAAACAATCCTGGAATATAAGAATCAAACTCAATGTATCAATCCATCATTCAGAATTGCTTTCATAAAAGAATTACTAATGCTTCAGTCACCTACATACAAAGGTAACACCAAACAGCCTTTTATATAGCTAGAACCAGCATGAGAATTCAAAGGGTGTTTAACCATGATTAAACATATTTCATATAATAGCAATCTCTTCCCAGGAAACAAAAGCTTGGTATGCCACCATAATTAGACAAATGTTGTTAGTCACAAAATGAATGTCTAAACACAAGCTAAAATTAACTCAGCGCAACATCCTAAATCCATAGTTATTCCATGGAAATGGAATTATTGGCATATTAAACTTTCACATTTACTACACACAACAAATATCAGCCTTCCTCTTGCAATCCCAGGAGGAAAATCTATTGCACCAATGCCGAGGTCCATTTAAAGTGCATATGTATGTAAAGGATTGGGCCCTAAATCTGTATAGACATTTACTTTTATATGCAGATAATGTGTTATATGGAGCCAGTACAATGAAATCTTAAAGTGAGACAGAGCAGAATAAAAATGGTACAATAAGAAAAGAATTATATCGGCACGTGAAGTATTCCATTTGCAAATGCACTTTTTAGTTTTCGCATCAGAATTTAATGTAATTTTGGGGTGAAATTAAGGTGRTTTAGCTGCTGACCAACAAGACCGTTCCTGAGCTTTGAAATGAATGTATCACATTGTACACCATCAGCTGGACTCGGTCAGGAGTCAGGCAGGCTCTGACTCCTCTGAGCTCTGAGTTTCTACCCCCTTTGGAGTTAGTCCTGCTTGGAGATACATTTCCGTAGTTGTAACAGCAAACAAACAATTTTTTGTTTGGGAATATGTTTAAAATATATGTGTGTGTATGCACTGTGCATGCACACATTTGTCTCCACACTTGCCRTAGAGAGGAAACCATTTTATGGCAAGTATCCAACCCTTCACATTATTTCTCTGGCAAACGCTAAAATGTCTGTCAACATCATGTAAACAGCCTGGCAGGGAATTTTGAAGAAAGAAAATGAAAGCTGCCATTTATTCTGTGCATGACACCATTTAAACATTTTTCAAAACATTAAATGTTGAATTGCCATTTAAAATTTTGAATCATTCATCAACATGACATAAGGTGGCATGCATGTCCTTATAAATTCAAACAGATCAATCCCAGAATGACCTACTAAAAAGCAATCAAGAACCTCAAAGCATGTAAAGGTGCTATAAACTATGGCAGATAGCACAGGAATAAGATGACGCTAAGCAACACATCTGGTCTTGGTCCTYTACGCAGAGATAGTCAAATGTGGTTTAATTTTGCAGAAGTTAAGTGTATACGGTTGCAAGTTGTATTTGCTCAGATTGGCTCTGGGGTTTAATCAAGAAACCTTTTCGCTCTGGGGACCTGTTTGCAGCCTCGTGTGGCTTTGCAGGTTGGTTGCTGTGGAACGGCCCCATGTGAGAAGAGCCTCCAGAGATGCTGCGAGGCGGCCGATGGAGACGCCGCTTGCCCAAGGCAAACAGCCCCACCGGCAGCTGGCAGGGGGGCCCTGGGGAGGCATTCCTCCCGCTCCAGTGCGCCTGCCCCGCGCTCGACCCCGCGCACCCCACGGCCCGAGGGTCCTGGGCTGATTTCACCCCAACACACGCGCCTCTTGAAGTTTTGGTAAGAAGTTCAGCAAGGAATAATATCATTTAAACATTCCTTTGAATACATCCTGCTGATCCCAGTGATCTGTTGGGCACCTCGCTGTTTGTTGTGTGACAAGTTGGACTTTGGACAAGGTCAGCTCTTGAATCTTGATTATGTTTTTTTCCCCTTGAGCCAGAAGACATTGATCTGTACATCTAGTTTACCTTGTTTTCTTAGCCATTTGTGACACAGTACAACAGTTCCCATCGAAAAAAGTGTCATGTAAATAAATTACAACTTAGGACGTATACATTAAATAATTTTATAAATGAACTTTAAAAATGAAGGAATAAAAAATGCCAGTCCCAGCTTCTATGGCTGCAGTGATTATTCTGATCATGTTGTCATGTGTAATGAAGCACAGTCCCATCATTAATCAAAAGAACCAATCAGATAACTAATTTAGGCAATATTCTTTACCACAGGACATGTCGGTCAGTAAAAATGCATTAAAATAGCAAAAGATCAATAGTAGACACTAGGGACTGTGTTTACAAACCAGTCTTAAACTTTAGTCGTACTGGGCATCTGATTTTTTTAAAGATAAAATAACATATAAGATAAATGCTGAGATTTTATTTTCAGTTAATAACGTGCACTAGAGGCTGTCTGCTACAAATGTATGAATTGCTGTGTTATTTAATGATTTCCACAAAAGTGTGTTTAGCTACTTTCTAAATACACTCTAACTAGACTGGAGTGACACTGCACAGGAAAGAGTTGGCAGGTTCAGGATTTACCGATGTGTGCCTTCAATACCTTACGTGGAAGCCCACATCAAACACTATACCTGGCAAACACTATTTATGTTCTGCCTTGGGCAGCCTTGTGTTTTACATAGTCAATACCTTTATTTAAATGCAGATTGAAAGGACTTTGTTGCAAGCAGAGACATACTTTTTCTAACTTGGATCCTTTATTTCCTTTTTTCTTTCTTTTTTTTTTTTCCTTAAGAATGAGATTTTTTGCAAATTATTCCAGTAATAAGAAAGTGCATCTCAGATGTGAAACCTCTCCATTAGATTTAATCCTTTAAAGATGGTAAAGTGAAAAGTAGCATGGTGCCTTAGAATAGCTGTAGCCCAGGTAAAGCCTGCTGCCCATCTGCACGCGTAGCACCACCCCGATGAACTCTGCCTGGAGACCGACTCCTCCTGAACCCGAGAAGCCCTTTCCCAGCTGCACTGCCAGCCTAGAGAGCCACTTACTTGTTAGTAATAGTGTAAAACCACAATGGAGTTATAAGCTCAATAAGTAGTCTCAGCGCTCAACCAAAACCATAACGAGCCACATTATTCAACTTCCACATGCAACGCGCATGAGCAGAGGGAGTGCTAAAATACCGACGTGACATCTTCACGGATAGGAACAGTATATTAGGCAGATGCAACATTGATATAATCTCTGTTTGGGAACACACATCTCATTTTCAGAAATACTCAGGAGCTTCCCACCCCGCTGTAAACAAAGCAGACCTGTAAACGTCACTGCAAAGTGGAAAGACATTTGGCACCCTCATCAAAAGTGCCATAGTCTGGCTRGCACAGTAACAACTCACCTGAATTCCTAAAAGTTGTTTCTACCAGCCCAGTTTTGTAACAGCTTCTCAGACACTGTCCTGTGACCACGTGGGAAAGGAGGAATGGATGATTGAGTCATACTTTGCCATTTCCATGGAAAAAAACCAATCCTACAATTTGGAGTAATAAACATCTTGAAAGAAAACAAACCAACCAACCAATCAACAAAAAAACCCGACAAACTACAATGCAGTTCCAAAGTGGCAGAATATAATTTGCAAAGCAGCAGCAGGGCATGGCTACAGAATATAGCACAGGTGAGGAATACCTGCAGGCCAGCGGGGTCCTTGTGCTTGCTACAAGCTGCAGTTTTGTGGCAGTCATATCTGCAGTTGCATATCTGGTTGTACTCAGCGGACTATTCTTACTTGAAATTATTGAATTCCTGTTCAAATTACTTACAATTCTGGCCTCCACGGTGTTCTATGTGCTGAGGTTCTGTGATGTGTAGAAAAAAACAAGGAAGCTTTTTTCTACAAGGAAGTTAAATTTTAAACCTTCTGCCTGATAGTTTCATGCAATACCTCCTAGCTCCCACCTTTCCTCTATTTTGCACATCTCCTCTGTCACATCTTCTCATAGCCATCTCTTTTCTCAGCCAAAAAATGCTGATCTGTCATCACCCAGGAAGCTATTTGGTGTCTTGTGGACTTCCTCAGCACCTTCTTTAGTTCAATGGTAGAACTAGTCCCTCCATGGGACTCTGGTGGCCTATAAACATGGAAATACTGAGGACGTCACCAGAAAACAAAAAGCAATCACAATGTATATGGCTGTGCTAGTGGCATGGGGACCAGACAACAGCAAGAAATGTTCCACGAAACACTTTAAGTAGTCACATTGAGATCAGCTATAATGCTCATGTGCTTAACAGTAAGCATATGCTTAAGCATTTTAAGGCCTGACAGATTTGATAAATGAGCTGATAGAAGACTACTACTGTAGTCTAAAATACACCTAGTATTAGTACTTACTTTCAGAGGAGCAGGAAAGCATCTGAGATACTTGAGCTGCTGAGGACCCTTGTATTCTTCTGATGTTTCAAGAGATTTCATGAGATAGTATTTACTGATGTTTTTCTTAAAAACACAGAACCTTATTTTATTGTACATAATTCAATTACTTCCTTCTATCCAATAAAATAAGCTCATTCAAACAAAATCAGAATTACTTTCCTTTTTTGGCCTGGGTACAGCATCTTTTGTACCCAGCTAAGCAATCTTCACAGTACTTGGCAATAATCCTGCTTAGAAGGGCAGGATTTAGAACAGATGCAGACTTCTCCATGTCGGGGTGCTACCAAGTTCTCTCTTGATTAGTAGGGTGCATAATTGGGTATGACAGAATATAGATTTCTGGCAGAAAATAATTTCTAATGGGAGAAGCCACTTGCTGAGGACACCCACTTCAATTAAAGGTAGACCAAGTCTCTAAGTTAGGATGTTAACCCTGTGACTTCTCCCAGACCCACTATTTCTGCTTTTAGGAACACGGATTCATTGTCTGGTTGTGCCATTAACAGAGAAACAACCATGAAGATAATGCATAAACTTAGAAGTGGAAACAAGGTTTCACCAGAAAATAGTTTCTCTCACATGTAGCAATAACCTTTGATYGTAGAATACTATATAAATATTATGCAAACATTCTATACTCTGATATACTGAAACCTCCAGCTAAGTGGAAGATCTCAAAAACCTTTAATTTGTAAACTAATCATTGCTGTGGACGTAGGTACGCTCTCTGTATGTGCAGTGTCCGCCTTTTGTAGGCCTTTATGCATTTGGTCCTTGCATGTGCCTCCCAGTTTGAAATGGAAGGAGTGGAAAACCAAATTCTTCTGACTCATCACAGAAGTTCTGAGAAGGCAAGGGTCTATTTAGACACCATGATACGATGCAAAGCCCACTGAATTCACACAGAGCCTTTCTGTTGGCTTAAATTCTACCTGCACTTTTGCTTAAAACTGATCTCAAAGCCACAAGTCTTTTATGTTTTAATACCTTCATCTGCTTATTTTTGATTAGACAGCATGTTCACCTCACTCTAAAGCAAATGAAAGGGTGAAGCAGTGTGTGTTACAGACAGACATGGGGATACGAGGTTGCCGTGAACCAGATATGAGTTCCTGTTTTAGCATGTTGTTATCTCCTTAAAATCAGCAATAATACTTATGTGCTTAAYGTAAGGCATGCGCTCAAGTGCTTCATTTGATTAAAGCCTGACTGAGTGGGCTAAGGCTTTTGATCTTGGCCTCTTCTTTTGAAAGAAAAAGAAGGAAAACAGAGATCAGTCCTAGACAATTTTATTTACAGCACCRTGTATGCCACTGTTGCTGCTCCACGGGAGTGATGAGCTTATCGGCGATGAGAGGTCTCCACCTGGCCGAGCAGCTCTGTGCAGATGGGTTTTGCATGTTGYGATGCAGACCCAGTGGCCGGGCCATGGTGGTTGGGCATCGGTGATTTCCCTGTAGCTGGTGGGAAGGGCACGGGCTGGCACTGCCGCTGGCTGTGTGGAGCTCAGCACCAGGGTCACTCCTGAGGACTCATCACCTGACCCAGGGCCTGGGGCTAGCGCCTGGGGCTTGGCATTGCGCAGGCTCCTGGGAAGACGTGCAGGATCCCRTCCAAAACACAGCAATGGGGGAAATGGCCAAGCGCAATGGCAAGGTACCTCAGCGGTACTTGACACTGCCAGCTYGCTCCTGGGCTACTGGAGTTTCCCAAAGGAGCCTCTTAACAGCTGCCACCAAGTTTCCCATGGCCCATGCTTTCCTCTCCACCACGTCCATGTCTCCTGGATGGTTAGGCATGCCCCATAAGGGTTATGGATCCAACTGGGACAGTGGGGAGGAGTGCAAGGACAAAGAGCTATGCAACTTATGTATTGCACACCTATACAAAACTACTGGAGGCTGCAGACAGCAGCCTCCAGAATTTGCTCCCAATACTTCTGTAGCAACGTTTTCTTGCACAACGGGTTTCATGGACTACGATCACATACAAGACTCACATCTAAAATGCAGCAATTCATAGAGTAAAAAATGGTAGCTGCTTAACACTACACAGCAACAGTACAAACCAGGATGTGAAACATATTGAGCTGAAACTACAGGGGAATTTCAGGCATAAAATGTAATTGCTCAAACTGGAATTTAGCCAGCACACCAGGATTCACACCCCTGTCTTGCAAAAATAATGCAATGAGGTGTGTGAACTGCAAATAATCATGACCTCAAATTTATGACTTACAGGCATCTTAGCATGGTGTTTCCAGCAATAYTGTCTTCTCCCAGCACCATACTGGGACATTTGTTCCGTGTTGACTCAAAGAGGAGAATATTGCTCACTGATTTACCAGTACCACTACACRAAGTGCAGTGGGTCTCTTTAGAGGTCCTTTACTCAAGTAGTGATGCCTCACAGCTTGTGAGATTTAACAACATCACAGCATTAATTGGCATAACTGCAACTACAGCATGAAGACTCRGTACCTTCTAAAATGTTCTTTTAAGAGACTGTGATTATTTTAGCTAAAGCTTTTAATCAACAATGCCATATATTTTTATTGTACTTTTGAAGATGACAATAATAAACATAGACAATAATTTGTAGAGAGAACATGAAGARTGATGCAGGGTACTGTTTAATTCTTTATTACATCTACAGTTAAATTTCTGCCCTAAAAAAAATAATCTTAATTTACTGCCATGATTCCCTTCATACTAAAAAGGATTTTATGGTAGCACGGGTCAAACATTTGCCATCAAAATGTTTTCAGAAAAATTCACATCTGTTCTGTTGAAAATGTTTCAAGGAAATATTTGCTTTCCTTAAAAAAAAAAAAAAAAAAAAGTTGGGAAATTAAAGAATCAAAATATACCGTGACAGAAGAAAGTACTTTTCTCAGGAAATCTTTGGGAAACACATAGTAGAGCATAGGTCTTGGTCCTTTCAAAGGTGACGGAGGCTTTCCTTTCTCCGCCAGTACATCCTACAGTAACTTGTCCCAGCAGAAAGCAACCAGAAGATACATACACCTGGGATAAGAAACACTGGCCCAGCCCCTCGGGCTGGTGTGGATCTAGGGCTGGCATGGTTCATCCAACACAAAGAGTTCCTGCAGTAGCACAGACTGCCATTACACTCTTATTTTGGTATATTTTTTTTGAGCTGTATAAACCAAACAAGGCAGTTACAACTAAAGAAGCCTTTCAATTGCATTCTTTGGACAAATTTTGGTATCTAGCCAATACATTAAAATATGTATTTTTAAACACAACACAAATTTTGCAGCTCACTGACCTGTGAAACAGTGGGTATATGAAGAACAGTGAGGATTAAACCACTTTAAATCCCTCCAGCTCTCACTCATACACCATACTGGGAGAAAATACAAGTAGATACATTTACACCAAGCTCTGTCCTCATTTATAAAGTGATCCCATAACACGTACAGACTCCAGCACACTGGATAGTTATTTTTGATCTCTGCTGCRTTTTAAACACAACAGTTTTTAAAGTTAAAGGAATCTGATTAACTCAGTGTTACAACTGACAGAAAAGTGACAAGGTCCAGCAGAAACAGATGTTCCCTGCAAGTTGCTTCTTCCATCCCACGCATCTTTTAAGCAACATTCAAATTCCATTTGGCACTTCTCCTGATATTTTTCCCCATCTTTAATGTAATTGTAGGAAAATTTGACACTTATCTCACTGCTATAAATTTAATAGTAATATTAAAGAACATCACTCACATTAAATCTAAAAATGTGAGAGCATGATAATGTACATAGTTTTATGTTAATCCCTTACCAGTACTCTTGTGTGCTCTCTTTTGCTTGCATTAATACTCTGCTCAAGGTAGATTAGTCTGTGCAAACCTACCTGTGCAAGCCTGCTGCACTTGGCTAGAGATTCTACCTCTGYGTGTGGAGCAGCACAGTCTTCAGCAACACCATGCTGCAGTGAGCAGGTTTGAGTCTCAGAGACAGAAGGTACTTCTATGGCAGGTGGAAAAGGGCCAGCGGTTCATACCTACACAYCTAACAATTCGTATCAACTGGAAACACGAGTCACTGTAAACCAAAATGCAAGTCGGTTATGAGAGTATTAGCACGGAGAAGTATCGGTGTATGGTGGAGGAATCCCAAATAAATGTCTGTTAGTGCTTCAGTACGGAAAAGAAAAAGAATTTAGATAGGAAGATCCCAACCATATCATCATATCTGCTGAATGTGAAAAGCTTTAAAAACAAAAGAAGGGAATGTATGTGTATATATATTATACAGTTTAATAACTCTGCTCTAACTACAAATTAATTCAAATCTTGTACTTGCATTAAAAATGAACTCTATCTATTTTATGTTGATCATTAACTAAGAATATTTCACTCTAGAGATTTGTCATATTAAGGAGAATTGAAACCACTTATATCAATTAATTGTATTATACATAATCTTTACATAGATTACAAAAAATAATTTAGATTCTATATTAAGGAAATATTAAATATGAATTCTGCAAGGAGTCATGACCCAAACTGCTGTCTAAACAATATTTTGGGATAGGGAAACGAATGATGGAAGAGAAGTGTTAATCAAAAGCTGATTGTGAGAACTCTTCAGTGAAAATTTTCCATTGAAAAATGCAATGTAATACAACTTACATGTTTCATGCAAACATGTCACTGTCCTTAGGGATGGTGCCTCAGAGATGGGATGGAGAAGGAGGGGCTACAGCCCAGTGGTACCAACAAGTGAATGAAATAGGAGGTCCTAAATCCAGCAGGACGAGAACCTGAAGCTGGTTCTCCTACATGCCAGAAAGCCTTGTTTTGGCATTTCCTCTCTCCATTCATGCTTTTTAAAATAATAATAATAATAATAATAATAATAATAATAATAATAATAATAATAATAATAAAATCAGCTTTTATTGTTGGCAAGATCTTGAAGCCATAGTATTTCTCAGTCATCCTCATTTTTCACAGTTAGTCCCACTAACTCAGTCCTACTCATAGTTAAGTTAGTCCCACTAACCTATGAAAACAGTCAAATGAAACACAGAGTAAAAGAAATCTGGTCTCTGCTAGAGAGCATTAGGTCAAGCAGTCCCAGAGGGGCATGAGGCTTATACAATTAAGAAACTTTTGAGTCGCTTCAGTAAAACACCTGCCAGTATGAATGCCATCCAGACAATCAAAGCCAAAAGCTTTGCGAGTATTGCCCCAATTTTCATCTCCGCACAGAACATGGCAATCACTTCAAAGCAGCAGGACGAAACTCTACAATGGGAGRGGGGAGGACCAGGGTAGCTAGAATACCCCGAGACATGGAGTAGGGGGTTAGAGACCATGAGGAATCCAGAAAAAGCAGTAACGATCCAGAATGTGCTGTACCATTACCAGTGATTCTGCAGCAGGGCAGGATTCTTGGCATGGGAAGGGGAAATAAATACTTATTAAATAGTTGTTTACCTCTTCAATAAAGCTGTCTTTGAACATGCTTAACAGAAAAGGAGTCTAAATCAACTGGACATACGGTTCATTGTGAATTACTAATTGAGGGGCTGTACCACCACAGATGAACTAAAGCAGTCACTGAAGACAACATAAGCAGTATCATTTAGATGACACGGACTTTTATCAACCCAGAGGAGGCAACAACCTACTCAACACAAGACACATCACATGCAGCAGAACTGATGATATGCACAACCTCACAGTGGTCTCCCTTAATGGACCATTAACATTTTGTATATAACTGTCACGACATTTCCACAAAAAGACATAGCATCTGCATGTCAAAACACAGAGGTTTAAGTTTGTTCATCTTTCCTCAGAGGGAGAAACAGTAAGCCTTTAACACAGCAGCCTCCTTGGGAGCATGTCCGTTATCATGTTTCGGCACTGTGCCATGCCTGGCATTCTTCACACAACCTGCAGATAGCCCAAATACTTCTTGGAAAGAGATTTCAACACAAATTTCCCCAGAATGTTATTGGAGACCCACTCAATTCTGAGTATAACCTTGAAACAACTGATAAAAGGGTTTTTGACACCAGATTTACAAGCAGTAAGTGYACATGCTATAGATCAAATTCCAATAATGTTACACTCTTCTCAGCAAAGGAAAAAAGACTTAGCCAAATATATCTGATTTTGTGTGAGCTCCACAATCACCAAGCAGTCCACAAAGAGAATTCCTAAAGAAATAGGAATTTTCAAAAAGAAAATATAAATTACTCACTTTACTGCTGAATAATTCTCTTCTTCGGTGCAATGTCATCCTCACAACTGTCACTACACCATGCCTTTTCCATGCAGGACAAATTAACAATAGCAGAAGCTTCAGAAGTCCCACGAAGCCCTGGAAGTCAGGACCTTTTGTGCTGCCCGAGAGATGTCTCAGCAGGTTGCAAATGCAATTTGAAAATTCTGGATTTGGAAATGGGGCTGTTTAGCTCTTGGATGATGCAGAGCATCAATTAATTAACAAGTGACATGAGACCTACCCACCTCTTCGCTTCACCATCCCAGGAAACAAGGGGAATGCTGAGCATCCCCCAGAGCGCAGAGGCAGCCCGCGGGGCTGGGGAATGCGACTGCAGCTCCATTCGCTGCTGCACAGCTCCCACCTTTCAGAGGAGCTGAGACTTCATGGCATTTASTTCTGCCAGAATCAGCTCTGAGGCTTTTCCTACCATGTGAAATGCAGAAAGGAAAGGAAAAGCAGAGATGCCATGGAAAGGGAAGGGGTGTTTGTCACGCTACCATAAACAAAYGCATCAAAGATGGGCCATGTTAAAAAAGAGTTTTCCTTTATTGAGGAAAGTTGYGGACAATTTAATCCAAAATTTCAGTAACCATTCTGATAAGATTTTTAATGCAGCTGCTTTTTACATTATGATCAAAACTGAAAACAATCAGCAGAACACAAATGAGAGTATTTGCAAAACCTGAAACAAACAGCAGCTTCAAAACCTCAAACATTCTGGAAAAAGACCTTTTTAAACTTTTCTACATAGTAAGCGTTCCTAGTGCTGCCTGTCCAAGAGCTGGCAGTGTCACTAAACTGTCACAAAGTCATGGAGCCCAAACCTGAGCAGCGTTAAAAGCCAGCTCTCTTGACCACCTTCCCTCCAGCTAGCTTTGGGGAGGGCACAGTGACAAACACGGTGGAAGTGGCCACCTCTCACTGACAGGGAATGCATCACCTTATGTCTAGATGCAACAACTTTAACAAAACATTTTCACCAGTTTCAGGGTGAAAACTTTGTTTCAGAAAAATAAGGGGAGTTAAAAATTCACACAAACACCGCTGAGCTGCCCGACCCAACGCAGGCTCCAGCCTTCGGTCTGCTCCCTTCCCTTCAATTTCTTTGCTCTAGGCAGATGGATAAAATTAGAAACATGCACATAATAGTGATCTTCATTCAAACAGTTTCTTGTTTACTCTCTGCCACCTACTTTGTCTACAGCTTTCTTTCAAGTAAATCATAAAATTACTCTTTTCCACCCACTCTACATCTTAAGTGACATTTGATTAACAAATAAACTAACCTTAATAAGAAAACTATTGTCTAAATAAGCACTAATACTTTAAATTAAGTACTTTAAATACACCTAATTATGAATTTAATCAGGATTTAACAGGACATGCATTGTATGCTCACTAAACACAAAAATTAGCTGACTGAAAAGGTATTTATTGAGGTTTAAGAATCATATAGAAAAGTAGTATTTGCTACAAGCTGGCACATATGATAACTTTTATTTACTTTAAATAACATTACTGAAATAAACACTTAAGTCCAGTGATATCACTTATACTTAGTTTGTGGATAAATATACGTATGTCACACAAATAGGATTGTTTCCATATGATATGCCTAAATGTATGTAACCTGGAAGCATCAAGCTGGTTCCCTGTATCCCACATCTTACCTCTCACCTCTCCGCCTCCCTAGGTTGTTTCTATCTGTTGGCATTTGGGAACTGCCAAAATTCAGAATTTGTGGTCTGCAGGAAATGTCAGCATTTTGAAATCAGTTTTGATTCAGATTCAGAGAACCTCTTTTTTTTTTCTTCCTTTTCCTTTTTTTTTTTTTCCCTCCTTCTATTTTCCCTAAGCTTTTCACAGAATGGAAATCCATAACAGCTGCCCAGAGCCATGCCTGCTGGAAGCCTGGGGGTCTGCCTGGGAAGTGTCCTTGTGTTTGGGGACGGGGTCTTCCTATACAGACGTAAATCCAGAAAGCCGAGGTCTGTGATGCGGGGCAGGCTTTCTGGTGTGGCTACCTTCGAGCCGCAAGTGCTGGCAGGCAGCCATGGAGCCACGCAGGTGACCTGGCAGGAAACCAGACAGATTTACAATGAAAATCTGCTTAGCAGGCTAGGTTCTCTGGGAAGATTCATTGAAAGCCAGATGTTTTTGTGAAATGTTTTGCTTTTGACGAATCGGCATTTTCTGATGGAAAAAACTTTCTCTCTGAAAACATCCCCTGAGCTCTGCCAGCAGCCGCCGCTGCCGAGAGGAGCCAACAGCTGCACGGCGAGGCTGGGCAGTGCCTGGGACACTGTCCCAGGGTCCCTCAGCTCCTGCTCCTCCCCGTCACACCAGAGGTGCCCACCACGGCTCAGGTTTCAGGACGGATCCTGCTGTTCTCCTCCACTGCAGAGTGCCAAGCGGTGGGAGCTGGCCCCAAGACAACCATCCCCAGTGCTCTCCGACCTCCAGCGCTTGTGTTCAGACAAAAACACTGGCTCCRCACCAAGCAGAGCAGGAGCAAACACTACAATATCTGCAGGGTGTCTCAGCAGCCCTCTCTCCTAAAAACAACCCCAGCCTGGACCATCAGCAGGCTGGCAATGCCCTGAGGGTGGGTGTTCCCAGGGTATCAGCATTACACCCCCCTTCCTCRTCCCCTAGTGCAGCAGTTTGAGGGTGGTGATGCAGAAGCCCCCCAGGGAGCTGCTGGTGAGGTGTCCCTGGCTGCCTCCCTACCTCAGCCTGTACGTCACGCACCCAGCCTCTCCAGCAAACCTGCAGGCACCAGTAGCAACACACCGGGGATCTAGCAAGCTTTAACTTCCAGGTCTTCCTGCCACCTTCTGCTGTCTAATGCTGACTGCTGATACAAGCAGCAAAAGGCAGCTAGCGCAGCTCAGACAGATAACGGCTTATGTCTAACAAAGCCATTCCTAATAAAAAGAAATAGGCATAAAAGCGGAGAAAAGGACCATGCTCCACGCAGGGCTTGGGGAGCGGCTGAACGGTGGCGCTTCTTTCAAACCATGAAGTGGTTATCTGGAAGTGGCACTGAAGGCAAGCATATGAAAAGCGCTGCTGAAAACTCTGCTTAAAGACTTCTTTTTCTGAGGCAAGAAATGCCATATGTCTTTCTCTCAGCAGCAAGCCAGACCCACTGCTTTATTTCTGGTGTTACAGTAAATGGTATACATTAAATAGTCACTAGGTCTTCAGAAACTTCACCTCCGATATTATTTTAAAGGACTTTCAGCTGTGAAAAGCAATGTCGTTTTATTATCCAGACATAGCTATCTTTCAAATCAAAGGTCATTTATTTTTTAATACACAAAGTATTAAAAAAAATCTTTTGAATCCATCACATTCAGAACATCTGTCCATCCCAAAGTCTCAAAACATTAACACATACTTCAACTGTAAATATGTTAGAATATCCAAATAACTGTGTGTCAGATATGACACTTTCTTGTGCTAGTGAAACCCAGATGAAATTCATCAACTTCAGTAGATTGCAGATTTAGAGTTCTGTAAATAAGGGAAAAAATTGGCCCTGTGCTTTAATTAACATTTTAAATCAAATCTGCATTTGAAAATGTTCCAAAATTGGAAGAGATCATAAATAACCTTGGTCTGCAATATTAGACTAGAACATACTTGTACATTCTTTGCTTTAAAAAAAATGTGGTTTTTATCAAACGATAATTATGGTTGTGCTTGCAATGATCCCCCTTAAATTCTTCAGGAAGGTTAAATGACTGCTGAATATTAATATTTTCCCTTTAGTCAGAGATTCAAAACAATTCCCAATAAAATGTTGGGACGGGCGGATTTGGAGGGCTATGTCATTAAAAGCCGCTGTCATTGTTCCGCTTACACGCTTGTTCTGCAGAGACCGTATTTTCAGTAATAAATAATGTTTTGAAACAAACAGGTGATTTCTGTAAGAAGAATCAACAGTATTTTTTGAAGGCAGTGGTTTCTGTAGAAACCTTTCCTCTCTTTGTCCTCTCCTATCTGCAGGGTATTGACAGCTCTGACAAGACTTTGATTATCTAGTCAGCAGGAGTCTGAGACTTGTCACTTGTCAGGTGTGAGCCGGCAGTCACGCAGCTGATGAAACAATTGAAAGGAGATAGGCTGAGCATGAGGAGGATCAGGGTCATCAAGCCCAAAATGTATGCCTGTCTAGTAAGGGGACGGCTTACACCCTCATTAATGACTCCAAYAAGGCAGGAGAGGGAGGTGGGGAGGAGCTGGAATAGGGAAATAAGAAATGCAAAGGTTGGCGATGGTGGAGGAGCTCCAGTTGTCGACATCTGCTTCTTGCCCATGGCTCTGCAGTGACCGGGAGCCCCTGCAGCCCCAGGAGCAGCCCCAGTGCGGCCGGCACGCTGCCTCGCGGCGCCCGTCCCCTGGCTGTTGCTGGAGGTAGAGGTGAAGGTGGCACTCTCCCATGCCTCTCCTCCCACGCGACGGACGGGTTTTCAAACTGCACTTCCCCGCCACGGGGGTGAAAGGCAGGGTGGCTCTCTAGCCGGACCTGTAGTAGGCCAGTCCCCTCTGGTTTCACCCCCACTGGGAGAGTTGACACCAACCCAACCACATCTGAGCGACTGCACTTCAACTGCCTCCAGCATTAGCTGGAGATCCCAGCTGTGACAAATGCCTTTAGTCCGTACGCTAAGAGGTCTAGGTRCGTAGGGGTGATTTCTGCCACCCTTGGTGACAGTTACTGTCCCACCACTGCTGAGGACATCTGCCCAGTAATCTGCMCTTCGGCACTAGACTGTACAACTGAAACTCCAAGAGGGGCATTTACTAATCCAGAGACAGGCTTAGTCAAGGAGGGCAATACARAACAATAGCCGTTGTCTTGCAATTGGCAGGACTTAACAAAATGCTTTGTAGAAAGATGTCTGTAATCCATAACTAATATCCTCTCTCTATATATCACACACAACTGGTGGGTCAGTTGATAGGAGCTTATCCTAACAACATTTCACACAAAACTGGATTAGTACAATATGCTTTGCACTGGAAAATCATTCACAAACTTCAGCTCGTGTAAACCCCAGGACTTTTTTTGGTTGGTTCTTCTCACATTACACACTGTCTGTTTTTCTGTGATCTGCATTAGTTACCTATTCATATTAAAATGTAGTTCAAGGTGTGTTTCACAAGATTTAACAGGCAAAATACTGCTGCCCAGAAAGTCTCTTTTAAATTTAAATGACAACATGAATTATTATACACATTTAGTTAATGCCACAGGAATCATCATGAGCATTGAGGACACAATCTGTCAGTTATACTCATGCAAACCTGCAATCATTTCACTGATTTCAGGACTTTCTCTCCAAGTCTGTGCAGACACAAGGCCACTGACATCAGGGTTTGGGGTCCCATCACATGAATAAATTGTGAGCCGCATTTACTAGTTTATGTGAGCCCCAAACCATTGCAAAAAGTTTGGGAGTTGTCTGCTGTCCCTTATAAAACTGATTATTGGTGTTCCTTAAATCTCTGGGATACTTAGACATATGGATAAGATAAGCATGGATAAGATAAGCATGGATTAACTATGTTTGACTATGCATATCAATTGAGGAGAAATTTTTTCTCTGAGATAAGGGAGCAATGAAAACCCACGAGGCAGGACAGGCAGAATCACAGAGGAGAGGTGGGACACAACACAACAGGGAAGAGGTGGCTAGTTAACTGAGGAGGGACAAGAAGAGAAACAGCTCTAATATTCAGTACGAAATGTCAGAGGTAGACATACCATTTTAAGCTTTTAAAGTTGCTTTGTTTTTTTTTTTTTTTTAACTTTGCATGACAACCTTCTTTATCAACATAAATCAAAAGACAGCTCACTGTAGTCCCATGCATGAGAAGTGTAGTACACAGCAATATCCCTGCTGAATGTTTGATAGGTAAAACCTTCCTTGCACAGCTGGGCAGTTATCATGCACTTGGCCAATCCATCAGTGAGACATTTTTCACCGAGGATTTCAAAGCACTTTACAGGAGTTTATTGCAGGTATCCTAACCAGGATTTCATATGCCTGAAGGAGAGAACATTAATGCACCTGCTTCACCTAGGGCTGTACACTCACTATAACTCCCTATATTTAAACATAGCCATTTAGGGAGTTTTCAGTATTGTTCAAAACTGGAACACAGCTTAGAAAATACAGTGTACAGAGTTACTTATTCTGTAGCTTCTAGGGATACCCATCAAGGTGAAGTGATACTTGAATTTCTTCATAAGAGAGCTGGTTCTGGACTTCTAACCATGGATCCAGTATGGAATGGCTACTTGATAGGAGAATGACAGTGTGATAAATAAAGCGCTCACCAAGAATACCAGGGAGCAGTGAATGACAGGTACAGATCAATGGACTATCAAGCCTATTTTCAGCCATCAGTTTATTGTTATTAATACTTTAACTTAATCTCCAGCTTTAAAATAAAATGATAACACATTCACTGCTGTCTTTCAGATTTKTTTTCTCATCTCTAAAACATTGAATCAGAAATGTAACCTGAGAATGATAAATTTACACCAACATAATAACTCATTGAAATGAATTACTTATGCCATTCTTGGGAAGAGACTGGACTTGGCTGAACACATGGAAACCCTCATTTCACCTGCCCGCCCCGAGGCCCCACGATTGCCCACCGGCACCTGCAAAAGTAAATGGCCTCTTGAGACTAAAGCTTACTATGCAATTAGTGAACATTTATTTGAAAACAATACTAAGGAGCAGGCCCAGTTTTAGGTGATGCTCAGACATTTCTGTACTGGTTTCTAACTCATTGACCTCCCAGTGCAGGGGCACACCCTGGACTTGTTCGCACCTCAAAATTATCTGAAGTAACTTACAGCAAGATTCTGGCTGATCTAGGTTGCACAATGATGGTGATTCAATGAAGTGTAGAAGAGTACCTAATTATTCTGATATTGGCAATCATTTCCTGAGTAATACCAAGGGTTCTCCAGCACTGGCAATGAGAGTTCAACTCCTTCATTATTAGAGAAGAACCTACATCATAATACATGGCTTTGATTCCAAATTATGAATTTTCCATTTATCAGCCTTTTGCACTGTTGTTGTTTTTTTGGGGGTTTTTTTGTTCTGGTTGTTTTTTTTTGTTTTTTTTTTTTTCCTCTAGCTGGGGACATTGCTTTACTACATTCAAACCTGAAAAATTATATTAGCTCCAAGTAAAGCAATGCTTCCTTCAGCACCAGCCAAAATGTTGAAGTGTTTCATCCATGGAAGAGAGTCCTATCACCATCTACTGTCAAGCGCAATAATTCATAAAGGATGCCATGGAGATTTGAATGTACTATTTGATCACTTGTTCAGCTCTTGCCATTTTGTTACAAGAGCAGAGTTTGTGAGAAGATCAAACCAGAAAGCTATCAATGCTCAGCTATCAATATACATATTTTCTAGAATACAAAATCCTCCAGTTAATATAAAATAATTGTGGAAATGGTTGGCAAATTAAAGATGGTTGTTACAGCTTCCAAAAATACTTTTGCTTTCAGCAAAATACATTTTTAATTACTTTCCTACTAGCTGTCATTTTTCATAAACCAGTCTAGACAACTCGTGCCAAATCATGCAAAAACTGATCTCAATGAAATGCTTTCCTCTAACACCAAAGATCAGAAAATGTTCTCTTTTTTTAAAGCACACGTGGAGTTTAACAAAACACTTTCAGATAAACTTTGCTCTTTGTGAAGCGTTAAAAAAAATCAAAACTTCCCTTTTTGAAAAACTGGTATATTAAAACACCAAATAATAGCAAATAATTATTTTTCTAGTTTTGAAATATACTTGAAAATATAAATATACACGTGTCCATATTGTATGTTTATTTTTGTTATCCCCTGAATTCAAGTTCCTTTTCCCAAAATATATTGCTACGAAGCACAAACTAGAAAATCTGTGTCACCACAGTTATAAGAAGATGTACATACATGTTTCTACCACGCCTTTTATCTTATTTATCTTGAGCATATTGAAAAGGGAGAGGAAAGAATAAAAAATAATCTGAACTTGTATTTCCTTTACAGTTTTGACTGGAATTATTAAGCTGAGTTATAGCACTCAGAAGTAAGGAATTATGTAAAGAATGTAGATTTTGCTTTTAGCATCATAATCAATGTCCAAATCTAAAATTGATATAATTGACTGTTAATTAATTCCCTTGATATTTTCATTAGCACATCCAAGCAACAAGTCTTCTGTTTGGCACTTCTGAATTATTCAGAAAGTACTCAGATTGCTATAATGAAGGCGTTACTGCCTGATACTATGCTGGTTAATAAAGTTAAATGCAAGGCATGCTTTTATTTTTCTATTCTGATTGGACAATCAAAGATTTCCCTTAAGATATGTGAAATGAAATTTCAGAGCTGCACAAAAACATGTCAAGAGAAACGTCCAAAGATATTTTTGTGAAAAAATCCGTCTCTATACTTTCAATAATGGTAGCTTTCCCTTAAGTCCTACAACATTGCAATGAGAAATGTTGCTGTGGGTGGCATCTAAATCTGTTTTGAAGGCTACTTAGGTCTCCAGAGCTAACATTGCTCATCAGCCCTCCAGGTCTTTAAACAGTTGCAGCAGCCTAACTGGCCAAATGACGAGCAGAGGTTTACTAGTACCATTGCCCTTGCTGGCTGCCCCTCCATTAGCAATGTTAACAGGATACTCCCAAATACTCCTTCAAATCCCTGAGCAAATGTTGACATCTTTACTCAGGTAAATCCTCTCTGATCTCCAGTTGATTTTGCCAGGGGAAAGTCTTCAGGATTGGCCTAACTAGGAGAAAGTTAGGAGTTCTCTTTCTGGATGCTTTGTTTCATGATTGTGTTGAAAGCCAAGACAGCTGGTAGAGCTTATGCCAAACTTGGCAGCTTTGTGTCTTTTTTTAATACTGTTTTTTTCTTGTAAGGTACTAAGTGGCAGAAATCCCATAGATCTTGCCATTCCCAAAAGAAAAAGCTTGAGGGGACTGGGTGGTACATTTGATGGATGCACTGTCCTTAATGCACTAGCCTCTTCCCTAAGGGATTATGGTTTTGAATTTAGAGCAGAGAATGAACTGTTCCTCAACTGATGGCAGTAAAAGTTGATCAGCAAAGGATAGTTTTACCTTTCAGATCATCACGGTGTTCTCTGACGTGATCCTACTCTGTACAGATCCTTCAGTGCCACTCACAAAACCAATAAATAGCCACTACAGAGGCAATTCAGGGTTTTTTTTCTTTTTTTTTTCTTTTTTTTTTCAAAAAACAGAATGCTACCAGTCCTAATGAATTTAATATCTGTCACTTGGACACCATCTCCCATATGACAACCTCCAAAGACTTTACAAAGATTAATGACACCCCATTATATCAATGAAGCAGAAAGAATAAGAATTAGTTCACCCATCACTGAAATGCACTCTCTTCTGGGGTGGAACATGACAGCTACTTAACAGTGTATAACATGGAAGAATAGGGCCTTGGGGAATCAAGAACCCACCAGTTACTTCAAGTGCAATATTGGTTCTACAGCAATGAAGTCGTTCTTCTCAAGAACTGGTCACCGAATGGGTGTGTTCTTCCCAAGCCTCCTATGGGATCCTATGGTTGCAGGAAGACATTGCACAACTCTAATGGAGGAAAGTGGAGGAAGTTTTGCTGATACTCCTTAGGTAAGAGACTATAGTACCACAAATTAACATCAGCAGAGGCATGGGGGTAGACGCTTCTCTGAGAAGTGGGACTTAGATCTCTTTTTAGAAACAGAAAGTGAAAAAGCACGACACCTTCAAACATTGGATTCACCTTGTCCCTGTGCAGAGGGTTGGACCACAACCCACGTAGTTACCAAACCTGACCAAAAAYCTCAAGGGAAGAGTTAAGGAGTTTCATATAGTCCTTCAGAGAAAAGGGGTCTCTTCCCACAGGGAACTGTACTGTTACTAACACGGAGGGGTTTACGCCTGTTGAAGGAGAGGAGGGACCCTGCAGCCCTGCATGGGAGCACCTGCATGTGGAGCTGGAGGAGGGTTGGTGCCTACTGCGAGCGGGCAAAGCCTCAGCGCCCCATGGCACCCGGCACTGTGGCGGACYGGCCATAAACCTGGGAGTGCAGAAGCAGCACATTACATTATGTATTTCCTTCCCTCCTAATAACTCAGGAAATTATGTAAATCAGAAATAAGAGCCTATTGTGGCAGTTGCAGTGGAAGGAGGGGGTGAGCTTGACACCACCACACCCCTGTTGACAGTGGAGGCTGGATGAGCTGCACTGACAGCCCCAGCATTGCTGCCAGCCGGGCTGGGGAGAGGTTAGCGCTGGGGCTGCCATGTGCCCTCATGKCAGTGCCCACGACAGCACATGAAGGACATCTCCCTGAGGTGACCACTCATCGTACAGCCGAGGTGTCGAGCRCACCTTCCGCTCGCCCCATGGCCACCCCACCGGCACAGACTGAAACCTACCTTCTCTTTTTCTAGTTATTGTATAGATGGTTGCATTTTGAAGTATAAAAAATCATATCAGTCAATGATTAAAAACGGCGTCTGAATACACATTATACAGCTTTATCAGTTAATTTGAACTTGCTGGGAAAAAAAAAATACATTTTTAGATTTGATCCTCATGGTCTTAAAATATTAATCAGACACATGCTCGGTATTTTTTTTTAATCCAACTGTCTCCAGAATGCTTATTGACAATTTACAAAGAGAGGCTAGAAAATAGTAAAGGGAAATATGTAAGTAATTATGGTTCTAGTATTGCAGGGCCAAGTGAAGTAAATTAATGTAATGCAAACATTTTGTGGATTTGTTTAATTATTTGCAAGTACAATTAAATCTGCAAGTACAATTAAATCATAGTGCAGTAGATGGGGGTTTATAAATGGGAATGTTCCTAATGACTCTTTTCAGAACACTCAAAATTCTTTGCAAAATATGGATATGCTTCCTGGTCGTTTGTATCCACTTGCTGAATAGATGATTGTACACAGCTGTGGCTACATTCAAAAAACTTGGGAACAACAACTTTCAGTTAGCTACCGATGAAATTCCCCTTATGCTAAGGACCAGCACAAGACCTTCCCACTTTTGCTTCCCACATGGGTCTTCCTTAAAGAGCTCATGGGGATTTTGTGGAGCCCAGCAGAGCAGAACGAGCGAAAGGGAATTTCACTGGGTCTGGGCAGTACCTGCAGGGATTTCCGATCTGGTCAAGGAATTACTTTCTGTGGGCCCTGGACATTCACCAGTCCACTCCCATTCCAAATCTAAGAGCACATCAATGATAGAAAGGCCCTGAAAAGCTGCAACATTGCAACTCTGCCACCACTGAAGTCAGTGAGTTCATCCCAGAGCTCACAGGGAGCAGCAGCAGACCAATGCCTAGACCTTTTGAGAATTCAATCCTAAATGACTACAATGTGTCCAAGCGAAAAATTAATTAATTTCAAGTAGACAAGGTTATATGTTCTTCCTGTTAAACTGAAAATTTGTAAACTTGGATGTTTCTTTTCTGAAATATATTGCAATTAACAATTAAATGTCCTGAGATTATAGTTCAGGTTTCACACGCTCATATATAGTGATAGTTAAAATGCAGCACGTTTTTTCCTCTCTCTTTTTCATTAAGGATTACAAAAACCACTGACCTAGAAAGTATTGTCTAAGTAGTACTCATGATGTTGTCTTGAACTCCCAAATGGAGTCAACAAAATCATTCAAAAACCTAAAGGACATTCTGTAACATTTGTACATGTCTGAGCACTATATAGCATGAAGTACCCACTTTGCAACGGAAGTCATCTAGATCTTTCTGTCTTGCAACTCACAAAGTTGAGATGTGTTTTGAAAATACATCTCTGACTTCAGTTCTTCAAAGAAATTCTGAGAAGAGGTGAAAACGGAGAGACTGTTCGAAACACTCCAAAAGGCCTGTGTTCTTCCAGAGACTGTTTAATTACCAACTGAACTGCCAATCCTTTCAGAAATGGATCAAAAAGCCCCAGAAAGCCGTGACTTAGCAAAAAGAAGCAACTTCCTAGGTTTTGTTTCATTTAGAGAGAAACTTTTTCTCTGTTTTCTTTGCATTTCCAGGAATTTTACAACTAGTGGCGGATGTTCTGTGTTGCATGGCTCTTACTCTTTTAAAGGGATGAGCAAACATGCATACTATTCAATAATGCACAGGAATGTCTTATCTTTTAGGCATTACCCCATCCCTGTGAGGTCATCAGCCTTTTGATATTTCTAGATTTAATCTTACTTTAGAGCAATCAGCCACAAAATTTGCTTTTTCTTGATCTCTCTCTGAAACTCACAACATATCAGTATTATTGATTTGACGTCATTTCAGGTAGTTACTGTATTCACGCTGGGTGGGGCTTTGAAGGGGAAGGGGGTGGCTCAGTTAATTTTTTTGTTGAGGGGAAACTCTACAGAATTGACCCTAAGGTACGCAGCTTTGGTCAGCTGAGGGCTTTGGTCTACCAAGCTGGAGATGAGAGCAGAAGCCCTGCTTGTTTGGCTAAGTGTTGATTGACTCACAGAAGGACGAGTGTGAGCATGTCTAGGGGGGAGGGAGGTGATCAGAAAGTGAGGAATCTGCTACTAGCCTTTAAATTGAAAGCTTTATTCTCTATGCTTTTATAACTGATGTTTTATAGATGTAAAGCGTTCACAGCCTCAGTGACAGCATCCAGTATACCTTTCTGAAATGAGCAGGCACCTGACCTCAGCTGGGTCTTTGATGTGGTGGCTTCAGTTCTCAGTATGTAAATATGTTTATTTGCTACAGGAGCCAGTTCTTTAAGATGACTGACTATGATTGCTTTCACACAGGGATACGAGAGCATGGGGGGACCTTCCAGAAGCAGAACCCTCTGTGACCACTTACATTTTGTACATCTTAGATGGGAACACTGTCCAAAACACTACTGAGCTTCACATGTCAGTGTTGTTTTCTATCTGCTTCCTTACATACACAGTTTTCCCAAGTTCAGAAACTTGGATAAGCTCCTTCTATTCAATTCTCTGCAAAACTGACCTGGAATAAGTTTTTTAAATTATGTGAAAAATAAAAAACATTTCATTTTAAAAACATTTCCTATAAATAGTGCTTTAGAGGTCATTCATGAGACCAAGATTACTTTAAATSGATTGCTGTTACCAAAAATCAATACCACCAAAACTTCCCTAGCATTACTTTCCACTCAGGACACAGCCCAGGCTCCCACTTCTCCCACAGGTGAACCATTTGTAGAATTAGGGCTAAAACTACAAAAGATCTGCTTGTAATGTTATTAAAGCAAGACAAATGTACTAAAGCACATAGGATGTCATACAGGGAATCAATGGGTTAAATAGATCTTTTTTCAGCTTTAGGATTTGTATGAGGAAATGATGTACATGTAGCTGGGCGCCTACCGGGGACACAGCTCGCACTCTGACAATGGCCTTCCTCCTTATCTAGGATCTTTTAATAAAGTGTTAATTATAAAGGCTTCTCAACTCATTGTTTAGAGTCCTAAAGAGAAGCACACTTTTCCTGTCAAACACGAAGGGTTTGCAGCAAGTGAATTTGTCTTGTAGCAGTAAGCTGTGTTTTCCTGTGAAGTGATTAATTTAAATGGGTTGGAGCTGCCCTGACGTTCTGCAGGCTCCTGAGCTCCCCAGCTCTAAAATAAACCAGAGCAAACAATGCCAGCACCTTGCCACTGGCACAGTGCCTTGGAGGGGTTCACTTTGCATCATTTTACAGGTAGGATAGATGCCCAGGTTGGGCCTTTTCCTAGGGAGACCCAATGGCCAAACGCTGCCCACAGGATGCGCAAAGGACCAGCGCATTTAGTCCTGGCTCAAGCTAATGCATGCAAGTCTCTGTGATCTTGTGTTTTGGTGAAGGGCGAAAGGCAGCGTGCAGGTAGTCTCCTCTAGATCATTCGTTACTGTAAATACCGCTATCTGTTGTCACTCACTGAAGAGTAAAGAGGTTGGCAGATGAAATACAAAAAGACCAGTAATAGAGGTATTAACACGCAGTTCCATTAACTTTAGCCAAAATGGAATGAAAAGTGTGGGAGAGAGAAAAAAAAAATAATCATAATATCATCTGAAAGCAGCACTGTCTCTAGTATGACATGCTGTGTAAAGTGAGCCTTCAAAGGAAAAATAATATCACTTTGTAATGCTGATATTTTGCTGAGTTATTTATTTTATGACAAAAAAGCATTGTGCTGTGTGAATGAATAAGAATTTACTACTTTTAAATAACCAAATAAGAAAACAGAAGTAGATCACTATAAAAAACTTCCTGTAATACTTTGCACAAAACGACCACAATTAGCAATTAAGTGGGGAAAATCAGGCTTATTCTAATTTTTTCCCTGGCCTGTTAGGGTATCACCTTAACTCCATGGTTAGGTGTTCACTTGGCTAAGTGCAGACAATCCCATACATGCTATTCACATTTTAAGCAAGTCAGACATGAGCCAGCTTCAGTATAAAAACACCCAACCACTCTTACACACACTGCTATTAGGAAGCGAGAGCCGTCCAGCCAGCCCAGCGCCGAAGGACAGACATGCCCTAGGGTTTAAAGCACAGAGTCATCAGCTCCAAAAATTCTTGTAAATAGAGATTAATTGCAACTTCAATTTCCACGTAGGGAATGTGAAACAAAATAAAACCAGTTAAGAATCAAGAATCTCTAAGGCTTTGGAGATGTCTGTACTTCAATATTTCTTTTTTCTAAATGGTGAAATAGAGAAGCAGGGGATGTTTCTGAGACTCAAATGAGCGCCAGGACTGGTTGCACCTTGCCTTTTACCCAGTTAACCGCATCTGCACACACTTTTTTAACAGTGCAGAGGAGGACAGCAGGAAAACCTTTGAAAGAAAGGTCTTGAAAAAGAGGGGTAGGAGGAAAATGCCAGGATGCCTTCTTCTGACAGTCCCATATTGCTTATCTCACAAACTCATACAGTTGCTTTTGCCATATTTATCCCTGCATATTTTCCATGATCAGAGGCAGTTATTGCTAGAGGGTTATTATACAGCTTTGTATTGCAGCAGCACCCAGGAGGTGCAGACACAGAGCAAGCCACCTCTGTGCAAGGTGGGAACACATTAGAAAGCGATAGCTCCTGTTGGAGGAATTCATAATATACCTGAAATTGGGTCTGAGAGACATAGGCTGAATTCACACAATGGCTGATGGGTATAAACACTTGCATCCTATTCAGACAAACGTTCAAACACACTGTTAAGTGACTCACTGAACTGAGGTGGCTGACCAAAATCACTTAATTGAGTAAATGTGAATGCCTCTGTTTTAATCCTAGTATAACTCTCCCAGCTACTACATCTTAATTATATGCAGAAATGCTACCTTCCTCTCTGGATCCACCACTCTCTGATCAGTACAATGAACCAGAAAAAAAGTTTGCAAACACAATCTAATTCACATTTGAGGACACCTGAGGAGCCCCAGCGCCCTCTATTTGCAACAAACCATTTTGCTAAGAACATTTGCTGTTAATGATCCTTGCTATTAAAATATGCACATTTTGGCATGATAACTCTTTCTGTGCCTAAGAGGCTTACACTTCCACCAGGCTGTCTTCTTTATTCGCAACGTGTTTTCACCACGATTACAGATGTTGCAATGGTAAAGATCATATTCTCTTGAACCTTTAGGACAAGATGTCTTACATATTTGCCCCAAATGTCACACTAGGAATGGTCTCGTCATCCTCCAAGACATACCATCACAAAACAGAAGCTGATGCTTCTGCATTCCCCAACAGCTGCTACTGCAAAGGCTCTGCAAAAAGGCATCTCAGAGCACATCCTTCAGCAGTACTGCAGTGACAGTCCTAACCCRTGCCTTGCAGCTGCCATTCTTGAGTATTTTTTGCAACTACTACAGATACTGCACATATTTTATATTAAAATTGAGATGAAAAATTGCTGTATACATTATGCCTGCACATGGATGTTATATGAACTCTTCTGTTGTTTGCCTTTCAGTACTAGTAGATAACCATTGTGATTCTACCCCGTGTTCTTTATTGAGCAATGCTATGAAAAGATTAATCAATTTGCATACAATATAAATCCACATTCATCTTTTATTATTGCACAATCAGGGAGCTTTAATGTAACATAAATTCAAGTGCTACATGCTTTGATTGCTCTTTGTAAAAATACTTAAATACTGTTCATTTGGAAAGAATCTTATGGAAATTTTCTAAGTGATACATGTGGCAATTGGGGAAACTTTTGATAAAATCTCTGTACAACAGTGGGGTCGCTGGCCTTTCCCAAGTTCATTAGATGCTGAGTATCTTAATGAGTAGAGTGTTCATAAATGTTTTTATTTAAAAAGACCAAACTGAACCATGGAGGAAAAAATGAAAAATCAGCTGATACTAGGAATTTATGGTATATAATGAATAGAGAATGCAAGCAATATTTTAAAATATACTACTTTACTTGCTAGTGAATTTAAATTATTACTAGACTACATAATACTCATTGTGTTTAGGACTATCACTCAGAGCCTGATTTTCAATAACCACTAAACTCCCTCTGGTCCCTTTGAAAAATCCCAATTCAGAAGAGTTATGTGGAATTTTACAAAAGTAATTTTTTAAGGAATTATTAGTAAGCAATTAAAAAAGACTGGAGAAATGTGATCCAAGTAACAAACTTCTTACATGACAAAAAATCAAACCAGAATTCTTTTCAATACAACACACTGACAATAAGTCTATTGCTTTAAATACCTTTACAAATAAAAAGGTTGTTTCTGGGTGACTTCTCTCAATACAATAAGCTTTCTTTTTGCACATTTTTCTTTGGGCTCCTGCAAGAACCAAGAACAACAAAACACCAAAGAAAAAAAAGACAGGTTCAGCTTAGAAAGAAGCAGAACTGCCACTTTGCCTGGAATTTCCATCCCAGTTTTACAACTTCAAGAAATTTAGATGGGATTTGGAAAAGATACTGACATTTTGAGTGATTATCTGAAAAGCACTGAAATATCTTAATTACTTACTGGTAGCAGGGTATTAGTAACTGCAGCTCAGTAAAGGAAGGGGGAGATAAAATGCTTTCTTAAGCACATATGTGATTCTATGTAAATCTGAACTGCTGCCTGAAATGTTTGCCAATAAAGATGAAAGTCCCACAACATAGTCACAACATGATATCTATCATATGGCTTCCTGGCTGTTGTGTATGTTTTTGCTGTGTGTAATTGACTGTGTTGGTGTTTGCACTACCTAGAATTTGCATATTAGCTCAAACACTGTATTCCTGGTGGGCCTGATCCTGCAAGATCCCTGAGAGCCTCTGGCTGCCCCTGAAGCCAAGGGACACCAACACGGGGCTCTCAGGAGGTACCAAGTGCGGCACCTGTGTTTCCTTTCCACATTTGTCACCCTTCGAACAGAAGCTGGGGAAAAACACCCATGTTTCTATGAGCACAAGAGCAAATGTCGAGGTTTCAGCCTTCAGACTAAAATACATCAGTTCAAGAGATGACAAAACATAGGCTCCACCACAGCCAGCATCTGGGTTACTCTAGAGGCAAAGTTGTGATGGACGCAAAAGTACAGTTCTGAGATTCAGTTTACTTTGCATACACACCCACGGATGTGAGTTTCTCCCTTCTCACCCTTTTCTTTTTTCTAATCTAAAATATGCAAACGTGCTTCTGGAGATCATATTGGAAATTTCTAATAATTGATTCTGTCAACGAAGCCAGTGAGAACAAGAAGAATTTCACATGGAAATCCAGCAGCCACCATTTCTTACAACAAATGTAAAGTCATGATCTTATTATTACCCTCAACCGAAGTTATTTCCCTTAATCCTGCTCTGCTGTCAGTCCTGGGCTATCCAGTAATCATCCGTCTGTTCTCATAGTGCTTCCTCTGTGCACACTAGTAGCACAAAGCAGCTGTGATGAATCAGGCCTACAGATAGGGATTTTATCCACTAAACAAGTACAAATCATTAATAGAAATTACCTTAGTGTATGACTTGGCTGCTTCTTGTGATGCAGCTACATATGTTGCAGCATGTAGGAGAAAGAGGCACAGCAGATGCTACTGGAAGCAAAATCCTGAGAAGGAAAGATGGCATGTTGCTAGCAGCTCTGGTTAGAGGGGGATGAAAGAAGAAGACGCAGCACTTACTGGACCTGCTGCTGTTGCTATTGAAGCATCTGCTCCATTACCGTGATTAAAGAATGTTTCCACTTCCACTGCTGCTACTTCCCTGTTTTTTTTCCTCCCCTTTTGTTTTGTTTTGTTTTGTTTTGTTATTATTTTCTTGCGAGTGGAAGGGAATTTATAAGGTCTCTAAGCAGGTTCATGTTATGGGCACACAGGGTGGGTGCAGGAATGGGAGGAAAGGATTCCTACTCAAAGATGCATCAACACACTCCTTGAGTATGTAACAAGTTAATGATCCATTTAAAAATAAAATCTTGACCACCAGCTAATAAGGCCTCCTGTAGCAAACTCCAGCATAAACAAACACTCATACAGCAAGTGTGAAGTTCAGGATAGGGTCAAAGTATTTAAGGCAGATAAGTGGGAAATCTGGATTCTAATCCATCCTTTACCAGGCTGAAGCATCCTAAAATACCATATCTAATTAATCAGAACATCTTTCTGACTCACTCCTCAACAATTTCCCAGGCAGGGAGAAATAGCATGTAATCAAAGGCTGTACAAGGGTCCTCTTATATTCTGTGCCGGTCACTGAGAACACAAAACATCTTTAAATTTGTGACTAGAGGCAAACTTCAAGGATATTAGATTAAATAATAAGAAGAATATGGTAAAATTTCAGTGGGGGGATGGCAGAGTCAGCGAGATGAAATTTGCCTGCACTGTCCCTGCCCTGGTCCTTACCAAAGGAAAGGGAGAGTCAACCTCCCCACCAAGGACCTGCTGCCGAAAGCCAGGGTTCAGACGTGAGGGCAGCTGGAGGGAAAGGTCACAACACAGCAGAAAACGGTGACAGTGTCCAGCCCATAAAGCCTCAGCCCCTCTCTCCCCAAAGGAGGAGCTGCTCGTCACAGTCGGTGAAGGCGGCCAGTAAACTGAAAGGGCTTTTATTAATGCGGCTTTTGACACTTTTTCTCCCGCAGCCTGTGTGTGTACGCATTTCACACAGCCACACRTCAACACATCCTCCCACACTACCTGCCCAAGCAGAAGCCATGAAAGCATCTTCAAACCGTGCCCCGTACGTTGCTCTGCCCCAGCTGCCCAGCTGTGAGCAATGCAGCTCGGCGGGGGCTTAGGCACTCAGGGGAAGCTTTGCTGCACACAGACCTCACTCTAGAAAAATGAATGAGTTGGAGCTGCCCTGACAGACATCCTAAAGGCTTTGCTACTGCAAGGGCTACCAGTATGGAAGAGCACATTTAATGCAAGGGTTTAGCTCCCCTGAATTACACCACAATACCTGAAAACGCACTGTAAGATCTTAAACCACTTCAAGTCCAGAACAGCTTTAAGGACATTAACTCCTTAACGCAGTTAAGGCTCTCGTTTGCTATGAGGGCCTGATCCAAAGCMCAGTGAAATCCATTAAATGATTTCCATTGACTTCAATAGGATTTGAATCAGGCTCTAAATCCTTAAAGCAAAGTCTGAAGCAGTTACCTCATTCTGCCCTGAAGCTTTTAAATCCTTAAGCAGTTTAAAAGGAAGCGTTGACTTGATTTTTTATTCTCAGTGAAGTAAAAACCATGTCAGATGCCATTGTTAAGCCCCAAACTACCTTTACAAATATAGTTTTCTTTTGTCTTCATTCGCTTCCTTCATGGTTTATAAAAAAAAACAAGCAGCCAAGAAAACTAATTAGAACCCCAGATATGCAGCATTCATATGCTTAATTTTAATCAAGTGAGAAACTTTCCTGAATAAGTAAGTTATACAAAATTAAGCACATGCTTAATTAAGCAGTCATATGATCAAGACACAACTAGGGGAAAAGCAGTGACACTGCATATAAGCAGAATGCTGTTACATGTAAATAAGCCAAAAAAGGGAAACAATGGTTTTAGCTCAGTGTGCATCAGTTAAGGCAACTGCAGATGATACCTACAAACACAGCTGGGAGAAAATGGGATTTTAAGAGTCCAAGTGTCCCTTTAAGTTCTTAATGCTGAAGAACTTCAGCGTTTTACAGAATTTGGGCTAAACACAAGATCAGTCAGACCCTCCTGGAGAAACAAAGGTTCCCAGTCACTACTGCGTCCACATAACTCAGCCTCTGCTGAAATAACTGCCCCTAACTCTGCACTAGCAAACCAAACTGAGTGCTTTTCCTGTGTCCATTTGGAGATAGAGTGATCTGGAATTTGATTAACACCAGCATGAATGAGGCACCTCCCCAAACCACATCTCTATTTTACCTTGATTGTTACTAGCCTTTTTTTAATTGCTTCCCTGTTTGGTAACATCAATGCATAGAATAAAGCAGAAGAAGGAAATTTTCATGTAAGTTACAAGTAAATTTGCTGCTCAGAGAACTCTCAGCCTGCAAATGAGCGATAAAGACACAAAACGATGTACCCAAAAAGTATGAAGGACAATAGTCAGAACATTTCTGAGTTCATCCTTTTATTAAAAGTCCACATCTCTTGCCTCTGCTTTTTTATGATGATGTAAATAATATTTTAACAGTAAAATGAGGGAACTGGGGGAGCAGRGTCAGCGCTGAGACTGAGGGATGTTCTTTAAACCACCGGCAGGCATTTGTTACAAGCTTCCCCCCTGTGCCAGTCCACCGAGGATATGAATTATTGCAGCACCCAGCTGCAGAGCTGTAGCTCCAGGAGAAGCTCATGCTTTTAGATATGGATGGCTTTGCTTCACTGCCTGGTTTGTTGGCCAAGATGGTGACTGTCCTTTTCCCCAAGGCAAAAGATACCTGAATGTTTTGCACTTCTACACACATTTTCCCTGTAGAGTTTTAACAAATTAATTTATTTTATACTACCCCCTCTAGCACTAAGATATCCCCACACGCCACTTGCGCAGGGCTGAGTTCCTAACCCTGCCATTAGGGTGCCTTTTGGCGACATGGACAGTCCAATTAAAAGCAACTACATTTTGCCCCAGGTAACCTAATCAACACATCTCACAACTCAAGATGCCCAAAGGGATGGAGGCCCATGATGCTCAGAACAAAACCACATAACTTTCAGGTACCGCATCCCTACAGCAAATCCTCAGCCTTGAGTTAGATGGCCCACTTGTCCTTCTCAGACACTGGGGAAAGTGGGCAGCCCTGCATTTGTAAAGCCAATGCTAAGGACACTCCCACCCCACTTCTGGGTGCAGGCAGCGAGCCCCACACTGCCCACAGCCCGGTAAAAGCCTCTCCTGCAGCTTCCACCTCATCATCAGAAGGGCCAGCAGTGGGGAAGGACACGCCTCCTTCAAAATGCACTGGGAGTCCCTCTCCACCACTACCTTTCATCCGACAGCTTTGTCCTCACAACACACATACACAGCTCATAGGATAGCTGAAGGTATCTGAAGCAATCCGAAAGCATCACCTCCTATTTCTCCAGACAATGTTCTTATGGCCAAATATGCAATATTCCCACTTTCCAACAGGCAGCAGCTGAACAGGAGTTTTGTAAAACCGCATTTTTGACATACATGCCTACATCCTCTTTCAAATGTCCAAGTCCTTGTGTGGGTATCAGTCTTAAGTCTCAGGAATGACGTGATCCGATTTACTTCACAACCCTGTTGTGCAGACATGTGATGCAGAGACAGCCAGGGTAGTAGGGTCGACTGATTTGTGCTAATGTGTTTTCTGGAACAAACACATTTCCTCACCAGCATTAGCTTATGTTATGGGGAGATGAGGTTGGATGGTTTTGCCTCCCTTTCCATTACATGGTATAAAGTGTCCAAATAGATGCCGTGTAACAGTCTCATGCCTTTGCAGGCAGCAGTGGTACTTGCCTGGTACAGAGGAGAAGCCAAAGTTATTTTGGTGACTGATGGATTCAATTTCTATGGCCATTTTTAATACCTGGGTACTGCAATGAAAATCAACCACAGGAAGAACTCAATTTTGTTTTTGATTAATATTCACTTTGTTCATATGAACAGATGATTTTGGGGAGCTCAGTTGCCCTTTTAATTTGTATCTTTGCAATGTGGAACAGATATCTTCCACTTTCAAGTGAGTAAATCCTGCATCTCACTTCTTGTGTTTTTTGTCATTATTACAGATGGAACTTGGCCTGGAAGACTTTCTAAAAAAAAAAGTTGGGGAGGTAAATAACCTTTAATAAAGACAGCTAATGTTATAAGCAGGTATTAGTCATTCAATATCATCATTCAGTCTCTAATTTCTAGAAATAATAGGAAAAAAGAATAAAATGTGTGTTTGATGGAAATTACTACTAGGTCTAAGATTTACAATGTTGCCTTGAGCTCTGGCCAGGAGCTCCGTTTCACACCAGGAAACTTTCTGCATAGTTTGGCTAAGGTTTCTTTCTGTAGCTTTACATTAAGATATGTGGATTGTTGGAGACATCAATACCGTGCCCCCAAAATTCAACCTCCCCTTCTATTCACAGTGATCTTCAGGTCTTAGGGAAGAAACACTACTTTTCAGCTGAATGCCATGCATTTTAGAATTGTTTTCTTCCTTCTTTTAAGCCTCATTTCGTATTTTTAACATATCCAACTGCTATCTGGCTTGGCTCAGAAGTGAGCTGACCCTACTAAGGTGATAGAAATAAGTGCTCTAGTTCGCTGAGTGAATAGCAGTTTTATGGCCCCCACCACTTTCATACTACTGCTAGCACAGTCACGTCAGAAGAAATTTCCAAAAAACATTACATTTCCACTCAGTGGAAAACACGTGATACAGAGGCAATGTAACACGCCTAGTATCTTGTTACATTTTGGTCCATATCATATATTTTGATGCATTTCATTTGTATAATCATGCTTAATCTAAAAAGGGCAAGGCTCGGAGGTTTTATCAGACACATGTAGAATAGTTGACAGTAACACCTTATGTGCATTTAAATACAAGGGGTTTGCACATTCCTGTTTTGGAAAATATGTTTTAGAACTGGCTATTTTTATAGTTGATCTCAAATGAAAGGCTTTTCCCCTTCCCTCTTAACAATGTTCGTTTGCTTCTTGAGTTCATTAATGAATCATTTGGTTTCCCCCTCCCACCTGAAAGCTAAGTGAAAATACATGAGAAAGCAGGTTGGACATCCTGTCTGTTCCTGAAACTTTAGGACTACCAGATGCAGACAGGACATTTCCAACCCCCAAATAAGTTTTGACCATCACCTCCTTTCAGATTACCACTGGGGTCCATTCAGTCTTTCCATAAATTCCTAGACTTTAACACTGAAATGAAACGATTATGCCTTTGATGTCTAACATAGCCTTTGGTGCCATGCTGAAATAATTTAGATCAGAGCCCAGGAACGGTGAAAGACCTATTTTCATTGTCTATCTCAAGGTTAAGAAACAATTTTGGAGCCCACATCATCCAGGACAAAGATAAAAGCTACATAACAAAACTCCCAGGAAGATTTCCAGTATGCATTTATACCACTCCTTGGCATCTACACTGGCATTTCACTGCCTAAGTCATGGTGACACAGCAAAGAGGAAAGCTGCTTTCTGGAGAGGTTAACGTGCAGTTACATTGGAGGCAGTGGTCCCGTGAGTGGCAGACAGCCGGGCTGCCCATCTGATTCAGTGTGGCAACTTTTTTTTAGATGACAAGGTAACAACCAGGAGCTGGAAATTAATCCACAGTAGAATAAAGTGCAATCTGATGGGAAGAATGACATGGTGATGTGTAGGATTGCCATCCTCACCACAACAGCAGAAACTAATGTGCTGGTTATCAAAGTGGGCAACGTACTATTAGAACCAGAATGTACTATTAGAATATCATTGCCTAAATTACTGTTACATAAAAGATGTTACAGATATTTGCAAATCATACTATTCAGAGTCACCTGCCTTTTCAGAAGATGAAAGGCAGAAAATTATGAGTAGATAACCACCATGGAGGTGCAGCTGAGACATCGCTGCTGAAGAGCAGGAATTTCCCCCTGCAAGCTCTTCAGCTCAGCTCTGAACACTGATACTTATGATTCAGCTCGTATTCACTCTATCCTCATTTATAAGATAAATAATTTTGAGATGTATCTAAAATTACTTTACAACCTTTTAATCACTGAAAATTGTGTATAATTATTATACCTGCACTCGGGTGCCAAGATCTGCTGTGAAATACTTGGCTGCTCAAAGTGTGTGGAGGAAATGCTTCAATTCCACATTAATTAATGAATTTTTATCCCCACTCCTGTCCATTAACAGCCACCATGCTTTTGCTGTGAATGGTCATTATTACAGACTGAAATAGGAACATAAATTTACTGATAATGAAAGTGTCATTTGGAGGGGCAGTCTATCATACCGTGTGCTGATATGGTCAGACCTTTTTTTGCTGTCTCGCATCTTTGCCTTGTTTCTGAAAGGCTGGCATGTAAGGAAGGGATCCTTTATTTATAGATACCCATGAAACATCCCTTTAAATAAAGTAGGAATGATTTTCAGTATTCCAGTAAATATTGCATTGATTTTAAAATTGCTCTCTCTTCTTATCAGACATTGCAGGTCTTCACCAAGAGAACATCCCTGACCTCCCTGCTCTTGAGATTGCTAGCCAGGTTGGTTTTGTGTTGGTGTTTTTTGTTGGCTTATTTTTTTTGACGAGGCGTGTTGTTGACTCTTGGAGCAAATTACCTGGTTGACTTAATCCTTGTTGTGCACCACTACCACTATATAGAGAGATTTCAGTTGATGTTCTGCATCTCTGGACCATATGGAACAGAGCTCAAGTTGTCACATTTTCTACCTTTTAACTATTTAACTCCTTATTGAATTCAGTGGATAGGATCTGTTGTCATTTCATCTGCTAATTACTTTATTAGCTACAGCATGAAAATTCATAAAAACAGGCCTTAGTGTAGAAGCATTGCGTTAATGCATCTCAAAATATACAAAATGAAATATGGATACAAATAATCTTGAAGAGGATCTTCATTTTATACTGGGAGCTCGTGTACTGTTATTTCTTTTATACAGTATACATCTACATATTTAATATAACCTAAATTATCAAGTGCTTGAAAAGGTCCTCTTTCAAGATGAAGTGTGTCTGCGGGGAGCACAGTGGCTTTCCAAACCCTGTTCAATTCATGTGCAGCTGGACACTTGCTTACATTTAAAAGGAGTACCTGTATGCAACTATGTAGAACAAATTGCAGTTTTTCTTCTTAATCAGACACATCATACACAAATCACATTAAAATGTCAGCAGCAAAACTGTACTGCCTGCATACATGTTCCTCTAAACAAACCTGAACTTTATCCAGTCCCCCTTGCCTGATACCACATTATTGGAGATTAAGATATTCCTTTCAAAGTCAAAGGAATCAGTATGATATGGCACACTTGCACACAGGCCATCACCCAGCAGCAAGCTCCACAAAACCAAACCTCTGCATCCATGCTCGGCAGACTTCAGAGCCTAAATTACACTTCATGACAGTTGCTTACTTCTCAAGGAAATAGTTGAGAAATTACTATTGTTATTTGATATTTGAAAAGGCAAAGTAATTACATCGATAAGTTGTGGGAGAAAGGAAGTTATTCGCAGGATTCTTTCTATCGGCTTTCTCAAACTGTGAGATACGGCACAATTATATGCATGCCATGTGTATGTCTAAGTTTTTCCCTGCAGTTCTTGGGCAAAATGCCCACATCCTCCCAGTACTCTCTGCCTGAACAGCCTTAAAACATAGGAGTAGTTGCCTGAACCCTGTGCATGCGTATGTCCAGGGTATAGAGAACTGAAACAGTCCCCCTGTTTTACCCAAGTACTGCATCACGGGACTGAGCCTCCCCAAAACATCTAGGCACAAGTATCTTGCAACTGCTTCTAAGTTTGCCCAAGTAAACCTTTGGTCTGAATTTTTGTGAAGAATGTCTCTGCACCGAGCAAGAGCCCAAGCAAGTTAATTTAACCACCGCCTTGGTGCAGTCAAAACATTTTTAATGTCTCAGCAAGCCCCCGGCTGCAGAGCAGCGGTGGGAGGGAGCAGGTGCCTGAGCCGCAGCCCGAGCCCCGGCACTCGGGTGTCCCACCCTGCGCACCAGCCCTCACCAGGGACTCGGGAAACTCACTTTTAGCTACTCACTGGCTGCCTGGTCTCCAGCAAGAAAACTCGATTATGACTGCTATTGCTCTCTCCGTGGGAGACTGGGGAAGGAAAGTCAGTGTTTATGGGGCTGCTGGGTACGATGACAACAGAGCAGAAACAGCTCCCAGAAAGGACTCCGCATTTGGTAAAAGGGGTATGTTTTACATAGGTTGAGGCTACGTGTTAAAGCTGGAAGACAAAAATTATCATCTGAATGAAGGATGGCTCCTGGGGAAATCATAATTGAGATTCTGTGTCTGAAAGCAGATGTAGGAACTTCCCCACAAAGTTCATCCTCACAGCTTTGTCACCGTCTTTCAGAGGACAGCAAAGTCCACGGCCCATTGAGAACGATGAACACTTTTGCAGTGATTTCATCCTAGATATAGGATGTAAAGAAACTCTCTCAGATGTGGCTGAACTCTGCACTGGGTAGGAAGCCCCAGCAGAGGATGGAGGACAAAGGAAATGCTGTGCCCTGTGGACACCATTCGACGGGAGCTGAGCCCCAAAGGGTACAAAAGAGGACAGAAGAAAGGACGTGTGAAAAAGCAGCAGTGTCCCTTCACGCAGTATGCATTTGGGGGCAGGGCAGGGCCAGCTCTCCTGCATTCGGCATACTGAATAATACCAAAGAAAAATCCTCAGCGAGTCACTCTCACCACTGTAATATCTGCCTTTGGTACTGGGGCAAGACTGTAGCAGTCAGAAGGCATGAAAGTAGCCTAACACATTTCACATATCCGCACAATTTTCTTCTAGCATAACTGAATAAATATCATTAAAAGATACATTTTTTTATAGTTCTCCTCCATAAAAAGTAAGATAGCATGTGGTTAGAACAGTATTGTATAAGTAAGATCTTTTTCCTTGTCAATTTACATTATAAAAACATCTCATGCATATAAAAAGTGGGGGTTGTACCAGTGGAATTATATACAGTACTGTATGTTTCTATATACTCAGGTTAGTACATATTTACACGTACAATGCACACAGGATTATGCTGGGGCCAAACACTAAAAGAAAACATGCGGTAAATGGTTGCTTTAATAAGTCCTGTTCCATTGAAAGGAAATAAAACCTGAGTATTAATGAGATATAATTATATATTTAAAATCTTTTCCCTTGTGCAGTATACAGAATTAATGCCAGTAAACTCACAAACTGCAACATTCTACTCCATTACATCTGCAATGATTAGAGATAGTTTGAACATCTGGCATATAATCTGTGATAGAAAACAGCATTCTGCACTTTAATGGACGTCTGGAGGCTACACATATCTGATTTTATTTCTTTGTGTTAACTCTTTCCTGGGAGGAAGAGGCGATCCAGTGCTTGAGCACCTTCTTTCTGTCTTTTGATGAAGTTGCATGTAGCGCTGGTATTTAGCTACTTTCAGGCTACTTATGTTTTAAATATCTAAACTACAGAGGGACCCACACAGATTTCTGAAAGGCTATTTATAACATAGACAATTGAGCAGCATAAATATTAATGTGTTAAAAACTAGGAAACTCATCCAATAAAAACGACAATAATTTCCTCGTTTTCAGTGACTCCAGAATATTAAAATGAAGCAGCATTTGCCGTTCCTTCATTATTTCAAAGACTTTGTGAATATCCTCCCTTAATTTGGTTTTCTTCCATAATCTTGTACACAGTAAACTGAGGTTACCAATATTTGTACATTTTTATGTACCCTAACTGTAAGTATGTAAGAGCTTCTTTGACTGGCACTGACTTTCATTGAAAAAATTAGATTATTTCTCAGCTTTTGCAGGGTGTGTTTTGCCCTGAGCTAAACAAGAAGGTTTTAGCCCTACTGTGTTCTGCAGGGAARAGAGAGATACTAACTTGAAAGGCGAATGAGACTGACAGCGTTATCTTTTGCCTTACTTACTGAATATTAGCTAATACCAACACCTAAGGAGACCTTGAAATTAGACTCTGAGTAGTAATTAAGACTGATTGAAGAGTGGTATCAGAAGAGATCTGTGTCACTGCTGAAAGGATTCAGCACTTAGAGTGACCTGACAAGTGTTCTGTATGAGCATATTTAGGTATGAGAAGAATATCTACTGTAGGAAAAATGCTAGTGTTAAGTAGAGTTTTGTAACCTGATAATGTACATGTCAGGGGCTTACTCAGCTGCCATGGTGTAACAAAAGCCATAGTTACTGGGTAGCTTCTATTGAGTACTAACAATTAGCCTAAACATGGGTGCATTAAGCAGTCCTCAGCTCCTAAGGACCTTRCTGTGCAGGTTCACAAGGGCATCAAAAAGTTCTAATGGCTGCATTACCACATAGAAACACTTACACCACACACATGCTATGCACAGGGAAGAACAGAAAGCCTGGAGATAATTATTTAAGGCTACAACTACCTAAATATGAAGCATGTGCAATACATTAGCTTACTATTGAATTGATTCATGTATTGCTGGACAGTGGAAAGCTTGCAGCCTATGGGAAAAAAAAAAAAAAAACACAGTGTTCATTTGTAAACCAGATTGAACCCATTTCAACAAAGATTAGGAAAAATTGGTCTAATTATAGATGATGATCTAATATAATTTGGCCATATTTAATGGAAGTCAGAAGCAGAAAKTTGCATGTTACTTCCAGTTCCAGTATCTGAACTAATGGATCAGTGATTTCTTATGTAGTAGGAGATCCAGTCCCTTACGTATTTGTCACTTTTAAAAAATGTCATTAGATTCAACAGCTGAAGAACATTGAAGTATAACTTAATATCACCATTTCCTGAGGAATCACCTGTCCGGGTCTAATGAAACCCAGGAAAGTGTCTGGAAATAGGCCAACAATGTTTTACCAAAGTACCTACATTGTCTTTGATTTATTCAAAATTTTTGTCAATATCATCAAATGCGGAGATCAGCTCTGCAGCTGTGGGGCTCAGTCCTGCTCCAATTTCAATCAATAAGACTCACTGGAAAAACAGGCTGCTTTAGACCCCAAAGGAGTAAGCTTCCTTTTGATAGTAGTTTAGTGAAGGTCCAGAGAGGTTCTGTAAGAACAAGGGGCATATTTACCCTGGATTTGCTTGATTTCCCCTACCTAGAATTGTAAGCAGAGATCTTAGCAGACATAACTCACTGGATTAAACCATGAACTGAATTATTTCAATGTTAAATTCCAGGAAGTGTGACGGGTTTGGGAGATCCATACAATTCCACCTTTCCAAGCAAGTTATTCAAAGACGAGTTGACAAGTCATTTAGCACAAAAACTTGGAAAAATGAATCTGTGCCATAGATCAGATAAAACCATCCTGTGAAATTCATGTTGGTGAGAAGGGAAACATGAGAAGGAAAGGGCTGAAACAGTTGGGAAAGCACTTAGACAAGAGAAGCGATATTTCAGAACTGCAAGGGGTGTTTAAAGCAGATTTTAGTTTTCCCCCGCTTTGACTAAGCAGCAGCTTTTACAAGCGTTTGGTGGTCCAGCTGTCCTCCACTGTTCCCATATGGTGCTTATGGACAATGCAGGACTGAGGCACCCATCATGGTTTTCCTCCTGCCCACCAAGGAAGACACAAGATGCCCATTAAAAGCCCCACACAGAACAAATCAGGTGCTTCCGACTGTCAAGGCAAGGGAAGGGGTCAAAGTCCACCTGGCTCAGTGAGAGGATAAAGCAAGTTAGACTGAGACCATTAAGGTTGTTGGTTTCAGCATCATACTGGAGTGATGAAACTTTGGAAAAAAGGACCACATAACACACCCCATTCACCTATTAGTTGTCACATATTTTGTTGCCGTGCAAGTTTGCCCCCAAGAAGTCCTCTGCAATGACTCATCAGAAAAGCCACACCACAGTGATGTTCACCCGATCTGTCCTGCCACTGTAGAGCACCTGCTTTGCTTGGTGTGTGAGCCAGAAGCCTTTGGAGGATGGTGGCATCTGATTGCAGCAGACAGCTTGTGTAAAACCATCAGAAAGAAACCCTTGGCCTTCCTTACCAGGGCCTTAGGCTTTCATCTACTGAAACAGCACATTTGACCTTAGAGGTAGATGAAAAACTTTAAGATGTCTCAGTGGCTCCCAAAACTACAGCTGATGATGAACCTGGAAGTTTTGCAGCATGAAACAAGCAGGCTTTTGTAGCTTTAATAAACAAGGAAATACACAAAGTCAGAACAGGAGTGTAAGATATGATTTGGGATTTGTTTCCTTTTGTTCTTGGAAAGCACTATGCGTAGTTAACACACAGCATTAATTAGCTTTTACATTAACATAAAACTGGAATTGAACAACTTACTAATAAAGATGAAAAACAGACTTGCCATGTGCTGTATAAAACAGCCATTCTGCAGAGTGGAAAAGTCTTGCACCTAGCAAAGAGTCCTACTGGCTATCCCAACTAGATATGCTACGGTAATACTCAGCTGCACGCGCTTGCGGAGCTTGTGGGTGTATGGTACAGGCTGAATTCATGCCAACGGCTCCAAATATAGATAGAAAATTAAGTTGAAAAGCTTTTTTCTCACATGATTCCACCAAGAGGTTTGGAGCAACAAACCAATTACTTTTCCTCAAACTCCGCAGGCCTTTAAAGATGTAATAACTCTCAGTACTTGGACTCCAAAGGGAATAACTCACAACACAAAGCAGAATGCTACAGGGCAATGCCAACACCAAAGAGTATTTCAGGTGTTTCTGTTGGAGTGTGCCCCAGGTTAGAAGACCCCCTGGAATTGAGGTGATCTTCAAGGGAGCAGCAGCCAGCCAAAGAAAGGTGGGTCAGAAAACTCCTCAGACTGGGAAAACATACAGAAAAGATACTACAAACTCTTTCCCTCTGTGCAATTTTGTGTTGTGACATATTCTGGTAGCCATTTATTCTGGAGAATGCATGCAGAGCATACTCTTGTAAGCATACTCCATTCTTGTAAGTCACAGATGGCTTTTTGCTCCCTCTCCAAATAAATGACACCACACCTTGGGGTTCAGTTGTCCCCACAGCCTTGATCTACTTAAAGCCCAAGTCTGAGACCTGCTTTTATTTTGAAGAGGTAGTCATCCAGCTGACAGTTGTAAGGAAGCTTCAGCGTGCAGCCAATATACCCTAAAGGGTCAAAAAACTAGAAGAAAGTTACTTTCTATGTTTTCACTTAATCTCATGCTTCCTAAGCCAGGTTTGTGAGTGTCTCATGTTTGGAATTGGCAGGACTTTAAACCACRATACAAGTGCAGACCAGGGAGAATCATGTTCTCGGACTCAGAAGTGTAAAGCCCTGGGCTGCCCAACTGCTGGAGGGACTGGCCGGTGCTGGAAGGTCCCCTCTCACAGCCATGGGGACATGTTCCCAGCTCACGTCTGCTGAGGAAGGGGCTCACCTGCCCAGGGGCACTTTGCTCTGCCTTCCACCTCCTGTCCTCAGCTCCCTCCTCACACCCAGATCTCCATCCACGCTGACGAGGCAATGCTTAGCTTTCCCCGTGCAGACAACACTGTGTTCCCACGCCTGACGAGCCTCGGGCACTGCCATAACAAATATGCATTAGCAAAAAGGTCTTCAGTGCAGAGAGCCAGGCAGGACGGAGCCAGGGGAGTTCCGGAGCATTGGACTCCTGCCTGCCCCTGCCCGTGGGCTGGGCTGCTCCCCATCACAGCTTCGAGGGGCTGCCTTTCACACCCAGAGCACGCAAAAGCACTCCATTACCCCGATCACGGGGAGACGCGTTCCCCTATGCACATAGAATCAGAGAATCATTAACACATTAACAAGTGTTAAGGAGTAACAGTGAAGAAAACTCCTGAAACCAGATAAGAATTGCAGAAGTGTATTTCCCTCTCAGAGAGGAATCTTGGTTTTCATTAATTAATATATCAGACAAAACCAGTGGAGAAACATGTCTTGTTATCTGGCTTCTTAGGTGGTAGACTTTGGTTCATTAGCCTTAAAGCATATCAAGTGGATAACACTATTTATTCCATATAGAATAATGATCTACTTTAAAGGAATACAGTATTGCAGGAATGAATTCAACCATTATTCATAGCTTAAACACACACTAACCCATGTAAGTGAGAGATACAGATATAAAAGGATTCAAAGAAAGTAGGTCCTGGGAAGAAAGGCAAGATCTAGGTACCCGTACCCTGGAGCTACTGCAGACCTGACTGTACATTAATTACCCATTAGTTTCAAGTTACAGTACGCAGATTCAGAGCCTTTGCTCTTTAGCCATATTTAAAGAAAGAAGTAAAATGAAAGCTAAGCATGCTCAGCTCCTCTTTCGAGGTCAGTAAGAACACTAACATTAGATTTGGAGCTTTCTGTCTAGTTGGAAAACAAGCTGTTGTACTGATATTTAAAGTATATATTCATTGAATTAGTTCAGAGCTATGCAGCAGCAGATAGCTCCACAGACGCTTTAACAGCCCCTTCGGAAATACCATGATTTTAATCTTACAAACCTGCAACAGCAATATCTCTGCAGTGTTCAACCTACATTGTTGACAATAAAATCCTAAAAAAAGATGCTTTAAACATGCAGTAGCTGTGTCTGAAGATTAAATATATCAGCCATTAATTTTTTTCCCCCAAACTGCTAAAAAGCAACAGTCCACACTAAAGACTAACTGTTTGTAAAATTGGATTTTTAAAGATGAAGTCTTTTTTAAGCCAAGGCTGGTCAAAAGAAGCATTAGAACAATTCTACAACTGGAAAAAATAAAGCCGCTTAGCTAATTCACTTCACTAAAAAAAAAAAAAATAATGGATTTATGCTGCTCACATCAGTGTTTCAGATACTGCAATTTAAAAGAGTGGGGACATTACATTAAACCCCA
Organism: Oceanodroma leucorhoa; assembly: GCA_030449065.1. Classification (NCBI taxonomy): domain Eukaryota; kingdom Metazoa; phylum Chordata; class Aves; order Procellariiformes; genus Oceanodroma; species Oceanodroma leucorhoa. The sequence goes on along the minus strand of JASVER010000007.1, from coordinate 8,133,569 downwards.
CAAAGTGTGAGGCTCTGGAGAAGCAGGGCCATAGGTAATGAGATATTGTTCCTCCCCCTCAAGGTGAGGGCGCGCGCAGGCGGGGAGTGCAGACCCGACCACGGCCACCACCAGACACAAACCAGGCTCTGGCCCCAAACCAGCTGCCCCTGAGCTGCAGGGGAAATCTCCTTCACACCCGCTGCAGGTAGTACGCAGGACTGAGGACAAATACCCATCTCATGGCAACTCTCTCACTCCAACAAGCTCCAGGCGGGGAGAGCACAACGCTCCCGGCCACATCCACCTCCGCTGCCCCCCGTGACACAGGGGCAAAGCCCTGGGCATGCTGGGGACACCACGGATGCTCAGCAGAGCTGCTCCAGCTGCAGAAAGACTGCTCTGCAGCTGAACACGCACAGGCTACCACCTTACCTTTTTTTAGGAGGTGAAAAAACAAGTTTTAAGTTTGAAATTTCAAAGGAAATGGTTTTCCGGACAGCCAGTTTACAACTTCTGTAGCTGAGTGCAGTTGTGCTCCCAGTCGGAAACCTGACTTCTCAGAGGCTTCACCAGAGCCACACTCCCTCCCCTTCGCTGTGCCAGTGAGAAACCACATCAGCTGCTAAGTGGCCTAATGCAAACTGATGTGGCAGTTTCAATTCAATTGCCACTGCACGAGTAACACTATAGCAAAAGTCACCACTGTGATTGGCATTAGCTTGAACTGTTATTGTCATCACTCACGCAGTGCCATCGAGGTGCACGGTCCTTGTTGCCTTCGCAGCCGAGCAACTGGAGAGCTGATGTGCGCGGCTCCATCACAACCTGTCAAAGCAGCGCATTTAGTGTGGCACATGCTGTCCCCAGTCTGAGGTGGAAGGGAGTACTTCAGGACAGCGAGTCTGCTCCCTCTCACAGCTGCTAAAACTTCGAACAACATCCACGTACTGCAACTTAACGTAGGAAGGCTGCGACTTGAAAGTCTCTAGGAGAGTTTCTGGGAAAGGAGCTGTACCAGGTTATTCCTGCTCCAGGGGGTTGGGGGAGAAGGTTGGTTTATTTTTTTCTTTTGAAATCATTAACAGGGTAAGGATGACACATAACACTGGTTCACTGGTATATAGGCATCTGTGGTTGCTTCCTGCATTATAACTCATTAGATAGCCCTTAACTAATTATAGTTTGCAACTTTTGTAAAATTATGCAGCAATAACCAGCAGCTGTAGAGCTAAGCCAGAGAACCCTTGTTTGCCACAAACCAAGCAGTCAGGTAAGCAAGGAGCACCTGGACCCTGCAGCACGTCCCACACCAGGCAGCAGCACTCTGCAGGAGTACCAGGGGGTTCTGCCCCTCTGACTCCAGGCACATTATTCCCTGTTGTATCCAGCCTCATTTTAAGTCACTGGAGCGACTGCTCTTCTACCACTTCTCCTGGGAGCTTATTAAAGAGTTTAGAAGAGCTGCACTTGGGAAGTTTGCCTTTACTCAGTTTTACCTCATTGCTCCTAAACTCTTTCAGACCATCCTCATATAGCTCTCTTCCCTCTTAATTTTTCTTGTTTAGGCACGTACCAGTGTTACCAACAAAGCATCTGCTGCATGAGTGTGCCCTCTGCAATGAGGAAACACACCTGGAAGCAGCCCCTTTGTTCCCTTCACCCCAGCAGGGCAGCCCTGCAGCCCACCCACACCTCTCCCGGAGGCAGCCTCTGCCCAGCCTCACCCCGTTGTAGCCCGGGGCTGGGCCAGTGCAGACGCCCGGGCCCGGGCTGGTCCCCAGCACCCCAGCACTGGTCACCCAGCCCGGCTGGGGAGAGCTGCCCCTGCAGCCCGGCGCACCGGGGAAACCCATGCTTTAACTGCTCCTCTTTGCCCACTTCTGAGTCCCAGGTGTGGGGTTCAGGTTTTCCTCTTTAAAAAAAGGGAAAAATGTCATTTCCCATGCTCTCGGCTAGTGGGGGTTACGGAGGTGCCCGCTGATGCCCCAAAATACCCCCACACCCTTCCCAGCCCCTGCCCGAGGGCTCYCCCTGAGCCCCTGGGCAGTCCAGCTGCTTGCCCCTGCCTGCCCTGGCCTCCTTCACCTTTACTGCTTCCATGATTCTTTCTAGCATTGCGTGTCTAAACATGGAGTATTTTTGCCTTCAGACATGAATTTGTGTTTCTTCAGGTTAAATTTTTTATTCTTGCCCATTTTTTCCTCTGTTATTTCTGTCCTCAGTGATGTTTGCAATAGCTACTAATGTACTGTCATTTGCAAATGTAATTAGTGTGTTTACTTCTTTCTTTCTTTAGCTCATTAATAAAGATGTTAAATAAAAATATGCCTTCCTCTGCTAACAACATCCTCGAAATAGTTAGGAAGATGGGATCCTAAGGTAATAAAGAACTATATTATTGGACAAGACTTTTCCTTGCATCTTTCAGCATTTGCCATGCTCATTATGGGCGATTAAAGCATAAAACAACTTTCTCGCTTCACACCCAAAATAATCTTCCTTCCTGTTCTGTGTTTGTATGTATAGGATACATACATAAAGAGCAAGACTAGACATCAGCTGGCAGCTTGTTATAACAGAAGTAGCAAGGTTTTGTCCGTTCTAGATGCAGAGGAGTAAAGTGTAGCCATTTGTTAATCTTTTTATGTACATTATCCCTGTTTTCAACGAAGGATAGGAGCGTGAGTGCTTTTAAAACTTTACTTACTGTGATTACTGTAGCTGTGTCCTAATACAACGGCTTGTATGTTTATTATACAACCATAATTCAGCATATTGGCTGTATCTGCTAATGCATCCAGTATTTCCCATGACTCGCTAGCCATCCTTGTTCCTTTGATTTTGACAGGGCTGGGAACACTCAGCAGTTCGTGGCACTGGCTCGCTGTTGGGACAAAAGGATGTGCGCTTCTTTTCACCTTCAGGAAAATGTGCTGAAATTAACTCATGGCTCTAGTGAATTGGTGTGAAATGAAATAATACTGGTTTCCCTTAATTTTTTATCTGCTGAAGAGACAGCAAAGAAAAACCGAATGCTTACAGAAACCAAAAAAAAACAAGGAAAAGAAGAGAGACAGGTCCAAGGATACACAGGGGTTAGTTTATCAAATTTATCTCATTTCTTCATCTCATGCTCAGCTATTTAAACAGAATTTAAATAATACACTTCTTTAAAGGAGAGCCTTTTCTCTGGGGGCCTTCTGGCATTAAGGTGTGTGGAAACAGTTGTTGTTTTTTTTCTTTGTAATGTATGAAGGAAGACTTAAGATCACTGGATGCACATTTGGGTAATCATAAATTAATTGTAATGTAAACTTTCACAACATGTTCAGAGCATGTTGAGATTTTGTTTGATTTTGAATTGCTCCAAAATGACATCTAATTATATACTAGTGATTAACACGTTGGTTGCTACTAAGAAATAGCAACCAAGCAAACATTACAATTCAGTATTTGAATTTACTATGGGTTGGATTTGTTGAATTTTTTGCCTGTTTTTTAATGCACAAAGGAAACATGGTGGTAAATTCAAATACTTAGACAGGTGCTGCAACTATTTTTCCTCATTTGTGAAAATTAGGGATTACATCACTACAGGAAGGAAGGGAAAGATGATCTTGAAGTCTCCTTTTCTCTTCTTTCTCCCTTTTTCTCCTCTTGTCTCTCTGCCCCCGTCCTGGGACAGAACTCAGTGTTGGGACCTGCCCTACAAGCATGGGTCTCAGTTCCCTGTTGGAGGCTCAAGCTCTCTCTGGGGCACGAGGGAGGAGGGTGCAGCTCAGCACCTTGTTTGGGCCATCGTGTCATGGTCCGGCAGCACTCCTGCCCGGGGCGGGGGACAAGCAGGGACCCATGAGCAGTTCCACGTGGGCCAGCTTCAAACCCCACCTCACCAGAAGAATTCCCATCCTGAATCCCCCCTCTCCAAGCCTGGGGGTTTGCCATCTCCTTAGGAAAACATGTCTCTCCTTTGACCTGAAGCTCTGTCCGAAGGTGGTGCCAGGTCTTTGGTACATGCGTGATTCATCAGCTCTTCGTATCACATTTCCATCCGTGTGGTTTGGAAGGAATTATTTGACTAAATAGGAAAAATCAGTAGATAGAACAATATGTGCGGTATTCTGCACCATTCTTGTCTGATAAAATGGAAACTGTGTCCTCCTCGGCTGCAGACAAAAGCTGGCTGATGCCTGCCTGGTCTGAGACAGTGCTGGGGGGAGAGGAGATGGTCAGTGTACARGACAAAAGCATATGCCTGTGTATAGCATTTACTCTGTTATCCCTAGTTTAGTGCAGTACTTCTTTGAAATAAAAGTTTCTGAAGCATTGGAAGAAAACAGTATTTTCAGTGTGAGCTGAAAATAAAGATTTAATGAGGTCTAATTTTCATCTCTGAGCCAAATACTGTCCCACATTAGCTCACTTTTCCATTCTCACTGGAGTGAGAATTACTGCCCCCCAGCCTTAGTGCTTTTGATGTTAGCTGAGGATCAGCAGTGGTTTTAACCGGAAGAAATGAGGGCTGGGTTTTCTGTGGAGACACTGTTTTCCAATTTGGGTTAAGCGAGCAATATCACATTTCCTTACACTGGCTGTGTTTGGGTAATTGCTGGATGCCAAGGGCTGCGTTACAGTGCTGGGGGTGGGACTGGCCAGTACCAGACAGTAAACCAGCACCTCTCAGCCCCTACCCAAGCAGYAGGAGTTTAGCAGTGCCTCACCCAGGCAAGGCACACCTTTGGGTGCCATCGTTCCCAAAAGGAGCCCAAAGCACGGGGCAACCTCTCCAGATTCCCCTCCCACTTCTGTCAAACAGAAATATTGACAGGATCAGGTACTTTTGTGCACTAGTTTAAGCATTTATGACTTAATTGCAAATGCATGAGCCTGCTCAACTGACTCTTGCTCAGGTGGATATTACTGAAATCCCTGCAGTGAACTGAAAATGAACATGGCCATGAGACCGTGGGAAGGTGACAGCCTTTCCACTAAAGCAAATACGACTGAGCACCGACAGGACGCTCAGATAGTGGCTCTGCTCCTTCTTAACATCGGAAGTGTTTTGCCATTAACACCCACAGAAAGAGAAGGAAGGACCAGGCGTTAAAGAATCAACATTTATAATACTAAGGACAAAGTGTTTCTCCCATAAATCAATAGTGTTTGGAGGCTTTAGCTCAGTGGAAGCGTGGGGTGGATCAATGGCTTTGGAAAAAATGAGCAAGCCTTCCAGTTTTTCAGAGCTAATTGAAAATTAAACTTTTCCTTAGTGCAGAGGCGAGCTGGGTTTGGTGATGCCAGTACCACCAGTAAGATATGAGAGAAGACACACAAATGACAATTGGCATGTGATATAAACACATTGCTCCATGGGGAAAGTACATGTTGATTTGGCAAAAGCAATGAAAATACTGATTGACTATAAGTAGCTTTGGAGATACCTACATTTCTCACAGCAGACCTTTTTTCTAGAACATCCCCAGTTGTCTTCCCTGGGAGCAGACCCTTACCCAGCGCTGTTCCCATTGCGCTGGGTGCTGGTTTCCACCGGCAGCACAGTAAGGACTAGCAAAAATTGGGAGCAGTAATTCTCTAGTGAAGACGGATGTACCACAGTCACAGATATTGTGTGAGAGATTTTTAACAAAAGAGAGATTTTCTCTGTTGGGATTAATAGCTCAATTTTTCTTTATTACTCCTTGTGTTTCACTCATTCATGCATCAACTTCTTTCAAACAGAAAACAATTGAGAAAACAATCCCCCAAGAATAAAATCTAAAAAATAATAAGGAAGCACAGTGGCACAACCCAAAGAGAAATCACATATTCTGTGTCGCAGTATCTCACACAACTTAAGGACACATTTTCTTCACAAGTTCTCTCTTTCAGAGAGAAGTTTTTTTTCTCTAGTTTCATTAATAATAGGCCTGATTCACCATCAAATTATTTCAACTTTACGCAGCTGGAAATTCAGGAGCTATAGTGATTCATCACATCCCGTGGCTTAGATTTTCAACCCCTCGGTCCATATTTGTGCTCCTCAGTAACTAGCTGATGCTCAGAAATGCTGAATATCCATCATTGGCTTCTCTACGGTGTTGAAAAATAGACACATCAGGACACTAAATATGGAGTTAAGGGGTTAAATCAGGTTCCTATTAAAAGAAAAACTGCAGCTTGTATATGTTTGTATGTATACACAGAGTTATTACATATATTTAAACATATGCATCAATTTCAGTCCTTTAAAGTTTAAAATATTTCAGTTATCACTAAGGATCCCACATTCAGCAGCTTTTTTTAAAGATCAGATTTACTTTCAACCTCATCTATTGAGATGTAACTTACCTACTACTACTGTCTGCACATGAGACAAAGCTTGCGGTTTCTATGTCTATATGGGTAATTGATGTGTAATAAATAGAAGAAACTCTTGTTTCCAGCCTTCTTCACATTTTGAGAATCTGTATATCAAGTAAGAATTAATGACAGAGAGCACAGAGAGTAATTTTCATTGATTTCTTTGCGACATCTGCCAGCGAAGGTTCAGATACATCTGCTGCCCAGCGCAGTGCCATAGAAACCTGGTATTATTTTAAATCATCAGAACTCAAAGAAAAGCATAAATAATTAACCCCAAAGAGAGGGGTGTTTGCACCTACGAGAAAACCAAAAAGATTCCTCAGTCTTTCAAATCCTGGGGGCAGATCCTCCCCTGGGGTGATGTGGTGGATGGCATTTGATTTACGCTAGCGGTGGAGAGCCCCTCAGCTTGCGTGTGCTATGAAGTTTGCCTTCTCCGCCTGCGCTCAGCATCCTTCCACATGGCTCGGTGGAGCAGTAATATAAATTCTGGTCATAAACAAAGAAAAAAACAGACTGACAGAGAATTTGATGAACAATTTGCGTCTGTACACAATTTTCCCTCTGTTTGCACCACTGAAATGCATGATCTTTTATCTTTAGACTTCAGTTTGCTTTTCCCGTCCTCTTGGTTGCTAGCAACACTGTAACACCTTTAAAATATTAAGAAAACTACATCTGCTACATCTTGCTTTAAATATAGTGTTCAGTCTTTGTAAGTGTTACTTCATACATTAAATGAATAGCTTGCCCACCAGGTAAACTACATTTTGTTGCTTACCGTGTCTGTCTTTGCACAACATGTAGTACACGGGCATAAATAACAGTATGTTATATAAATAATTACATGTAAGAAAGGCTGTAAAACACTGGAGATATATTTGTACTTTTACTTACAAGAACATTTTTAAAATGATTGCTTTGTTCACCACGCGGTTTTTATGTGTTGAATGGGGTGCATGCAGAGAACGTTTTCCAAAGTTGTTTTTTTTTTTCCTTTCCTCCAGGTCACACTAGCGTTATAGTTAGCAAATTGATAAGGTTCCACTGTTAAGCTTTATTACTTGTGACATGAGCCTATGACACTTTATAAAAAGAAGTAATCCAGAACAATCTCTAGGTAATTAACACCTAGATAAACAAACATAAATTTCTATATTGCATTTATTTGGACTACCACTCAAATATGCGTGAACCATGCTTTTTTAATTAAAAGATAAATCTATGTGACACTTAGCCTCAAACTTAATTATTCAGCATAGTATAATAAAAAATAGAGCCCATTAAATGTGTCTTGCTCTGTATTTCTGTATTAACAGCAAAACAGTTCACTCTGGGATCATTTAAATTTTCTTCTTCCTCTTTTCCTGCGATTTCCCTGTTCACTGAGACCCTTTTGGTTAAAAAAAAACCCCACAACAAAAAGCCCCCTGAACAACACCAACAGGTGAGGAGCTGCAGAACTTCTTACAGCCCCTATAACGCTCGGCTGGGTGACATTTTTAATATGACATTACGCCACAGCTTTACCTTCCCTCCTCCCCCTGCCCGGGCTTCCCCACGGAAACATACTTCCACTGTGGTGGATCATGCCAAGCAGCGATATCCAGAAATGAAAAACACAATACTTAAGAATAATTTCACTGGGATCGTGCTTACAATACACAAGGTGAGATTTTTATAATATACTGTTACAATACAGATGTTAAACAGAGAGGGGAAATACTCAATTCCCAAATTACAATAGACAGAGGGGTTATAGTCCTTATAAAAGTTTCAGCAAGAAACATTATCTTAGAGCTGAGAGCAGCCTTCTGATGTTAGGTGGGAAAGACTCTTGTCAAGACACCCACCATCTGCATTAGGAAGACTGGCRACCAGCTGCCGGGTAACAAAAACCTCCACAAAGAGACTTAGGTGAGACAACCGTGTTTCTCCTTCAGACCTTCTTTCCCGTGGACTGCCTTGGTGGCTGATGCCACGCTTTGTGGTGCAGGGCCACTTGGTGGCCGTTTTTAGCGTTTCCTAGAGGATATATGTACCGTTTAATGCCCGGTTCCTAGCAGGCGCTCGGGACCATAAAGGAGATTGGTTTGTAAGCATTTCCACGGAGGTGCAATGAGACGGTCATTGCTCCTTAATCGGGCTTTCACATTTTCATTTATTGTCTATTGAAACCAGAAGGTTGGAAAATCTTTGAGAGACCCCCCCTCTCACCCCAAACAGTTGTTTTTCCCCAGCTCCAGGGCACAGCGATTACCTGAAAGGACAACGATCCCCTAGTGAGGCAGAGTTCAGCTCTAAGCCTGGAGCTCATCCATCCTCAAGCAACATTTTTACACGCTACAATTTTGTGCCTAAGAAGACTGGTTGCCACCAAGAGAGGGTGTGAAAGACCTAAACTTTGCAAAACATAAAAATTGTTCATTAACTTCTTGGATTTTGATTAAAATTTGATGCATTACATATTTGATTCTCTGCAGGTGAAGAGACCCTGTGACATTTGGGGCACYAGTGAATCTGGCACCAGCTCCGCGATTCACCCTGCCGCGTGCGCACTCCACCAATCCACGGGTAACGTCAACTCCTCGCTGCAACTTTCAGCCACTGAATAACTGAATTTCCATGATGCTACGTTGTAATTCTTAACCCTTCTAGACAATTTTTGTACCTTTTGCTACTGGAGAATTCAAGCTACAGCATAACATTTTTATTGTGGGTACGACAGGCTTCATCTAATGTTAAAATTTCCCTTCTCCAACTGTGTTTTCCTTCTCAGCTTTCTTTGTGCGAGGCCACACTCCTCTTTCCTTCCCATACTTGCTGTAGTTGCTCAGATTTGGTGCATCTCTTTTTGATGTTAATCATCTTTACTCTTTCTAAGAAGTGAAAAATCGTTTAATTTATTTGCTTTCAAATGTGCAAATAAAACCTAAACAGGAAGAATAAAGATTCATCCAGAGGAGAATGGGAGCGCTCTCGCACTTGCACGTTCTTTGAAGTGTGGGCAGCTTTCTTAACATGCACCATAACAATAAACCTCACAATTTTCTAAAGCCAAATATATGATCTATACAAACAATTTTTTTTAATGTGAAAACATGACTTTATACATCATAGTGTATGATACACACTTCAAACACTTTCAAATCAAAGCTTGATAGACCCCAAGACTTTTTCTATAGTACATAAGTAGTGGTATATAAAACAATTATTACTACATGCTAAAACAGATTTCCACAGTCTTTTAATTAAGCACAATATATATAATATATATATGTATATACTGTATATAGATTTGTTCAGATTAATAAGTGGACTGAGCACACACACCCAGCATAATACACTCCAGTAACTGCCTAACAACTGTGAATTTACTGACATTAACTTTTTTTTTTAAATCTGACAAAGCTGCAGAAAATAATGTTTTAACTGTTCCTAATAAACATAAGCAAGTAGGAAAACTTTTTTTCAGAGGTAGAGGTTTTATTGCGTAAAACACTGGATAAAACTGTACTGCTTCAAAGACGTTTTTATTCTAACAGCAGAAAGAAAACAGTCATTGCTGAAAAAACAACTTTTAATACTTCTATACCAGAATAAAGTTCTGTCAACTGATGTATTATAATAATAAATAATGACCAAGAATAAACTTTAAATACAAAGTTTTCTAATTGTTACAAGCATAGCAACAAAATCCTCTACTCTATTGATCTCAGATTTCCTCCAAGATAGAAATTTTTCTTTGTGTAGGAATGTAGACAGTATTATGACCAGTATCACAGACTACAGAAGTTACAGAGAAAAAACTTGACATGTTTAGATATGAGAAGCATGATGATATTCAGAAACTGACAATGCATCACTGCTGCTGTCACTTGTTTGTATTACAAGTTACAAATGTTCTGGAAAAAAGGGCTATGTCAGAGGGGAGGATAGGGACAGTAGCACCCGACCAAATGGAATCAACACACACATCACAAGGAGCGGGAGATGTTTCCAGTGTCACAAACAGAATTATTGCCTGTCGTATCTGAAAATGCTCAGAAGACACAAAAGAATACTGAAAGAGCTCAAAAAGTGCAAGAAATGGAATGTGGGGGGTGGTTTCGGGTTTTTTTTTTCTCTTTTTTTTTTTTTTGCTAAGATACTGAAGGCGGCGCAAACACACAAAAGCAAGCGACTGACACAGTCACCAAACACAGTAGTGCAGTTAAAATCCTAAAGCTTACTACAGTCAGAAAGTTTCAATAACATTTCAATCCTTTATCTAGGATCATAGAAACAGTTGCATTAAGTTTATCAACTCGATTTAAGTAAGGCAGTGAGAACTATACTAGAAAAACAAGAAAAGCAGCTTGCTCTGTGCCAGATGGGTCCAAGTTACACAGTGACCTCATTTAAACTGAAACTTCAGTTGGATGACATCCTTTCCGACAGCATATGCAAACCGTATTCCTTATTAGCCTGAGATTTTTTTTTTCCAGTCTCAGGGTAGCGCTAAGAATTTTATTTACATCGATTGCAGTTTAGTATTTTTTGTAAACTGCTTTAGGCAGAGCTGAAGTTTTAAGGCCCTGGGGTTTTACTCTGTGCTCCCAGCCTGCAAAGAAATATTGACTTTTTTTTTCTTTTTTTTTTTCTTTTTTTTTTAAGTCTGGATGATTTTGTTTTAGAAGTTGTTAATACTTCTCTACCATCACAATAAACAGCACCAATTTTGCTTCTATCAAAGGAAGTACATTAGAAGGCTAAAATTTTATGCCATTCAGAGAATTTCAGAATAAACCTTTAGTTATTTTTCTCACTTTTTTTTTAGGTATGTGGTTCATCACAGTCTCTCAAAAGCTTCCTATGTGGCAAAGACCTTACTAAATTTGGAGCATCCAATCAGTAAAAAAGCTAAAATCTGCAAAAATATAGAACGCATTTGTTTTACAAAACCAAAGAAATATCAGTTAAAACACTTTTCTTCATTAGAGACAAAGAGCAGGAAGTTTGGATTCATATTTTAGGTCAAGCTACTTTACAAGAGCTTGCTCCAGAAGAAACTTCTGCACTATGTCTGTAACACTTACAAAAACTAACACATGAAAATTAACCACGACTGGGGAGTCCTTCATTCAAGTGTAAAAAAAAAAAAAAAAAAGGAATTTAAAGGAAGTTTGAAAGAAAACAACAAGGAAAGAAAAGAACAGAAGAAGAAAAAAAAAAAATTACCAACCTTCTATGTAATAAAATTCTGTTTCTCACCAGCACCTTCTATAGATAAGGCTGACTAGTTTCACTAAACAATATTTCTATATATTGTACTTCTACTTTTATAGCAACTTCTTCATCAACAAGGAAAAAAAAAAAGAATAAAAGCATTTTCCTCAATACTGCAAGATGATTACAAAAAATGGAATTACATTTCAAATCTGCAATCGCACATCGGGCTGCAGATTTTTGCTTACCATTGATTCATTTGGCTGTATATTTAAAAAAAAAAAAGAAAATGTAATATCACAATACTTTTCAATATAGGTCAGTACTGACCCTAGCTTATGGGCCGTCTAAGGTTTCTCTCATACTGCAGTTGCAACACCACTTGAATTGATTTTCTCTGCAATGACAGCTCCAGTCAGACTGGCACCATGGCAGTCTACCAACACATCTCATTACTATGCTAGGCAAATGACAGCAGCTGGTGTCATATTATAAAGGTGTTTTCAACAATGAAAACACAGCCCCTCAATCTTCAAGGCAACATTAAATCGTTTAGACGGTATCATTTTTCTGTTAAGAGCATTATTTTTGGACAAAGACCACTTTAAATTTGAAATTGCCCTGCTTTTTAAATAACTAACGACCTCCTAACATTTTTAAATCACTTTATTATCCCACCTACATTGTTTGGAAGTACTTGTTGCCAGGTAACAGTTTAGCAGCCATTTTCAAGGGCTGGAAATTTATTTTGCGTTTGTAATATATATATTTAAACACACACACACACACATATGGAATGGGTGTATTTTGTGTGTGTGTGTATGTAGATATATATTCAAAGTGTGCGTGACTGAATCTCTGTGTGTGTGTGTAAATATATATACATATATATATATATATGCGCGCGTGTGCGTACGTGTACATATACATATATTTGAATGTTTTCAGCATCCTGTACACTTCTGGGAATTTGCACGCCATTCTTTTGCCTGGAAGGCAGTTAGCCGACCCTCACCCAAGCGCATCCCTAAACCCGGTGTGAAAGGCTGCTGCAGCCTGGAGAGGGATCCGCCGCGCTGCATCACTCCTGGGCCTTGCTGCCCTCCTCCGTTAGCTCTGCCGAGCTCCCCGGTTTGACAGCTGCAGGTTCCTCCAAATTCCCAGAAGCTTCGGAGTCAACTCTGGAGCGCTTGAACCTGCGGTCGGGATACTGGCTGTTGTCAAAAGGCATGCGATGGACACAGAGAACATGGGTCTTCAGATTTCCCTTCTGAGAGGCACTGTACGGGCAGTATCTGCACTGGAAAGGCCTGTGACCTGCGTGACAGACGAGAGCCTGGTTAGTTTTTTCTTTTCTGTACGCGGCGCCTGCAAACCCGCCCGTTGCACAGCCCGACAAAACCGAACGCGCCAGAGCCCCCCCGGCAGAAATCCCTCCTCCTGGGTGGGGGACATCGCCGCGTGTTTCAGCACGAATAAGAAATCTGTGCTATTCGCATGATGCCTAGTTAAAGAAACTGCATTTTAAAAATTCTCTGCTTTGGATTTTCAGGAAAAGTGCAGCTATTTCATCTCCCTCCTCAGACCCAGCTGTAAATCCGTCAGCCTGCGATCCAAACTAAACTCTTGTAAATACAGTGCAATCGTGTGCAAGACTGCCTTCTTTTACATTTGTTAATTATCTTTTTTATTGAAGTGCAATTCAAGGATGACAATGTGCAGACCCTTAGTCTAGTAAACATACTTTGTCTTTGGGTGGGTTTCTGAGTAAAGAATTGTATGTTTTATTTCAATCACACAGATTACTTTTTAATGGAAAGAAATAATGGATTGCGATAACCAAGGCCTCAAACTTGCAAACATTTACTCCAGTGAGATTACTCCTGTGAGTAAAGATACGCAAGCACATAAGCGTTTGCTGGACCGGGGCCTGAGGTTATCACCAGCTTTAAAATAAAATGTCCAAGCTAGATTAGAAAAGGAATGTTAATGCACAAAATCTGATAGATGCACTTCTTGTGGGTGAAACAGCAACTGACCGCAAAACGAAGGCATGAATGAAAGATATCACTTCTTACCAAGTCTATCGATACACTATCTCATATTTTTCAGATTATTGTGACTTTGAATCTCCATGCTGTATCTGGTTTTGGAGCTTATGTTTCAGCAATCACATTTCAACCTATGCTGGGAAGTTGTTGATGTGTTTTACTGGAACTTTATGAGCTTTGTCTCTCAAATTAACTTAAACCAGGACCATCTGAGGTCAAATGCGCTTAGCTTGCTTTAATTTGCTCAAATAAATGAATAAATAAATGTGCCAGACCATCTACATAAAGCCAGGATAAGTGAAAAACAATACCCTATCTCCACAGTTGAAGAGCACATTTTCCTTTGCTGTTGTGGTACTACCTAGCAGGCATAAAACAGACGCTGGTGCAGCAGAGGAGGAGGACTATGCTTCCCGCTACGTGGGAAAGGGCTGGGACCATCTCACCTCAATTTTAGGTGGGAATTTAACAGATAAGCAAATGACTGCTTCTTGTGCCCTGGTCCAATGTAACCAGTACTGGAGTGGGAATGCTACCATAGTCCTCCCAGCAGAGACGGGAGCCTGGATAACTGCTGGTTTTAACCTCGCGCTGTTGCTGGCACACCAGCATGAGCATCTCTAGCAGAGTAAATTCACCTGAGCCAGCATTAGTGCTCTGGCTTGCTCAACYAACCTGCCATTTTTACTGTAACAACAAAACTACCACTTGAAGGCTGAGTCCCCCAAAACGTACTGCTTGCTACCCAGAGGAAAGAAGTGTTAAGTCCAGCCCACAGTTACCTAAGCCCTATGCCCCAAGACTACAGGCATATTTCTTTTCTCAAGGATTGAAAGCTCCCCTCCACCCTTTGCTTTTACAAGTTGAAGACTGCCAGAATCGTGACCACCCCGCCAAGACCTCCAACATGCATGTTTATGCACAAATCTTGGGATGGAGCGTGGGTCGATCTTCTAGTTCTCTCCTGGGATAAAAAAAGGCATTTTCCTCAACAACTTCATAAGGAAAAAGAAATTAAATCTGTAAGCTGCTAATCATTACAAAGTCAAATTTCAGTGGAAAATTTCCTAGCAATAGCAATGGAAGATACCTACATAGATAATGTTACAGGAATTGGACTCGGCTTTTATAGAAAAATTTCAGCTGGAAGATATGAGGAAATAGTCAACAAAAAGATTGAGGGTGTCCCTAGTGCCTCTTAGAGTCAGTCCTAAAATTAATACAGAAGCACAAATATGCTTGAAAAATTTTGAATATAATGGTTCTGAAAACTGAAAGCACTCTCAAAATTGTCTGGGTATGAAGAAAGTCCAGAGAAAGTCTGATTGTCATTGTTTCAGAAAATCTAGAAATATTTGAAAAACTCAGAAAAAAAATATCTAAGAAAACCATTACATCTCCCCCGTTGTTTGTCAGAGATGGATAAAGTCACTAGAATTCACAGCTGGGTTCTGGACTCTTTCTTGCCTTCTCCTTTTTCTCCCTCCTGGGTAATGCCTCTGACCGGGCAGAGTTAAGGGGTCTATTGCGTACTCTGCTTGGGGAGGTGCCAAAATGCCCTGGCCAAAGTGGGAGAAATGTTGGGTAAAGGGGACAGAGACTTGCTCCATGAAGAATTGAAGTGATTTTTCCCTTTCTCCAAAAGTTAAAGGCCTGCCACTGCCACAGCCACTGAGATGTGAGACTATCTACACCAGTAGCACCAGCTCCCTTCCAGTATTTCCAGTGTTTCATTTGACCATCTGATGACTGGTTCCCTTGCTAAGAACAGAAGATGCCCTGCTAAATTGTGACAAATGGTACACCTTGCCCTCAAGTCTTATTTACTCTGGTTTTATTGAYGCTATGGAAAAAGCAAAAAGATATCCTGTTTATTTGGTCCTTCTCGTGTGCTGCAATGGCCAGCAACGGGGTGTACCAAGGACGATAAAATGTCCCTGCTAACTGCTYGCAGAGCAGCGTGCAGGGAGCACAGACAGCAGTGGGACTCCAGGAACGAGCAGGTACAAGGCACCCATCAGCCACCCTCTGAACCCCTCAAGCATCACGTAGCACGGAAATACACTGGACAGTTTTAGCTAGGATTGGTACCACTAGCCAACAGTGTGAGATCTCACCAAGCAGCTCTTAATGCTTTTCCCACAAGTAACTATCATTACATGGCCATCCTAATTCTTTCCTGCAAAGAACAAATTCTAAACAAGGAATCTACAAAGCATGGATGGAGCTAACCACCTCACATGTGCCAGACTAAAAGCAACCTGTTTCTGTCCACCACCAAACCAAGTTCAAACCTGTGCAATTCCATACAGGGAATGTCGTTCATGAATTCCATGCACTTTAATAAATCAGACAATATAAAGTGCACCTACTAGGATTCAGTTCTGCATTGCCTCCCCCACAACTTACTTTTCCAGGCCATCAAAATTTCACATCACTGCCTTGTGAAAAGTAAGTACACAATAAGTTAATTTGTATTGTCACTATGCAGTACAACTGTGGTAAAGAGCACATTCATTTTTAATCTGGTATGAATAATATATAAATATGTATACAGAGTGAGGGTCATAGGAAAGCAAGCGGTACATTGTTTACAGCAGAAGTAGTACAAAAACTAGAGATTATTCTCACTTGCAAAGATAACAATATCTGCAATTTGCTTGTAACTAAGGGGTGAAGGAAAATGCCCATTTCTCTTAGGTACCCCATCCATTAATTTTAGCTCAAAAACTTGTGGGCAGCAGGCTCTTAAAATGACCCTTCCCAGATAAGTTGGCAATAAATTTATAACATTTTATCTAGCAGTGGTTGGTAGGTTCTTTCTTAGCAAGCTATAGTTCATATATATTTTACCCACTATATATCTTCCAATAAAATTATATGAAAGCCCTTAAAAAAAAAAAAAAAAAGAAATCTTCCTGATAGTCGAGGAGATAAYGTGCAATGCATTGCATTTGTAGTAAGGGGAATTAGACTAAAGGTGGGCCAACAAGGGGGGCAAGTTATGGTGCATCTTTCTCAGATCAAAAAGCAAGGATAGAGGACAATATATTGTTTGCAGCTGAAATAATCCTGTTGTGGAGCAATGTTCTATGAAGTCTGTGACTGAGCATGTGAAGAGACTTCGTAATCCTCTGGATGGAAGCTGACAGTCTAAAGAAATGGAGCAGCAGAAAATAATAATAAAAAAAAGCTAAAATGCCAACGATGGTAGCTGGACTCAAAGAACATTTTTAGAAGGTGCGGATTTCCCCAGGAAGGGTGATTACCTCCGGCACCTGCTGAAGCCAGTCCTCTGAAAGTGATCCAAGCCTTCCAGSATCAGACCCAGCAATGGCAGCAGTGCTGAGATGACCTAGGCTCATCATCTTCTCTAGTTTTGACTGTACCCCGGAGAGAACAAGGAGTGTGCATGAGAGGTACTTTCTGGTCAGGATGGAGAACTTTTCTGTGGGACCAATATTTAGAAAAATCCCTCAACATTTGAAACTAGTCCACCTTTTTAAAAATATATGCTGCTTCGTTAATTTAGGCTTTGAGAAGAAAAAGTTTGTTTTCTTTCAAGTTTGTGATCTGATATGTTGCTTTGTGACACATCACGTCAGCCTGCATCAGTCACAACGCGTTAGGTTTCATAACATGGCATGACTGATGCAGCCCAACATAGTGCATCAGCTGAACAGAGTCAGAAAATGCAGGTTTTGAGAAAAACATGGATTTCAAAGTCTGGGTTTTAGGACCATTTAAAGGAAAGTATATTTAAAGCRGGGGCCTGGGATTTAAACAAAGTCATTGCCCATGAGTTGTTAAGGATTCAAATACTTGCCAAACTTTGCTTTGTCTTATCTTTAAAACTCAAAATGTATTATTGGGACCCATAAAATGTCAATGTCAATGAATTGTCATTGGGTTACTTACTGTAATCCAAACACTGCTAATAGTTACTAATTTATTAACTTTGATATGGATCCATTATTTAAGATTAGCACAAAGGAATACACAAACAAGAGAGAGAGAGAGAGAGTGATGAATACTAGTCTTTTTCATTAAAAAAATCATTTACATGGTCAAGCCGCATTAATTCTCCACTTCAAAAAATATTTGATCGGCATCCAAATTCTATAAAAATTTCCACAAAGAAACATCTTATTTTTGTGGTATTACAGGCACATATGTAGGGGTTTGCACTAAAACGTAAAAATGGGCATTGGACTAGTCACATGAATAAGATCAGGAATTTATTCCAGATTGTTAAAAGTGTACTAATCACAGCAAAATCATGGCTTTCTCCCAAAGCAGCAAGAAAACGGTAATTTGAAAGAAAAATGCCAATAATACATCACACAYGAGCCGTCTGTTGTCCCCACTACACCAGTTTTTATTATATTGCATATGTGTACATATATACACACAGATACACGCATACAGACACACAGACACAATTTAAYGCATAAATTTAGGGAAAAGGCAGAAGTGCAATAAAATGATGAGCAGAAAACAAATGCTGTGCAATGTACTATAAATTATAATTAAGTCCTGAATAAAATGTGTTTCTTAGATATGACATTTGTTCCCTTAAAATGCAAAAATGGCCATGATTATCTGACAGAATGTTTTTCTGTAGATGGTCAATGGCTATAGCACTCACTGCGATGCAATACGGCAAACTCATTTCAGATTTCTTTGCCTGGTTTAGGCATAGCCTTTCGGTGAAAATAAAAAATAACAGCAATTACCTCTTCAAAACAAATAAATTACTCCCTCATTAAGAAACATTTGAAAAGCCTCAAAGGTTTGAATTTCTTGGAGGGAAATCTGTTCGGACACCGAAGATCTGGACTTGACCTCCCGGGCTGCCGTGGCAATCCCAAATTGCCAGGACCACCTCTGGCCAGGACCAGCTGCAGTGGCTTAGGATGGATGGCCACTGCCTCCCGCACCGAGATGCCCAGTCCCACAGCGTTGCTGGTGGAACAGCCCATCTAATCACACATCTGCTGCAGTGCAAAGCCAGCAAGCCGCAGTCAGACCTTCAGTGAGCCTGGACCTCCCCGGGAAGACCTTCAGTGAGCCTGGACCTCCCCGGGAAGAGCTGCTTTAAATCTTTTTTCCTACACAGGCTTGTATTTGAGGTACAATCATCTTTAAACAGATGAAGTGCGTGTTGCCTCCGAGGTAACAGCTGGCGATGATGGCTGGGTGCTGTCCGCGTAGGAAGACTTTTTGAGTGTCTCCAGTTCTCTGGCAGCGACTACTGGGCTGAACTCGTGGCTTTCTCAGACCACAGCCTCAGGGTCCCAGGCATCCTGGTGAACGCTGCCATTTTAAAGTAACGCTATTATAGCATAATAATAAGCATTTGCAAAGGGAGAACTATTTTCATTTAAATTTTGGCTAGTGCGATTTCCTTTTTTTAACGTATAAATTTTCATAAATACATTTACTATCCACAGCAAACATCCCAAGTACTGTATGCATTACCCAGGAGAGCAGAATGGCTCTAAAGCAGCCATTCTGATCTGGAGCATAACAGTATGGATGGGAAAATGCTGAATAAATATATTTGTCCAAGAGACAATAATGGCTCTGATTGAGCCATTCCACTTTATTGGTCTCAAAATATGCATTTTATGAAACTCCCAAAATACCAGACAGATTAAAGTACAACCAATCACGTTCATATATGTAATAAAAGTTTTTACAAAACAATTGAAAAGTATATGTTTATTTACACACACGTCCAGGACCAACCAAGACGGTCTTCTGGGAAAATTACAATATTCTTTGAAGTTTATATGTTTATTGGATTACAAAAAAGGAAATTAAATTTTAAAAACTCTCTATTTCATGTTGACCAGGAAAAGCCATAAAAACGAAAAGCCTTGTCTGAGTCTTTTTTGATGATTTACTGTCAAAGTATATACAAAAAAAGCATAAGTATCTGCATTTTAGGAAGGCCTGGGAACATTTTCACTTACCAAAGCTAAGGCTTTGGGTCGTGTGTTTCCCACGGGACACCTAAAGCTGTGGTAGCCCCCTGACCACCCTCCATTCAGGTGGATTCCTTCATTACCAGGCTCAATCCTGCAAATAGTCCTAAGAGTAATCAGAGGAATTGTTCATGATAAGAGGCACCAGACTAGTTACCTGAACCCCCCCGCGCTAATACAGAGCAGACACTGCCAGGGGCAGCTCAGGTCCGAACACGTGAACTGCCAGCTGGAGGAGCCTTTCTCTCACTGTGGGTTACAGGAAAGATCTTAATTAGGGGAGGACAAGTTTGGGGTAAAGACCCAGCTCATGGCAAAACACGGTCACCAGCTTGATCCTAAATACATTAAGGATGTTTGGAAAAATCGTCCTAAAACTTGTAGGATTTATCCACCTGTGAAGTCTACCGTGGCAGGTTAGTGATCCAGAAGGAATCCCCTGTGGGGATTAACATGGTGTACGGCACCGTCCCGAGGCCAGCGCCCATCCCAAAGCCCCCCCGTGGCATCGCGGCCCTGGTGTTTTGCCGAGACAGACACTCGGTCTATGGGCGCCTGCGGTAGCCGGGTGGCAAATGACTGAACATCACTGGCTGCAGAAGAGCTGGAGAATGAAAAGACCTAATCTGTAACTAATTTGTTTCAAGGATTTTTACTTAAAAAAAAAAAAAAAAATCTCCATTCATCGGATCAAATTAAACCCTCAGATACCTATATGGCTTTTCTGAAATGTAATCAAAGGTGGAGTCTGTTCTTGATTTAGCATATTATACTGTGCTTGGTGCTTCTGAATAGGTATTTCAGCTTGCTGATGAGTATACTAAAGGGTTTGATGATGGCAGGGAAAAGCAAAAGTTGATGCAACACTTTGTCTTTAACACATATTATTAAAAGATTAAGTTAATTTCACACATTCCCCCTAAAATAAAAACTGCACTTAAGGTAACAGTTCAATTCCTGTCTCAAAAGGTTACAATCACTAATTATCACCCACTAAATTTTCCTTTAAAAGCAAAAGAAGAAAAAAACCCCGCACAAACAAACCCTGCTATGTAAAACAGCCAAAGGTAAATCAGGACGACACAGAGGCTAATAGCCACCTGGACATTCATGATAAAGAGAAACAAGTAGAAAATTCTACCACTGTCTTTCATACATATGCTTTCAACTTATCAAACAAATCAGTCACAAAATTATGGAAAACACCACTAATTTAACACTTGTTACCTTTGTTATATAGAGCATGGAAATTATAATCATTTGGAGGTAGACTGAGGAACTTGCTAGCCCTCTGCAGTCCACTAAATACAAGCAAATTACAAAATGGCTAGTGAAGTCGCTGACGGTATAACGGAGACTTGCAATTCCTGGGAAAACAAACATTTCCCATTTTCTGGGAAGAGCTGATAAAGTAACAGGATTACTCAGCTCCAGACGCTTAGCACAGAATTTGTTTCTTTTTCAGAAGAGTAAGCTTTTCACACACGAACTTTTGATTTAGAAGGGAAATGGATCTTTTCTTGGAAAAAAGGAAAAGCATCAGCAGAATAGCTGAAAAGGTCCTCCTAAACAAATGCTAAACATTATGTGAACCTTGTAAAACAAAAATTCTGAAAAACAGCTGAAGACTTTACTTTCTAAGGACCTGTGTATTTCAGACCGCTGCCGGCGAGTGCATCCACCCGTCGCGGCGCAGGACCCCGTGCACGACGGCACACCAGTTTGGGTTTTGACATGACAACCTGAGTTACGAGCCCGGTGCCTCAGCGGGCTCCAAACGAGGTTAGTGGGAATGCTGTCATTGACTGAGCTTGAAATGCCAGACTATCATTGTCCCATGCTTTGGGAAATTTAATTACATTTAATTTTTCATATTTATTTACTCCGGTTTATACACATAAGTAGAGGACAGAGTTCTTATCAAGGGCACTAGGTACCTGTTGTAAAGAGCAGGCCACCTCTGACTAAATTTACAATGGCAACAGTTATGGCAATTTATAAATTCCTCTATCGTAATCCCCTTCAYAATGCTAAACTCACAACAGCTTGGCCAAAAATATGAGCATTCCCCTCCAGCCACGCGCCCCACTCTGGTACCAGTTCATGTCCTCCCAAAGCCCAGAGGCACAGCCAGCRCGTCCCCACATCTCTGCAGCCCGGGCCCCCGCGCACGAGAGGAGAGAGGTCCCCCAGCCCGGGGAGTAAGTGGGTTATAGCCCTCTGGCAGCCTTCTCCTTCTCTTATGCTTGGGCGACRCAAGTAGACCGCAGCTAAGGAAACATATTTTGAAAGTAAGTGGCAGGGTTTTCTTTAATATTAACTAACCCCGMGTTCTTCTGATTATCAAAATTACATGTTCAGAGACTCACCTTTGCCTTTACTTACATATTTCAATTAATTGTTATGTCTATTCACTCCTTTACTTGCTTTAATCACGTCAATAACRTTACATTCCCATTCTAACCCCCTTGAGCAAAATATCTCCATTTTCCTACTAGGTCATTCACAAGTTTTCTGTCTAATGTTCTGTCATATTTTTTAATTGTCTCAGTAAATATTTATTATTTCAGGGAGCATTTAGGACTTCTGGAATGAAGCTCTATTTGAATTTAATGTACCTATGATGTCCCAGAATAAATGCTGTACTGGTGGCACTGGGGTTTTAGTAAAGAGATCGTGCTCTTCAGAGGTGCTAATAGGAAAGGCCTTGTCGGTGATGCTATTTTGCTACCAAATATCCTTTATTCTGCCTAGCAATTCGTAAACACAATAGCATTTTCTCTTTCACTCTGGGCAACCGTCTCAACCTTATTTATTTTATTTGGTGGAATGGAATTTAAAAAATCCCATACTCAGCTTTCTAAATTTTTCCTGCCCACATTTCAATGTGTCACATCCTCAGCTGGTGTCGCACAGGACAGGCAGGCAGCCCGCGCCGAGCGAAGGCTGCCCCTCTCTGCACAGCAAGGTAAGGGCCAGGACCCTCCCCACCCGACCCATCGCCCGCAGAGCACCGAAACGGGAAGGGATGGAATTACCCACCTGCTGTAACGTTTGCTGAAGTGGGACCCTATAGTGCTAGAATAATTGTTTTCTGCGTGTATGATGTCACTTAGGCTAAGCGTGTTCGTCTTTAATTTTAGTCGTTGCTTTGTTACGTAACTGGGGTAATTTAGATGGTGTTTTGTCACATTGTAACTTGTCGTATACCTCATGATTCTCTATTTCCAGCAGCATATTAGTAAAGAGACTGAGGAAAAACAAAACACTTTAAGTAAATAAATATCCAGCTCACTAATAGCTAATATTTCAAATTATCCACGAGTAGCTCACAACCCCACTAATCATTCCGCTAAAACATTACTATTATCTGTTTATGGGATTTTGTGAGTGTAGTTTGCAGAACAACTCATTATCGGCAATGCTGCAGCATTATGTGCCATCACTGCACTGAATTACTGCGAGCGCAGCCTGAGCGGGGACTCACAGCAACCCACCCCTCACCAGCCGCGCTTCCTGTGTAGGTGTACATATAGCTAATGCCTCTGTAAAAAAAAAATACATATTTTTATCATATCCCATTCAACAGAGCAGGAGCTCAAACAGTAAAAATTAAAAGGCTGCAAAGAATAAATTGAGCATTAACTTTGCAGGACCTCTCCCTCTGGAAAGTACCGTTGATGTTGTCGCAGAAAAAGTGTCTTTTTTATTAAGTCACAAAGGAAATGCTTTCTCCCCTTCTCCTTTTCTTTTCTATAAAAGGCTCTCTAAAATGAAAGGTGTCAGACTTTGCTTTTTCTTCTTGGCGTGATCCAGAATGTATGGCTGAGGAATGACAGATGTCTGCAACCAGCTGCAATGAAGCATGCTAAAGTTTCAGTCTAATCCACTTATTTCACTGCAGTCACGTAAACCAAAACAAATGGGCAGTGCCTTACATTATAAAAACACAGCAGCATTACTTTGTTGCATAATGTAGCTGATACGCCATCTTTTTATCATTTTTCCTACTGCAGAAAGAATTCACCTCTTTATTAAAAACAGCCCCTGAAAGTTCTCCCGTTCTGCTCGCCTCTATTTTTTTCTTTTAGTGTCACAGCAGTCTTGCTATGCCCCATGCATTACTCAATACGCTGCTATTATAAAAACACCATAATATTTTTCTAGGGAAGACTGCTTTTGTTTTTAAAAGCGCGATCTGATTCAAAAGCCACAGGGCCCGATTCTGTTCTCACACCCTTGTTAGAAGCCTGCTGTTTGAACAGATCTGCGCTGCCCTGAGCGCGGTCAGGATTGGACCCGCCAGCAAATCGGTACATGTTTCGGCTGTATAACAAGTGCACCAAGCGCTTACCCTTAATGGGTAAAAAACCCCACGTTGCTGCTTTTTACTGATCAAACTGGAAATGTCAGCGGAGACGCAACTAATAACCTTAATCTACTCGACTAATCTCATTCAAAAAACCCCCCTTTTAATGAGGAGGAAGAGCCTTTGCCGATGCGTTTACCGAAGCTCCTGAAAGCCCCCCCCATTTCGTTATGCCAGAGGGAGTATAACCTAAGTGAACATGGCATCGCTTCCTGGGAAGGGAGACCCTGCCTCACTCCAACATGTAGTGCAGCAACCTTTTGAACCCTCCCTCCTTTAATCCTTGTACGGAAAGGGAAAGGATGAGGAGTCATGTGGCTCCCTCCCTGCCAGCAGTTTCAACAGCTGGGAAGCACTCTTTCAGCGCAATTCATAAAAAAAGATGTGTTGGATTTCGCCTATGGCAGAATGGCGTACAATTTCTGGCCCTTCAGGCTAAAACAATAAATGCAAAGAGGAAAATTTGAGATTTCCCCCCTTAAACTTCCCACAACAACCTCAGCAAAACCACATGACTTGTCTTGTACAATCTCCCTGGTGTTTTCAGTGCTACTTTGGCAGGAAATCAGAATTACTGTTATATAAATTCCATCTGATGCCAGAGCTACCATCTGTGAGTAAAACTGCTTCACCTACGTCTGCCGGCAAAGCCACTCTCCCAGAGACAAGGGAGAAGGGGAAAAAAAATTTGATTAATTTGCAGAATGCTTGTGATTTGCTCATATATTATTATAACTGCTCATCAGCACATGACAAATTCCCAGCACTCCGCACAGGAACCCGTTCAGTTTCAGCAGTTTTTTTGCGTCGGCACCTGACAGACTGCAGAGCCACTAATGACTTTCAGATGCTTACAAACAGTAATTCTATCTTCAGAATAAAAAGAAAAATCCGTAGGAAGAAAAGAGTAGAGTTAGTCTATTCCATTTCCTTCCTGTACATCAACATGATTTAACTCTTCAGGGCAGCAGCGGTTCCAGGATCACAACACGGCTGCTCCTTGCCTGTAAAAGACAAAGACTGCCAATCTCAGGGGGAAAGGTGGAAGCAAAAGTCGGTCTCCGAAGGCTTTCACTGCACCAGCTCCCCAGAGAGCCAGATACAAAGCAGGTAGCCTAGGAAAAGGCACACCTACCCTGCAGTACCGAAATAAAATACATGCTCTCCTCGGCACTCCCAAATTCCGTATCTATTTTCCTATTTTAATACTTCTGATAACCTTTTGCATTTTCAGGGAACACATCTGCTTCCTAACTGCAGCCGAAATGTTTTTTTCCCCCTTTAAAACTATGATTATGCTTTCTGAAGCACTGTCTGTGTGCTTGATTGCCTGTTTTAGATTAGAGATTTTAGCAAGGAAACAAAGACTTCAGAGTGCACATCAGTCCTGCATATGAGAAACCACAGAAGGAATAAGCAATAAAATGTGATGCACCATCTGTCCACAAACAATAACCTGGATGTTCTGAAGGCTTACAAATTATTTAGCACACAACCTCACCGAATTATAGGACCCTTAAATAGAGCAATAGACCGGGAATGAGAACCTCTTTGATGTCCTTTTGTATTTTTTTTTCCAACTCAGCCCTCGATTGATTGCTAGCAGTTGAGGTATTTCTCAATGACTATTGGAGCAAGTTGATTTTTATTAAGTAGCTCTCCGCAGAATATTTTGCCACAGATTTGAACAGTGGGGTATACACTGCCTCTCTGGCCCCAGCCTGCTGCAAACAGATTGTTAATCAAAAGACAGTCTAAAAGAATAGTCAGTTGGGAAATTCAGTCCTAAGGGCAAAATGCTGCCCTCGGTACTCATGCGCAACTCCCACTGGCTTGCACGGGAGCTCGCAGGAACACTCAGTGAGGAATTTGACTTTATTAAGTACTAGAAGGTTTCTGACTGGACTCTTGTGGAACAAATCTCTAACAAAGAATCAGATTTTCTTTTCTTTTTTTTGTGTTTTTTTTTTTTTTCCAAATTGTATCCTGCTCCAATTAAAATTAAAATGACATTTTTCTTAGCTGTCATGCTGAAGCACAGTGATCTTGCATGCAAAACGCATTAGCAACTGATCACACTTCAGGAACTGTAAACTGGAGTATGTCAAAGCTACTGGATCCCCAGACAAACCTGGCATCCCTCAACAATGTGCACGTATACCAAAATCAAGACACTCAGAGACCTGTGTTTGGAATAGAGGATTTTGGTTCACCATATTTGACTGTGAGATCATGGTAAAAAAATGAAACAAACAAATATAAAAATTACTTTTTTTTTTAATATGCAGTGAATTGCAGAATTTCTAGATCTACTGTTTCATTCAACCTCATCTCTACATTATAAATTCCTGAGTTTTTAGTGAACACTAGCATTTGTTTTTCCAGTTGAAGCATACCTCTAAACCCATACTCCGAAATAAATCAGCATCCCTAAAAGCCACCCACTTCATTTTAAAAAGGAAGAGCTTAGCTACCATGTATTAACAACCTGTCCTAAATATTTCTTTTGCTTTGATTTCCATATATATTTTTCTGCAGGTTTTCCTAACACAACATTTCCCATTCTGGCTTTCAGCTAACTAACATCCAGACCCACCTACCTAAGGTCTTCTTAGTGTGCCCTTTACTCTTTCGTCTAGATGGCAGATCAAAATTCAAATAAAAATAGATGTTAGAAGACAGAGGATTTTTTTTTTTTTATCATATTCTCTTTGACAAACAGGGGCCAAGAGGGAGGTAACTGTATAATTAACTTTAGATGTGCCTAATGTAACTCCATTATCATTGATGAGACTTATGGAGACACACTGAGAGGGAAATGTGCCTTCTAGAGTTTCATTGTGGAGCCAGCACTATTAAAGAATATTTCAGTATTTAGACCCTGATTCAGCAAATTGCTGAAGGTTATGCATACTACAAAGCCTGTAAGTCATCCCACAGACTTGTGTGGGAATGCACACGTGCTTACACAATACACGAGCGTTAAGTTGTCTCCGAGCTGGGGCCTCATAGCCTAACCCTTACTTACAAAGATTCGTAAAAGAGACATGAAAATTTGCCTGGGGCTAAAAGCTGGCACATTACATTGTTTCATTTCGAACCCATGCTCCTTTTGTATTTATTTTTGTGTTTATTTTTATGTGGTATTCGTGCCCTGTGTGAGAGGGACAGAGGGCCCCGAGGACGCTGCGTGCGCAAGGGGCCACCAGCCCATCACCTGCGGAGGTGCACGGGCAGCGCCGTCCTGGAGCCCCCTTGGCCAGCGAGAGGCCACCAGCTGCTAATTGGGAGGGTGGTAATTTTAGCGTCACTACGGGTCACCCRGAGCTGGCTGGTTGCTGTAGGTGTTGCACACAGACCAATAACASCCAGAGCTGAGGGGTGGCTTTAGCTCTTACCCATGTCCCTAAACCCAAGCGTTGCCACCCAGCAAAGGGCACATGATGAATATGCAGCAAATCCATTAGATGTTAAAGGAAACAAAACCAAAATCCCCTTCCAATAACTTCCATGGCAGTCAGTACACAGAGGACCAGGTGCTACTGAGGGTTTTATTTTGAATAAAATTGTAGAAGTCCAAGATACTGAAGTTTCCATGGGCAGTGGGACACAAAGTGTCCATGTAGGTTTTTCGGGTATTTTTGTGATGATTTAGAGTAAAAGTGATCCATACCTATCTCTGAAGAACTTAAGCCAAACACAGCATGTCAGGTAGCAAAGAGGCAAACGTTCCTGCCATCAGTACCTAGCACGCTGAAGYCTTCTCCAAGCCCTGCTGCCTATGGGAGAGCCACTCAATCTCACATAAGCTTCATTGACTTCCATCGTCTTCCAGAGAGAAGGTTTACTTATATGAAATCAATGGCACGCTCTGGGCTTTCAAGCAAACTGATACCCACTCGGGTGTCTCTGTATATAAAACAAAATCATTTTGCAACAAAACTAATGTATACAGTGATTAGAGAAGGCCAAAATATTTGTCTTCTGGAGAAGCCATGCAATTCCTCTGATTTCAACAAATAATCTGACCCGGGTAACTTTTCTCTATCTACAGTTATGCTAATCAGAACAGAGAGGTCTATAAATGTACTTAAAGAGACAACTAAAAAAAATTAATCTGTGGTTTAACTTAAAGGTCAACTCAATACATATCGAGAAGTCAACTGAAATTCTGCCATTAAATATAATCACTCCTCCTAGGGTGGTAAATACTGTGTGGAAATACCCATCAGGAGCCAAATTCTGATCTCAGACGAACGCAGGACTGGAGCTGCACGCAGATGGAGGATAGCAGGGCTGACCTTGCATACAGAACCCTTCCAGTCTGAGCCTCTGGGTATCAAGACCCACGCCACTGGAAAAGCTCCTTTAAATTCCGTAAGATGTGATTAGTATCATGAGATATAAAAAAAAACCAACAAAAAAAACCCAACAAACTGGTTTTCTTTTTGGACTTTTCCCAGCTTTCTGGATTCCTGCTTTCAAGCATTTCCCATAGCTCTAAAGTCTAGTGAGTTACTTTCTTATAAAAAGAAAGGAGAGAAATTTTTCTGTAATCACATGGCTACCATGGCGAGAGCCTTTCGGAAATAGGAAACTGTCCCAGCCGTCACAGTAAAATCGGGAAAAGCGGGGACAACCGTAGGACCCTGAGCCGCCACTCCTGCTTCCCGGCTCTGTGGTAGGCATCTGTCCCGAGCTGTTATTCTACACACAATCGTTCACAACCC
Organism: Oceanodroma leucorhoa; assembly: GCA_030449065.1. Lineage (NCBI taxonomy): Eukaryota > Metazoa > Chordata > Aves > Procellariiformes > Oceanodroma > Oceanodroma leucorhoa. Next base: position 8,104,876 of record JASVER010000007.1, on the reverse strand, counting down.
CAGAACTATTTTTTATTCTTTAATATAAAGAAGTAAATTGAATAAGGCTTAACTAGCATTTTATACATGTAGCAACTCATTCTTTAAATTTTAATATATGGAAGGTACATTATAGGCAGTATCTTCTGGAATAATGTTAAAGATTTGAGTACCGAGGGGGGGGGAAGGCACAAAGGGCAGATTTAAATCCTGAAGGTAGCATAAAAAATTTAAATAAAACTGTTTGCATATATTTTTATATAGTATGTGTCCTGACAGTGTCACCATCAGCACAGGCTCTAGAATTCATAATCCACTGTGCTATCTTTTAAAATAGTTTGATTTGTTTATTAACTGTGCTTTCCTATTTCCATGAGATATAGACATCGACAGTGAATAGACCTTTTCTAATTGAACTGATAGCTTGAAAGTGAACATGTCCTTGAATTTACACTGAAAGATAGACAGTGATTATTTATAATAAGGGATTTAGTCAACTGCCTTTCCATTTGTACAGCAAGGACTTTATCAACAGACCATGTTTAGGTAAATAGTGCCAAATAAGATAAATTCTGTATTAAAGGACGAATGTCTCGCAGTGTCAGATGTACAAGGAAGAGACATTTGGTTGATGATATGTCCTGTAAGTATAAAAGAGGGTATTAAGATAACACTTTATGCTAGCATTAATACATCAAAGTTCTGGACTGACCTGTTTCATCCAAAGTGAAAGCAGGGATGCTCTTAATTCCTATCTAAGATTAATTTAATTCAGAAGGCATTCAGCCTTATGTCCTGTTCTGCAGCTTTATAAGAATTGCTGGATTTGCAAAATAGCACGGCTGTATGTACGTTAATAAATGGTCTGTATTTGTCTAGGCAGAGTTGAAGCCTTTCTTTAAAAACACACACACACACACACACACACACACAACTCTGGCTCTGTGAGCTTGCTTTGCCCACAATATTAGAGCTTAGCTATCTCCTTGCTGAAGGGCCTATTTGTCTGCTTTAAGTGAAATCACTCAATTCTCAAAAGTCAGTGGAGGACTTTGGAAGGGGGAGGGCTGGGAGAGGCCACTCCAAATAAGTTCCATTAATCAAAAGACACAGTCTAATGTAACTAATATTTTACAATTAGAGAAGACAAGATGGAACTAAAAGCCATCTATCTCTCTTACACCACATGATCATTGATTCATAATCAGAAGACTGAGAGTCGCACAAAGATGCATTTACAGGGGCTGGGGGAGGGGGCTTGGTCGGAGCCGGAGATAATGAACACGATGAGAAGGAGCGGCGCTGAAGGCTGGGGAAAGATGACAGAGTGGTTCAATGGTGACGGATGACACGAAGATGAGTACTGATACCTGACAGGCAGCGAATGATGACTGCAGTCCTTTCCCACTATTATGATCCTCAATTATCTTGGTAAGGACTAAGAGGGAAAAAAAAAGCCGAAGTGGCTCAGCCCATCCGTTTATTTATAAGCTGGGATAATGCTAGAGTGTGCCAGGCTGCTGGGAAAGGCCACCTTTTCACAATTTGATCAGCACTTTATAGGAGCTGTAGTTTTCATTGTCAGCGCTCATGGGCACAAGGGGAAATGGGTAAAATACAGTACTTGTCCATCTGTTTTGTAATAAAATTCCTAAATCTTCAAAGGGAATTATTTTTTTTCTTTCACTGCCACCTTCAGGAAAAAAAACAAAACCCTGGGCTAACCAAAAAAATAAAAGAGAAAAGAGAAAACTCGCTTTGTATTTGCACGTAGAATTAGCGGGCTGCAGCCTACGCTCCCGAAATTGCACGCACAGGTTTATCCAAATGTATAATACGCGGCGGGGAACAGCCAGGGTGAGCAAGAGCCGGAGCTGCGAGGAGTGCAGGAGCAAAGTGAAGGGGAACTTTTAAAGATTCTTCATTGATTTAGGGAATTATTAATAAAAAGGGAAGAAAGTTCACTCGAGACTGCTTTGTAGTTGCAGAAGATGCCACAGGCTAGCATTTCTATACCAAAGAATATGCCGTTCTGCTACATTATTTATTTTTAAAGACACAGATCTCCTAGCTATGTTGGAGTCATTGCTTTTGAGAAAAACAAATTAAGATTTATGTTCTACACAGCTTCCGATAGCAGTAAATATTTGATCAGAACAATTCACATTTAAATGTTGACATACAAAGAAATCATGTTTTGGAAGAAATATCTCTTCTTCGTGCTTTAACCATAACTTTCCTTTCCCATCCCCTTCCCTCCTTGTTCCCTTGGAGAAACAAAGTCACGCAATGTAGCACCACATTTCTCACCCATGGAAAAAAAATGAACGAAACCAGGTCAAAAACAGCTCTGGGGTTTTTTTTTTTTTTTTTTTTTTCTTTTTTTTTTTTTAAATCACATGTACTATACAGGTCACACATGCTCTGCAATTTTGCCTGCCTTTTTCCTCTTGCAGCTTTATCCAAAGGAGCGGGCTGCTCGGTTTAGCGACCTGAGAGGTAGCCCCTGAGCCGGCTGCTTGGCAGAGCTGCACGGCCGAGCRGTCTGCCCCGGCASAGGCGGGCAYGGCGGGCTGCCCGSGGAGCCCCGCGCCCYGCCAGGCCAGCGCACAGACACACAGCAAAGGTGCCATGCTGCCTGTTTTGGGGTGGCGACGCTCTAGTCCATCACAGGAATGGGTTTACAGGTCTGTCTGCAGCACAACCTGATAACCTGGGACATGAACAAAACCGCAAAGAGCCATCTATAGCAGCAGTTTCCACATGCACGAGTGAGCACGAAGAACCAGGTAGGCAACCTGAGCCCAGCTAACACTTCGAGCAGCTTAAATACCAACACACCAGGCTTCACCTGACTCCACGTAAAAACTTCTCATACACTTTTCTTGGCTCCAGGACTGTCAGCATATCAGCAAAAAGACACTGTATGCCCATCAGAAAGGAGCTATCTTGTGTGGTGGCAGCAAAACCCCCCAAGTCACACCAGTTCCTGTTGGCCAAATGGCCTATAGTCATAAGCATTAAAAGCATTAAAGTTCAGCAGGTGCATCTCATTATCAGAGATGTTTAGGGTGGAGAAGTTCTAGATTTTGGCTACATACGTTAAATAAAATAACAGATGGGGAAAAAACCCAAGAGCAAGAACTAGCCTAAATATACTTGCAAATGCTTACATGGGTAAATGGCTACCTTAAAGCTCTGAGCGTGCGTTGGACTGCTTGGACGTAACGGGCACTGGGGGGGTGAGAGTCRTTCCGGTTGGCAACCTCAATGCCAAGAGAAGCAAGGATACCTTAGGACATATGTCCATAGGGCTACATGGGGCACCATTTGGTTGACAAACAGCATGTCCCCAAAGAAGTGAAAATATACTACGTGACATACGGTACCTTTTATGAAGCTGCTTTTTAATTCTGATGGCTTCCACCCTTACTTTAGCACAGAGAATACACACGGTAGACCAGGTTTGAAAGGAACGCACGGAACGAACCACACTTGTACAAGAAATGCAATATTCATCTCACAGATACCGTATGCACAACGAGAAGCCTTGCTGGTACAAGACTATAAATATTCCAAGAAGCATTTCCCAGATTTCCATTTAGGAATCCTAATTATGAACAAATGTCCTTAATCTGCCCACTTCATACATCTGAGATTTAAGACAGGTTGAATCCATGATCATCACCCTAATTAGCCCAAACAAAAGCTCCAGATGTGAGAAGCATGGTTCTAATGTAGGGGTCTTAATAGCAATTGATCAAATATTGTATAGCTATAACTGCTTTTCATAAATAACATATCCTCAGAAGTGATGATAACTGACACATTATAAAATGCATTTTGTCAGTGATTTTTTGCAAGAGCACGAGCTTCACTTGTGCACAAGTTGGACCCATCTCCCTGTAACGTTATTTCAGCATTTGTGGCAAAACAACTCTGCTGCCATCAGTGGATTCACAATTGTGTAAAATTGGACTATCATAGTGATTAATTGGGCTAACTTAATCTGTACATGCAAATTAAGTAATTGCACTCACAAATATCTAATTTAGCATGTGCATGCAATAGTTTAATTTGCACATACAATCATACTCTTTGGGTAAATGAGGTACACAATTATGAACAATTTTTTTCTGCCCTTGTCTGCATGTGTAAATTCTCTGAAAAAAACTTCTCATTATTTATATTGAATCCAAAGAAACAAATATTCCTTGTATCCGCCAATATCACTTCTGTTTTCCAAACGGCTAGCAGGATAAACTATGTATACCTATGAAATAGAAGGCAAACTAATAAAAAAGGATAAAAAAAGAAAAGAAAAAAAATCTTACAGTTAAAATTCGGTTGGTTTTGCTTGAAAACAATTCTAGCAAGCAGGAGTGCTAGAATTTTGCTTGAATAAGCACTGCAAGACTGAAACTTTAAACTAAATTTTGAAAACACTTCAGAAAATAGTTTGATTAGTTTTATAGTAAAAGATTTAGTTATTAGCATGATATTAAGATGCTGTTATCAACAGAAAATTAAGATCCTAAGGTTTATTCTGCTAGCAGTTTGGACCACAAGGGCAACATAGGGCCTGCCATTCAACATGCGGCAGCAATATAAACTAAAGTTTACCTTTTTATTATCCCTATAGCTTTTAAACAGTGGCAAATAAATATTAATGCCTGAAAGGTGCATTAATAATTTCATACAAAATTAACCAGGAATTACCTTCAAAATGAAAAGAGGCGGGGGGCGAAGGGAAGGGGGAAAAAAAACCAAACGGGGCTATAAGCAGAGCCCTAACTACACAATAAGTGACGAACTCAGAAATAATTATTTAGCCGGGCACTCGGCTAAAAATCTATCATCAAACGCCTCATTAAAATGCAGATTACTGGCGGCTTATGGCGCGTTCGCTCGCGATTTGGACCAAAAGAATAATTAAAAATATATACATCTTCGCTGTTTTGTCGTTGCGGCGGTGCCGGCCGCCGGCGGGAGCCCCCCGCGGCTGCGGTGCGGGCCGGGCCGCGGGCGGTGCGCGGCGCGGAGGGCGGTCTGCAGCGACACCGCGAGGCGCCGCCGGCGCACCGCACCGCACCGCACCGCACCGCACCGCACCGCACCGCACCGCACCGCGCCGCGCAGCACCGCACCGCACCGCACCGCGGCCCGGGGGCGCGCAGGGCAGCGCTGCCCCGCAGCGGGGCCGGTTCAAGCCGCGGACACCGCCCGGGACTGCGGCCGCTGCGCGCCCCCCTCTCCGCGCTGCCGGGGGAGAGGATGGGGCTTACCCTCCTCCTGACCTCCCTACACCCGGACCCTGACGTAGCCATGGATATAAAAAAAAACCCCACAAACCCGCGAAGGTCGCAAATTGCAGATGCTATTAAGCACCGCGTTGGCACTGAGAAGGAGGAGGGATGGGTAGGGGTGCAGGTTCAAGCTGAAAAACCTGCCGAGATGACAGAAATCTGTTGCAAGACATATTGCGCAGCTCCGCGGGGCTTATTTTTAGGTGGCACCGCTGATAGGGAGGCTTTACTCCACACCAAAGAGCCACTACGTTGAATTTTTAACCCTTATTTGGCAAACTGGCTGTTTTGGGGGGAAAACTGCCTAATTTCAGTTATTCTGCGTGAAGATGAAGAAGGGAAAGAGAATTACAGCCATACCGTTTTGACTTTTGCAGCCTCCCCAGCCCATCGAGCATGTCCTGAGCCCCAGGATATCCCCCCAGCTTTGGGCTCAGAGCACGTTTTTGCTCCTCACTCCATCCCTCGTGCCTCCAGCAGATACAGCGCGAAGCAAGCACTGCTCACCAGGGCCACTGACAGCCTCTGCTCTGGGGTTGGCCCCGCATCAGCTCCTGGTTCTCAGCTGATTAATCTTCTAGTCCCYCAGCAGACACCATCAACTTCAAAAATCACATATTTAACAATAAAAATAGTACAGCACGTTCCTTTCTGCATGCACAATAGCACTAAAGTGCCGACGTGAGTCTCCCACGCCCCATTTCACTAGGGATGAAACTTCCCCTGGAGCAGGCTTACTGCGGGCTGAGGATGGGCCGCAGAGCAGCCCCCACGGAGGGCACAYGGGACAGCATGGGTGGGCAGCAGGTCTGATCCCCTGGCAGCACCCAGGTGCAGCCTGGCCTGCAGCACAGATGTGAAAATGAGATCAAATTTTGTCTCAAAACTATCTGTAGCGTTAAAACTCTTTCACAGTCTTACGACTGATGTGAGACCAAATCTTGGCCCCAGTAATATCAGACGAAAACTCTCCTTAAATTAAACAGGGAGCTCTTCTTTCATCCTGCAAAGGACGAACTTTGCTATAACAAAAATAACTAAGCGAACAGAAAAGAGAAAAATGAGGGGAAAGGTAGGGTTGGAATTAAACAGAAAAAAAAAAGTAAATCACATCACTAATTGACTCAATTCCTGGATTATAAAGCCAGAAGGCACCACTGAGATCACTCCTCCTGACCTCCAAGCTCATGCAGTCTAGAGGGCTTCCCGGAATTAATCCGTGCTTTGAGCCCAAGAGCTGCGGCTGAACTAAACCATAACTTTCAGAAAAATATCCTGTCTTCATGTAATACAACCTAACATGAGAATCTGCTGAAACCTCGTTCCTCTGTGCAAATGGCTGATTACCTAGCAGGCTGAACTCTTTTCTGTCAAATGGCTCTTCAACATAAAGTTTGTGTTCCAACTGCTTGTTAAACTAAACCCCTTGGATAAACTAATGACAAAGCCTGAGATCTTTTTGCTCCAAGGCATGCTTTCTATCCTTTGAGCATTTTCCTCACTCTTCTCTGAACCCTTTCAAACCTGCATATTTCTGTAAGGCCAACACTAGACCTGGAAGTGGTGATCACACCATTGTTAGCTGCACAGACAGCACCACCTTCAGCAGTCTCTGGTGGGACCTCCACAGTTTGCATTAACCCCATAGCCAACAAACTGCACGTTCTTCAAGTATATATTCCCTATGATCATTAAGTCTCTTTCAGAGGTCCTGCTCCTCAGCACAGAAGCGCCCACCCATTCTTTAAGTGTGACTTGTGATCTTACATTTGGCTTTAATTAAATCATTTCTGTGCAATTGCACCCAATTTATGGAGTAGCAAATTGATACAGAGCGATGTGGATCACTGTCTTCCTGGCGGTGTGTCTGCTTACTAACTACAGCCTCCGGGCTAGTTGCAAGCTTTCCAAGTAGCCAGGTTTTCCACCGTGCAACTGATTGAAAAAAAACCCCAAACCAGAAAAATCCCATAGGATCAAAAACTAGGCAGTTCAGGACTCTACCATTGAATGCCACTGATAATAAAATATCGTGTTTCTCACCAGTAAACYTTGAAGTGTTTTTAGAAAAGGGTTGGATTCAGTATTGATATTTTACAAACCAGGAATATAAAGCACCGAAGTTGACTGACGTCCCTGGCGTTACACCATAAGGTGATGGCAGAGTCAGGAACAGGTCCTGAGACTCCAGAGTTTAATGGAGCGCCAAGTCCACCAGCCACGTGTCCAATTTAAGAGCTCCCTAATAGATGGGCAATTTTTAATCCATTCAATATGCACCATATATTAATTTCCCAATATTAATTTGGAATAACTCATTAATTTGGAATCGGCTTACTTGGCAGTAATCAAAATGTCACACCCCAGAAAGACAAAAGCCATACAGAAGTCTACCACCCCAACCCTGCTACTTTTACCAAGTCAACTTGCAATCCCATCAAAAAATCACATTAAATTTGACAAGGTTTGTTTTCACAAACATATATTGATTGGCATTAATTATGTTTTCCACCATTAATTCTTTATGAAATGAGTCTGAGCTAATCTATTTCATTAGTTTCCCCAGACAGAAGGAAGTCTGGTAATTATTTAGGTCACAAGATTGCCTTACTTCCAGCTTTCTGAAAGTTCATCGTCCAAAACTTAATAAAAGCCACACTTAATTGAAGCCTCTACTTTTGTCTATTTATTAAAATGCTTTGACTATTAACATATTTATCTGTTTCCTAAAGGCCCAGCTACCGTCTCGTGCCTAGGCGGAGAGCCCACCTTCAGCGCTGCACACCCGGACGGGAAGGCGACTGCACGATGTGGAACAGAGTTAGAGACCTATGTGCTGGTGCAAGGAAATGGGACAGGTGAAGTATATAGAGCTCGATATATGATAAAACATATGACATTTTAAACAGCATATTTTACATTTTGGCCGTCCTGGATAGTTCAGATCTAGGTCTATGCACGTGTGTCATAGCCTAGACTGCCTGCAGTGATACATACCTCCGAGCTTTGAAGAGAAGCATCGGTAGACACGACAAGAGCCGGACAAGTCATTAGAAAGGACCGCCCTGACAAAGTGGCACATGCCACCCACACATGATCTAAGAGCAAATTCTTGTTTGGGCTTCAGTTGACACAGGTATTGCCGCAGTCACCACTAAAAGGCCGTCATTCACTTGGAGGCAAAAGGCAGCGAGTGCTGTTCTGTCCTTTTCCCTGCAACGCGAGATGGCAAAACCACCTCGGCTGTCGCGCTGACGATCTCATGGCAGGTGCTGACACCTTCCAGTCCTGAGCATGGATGTCTTCCCCTGCCCTGAAACCTGCTGCTGGACAACGCTTTCTGCTCTGAGCACTCCTCCTCTGGCCCGGGGAGGCAGGAGCTGCACACCATTTATTTTAACACCGATAAAGGTTTCCAGCAATACAGTCTCCTGAAAAGGTGCGGAAGTTTTCCRTAATATGAGGACAGAAGAAGAAACTATTCATCTTCCTTTTGTCACTGTGGCTTTTAGGTTGAACTCCTCAGACAGATTCAAGTTTACACCAAGCAAAAATAATCGCAAAAAGGATATTTAATTTGAACTAGAGTGAACCTACTAATTTAAGGAAAGGTACAACTTTGAGCCAGACTATTMTCTGTCCATCAAATAGCTTACAGAAAGAATAACGCTGTCACCAGAAATGACATGATTTCCTCAAGCTATTCCCAAGGGAAGAGCTGGACCCCGGGGGAGGAATGGAGCATCCACCCCCTGTGCAGGAGAGCTGTACACCACCGCTGCAGGGGCTGGGGAACCCACAAGCTCCCAGTGTAACTTGCCCGGACTGGTCCCCCCCAGGCTGCATGGCTTCCCAAGGAGCTAGGATGCCAATGGCTCTTCCTCCACTCACGTGTTTTTCCCTATTCCCAGGGACAGTGCAGAGGAAGACTTTCATTGCTCCCCCCTTTCACTTTTTACTTTTTTTTTTTTTCCTTTCCTTCCCCTCTTATCTACTCCCAGATAAGATTTCTGGTCCCTTTGGAGTGATTTTGGATTGCGCCTTATACCAAGTAGATACAAGGATGCATTTGGAAAGTTAGTCGAGAGAACTGTTCTTTGCTTGTAATGTTCATTTCAGTTCTACAAACTTTCTCCTGATTCGCCCAGGGACACAGCGGATATCTCTTAAGAGCCTTATGCCTCATTTTACCTCTTAGTAATGTTGGAAGCATGTCTTTTAGGAGCATTATGAGAATTAATTAGCAAATGTTTCCAAAACTGTTAGGCAAGTGCATTCATTATTATTCTCTTCATGCAATCTATTTCCTTGCGACGTGCTCTATTGAGCCAGAAGCCAGGATTCCTCCGTGGCATCCGAAGAGGATGTGTTGGAGGCAGTGGATCAATTACTTGCTATGATTCAAAAGCCATAAGGCTCCTTGGACGGCTCCCGCAACGCCAACTCTCTCTGCAAGCGGGGACTCGGTGCCCGCGTTGGCTAGCTGACACGCAGTGCTGATATCCTACTTACTAAATCAAGCACACGCCAGAAGCACAGTGACAGACTGACAGCCCAGCGTCGGGGCGATGCTGAGATGGCCCTGGCAGCTGACTGGCCTGAAGGGGAGACACGTTTCTATGTGTTCCTGCRCGCTTGCTGCTAACAGTCATGTTCAAGCCTGGGATCATGAGGTTTCTACCCATTAGTCGACTATGAAAGCAAAAGGGAGTCTTTTAACAACAGCAAACTTCTTATCCATCACCTAAGTTTCCTTCATCTTCCTGCACTATCYAAACCGTTTCTCCTTAAAATGCCTTAAAAACAGCTTTTGCTCCTGTAAAAAGCATTATACAGACTTATGAGCAGTTGACAATTATAATTCTAGTGATGGTTTACCTGCTTTTTTGGGCAAATGAACAAACTGCACTTTGGTTTCCAATGCTATCATACTTAGTCTGCTCTTGATTGAATGCAGGATGCATAGTTGCATTAAGAATTAATATCTAGTTTTAATACGTTTTCCAGGGTCCTCTACAAGACAACTTTTTCCTTTGGCAACCTCAACACCCATAAAACCCAGACTCACACTCTTTTCACAGCAGTAATCTGTCCTTGAAAATACGAAATGCTATTTCTTGTGAGATTGTATGCTAGCTAAAGGAAATGTGCTATGCACTTGGGGATTGATTAACATGAAGTGTAAAAAGAAAGGGGGGATTCTTTTCCTTAGGATTTTTTTTTTACTTTTTGGTAGAAAAATCAAACTCTAAATGTCCAGCTGAAAACCCGATTGGAAACAGAAATTCCAGCTCAGAAGTATTCTGCGATGACTCATGAGAACAATAGTTTAGTGCCTATTGCTTCCAGTTCCCCTCTACTGGCCAGTTTCCACATGTGGACCACCAGGACTGGGATCAGAGTTGCCTTCTTTTGGGAGTATTTTCRTTATTGGCAGGACATTCACTAGCACCAGATCCACAAACTGAATCAAGAGGAGAAAAAAGCGGGAAGTAGAATAAATTGCTGTATGGGGAAAAGCAGGTTGAGAGGTCGTAGCATTCCAAAGGAATAAAAATCACCTCTCTGGATGTCTCTCTGAGAAGTTCCTATCTTGGGATGCACTGTGTAGGAGTGCATATCCAAAAAAAACAAATCAAAACCCCACTATAATGCATTTATTCCCTGAATCTCATGTTCTGAGAGTCAGCTTCTTGATTTGCAGATATTGACTGACTCATGATATTGGATTTCTTGAGGTTGGCAATGATAGAGATGCACCTAAATCTCCTTCCTCCCTACCTAGCTCAGCTATCAAAAGGAGGCCCTGGAGGACAACAAAGTCACGGCAACCCAAACAATGGCTCTCACAAGCATCATCAGGAGCACTTCTGAATTGTGACTTTTCAGTTCTGCAGTTTTGGGCATCTAAAGTATTCTTTGTAAGTGCATATTTGGTAAAAAAAACATTGTTTGAAAAAAGAGCCACCAAACTTTCATAAAATCAGCTACAGTAGCACATTTTCAATCATCAGCCATAATATAAAGTAATGTTAACACTTGCCTTCAACTTCAAGGACCTCACTACATCTGCTCAGTTCAGAAAGTGCAAGGAGAAGTTGGTCATCTCTCTTTACATCTTGCTTGACGGTCACTAAATGATCTGATAAACCAGGCAAAGTCTCTGACTTTGTTACGACTGGGTTTGTAGGTCACATGACTATTTTTCTTCACCATGCAACCTATGATATTAATTCAAACCCAGTATTTCCTTATGCATTTARCAGTGAGATATGGTAGCATTTGCCCACCTGCTCTGAGCATGAGGAAGTTACTACACCATACAGCCATTACCCATTCAGCTTTCCCTATAGAAAATGCTTAAACATCATACAATGTGGCTTTGTTGAAAAGGCAATATGCAAAGACAGCATCATCAGAGATCGCAGTTGAGAACCACCGGTGCACACCAGGGGATCAGCCTTGCCTGGGAGCCTTTCACCATCCCTAAATCCCTCCGCTCGTGCCTGGGAGGTGCTCCGACTACTGCGGTGGGACAGCACCCGCCAGCGTGGGAGCCGGCGAGCAGCCAGCCCTAGGCAGGCACCACCAGCCTCTTTGCCCACGGTGGGCAATGGGGCTCGGGGAGAGACCCCAGACCTGCCGGCACTGCCAGCCCCGGAGGTCAGGATCAATGCTTCTGTAATGCTCTCGAGGTTACCTTGGCATGCAGCACACACACACACACAAGAAAAGATAGGAGAAATCCTTTTGCATTGACACCTTTTACTCTATGTTTTATCTTGAATTTTTACCACTTGAAAAATGTTTTCGGTGGCTTACTGGGCCCATCTCAGGGATGGGAGCCTCGCAGCGCCCGTCCTGGCTTCTGTGCTGGTCTTGGGCAACTGTCCCAACGCCATCGTTAGTCACCGCAGTGACTCTTGGCATGTGGACTCCTGTCTACTTGAAATGAGGGGGGCACCTTGCAAACTCCTTTCTCATGAAGAACTTGTTCATATGAGGAACTGATAAAAGCTGCAAACACTTTCTTGCCTACCAGCTGCTTCCAAATGTGAAGTTGATGATTTGGAGACAAATAGCTCCCTTAACGTATCCTATAGTGAATTACTCTTCTACATAATAGTAGTCTGAACCTGTGGAAGATCTGTTAATAAGGYATTTTTGCTTAGCTCCTCCCTTGTCACTTGAAATCACATGAAGTTCTGGGGTTTTATCAAAATATTGCTGTCTTTTGAAAACAGGCCCATTATTATTATTATTTCTGTTCGGGATACTCCTTTTGGTATGTGGAGTTTGTTACAATCGTTTATTACTTCTACAAATGTCTCATATTATGAAGAACAATTCTTACGTATTTCACACCATTAAATTAACCATGGAAAACATTTACATATGTCTGGCAAGAAACTTTTGTGAACAGATTCCAGTTAAGTCCTAGTTAAAAGAACTTTATGTGCAATAACATCCTCAAAAATATTAAAAATCATATTTAAAGCATTCTCATAAAATGTGTATTGAGAAAAGACAAGTTTAATTCTCAAAGGCTCCATTATTGAAGCAAAAATTAATATTTGTACTGTTTCTAAATTGGAATAAAATTGCAAGGATGCAAACACTATCCTATATCATAATCTATAAACCAGTCACAAATGTTAAATCAACTGTAAAAATGATTTAAAATCTACATGACTAATTTTATTAAACTGATTTAAAATCACATTTGTGCTACCTTCATTTATTAACTGTATTTCAGACAACACTGTGTTTATAATGGATTTGCGTGAATACAGATATATAYGGAGAAGAAACTGTCTGTTAAAAGGGACAAGACCTTTCCTCTTCTGTGCATGTTTTCTTAGCACATGCTTGTGGTAAACAGAAACATATAAATTAAAGATGCAGAGGCCTTGTTAGGTTCTGTAGTCAATTCTCTGCAATTTTATGGTTGTCYTCTTCAGGTTGCTTATTCATAACAAAATGATTTTTGTTCTTTGTTCCAAGCTTAGAAAGCAATTCACAAATATTAATTAATATCTGTAAATCCATAGCCATTTCTAGTACCGTTCTGGCTTCTTGCAGATGGGAGAATGGTGGGCTGTGGCTTTCCATTTAGCTCTAGCACAGATCCAACAAAATCATCAAAGCTATTTCTGGATTATTTTGGTGAAGGCAATTAGAATCAGCAGCTGATCTCAAGATAGATAAGAAGGGATTATATGAAAATTTTAGGGAGCTCACAAGCTGTTGCTGGCTTTCCAATTATTATTTCAATGTCTTGGGAGTTAATCCCACCGCATGCTCCTTGGCGAGCACCCAGCCTYGGGAACAGGCAGTGCACTGGTGTGGTCCATCACCCCAGGGATGGGCATCGTTACGGCGAGTCAGTGGCAGGACAGGGAGCAGCTACAGGAGTCCCAGCTCCCTGATGCACAAAACTACCAACCGTGGCAAACTTCTAAAAAATGACAGCAACCATTTTAATAATGAAATGTACCTTGAAACTTTATAGATGGGGAAAGTTACAATATAAATGCCCTTCACATACAGATTAGAATAAAACATAGGTAAAGGTAGGCTTCTTCCGTCTAAGAAATAAAGGATATATTTCACTGTGTTTCTTCTATTTCTAAATAAAGAATTTTAAAAACTAGAGAAAATGTAATGGTGCTTTGGAGCCTGATGATAGGCACAGACACAGTGCACGTGCTGTTCTGGGGGTCAGGGTCTGTCCTCCCTGTGAGCTGCTGGTTTCTCAGCTGGGTGGTGGCCCAGGAGGTGACACTGCTCCCCACTTAATGTTGATGGCTGAGAGCCTTTGCTGCCACCATCCAGAAGCACCAAAATCAGTGGAAGTTTTCTAAGTGTTTATTAAAGAAAGAGATGCAAAGTCCTCTCACTCTTCCTTCCAAACATCACGAATAATGATTCCACAGGAACAGGAAAAATCAGAATGTCAGACTCTCCACAGGGCAAGATATTTGTGTGTTTGGGTTTTTTTCTCCTTTTAGTGTATTCCTAATTTAAAGCATATGTCTCTTTACAAAGAAAACAATTTCTTGCTGTCATACCATGAGACATTACAAAAACATTAGGGATAATTCATGTGCAATTTAAAACAGACCCCACAGAGCAACTGGTGGTCTAATGACAGCACACCACTCTGTGACACCGCGGGTCTAGGGATGGTCCTTTGGCCCCAGCAGCCCCTGGAGAGGGGTGTGGAGACATCACATTCGCTGCCGAGCAGGGGAATGCTGCAATATTTGCCTTTTTTGCTGCATGACAAATTACCAGTAGCCTTTGAAAGCACCCAGCCGAAGCCCTTACTCCACCAGATGGGCTGGCGGGCAGCATCCAAGCCTCCCCCATCTCTCCCAGGCTGTCCCACGTGGAGGCACGCCAGGGAGAGGACAGAGGGTGCTTGCTCTTGCGGCAGGGCTTGGTGCACGCTGCCAGCAGTGCGGTGGGAAAGCGCCGCTGAGACACTTCATCCTCAGCATCCCTCTGCTGACAGGGCAGGGACTGGCAGGCAGGAATCACCATCCTGTGCCCCATCTGAGGGGGTTGTTGCCTCCTTCATCTGCAGGRATACCACCAGCCTCAGCTGGTCCCAGACAGACCACAAGGAGCCCTCTGAGGGGTAGCAGTGGGGCTGGGTGTTGGTCAAGGTTCAAGACCTTAGCCCTAAGCTGGAGCCTAAGCACTGGGGCTAATGTTTSCCCTTTGCTCTGCCCTTCCTCTACCCCGGCCTCCATGATGGCCCTTTCTGCTGTGAGCAATTCCAGGAGCGCACACATGCGCTTGACACGAAGGCATGAATCAACTCCAGCAAGACAAATTTTCTAGTTTTGGCTGAATAAAGCCATTCAGGTGAAGTGCTGCTGGACCTGTCTATGCCCTACTGGAGGACAAAAAGCCCAGCGTCACATCTGTCTTCTTAAATCTGCGGATTTCAGCAATCGTTTCTTTCAAGCATTATCTCCTCACCAGCACGTAGTGACCTTAGACATAAGGAACAATCAGCAGGATTCACACAGATAAATATTCTAATGCACTTTATCTTAGAGATGCTGCAAACATGTTTGCAAGACAGACACAGTTACTGCTCCTTCAAGACTCCGTATGACCTTTAACATCATTTTCCCCAAAAGTTAATTTCTGTGATTAATGCAATATACTAAAACCCATAAATCTCATCATTTGAAGGATTCAAATTAGGAATTATTGACAGCTGATAGAACAGAAGTGCAGAGATGAGGCAGATTTTCTCATCTGTCCATCTAAATGTTGGAATATGTATTGATTAAAATATGACATGGTATAGAACCCACCATAAATCTAAACTCTATTAGATTAACACAGGCATTCAATTAACATAAAATGACAACCTAAGAGAAAARCCTTGATTGTCGGCCTATCTCAGTTTGTAATATTTTAACCCACCTATCTGGGCAAGTTTTGAGGTAAACAGAGACGTGTGCTTGGTCTCACCTTGGCTCAGTACCTGCTGGTGTAAACTGAACCCCCGGGTRAATATAGACTCAGTGCACTGAGGTTGCTCTCTGATTTTCAAATTGAAAATACTCAAATATTCAAGCTGAGCATAGTTTGAATGAGCATATCCATGACAATAAGGCCACCATTTTAAAAAATGACCTGTTTAGTGTCTTTGTTATGCATGAATCCCCTAGGCCTAGAAGGTCCCTTCTATTTGAAATTACTTCAGCAATTATTCCTTCCATCAAAAAGCTGAAATATCACTAGATGCAACAAGAGCGTTAACAGTGGAGTGAATTTTCCAGGTAGAAATCACGAAAACGACACACACAGTAAACAGAAGAGCCTTTCTCTGAGCGGTGACTCCAAGGCAACTCTCAGCCCTTACGTGGGATACTCAGTAAGGTCCAGCTGCAGAAACCTGTGGACTCTCCAAGTGCAGGTTTTATTCCACCAGATTCACAAAATCTTGTAAGGAAGTTCAACATTTCCTTTGTACCGCCTAGACCAATGTATGCTGCCTAAAGCACCCAGAAGAGATAGCTATAAATAAATAAACACATAAATAAATAAATAAATAATTTYGAGCTTTCTATTGCCTACTGACAATAATGAAGCTGTTGGAATAGTGTGGGAAAACAAATGCCATGTGAAYGGCCCAATGCTGTGAACACAGAGGAGGCTTGCTTTCACACTTGCCTGGCACCCTTGCTGAATGGATCTCCTTTGCACAAGCACTGCACAGCACAAAAACCATTCTCAGGGATAAGGTACAAATTCTTCAAATTTGATGTGTAACTGACTGGGACTTGGAGTCCTCTCACTGGATAGGCATGGAAATGTGAGGGGACCACTGGGATTTGGTTCAGAATATTGCAGGAACCGGGATTCAGACTTGATTTTCACAAATGCTGCACATTTCTGGYATCATTTGTTTCAGCTGGAGTTAGAACCACTCACGCTTAAATCAAGCTCTCAAAGACTTTTTGTAAGTCTGGGAACCCTGTCCACGTGAAAAATTGTCAGATATTACCTAAATGCCTAGTGTTCATGCCCTGGCTTGGAGCAATTACACGTGCAGAAGGGCACATTCCTCTGCCTGTACAGGCTCAAGGTTTCCCTCGAGCTGCTGAAAGCCTTAAATGAATCCTATAGCCCCTGTCCCCAGCTGCTCCGCTACGGCAGTGTCATTCCTGACGTGGCTGCAGTTAAGCTGGCTGAGCCCGTCTGTTCCTTTCTCCTTCTGGCCAACTCATCCTATCAGGGCTACCTTTTGCCAGCCTTATTCTTTCCAGTAATCAATAATTACCTTTCTCTGCTCCCACTGATGACTTGTGGAAGGGGTAGCCTTATGTCACTGTAGCAATTGAAACCGTAATCTGTGCTCTAATGAGTATTTGTCTAGGGTTCACAACTGCAAATGGGAAAGTGTTAACCCACAGTCCCTGCAGAAACTGACAGGGAAAGGCTGGCTGGCTGGAGCTATACACAAGTGGTGAATCCTCCCAAGAATGAAATTAGTATGTATTATTAGTCTGCAT
This sequence comes from Oceanodroma leucorhoa, assembly GCA_030449065.1. Taxonomy (NCBI): domain Eukaryota; kingdom Metazoa; phylum Chordata; class Aves; order Procellariiformes; genus Oceanodroma; species Oceanodroma leucorhoa. Next base: position 8,087,550 of record JASVER010000007.1, on the reverse strand, counting down.
ATTATGTGCACATTTTAAAAGATACTAATTTTCTCTCTTTCTTTCCTTTTCTCCAAAGTACCACTATTTAGGACTATAGATTCATAATTGCTCAGGAAAGCCATTGTCTGTGTTCTCTTAGTATGTCCATTATATTTAATCTATCCTCAAGCCTCTATTCAAATGCAACTTGCTAATATTTTTATTACAAAATTCCATATTTTCTGCGAAGCTAACTTTCACATTACATTTTCCCCTCAAGGAGAAACTCAAGCTCTGAACCAAGAACATTGCAAATCAGCAGTATGTGAAACAAGCAAGCTCAAAACACATTTAAAAAAAACATTTGCATGTGGATTTGTTACGTGTTCAAATTTTTTATATTGTTTACTTTTAATAATTTTCAATAGCTGATTGAAGATTTGCTGTTCTGAACTGAAAAARCAGGGTTTTGTTCAAAAGAAATGTGCAGGATTTCAACAATTCTTTCAACTGCAATCCTAGTTTTTTCACACTCAGCAATTCAACCTAACTGGCTTTCTCCACCACAATCAGCAGAGGAAAAAAGGTTGTTTAATGGACTGGGATTTCAGATGAAAAAACAAGGTTGTTGAAAATTCCCTAATCAACTGTACTGTATGGGACCAACAGCAAAGTCTCAAAAAGGCTGCTCTGGGGAAGGTCAGGGATCCTGTGAGCAGCAGCCTACAGATGTGCCAGGAGAAAGCCTGATGCAGCGAGATTGCCAGCCTTGTCCCAGATGCAGCTGGTTCAGCCTGTACAAATAAGATCTGCTGAAGTACTCAAACTTCTGCATGTTTTCATAAATCAAACTAAACCCATCCAGGTTTTTTTCTCCTTTCTCTTCTACTTTTGTGCTTAAAGGAGGCCAAGAACCGAGTGAGTAGGTAATTAGTATAAATGGAATCTGAATTGTGACCTCACCCCCAGAAAACAGGGACTTCTTGAGATTAATTGGAAAAGCAAAGAAAATAACCCACTTCAGCTCAAACTGTTTCTGAAGTGCCGCGATAAGCTCTATATGATATGAATACATAACCTTCGTATGACAAATATACAGAACCGATGCTTTTAATGTGTCAGGAGGAGAAAACGTGGTTCATCAAGGAACGAAGCACTCAGGGGGTGCAGAGAGCATCCCTGCCTCTTGCTGTGCTACGCACGCTGCCGGGTACGGACCCTGTATGCTGACGCTGCCTCTGGGACAGATCTTTGTCCCGGTGGCACCAGCAGAAACCCAAAAGGCCTCCGCCAGTGCTGTCCTCGGGGCGTGCAGCCAGCGTGCCCCTGCTGCACCAGCCCCAGGGGCCAGGCGGGATGCAGCACCCAGGTGGTGCGGGGCTGTATTTCCCCTTCTTGCCCGCTYCCCTGCGGATCCACCGTTCCCAACTCCCTCCCAAAACTTCTTTCCCTCACCGAACACTATGAAGCGCACTGTGGTGATTGACACCTGATATTTAGTCCTGTCGAAGGTATGAAATTGTATTGTGGTGAGTCAACTACATCACTAAGCAAAATAACTGCAGCRAATTGAATAAACAAGGAAGCAAAATTGTCTCGCAAACAACTCRTTTACTAAAAATACACTACCCCTTCAGGCTGAATACCTTCTGTGCAAACCGACAGGATGGACAACGGGCTGAAATAAAAAATGAATGTGATGTCTTCACAGGGATTTTGGCAGCAGAGCCACGCTGAGGTCACACCGACTCTCCGTACCTTGCCAGCTGAAAACTCAGGAGAGTTTTCTCCTTTGGAAAGAGAGACAGACACAGACCAAAATCGACATCCTAACAGGTTTGAGCAGTTATGCTGCAACGTCTACTAGCAGCCCGGGATGCACTCTGCTCTCGTGCCCTCCTCCACAGGGACGAGCCCCTGGCAAGAGGAGCTCCCCGGCAGAGCTGCATCCAACGGGCCAATTAAGGCACCCCGTACCCCAAGGACGAACGCACATATTTCTCACACTACACCGACATCAGAGGAAAAGGAAAATGCACGCCCAGTATATAACCCCGCTTTACACTGTGTGGAAATGGATCATTACTTTTCACCTAGAAAGATCTGCTATGAGTTACAGTAATTAGGAGGAGAAAGATGGATAGGGAGTCACCATGAGTTGCTGTATCCTCGTAGCTCTAACAGTGCTATTTGTAGCTTTGAATGCGGCACCACTTTAGTGTTAGGTAGTGGTTAAGACAGACATACAGGACTTTCTCAGCAAAGATGGCAGGAATCAATTTTTTCACCTTCTGAAGTGGGAAATACTAGTGACAAAGTTACTGTGCATCAGTAACACACTGTGGCTCTGGAGGCTCCAGGTTACTGTGAAAAATAACRTGAATCTGGAGCACCATCTTGCATTTCACTGATAGGCCTGAGTCTTAAAAATGGGGCCTCGTGGAAGTCAAAAATACATCAGGAATAAGACACTTTTTTCCTCAGGCTACCTACAAGAAAGTAGCATTAGCATCACCATCTACAGAGAGAGGCATTTGGTGGGGGCTGGACCGTGCCCACCCAACTGCATCAGCTCACRTATCGCCCCCCACGCCTCGCTCGGCGTGTTGGCTCTGGGGCAAAATACACAAATACCCCATATTGGGGGGGGAAGGAAAAGGCTGGCTGTAATAAGAACATGCCTTTGACTCATTTCTTTAACAAGAGAGARAGAGTTGAGCAAGAAGCTCAGATGAAGCCCTTCAGACCAGCAGTGCTACAGAAGGCCTGGCCATTTGTCAGGCGGCCTTTGGGCACCCTCCGCAGCGGGGGCTCCTGCCGCCCCGGGGGGCAGCCGCAAAACTGCCCATGGCCCCAAGGGCTCAGCCCCAACGGGTCTGGGAAAGGGACTCAAAGAAAACCGGTGGGGCTGCGATTCTAACAAGCGTAGATTTTGTATTTAACACCATATGCCTCCTCTAGAAATGTATAGCAACATACCCTCAGGCTGGGAGGGAAAGCAAGATGAACAGAGAGGGGAAACGAGCGAGCGAGCCATAGCACCTCGGCCTTGCAGAGCGCCAGAAGGCACGCTCGCGGGGGAAAGGGAGAYGCCGAGGAAAAGAGCATCATCGCTTCTCTGAAGCGGCTCTGGGTTTACAAAGACCACCTGAAGCTGAGCTGGCTGGTGCACAGAGATGAGCTCAGCTCTTGACAGAAAGATGAGACATCATACTTTGTGTATAATTCCAACTGCAGTAACTTACACCAGTATTGAATTTAATTTGAATAATGTTAACAGTCTCTCAAACCCTTCAGAAGAGAAGTACTTTAACGTCTGCAACATACACTAATGCTGGAAGAAAAATGACATGCTATTGTGTGTTCAGACATCCATAGTATTTGCTATTTGTTTGGAGTTTTACGGAGTTGGGAAGACAGATGGAAATCTTTTTGTTAGAGCAATGCAAATGATAGCAACATTACTGGATGCCTTGTAGGAAGTCTCAGTGTGATAGCAATGCCTCTAGATGTGAATTGTAAGTTGAAATTAAGCTTTTCCATTGAAGAAACATGAACTAGATTGAGTACAGCTTGGGAAAAATGTATCAGCAACTTTCCCAACGGACCGAGGGCACACTTCACTGCAACGTTATCTTGATGCAAACCTTTGTGATCCCCCAGAGAGTGAACCCTGAGCATAACATTGCCCCACCGCACCAGCCCAGGAGCTGCCGCGTGCTGCGAGGGCGAGAGGGGCGAGCAGAGGGCAGGACAGAGAAAGGCCGGTCTGAAACAACTGACGAGAAAGCATCTTCCTAGCACCGCAGTAGGGAGGAGGGAATGGGGCAGTAAAAGTTGTCAGAAGTATTTTATTTGTTATTTAAGCGCAAAGTGTGGACATTRTCAAGAACAAAATTATCGTTCACCCCAGCTCTTCATAAATAACTCGGGACAAAAAGTCTTCAAGCCATGAGAGTTTGGGGTGCGCACTGTGCRAAAGAGATCGCTCCTCAGACTCCTGTAACAGGGCTGTTTCCTCTCTACCTAAAAGCTGAAATGACACCCCAGGCACTTCACAAACCCCTGTACTAAACACCCAGGTTCACCATGATCTAGCTGGAGTGAGGCAAGTCCTTCCCAGGGTGGACATGGCCCTGTCTGTGCATCTCCAGCAATAGGTGAGCTTCTAGTTTTAAGAGACCTTAGATAAAAAAAAAAAAAACAAACCACCAAAAAACGTGTTCCTCCTTCTTGTTTGTGGGTTGTGGGCTCCCTCTTGTGGCTCTCTCAAAATTTCCAGCTATTTACCAAGCTCCCTGAAGCCAGTTGCAATGTTAAGCCCAGGCGGGCACCCGCTGGAACTGGCACGCCTCAGATTCCCCCAACGCCACCAGTACTGTTATCTTTTGTCCCAGTAACTTGCTGCTTCACTTATTAAATTCTGTTAAAACCTTGAAGATAAGAAATGTACATTCTCGATGTACACTCCAAGCCCATACCAGCTCAAATGCAAGGGTAAAGCTGAAGCATTCCCCTGCGCAGGAAGGCTCTTGGCYGGCCCTGCTGCACACCATGCAGGACCAGGGGAGTGTGGCATGTCCCCTGCCAGCTCCACTTGGTGCTGAGGGGTCCTCGGGACCCCCTCGCCTCCTGGACACCCACAGAGGACCACTCATCTGCCATCCTTCAAAGCTCAGGTCAGTGGTAGCATCACTGAGTGCAATAGCCCTGCCTCATTTCTGAGTTTCCTCCCAAGCTGKGCCAGCAGCCTTGCAGGGATCTCATCCCTCCTTGAACTCTCCCACATCTGGAGTCATATTCCCACGGCTGAAATGGAAACATTTACATTACCACACTGCCAGGACCCACATTTCCCCCCAGTTAGGCGATTTTCTTTCTGAAGTATCTAATTAGGCAACTTTTCAGGGAGAGGAAACGGAATTGTTTGTAGATGGTTTCCACCTGCAAGATTTCACACCAGCTCTTTATAAACRGGGTGAGCCTTGCTGTGCCTGGTTGCCGCTAACGCTTTCCCCGCGAGGTGCGCAGCCGCCGGTCTGACAGCTCTATCCCCTCGCTGCATAAATCCTGGTGCTTCAGCAGCTGCCCCAGACCTGACCCTTGGACTTCCCCTGCGCAGAGCAGCAGCTCAGCCCGCTGGTAGCATCTTACAAGAACATATGTTTTTACATCTAGTATAATGGCTACAGAAGGGTTTCTAGAGAAAAGACAGATAAAAAAAAGCATGGCTGAAGTACAGCTGACCCTACAATATTTTTTTTTTTACGTGGGTACATCATCTACGTCTGTAACAAGCCAAAGAGAAGGTCCTTGAAGCAAAATAAAGGCAACTTCACCAGGAACACAGGGACAGGACTTATCTATGGTTCAGCTCAGACTAGCTACTACCACAAGACTTTCATCTGGAATAAAATCTGCAAAGTATCACCAGGAAAGAGAGGAAGACAGAACTATGWTATCCATAAAACATCTTACAGCACCTACTTCCAATAAACCTGGTTAGAGTGGGGGGCTTGAAGGCGATAAAATGTCAAGTAAGGCACTTGCTAATCAAATACATATGAACAGCTCTACACTGAATGTGTAGAGGTTTAAACCCCAGTATTGTGGTAAAGGTTCTTCTCTTGAACATACCCTTCTAGAAACTGTTTTGTATGAAGATGAGAGGTGTAAAAAGTAGAAGAAAAGTGGAAATCTTGCAAGCGTGCTTGCAGAAATTAGCACTTTTTTGACAAGTGATCATGTTTTTTACAAAAAAAAAAAAAGTCTTCATATTACAATCTACAGCTGAGTTTCTTCAGATGCTTGTTGGATGTCACTCCAAACACATATAGCCAGAGAAGTAGGCCTTACAAAAAGTAGACATATAATTCTTCATTCAGACATGGAATGATTGCTAAATAACAAAAGATGGCTGAGTGGCTATGAAGAATGTGTGTCTTCCAAAGGGGAAGCTACCAAGCTAATCAGCTCAGTACATTTGAAATCATGGGAACCATACCAAAGTCAGACAGTAACTGCAGTTTCTAAGAAACCTCTGATATTCTACAACTAGAATATTATGCGCCCTTTCTTACACATCCATCCTAACCACAAAGTACACGTGATATAATTTTGTGTGCATCATACGCATTTCATGTACATTAGCATTCAGAGAGCTCTGCATTGTAATGAAAAGAAGGAATCAAAATGTTCAAGTTGCACAAGAAAGAAAACTTATAAAACTGCCATCTCATGAATGTAATTTATTCATTTGGAAAGACAAAGGATGAAACATTCCCACAGACCCACAAAGTCTCCACAACCACAGGGCAGGGAAGCACATGAATATGCCAGGCAAGAAGCTTTCAATCCCTGGTGCCTCAGCTAACAATGGGGGAAAGAGTCTTCTCAACCTATTGTCTTCTTCTCACTCCTAATTGCAGGGACCTATGAGGAACCCAGAGATATATTCACAAGACTTCCTCTGCTAGACAGGGGCACCTCAGATAGCCTTCATCCAGTTTTATCCACAGCATGAAATCCAATCGCATTTCTCCATTTTATTTCATACAAAAAGGCACATCAAGTTTTTAAGTATCTCTTGGGCTACCTGTTCCTGTGTTAAGGCTGAAAATCCCTCTCATTCAGTGTTTCATTTGCAAGCCCTTGAGAGAAGGAAACGTGTAACTTGTAAGCAATGCCACAGGCATAAATACTCTGAAAAGCAGTGGCCTTAGGCAGGTCATCACACTGTCAAATACTACAGGTCCACGTTTAGGAGTAAGATGCCAGCTCTGGGTAGCTTATATCTCATGGAACTGAAAGAATGGAGAATAAATTAATAGATAATAATTGCTATACCCCAGGGATCTGATGTCATTCTTCTCTGCCTACTACTGCCCCACTCTAGATAGGTGGAGTGCAGTTCCACAAATGATCAAAAAGGTGAGTTTCTTCAAATGTGTATTAAAAAAATCAGAGCTGAAGCAAAGCTGTCCAGATAGCTGGATGTGTGTGTACACAGCGTACTAAATCCTGACCATACATGGTCTCAAAAAATAGGACATCTCCCTTGGTAAGGAATCAGAAGAAAAGGTCCAATGAGAACATAGTCATTGATATGGAAATCAGTTTATCTTATGGAGAAACATCTCATTGAAGTGGCTCCTAATTTTTCACCTAGCCCAATTGAACTGTTTTCCACACCAATAGAGAAACTGGTGGGATACGAGTGCTGACAGGGAACAGCTCTGAGGCACATTGTGCCCTTAGCATTCAGGATTCTCTGGCAGTGGATGCGGACATTGTTTGGCACTCATGGCTACCGAGAGCATACCTTGGACAAGGACATGCTCTGTGTCCCTGTGCCACCAACCCTGCCAGAGCTCAACAGCGAGCAAGTGCTAACTGCTCTTTGGTAAAGCTAAAATGGCACGGAGCTGGGCAGGAGGGCGATGTACTTGCAGTGAAGAGAGAAATCAGCTACGATACAGTGAGAACGAGCAATTCAGGAAGTATATTCCAACTGTACCTAYCCATAACTGGACACCCAAACTGGCACATGGGTACAAAACCATGCATTTGTGTTTCTTGAGATGATGTGACTGTATGATTATCTGAATACAGGATACAGACATCCTAAGAGCTTGGAAAAAAGGGGTCTAAATACAAACTACCTAGGAATACTTCTATTTTTAAAAATAAATCTGTTTCGCCTCATCTCCTTTCAAAAATTCTGGTACCAGAAACGGGCAACATAAKTTTAATGAACAGTGACCGCACTAACAGCAGACACCACTGTGGTCATGGCCATGACTGGGTCACCTCTTGCTCAGAGTAGCAATACTTCCTTATGGAAAACAAGTTTTTATCCAGTATTTTAAAAATAGGCTGCTTCAAAGAGGAAGGGAATCAAATGCTGCATCCATTAGGGATGAGGAGTAGTGAGCAAAGGYAGCGGGGAGGGATTCTTCTTTCACTGAGCAGCTATCTGGCAGGAATACATACCCAAGATGTGGGTTACTCTCTCCTCAGCAGAGCAGTGAATTCAGGCCAGGCCTCCTGCATCCTGGATAAGTTTTCTAACTGCTCAACTGGCGGATAAAAGGGCTGTCATCTCCTTCTCTGCCTTTCTGACAGTCTGGCCCTGCATGGCTTTTGTGTTTTGCTTTTTCTTTTTTTCTTATTTTTCTTTTTTCTCCCTCCCTACAATTGCTTCATTTGATACAAAACACAGTATTTTCTATGTTTCATATTATTAAGCAAACTAGAAAAAGAAATACTTTTTGGTTGGGATTGATTTAGGGTTTTTTTTTCAGCAAGACAGCCAAACCAAAAAGTCAATTGTTAGCACAATCATAATAGGGACAGCAGTCTGCACTCAGCATTGTGGGTTACAGAGCGGAGTGGGCCAATACCACATCCCAGAATTCAATTTCCACTTCCAAATTTGGTGAAAGAAGAGATCCAGAATGATATGCAACCCTGGGTCCATAGACCTATGAAAATCCTATTGCCTCTAAATTTGATCTCAGCTTTACGGCTCAGGTCCCAATCTAGTGCATACCCACATTTGCTACATGAACTTTTGCTCCCTCCCCAACTTGATTAAGAGCAAAGAAAGTAACAGATGGATCCATGCTGTTCCTTTGTAGCCGAGAGATTAATGTTTGCATTGCATCAGACTACTCGCGTTCACACAAGGGAATACTGCTGTTGTCCCTGCAACTGGCACCTGCGCTCGCTTGGTCCAATCGGTGTCTGAGGCAGAAAGGCTATGTAAGGGAATGCAAACGCTGTTTTGGTTTGGTTTTAAATATACAAAATGCTTCGGAAGCATGACACTGTGAAAAATGGCCGTGCCTCGAATAGCATGTACTTTGCCACTCACTGACGGCAGCTCACGCCTCTGCTGTACATCACTCTGCTAAAAGGCTGTCACAGAGCACGTCCTAAGGAAGGGTGTCAGTAAACAAACTTGGGTTTTTTCTCCTGTGTGCCGAACCCATGGGTAATATCAACACGAAGACAGGATAACGCTCCGAAACCATACCAGCGGTGCTGGAAGTCAGCTTCTGCCACTTGTCAAAAAAACCCTGCAGGTTCAGCCCAGCCCTGCTGCTCGCGCAGGTAGCCCTCAGCCGCAGGTGGCTCGCGCCTACAAGCCATCTTCCCCAGGCAGSGGAGAGGAGCTGCGTCTTCATAGTCTATGGCCGGGGTCCGACAAAGCAGCGGCACAATATCAATGGTGATGAAAAGAGACGGTTTTGTCTGTGGTATCAGGATTAGATGCCGTGGGTGCCAAGCTGCAGGAGCCTGGAAAGCCTCAGCCGCCAGCCCTCCCGGATCCGGGCTGAATAGGGCTTTGAGTAACTTACAGCTTAAAAAACTCAGACAAAAAAAMCCCAAACAAACAAACAAAAAACCATTTTTAATCAGAAAGTAGCGTTATTCCCTGTAACTTTTGCTGATTTACCCAAGAGTTAGATCTTCCTTTTCCCCTGTGCGACAGCTGCTGTTTTTCCCTGGGTACTATGGCAGGTTTTTGTCCCATGTCCTGGGCCTCCAGCTGATTACAGAAAAGGGACATCTATTCAGAGAGACCTCAGCCCGGCAGAGCCACACCGCTCGTGATGGCCCTGGGAGGCTGGACACCGGGGATGACACCAGGGAGTGCACCGGGCGGGCTCAGGGGCTGAGGGTGTGCAACGCTTGAAGAAGAGCCCACCACAAACTATGAACACTTATTTTAGCTTCTCGCTTCGCTGTGAAAGAGGATGGGCTTTACATGATTTACTGTGCAATCTGTGAATTTTAATAACCGCTACCGTTTATCAGGACATCTATCATACTATATCTTTTGCAGCTGTTGAAAAACAATATTGGTGCTTTCAAAGCAGTTTCATCATAGATTCAAAAAAGCCTAAAACAAAATTGAAAAACAAAAACCAGCCATATGCCTACTTGACCTAGGATACATAAACCTGTTGTTCAATCCAGAGGAGGGATTACAGCATTACTTTTTAGTAAGTTGCTTTTCATATGGAAATTTCTTTTCACAGTAAAGCTCTGTATTTAATGGCATCAACATAAAAAACATCCCTATTTTTAGTTCCCCGATCATGGACATATAGATTTTTATAGTGTCTGCAAGCATACATTAACGTTAATTTCCCCATTCTCCTTTGTACTTTGTTAATGTCACAATCTGCTGTAAAACCTTGCCAAGTTTCTTAACTGTCATGTTAATTCCGAGACCTAGTCTGCACTCTCTGACATTTCAGGACAGAACATGGCAGTAAAAATAGATTAAAAACAGCTTATAAGTATTATAAAATCTAGAACTTTACAGATGGTGGAATTATATCTGCTGAATGGAAATTTTAGCAACTCGGAACACAATAATATTAGAATAGCCTATTGATTTCTAAGACAAATATTTTCAGAAGTAACGTAATGGTATCTGAATAGTGGGCAAAACCCACAAAAATGTAGGAAAGTTGGTGGGGTTTTTTTTCCTTTTTAAAGCATCACAGTGAATGTGCATATCGTGTTGGTGCTAGTATTAAGTTTCAAAGCTTTTCTGTACCATATAAATAAAGGACATAATAAGATCTTGATTTTATTCATGGTTAGTTCAAAGTTCACACAAATTATTTCACACAGGGGATTTGTCTGAGGGTTTTGGCATTATAGAAATGCATTAATGTACTTTAGATATTAAATGACAATGCCACATGGTAAGAAATTTGCACGAATGAACAGGAAATTAGACACTGTTTCTTTTTTTTTTTAACTGATTGCTGAAGAATGCGCTGTTTAAACACATACTATCCATTTCAAAGGGAAGCTTTTGCTGATTTCAGGAAGTTTAAAATCAGCTAATCAGAAAGTAATACAAAGTTAGAGTTAAATATTTTTTTAAAGGAAACTGTTTCTTTAAAAAAATCCTCTCCCCTTTTCTTTAAGGAGTACTTATTATTTCCATCATCCTTGTTGAGTTGTTGATGAATAGCTCACATCGTTTGCCAAGCTCCACCCTCTGTCTTTTTTCTAAACCCTTTACTCATTATTTGCTCAGTCTTTTTCCCACAGCCTAGACAGCCTGTCAAGGCAGCTTAAATAAAACACTGTATTAACATTAGGAAATGGCATTCAGTTCCCAATTGATCTCCTAATACTTTATGTTGAAATGATAATTGGTACAGTCTTCATTGAAAAAAAAGAGAGAAAAACTACTTTTCAGTCACCACAAGGTATTATCTTAGCTGATGTATTCACAACCAAACAGATACATTTTTAAAATCTCCCCATCTGCTGGAGACTGCAGTTCACAATTCTTTTCAGCTGACATAATCCAGATTGATTCGTTCAGCAGATAAAATTCAGGCCACTTCTGCCCTTTATAGGAGCAACATAATACCAGTCTTTATTCAGTAACAATGTAACATAATGGGATCGGAATGTGCAAAATGACTGTTCTTAAATTACTGTGACACACAAGGGTCCAACACAAGCTGTGGTTTAATGTAAAAAATCATTAGGCACAGATTACTAAAATGGTCCTGCATTAACAAGGTCAAACCAAGACTGTTTATGATATTTTTCAGGAGGGAAAAAAAATAAATGTTTGCTAATATCTAGATTATGAATGCATTTTTAAGAGGGAAAAAATCTGCAGGTTTTTTTTTTTTTTCCCATGAAGAAAGTGCTGTTTATTCAATAATGAGTGCAACAGTTAAGGATTCTATAAAGACCTTTTCCGCAGAGCCAAGTTAATCTATTACACACTGAAGCACACACACAAAAAATCTAAATATCAAAAGGTTGTCAAGAGAGTTGCCAGAAACGAATATTTTGGTGCACTGCTATATCAAACAAATTTTGAAGACCGTCAGATTATTATTAACCCATTCTAGCTCTTTTCTTTTGATGTAGCCAGAGACCATTAGAAGGAATTTTGCAAGTTTCCACACCGCTGCAGGGGTTTTGCATCTCTGTAAATCATTGTTACTTAACAATATGTCCCTCACACGCTTACAAATCAACCTATCTGCACAAAAAAGCCAAAGTGAAGAGACACAGTAAATTTCATCCTTAATGGATAGGCCCTTGCACCCTGAGAGTCTTTTAAGAGCATTTTTAAGTTATTTAAGATCACATAATATATGGATTTTCTTTGTACAGTTATTTCTTCCTAACTGATAAAAACTAAAATTTAGTAAGTCTTACTTAAGAAATCCATTATATCATCACACATTGAAATAAAGGAATAAGTAAACAACTCTCTCCCAATCTATAAAAATATCTGCCAGTGTTTTCCTCTGGCCTTTGATTTGGGGGCTAATAGTATGGAATGAAACCCAGCGCCACAGACAGGGGCTAGGCTTGCTCATGCAAGGCAGCCAATTTCGGCTGTTGATCGAAGCTAACCCAGAAGCATCATAGCTCAGCTCCTGGGAGGAGAGGTGGTACTGGGGGAAAGGGGGGGGGGGAAGCAAGCCATTTCTACCCTGGTTTGTATCTAGAGGTCCAGACCAGATGGCTTTCACGGGAATGGAGGGGTTAAATTCCCCACATTCCGCTTTCCCATTTTGACCTTGTAAACAGTGAAAGCAGAATTTTGCCRTCCCTTACTACTTTGCTAAACTACTAGGGCTGGGTAATTGTTGAAATCAGTTGCTTTAATTTAAGCTACTGCTCATTTGTGATGAATGTACAAGCAACAAGTGTATTTTAAACACATGTTCATGGAAAGTGAGACTTCCCTATTTGCGTGCCACATCCTCATGTGCCCATTTCATCAACTGACAGAAACAGCCTCAAGAAACCTAGCTAGAAAATGAGAGCTAGCAAACTCTAAGGATAGCTGGAGAGGAATGCATCTATTTCGAAATTCAGTATGAACACATCTAGAGTCTCCGTACAGGTGGGCGATGGTCGCACCCTGACCCTGCCAAGGGTGCTGGTGGGCAGCCGGCAGCAAGCACCGCGAGCAAGATTTCCACCAGCATGGCAGCAGGTGCCCAGCAGGACTGCATCAAAATCAACAACTGCCCTCATGAAATATTTTCATTTGTAGGATTCCCACAATTTGTGTCATTTTAGCACAACAGGCTGAAATGTTTCCCAATCAACTCTATCCAAAGCAGTGCGAAAAATGAATTTAAGAAAGATCATAGCCAGACCATAAAATAAGCTATGTCCCTAATGTCTTCTGAATAACAAGTGTATTTAAGTGATATGTGTTCTGCTAAGGTGAACTTCATAATCACAAAAGATTGTAGTTTTAAAAAGTAATGAAAACTAACTGCATAACTCCAACAGTCTTGGAAACTCATTACATTCAAATATTTACATATTCTAGTGAACTTAGGATGTCAATTTTGACTGCACAAATCCAATAACTGAAACATATGGCCTTGAAACCTGCAATCAATATAAACCTTTTAGAGCCCAAGCTTCAAAAAGTTATATCAAATATATATTCGATGAGAAGAAGGTTAATTGAATAATTGATTACTCAGTTACAATTAAGTGCTCTTCAGATAACTTTGGGAAATGCAGAGATATAATAGTGATAGATATTTATTTGTTTATCAGCTATCCCTGATTTATAGCTATCATTTATTTTTTATTTCCTAAGTCAATTTTTACATTTATATATTTTAACAATATAGTCCCTGGTGAGAATCAATATACAGRGTTTTTTCACCACAGGGCTATCAAAAGCTAGCCTAGAAATCTATATCTACCAATTCAGCCAATTTCAGTGCAGACTTCAGCCTTATAAACACCTTGCTAAAATATTCAGACTTTGTCTCCAGATGGCAGTTACGTAGACAGAACATGCAATATTTGTAGCAATAAAGGTTAACCAATACTAACTGTGCTGATAAACTCTGAACTTAACAGCAGTTAAGTGAAAAGATGGCCCTTGGAAAAAAAGCAAAATGTGCTGTTTGCATGTTTTAACAAAATACTATTTCTTATCAAAATACAAACATGTTCATAAAAGTCCCACCCCTACAGCAACAGCCAAGAGRATCTCTGGGATCTCTGGGGCATTTTAAAGTTGACTAAACAATAAATCAGATAGAGTCGGGTCTTCAGAGCTGTCTGCACAGAAAAATCCTGTTAACTCTTTAGTAGTATTAATATTATTTAAAATTTATTTAGCAATAGCACCCACGTTCTCAGTAAAGAGGAGAACATAGTTGTGTCACATACTGTGCATGTCTGTGCATACACACATTATTTATAGATAGATAGATAGATACATACACATACAAGAGGCCCTGCATCTAGTGCCTGATGAGCTAAGTAAGGCTGGGTAAGATTTGTTAAAACATGCTGAATTCCTCTGAAGATGGTAAGATAAATTACAAAACCTCACTCTTCCTCCACTAGATGTGAAGGCTTTCAACTCTTTCCTGCATYCATCTCCAAGACGTTAGAATAACTACCATAAAACATTGCTTAAACAGCCCCAGACACAAAGCCTCCTATCCTTTAGGGTATAGCTCTGCATTCACTTCAAAACTTGAAATCTTTTCTCACATCAACGGCAATTCTATATATGGTGTATAATAAAGAAAGGTACTAAGTCATTGAGGCGATATTTCAAATATTTTTGATTGGTGCCTCAGATTACAGCATGTGATGATAAGAATGAGGAAAATAATCTCACATTCTCACTGAACAATAAAACCTTATTTTTGTGAATGTCCTTCTGTAATTACAAACGTCCACAGAGGGATGTGTTTCAGGGGAGATAAGTAGTGTGAGGCATGAGGAAGACTCAAAAGAAATAAAAATTCACACTTTCCTTTTCTTAGTCTAAGTACCTGCTACACCCAACCCTTGATATTCTCAAAACCTTGTATGAAATATCCAAGAAAATGGGATTCCAATTAGATCAGTCCAAACTTCATGTAACAACACTGGATTCTCTCTTCATTCTCCCTCTGCCTAATAGCAGCAGTGCCAGATATGGGACGAGATGTGCGTGGGCCACAGAGTACTAAAATCTCATAAACTGTGCTCCTTGACCTTAAGTTAACACTTCTTGGATGAAATTCATCACTTAATGCTTTGTTCTTTTAATCTTCCACCCTACTGGAGTCCGAGCTAGGCAGAATTATGTCCTCCGAGGTCTATGAAGCTATTGTKGATTTTCAACATTACGGCTGAGAGCAGAATCTGGTCTTCCGAGGATATTATTATTTAATGTGAGCTTTCAAAACAGAACACTTAGACTCCATGGACACCAGGCATAACCCTCTTTACACATTGCACTTTATAGTATGTCAAGGGTGATGTATGCTTTATGTTGGGCCTCATAACAAAATGACAGGCGTTGCTGTCCATTGACAAAGCCACATGACAGCGAGGTGTCACAGACAGAGAGTGCAGATGTATTATCGCTCTACCACTTAGACAGGAATGACATCCTTTGAATCTCGAGAGACAATGTCGCGGGCAAGCTAACCTTAGTGTGCCGGTTGTACGCTTAACAGTATTGACAGTCAACAATTCCACGTACATCCATCGTGAAAGAACACTGAGGTCTAAAGACAGCAGATTTCAGATTTCATACGCGAGATAATGTTAATAGACAAAGGATGACTATGAACAATATATTTCAAAAAAGGAAGTTGATGTTCTATATTTATGTTCAATGCTTCAAATRTACTCAAAAATTCTGATTTTTTTTTGTATGTTCCATATTCACATCCTACACTACGGAGAGTATTACTGAGAAAGACACATCGTTAAAATTCTTTACAAAGGAATTTATCATATAAAATAAGAACATTTTATATTAATTAGTCCTGATCTGAAAACCCGTAAATTAGCTTTCTTTTGAGTAAGACCAAAGATAACATTATAAGCTAAGTCCTACGGGACATCACAATACTAACATTACCCACCTACACTTCTGAAGCAGGTCACATACTTTCATGGCTCAATTTATTTATATACCCTACAGTATTTTCCAGATTTTATTAAAGTTTATAGAACATTTTAGAAAATTAGCACTATTTCTATAAAAACCTCAAAAAAAGAGAGAGAAAACTCACTGCATTATACAGGTCACGGCACGTTCATCACTACACAGATGTTATTCATAGTCACTGGTCCCACSTAAGTAGGTCATTGGACCTACTTGCCCTTTTCAGTGATCCTGAAATATGGTGGCATACTTGAAAAGCCATATAGAAATGTGGGGCTCTCCTGATAAATCATGCCAGGATCAGCTGCTAACTCTTGCATTCAGATTCAGGGAAATGACAGCTGAGTCCTATTAGCAGAGGTGGGGAACGGGGAACAGGGGTCGAGGGGGCGATTAGCTCCCACCTCTCCTTGAAAGGGACTTCCCCTTTGCTGGCAGAATAAGGAAAGGTTGAGGTGGAGACAAACCCTGAAGCAAAAGCTGAGAAACAGCAGCACCATTCSGTGAGAAGGGTGTTTGGGTGGCTAAGAAAACCAAAGCAGGAGAATGGGGGAGGTTGGAAACTCACCCAGGAAGGCAGCTGAAGACTGACTTTTTGCAAAGCCAGGTGAAGAAATTCCTCCTCCTCCTTCCTCCTGCACCGAGTCAAAGGGAGGGCAGGGGGAGGAACAAACAAACCAACCAAAAACCCCACAACTTATTGTACTATGCTGCTCCCTTCCAGGAGTCATGTCTACAGCCTACGGTACAGACCCTCCATCTATGTCAACCAACACGTTAGCGGGTGGGATGTCTACCTTAGGGCCACGCACTCTTAATTTCAATGGTCTTGCTCCAAAGCACTATAGCAGAGAAACAGGTAGCTGGGCATTGCTGCTTTAGGGGGAAGGAGCACAGTTAATGCTGGCTATAACCTCAACCTATACGGTCTCATCACACTATGCCCCTCTCACCTCTGATATAATACCTTGTCTGATAAAACAGAAGAGACTGATTTAACTTTGTATGGGTGAGGAGAAATAATATGGGATTTTTTTTCTCCAGAAGAAAATCTCAGTGTCTCAAGATAGCAACAAAAAGTCGACCATTAGGTACCCAAGATTAAAAAAATTAAAAAAAAAAAAAAAAAAAAAAAAAAATTAAAAAAATTAAAAAAAAAAAAAAAAAAAAAAAAAAAAAAAAAAAAGAGAGTTAAGCTATCAAAACCTTTTCAACTGCATGAATTGTGTATGTTAAGAGGCCTGGAAACAGCTTCGTATGTTTCATCTCCTGCTGTGCAGTTTTTATGCTGACAGGACTGAAGATAGCTTTTCTAGCTCATAACATCACAGGGAAAATGCTATATTAAACTAAGACATCTCTGATCATATGCTAAAAGTGTACATGTAACGTGCTCCTGATAAGTCCGTTTATCATTAGAGGCAAGTTTAAAACATAGTTGTTTTGAGTTGTTCCAGGTTCCAAAAATTTATCTGTTTGTTGAACTAATTCACACATGCCTTGAATTTTCAGTGGATAGCAGTTCCAAAGCACAAAGTGAAACTTTGAAAACACAGATTTAATTCATTTGTGGTGAAGAATCCATGTAAACACATTTTATGTGACTGCTACTCATACCTGGAGCATCAGCTCAGGCTCATGCTAGGAATTTTATAATGGATACTTGGCCTAAGCTGGAAGTCAGCAATATTTTTGCTAAATCTGGGTACAGCATCCCCAGGTCAAGTGTAGAGTGTGAAAAAAGTCCATTCCTGGTTAACTGAATTGCATGGTCCCCCGAGGGAAAGGTTTAAATGAAACTTTGAGTGTGAACATCCAGCAAATATCACAAGATCAAAACTAGCCTCTCCATTATGGWTCTACCCAGTCCTTTGAACTCTGGAGAGAAAAGGCCTAAGACAAAAGCAAAGTGTTTTTCTAAACCTTTGTCTTCAGGAGATCTTCCTTCTGACTCTGCAGATGTGGAGCTTTATCCTGTGTTGAGCTATATTCTACTAAGTGCAAAGTAAGATCTTTCACAATCTGATTTTGATTTTTTCATACTTTCCAAATGCATGCTAAAATTCAGTTTTCAGTGTCAAATAAATTAACTATTGTAACTCTGCCTGGACAAAAACATGCCTTAGGAAATGATAAAAATGTTTCCTAAAATGGATGTGATATAAATCCATACATGACTGAAAATAAAAATTACCCTTGTATTTCAAAACTTCAAAATTTTCTTAAGAAAACTGTCTACCAGAAAACTGCTTCATATTTAAAATTGTATAAAACTAATCTCAAATATGAAAATGGAGACCCAGTCTTATTGCCGCGGTTCTTTGCGCCTTCTGCATAGATCATACGTCTGATCATATCATCAGTTATACCACATTTTGCTACTGCTAAACACAGCTGGACTCATTCTTCAATGTACCAGCATTTCATAATGAAAAATAAAGACATTTTAATTTAAAAGTAAAGAGAACAGAATGCCCTACAAATATTGCACACAACAGAGGGACTCTATGAAATAATGAATTTCTCTCTTTCGTTTGGAACGACCCTGYGTAACGGATTCACGGCTCTGCTTTGCTTCAGCACTTAGCATCTTGCAGGTTATTCCTGACTCATGAAAATAACATTTCTGGATTCACTTCTTTTAATGCATGAAAATTACCCCTCCCTGCACAAAGCCTGCAGTACGAGAATTGGGATTGGGTAGGATTGAAGAAATTTAACCTTTGAGTGCCCTGGAAGTCCATGAAGATGTTGTGAAGCCTCTCCATGGTACCACATCAGACCATTTTTTGTGGCCTGAGAAAGGAAAAAAAGGAAAAAAGTCTCTGAAGTCTGTCAGTGGGTCTCAGCTTCACTGAACCAGCCCGAGCCCTTACTGCAAAACCTCTTCTGGGCTAGTGCCATCTCCATTTATTATGTCGGGATGGCCATGGGAGGAGGGAGCTTGACAAACCTTTGTCCTGCTGGGTGAAGGGAGGCTGGCTGGTGAAACACCAGAGCCACGAGGGAAAGAGGGGGCATTACCCGCTTCCAAAAGTTTCCAGATGCTTATAGAATACTATCTGAAGAACCACATATCTGATCCGCTAAGGACTCCAGCATCAAGCGTACAGGCAGCCTAAAAGGCAGTCTAAGTTTCAGGCCCAACGCCATGGCCTCCCCGTTACACCTCTTGCTGTTACTGCCATGGCTGGTGGTGCTGCAGCCAGCCCCACGGCAGGGTTCTGCCCTTGGCACGGCACAGACCGGTGTTGAAAGGAAGCTCCTACCCCTAAGTGTCTGCAAGATGAAAGGTGTCAGGCAGACAAGGGGGGAATTAGGAAAAAAAAATGACTTCTGCTTATTAAGTCTGTTCCTAATTAGATTATGCTCTTTCGGCCAAAGATCTTTTTTTCTGATGATGTGTGTTTAGTACCATTCCACTGGAGACCAAAATTCTGTTGCTTTATATTACCAATTTATGTTGGTAAAATAAAAATAGTATAGTATATTTTCCAGTTTGAACACACACGTTCACCCTCCTCCCCCTTCTGTATGCTGAACGCTGCTCCTCAAGGAAGGAAAGGGGGAAGGTGGGAAGGTGAGCATCCTTCTGTGTGCTATGAACTTTTTCCCTCCATGCTGTTTTCTCTAGGGTGGCTGCGTTAGCACCAAATGTTCACTGCATATGCTGTAACTCGGACACGCAGGCGGGATCTCAGAGATAGGCTTGCGAGTGTCACTGCTGTAAGAGGTACAGCACAGAGATAAAGAGATGTGAAAAGCTTCAGAGCTACCACCTATGAAGTTCAGAGGCTTCTCCTAGCCTGAATGGGGCAGAAACCCTCTGAAGGTCAATGAAGTCCCCAGCCAGGTTTAACAGGAGCTTGGGCTGATCAAACAGCTTCAGCAGAGAGTTTAGGTTGTGGCAGGCTCCACTTTATGTCTTCCTAAATCCAAGAAGATCAGAAGAAGAGGGGGAAATTAAAGGTTAGCTCCAAGTATCAGGCAAGGACCTTTTTTTTTTTTTTTGGTGTAGTCTTAATGAGTTTTGCCATCCTATATCTACTGACATTTTAATAACTGCTAAACCCCAGAAAGTCTCCAGAGAAGGTGCACTGATACTATGATGAGCATAATATAAATGCATAGACAGACAGACAGATATTAATAATTTCTTCCTACTGATGTATATGTATATATTCATCTATAATAATATAAAGCTTTCAGGGTATTTTACCCCTATTCAGCACAACAACATTTACTACTATCAGTCTAATCATAAATACAATTATTCTTGAGTACTCTATYACAAAAACCAATAAACTAGGCCTCAATAGAGATTCTGAAATTACTTAACTTTTCTTTAGAAAAATATTAAAACAGTATTATCACATCAATGAGAGGAAAAGACAGGAAGATAATAAAGTTATGTTAAACCTCCCTGTATTTACTCATGTGTGAAACAGTTATGTCTGGTCACATAATTGCAATGGTTCTGAGAAATATTTCATATTTTATAATGAACATTAAAAGAGTTTGTGGATCATTACTTTATATGAGTTCCAAAGTTATTACATAAAACCCAACAGGAACGGTTATAAATTATTTGATCCTCTAGTCTGGCCTTGGTAAACATAACATGAAGGCTGAACTATCTCAGCAGACAAGATTCATGATAATAGGTAAAGTGCTTCTACAGTTTAAAAAAAGAAGAAAATACCAGGGTACTCGTAAGCAAGGCTCTTGATATTTTTTTCTTTGCTGTTTCAAAGAAATCCTTTTCTGCAATGAGCTTAAGCCATTAAAAAAAAAGAAGAAAAAAAGCTTTGTCTAGAACAAAAGAAAACTTGCTCACAGGCATGTTCTATCGTCTACCAATTTGGCATTATCATAACTGTGGCCCTGAAGTCACTGTCAAATTCTTGAACTTAAAGCACAGTATGTATTTAAGACACTATACKTAGACGTGAAATAATATCACAAGCAATTATTTGATTTTTCAAAAGGATCCTGAAGAGCATCTCATTGAAATATGAAAAATAATAGTATACTAACAAAAATTACACACTTGACACAATTATGAAGAATTTTTGTCTTCCAACTACAATTGGCAGCAGCATTTTAATTAATGAGTGATCATTTGCTCCAGAGATAAGTGTAATACTAARTGAATTCTGGTCCACTTCCCCCTCTCAGCTCATCTTTGTCTCCGGCTCCTGTACTTTGTGTCAAAATACTTTGTGGATGTTTTTGTTTTGTTCTATAAATGTCTTCTAAGAATAACAATATGGAGAATTAATTCAGTTATGCACGCACAACATTTAATAAGACTGGAAAACATGTTTAGATATTCTGGTCAATTTATAAAATACATTTAATGCGGATCGTATCTGAGGCTCAAATCCTGCAGATTTCTGCTCACGGGTGCCGTGTATTTGCATGTGCAAGAAAACCCTTTCCTTGAAAGAATTACTGGAGGATACTTTTTGGCCCACGTAGACAGAAGCCTGGACTGGGCGACCACGATGGTCCGTCCTGGCTTACTGCTCTGCTGTAGGTTTCCAAGGCCATGGTTAGCGGGCAGGAGCCGAGGACCACTGACGTAAACAGAAAAGGCAACACTGAGCTGGGAGGGCTCAGGACCCTGCCCGAACGGTACCTGCCGTAGCAGTACGTGTCAGGTCTTGCTACCTACTTCTTCTAACTTTCCTTGCCCCCCCCCCCCCCCCTTTTTTTTTTTTTTTTTTTTTCCCCCCCCCCCCCCCTTTTTTTTTTTTTTTTCATTTTCCTTTTGTTTTTTTTCCCTTCCAAAATTCCAGCAGTTGTATTGAAACACTAAACCACTCAGCCAAGGGCACTTGGCCTCCGCAGTCTTTCATCACAAAACACTTTCCTGCCTTGCAAGTCACCTAGTTGTCTGATGCCAGGAGTGCCCGCTATGCCCTGGCACTGCTGGAAAAGCTTCCAGGCTGRGTCGGGGTCCCACCCGTGAGCATCTCCTGCCCACAGAAGTTAGATTTTATTAGATTTTTATTAGATTTTATACTACCTCCTGTTCGACAAACAACCCTTTGGGAAAGTGAATGTTGAGCACCCCAAACCACTCTGTGCTTTAAACAGCTTACCACTATCATTGTCCAATTTATATTATTACTACTAGTTTTCTATGTTATCATTTTTTAGTTCCTGCATCACAGCTATTCACTGSTATAACCTTTTCAAGCTGGAAGTCTATCCGCTGCCCTCACTTTTGTCTCACTCTTGTCTTCTTTTCCACACTCTAAGGCACTAGCTGTTTCCATTTGTCAAATAAGTATGTAATTTGTTAAATAATAACTTCCCTCTTCCTCTTTGGCTTTTCAGGAAATCTCAAGGAAGAAAGAACCTTCGTAACGTTGCCTGGAAATTCTTCCTGGTTGGGCAGGGAGCTGCTTGTCTGGATTTTTCAAGTGACATTCTGACTTTTAACGGTATCTTTTTGCATTAAAAATATACAACTAGCGGTATTGATGCTGAAGGATTTTACAGAAGAGCCAACCTGAAACGTGCCATAAACATTCGCAAGTTTGTGTGCCCCTAACGCAGGGACGCTGCAGAACGGGTGTAGCTCAAGAGAGCAAAGCAAGCAAAACTTCCAGGGTTATTCTGGGGAAGGCAGAGGTTTGTTTGAAGTACTTTGCTTTTTAAAGATAATCTATTCCTCTCTGGTTTTTTATTTGACAAACATTTCTAAGCCATCTGTGTCGCATCCTCTAGGTGGTGCTGATACTGCACAGCTCCGGCTTCCCCGCACAATGAAAACATTAATTTGCTATGAGATAATTTTTGACGTAAATGTAAAATGGTGCCCATTCGAACTCAGTAATGAAGCATGGTGCATTTCTACAGCTCCTAATTTGACTAGTTAAATGACTCCATTACGTGTCTAACAGACAGAAGCAAATAATTTCTGGTCAGTTGACGCTCACTTATCCGTATCATTTTACCCTGAAAATAAAGTCTCTAATCTACAGTTTCTTTGTCTTAGTTTTTTTTAATATTATTAAAGCAAACATACTTAAATAAGAGAGATTAAACTAACACAAACCAACAATTAAGGCTACAATACAGAAATCAAGTTTATRTAATGTGGGAGGATGGATAAAAATTAAAATTAAATAATAAATTAAATGACTGCTTATCTCTGTTATTTCCACTGTGAGATTTGACAGCATTACTATTTAGGAAAAGGAAAATATCTTTCTCAAATTCACTGATTTTGAAAACCACTTTAAATACTGCCTGCAAATCTGCCCATAAAACTTCCTCGCACAACTTTGAGAATGTTTGGAAAGACTCTTTACAGTACAGAGCAATAAAATAAAAATGTTGCCTTAATAAATATCAGGTGATGAATAATTTTGCCCCGAGGAAAAAAATGGTTAATGCTGAATCTTAATGTTCCTCATCTAAATGCTTTTTTCTTCCTGCTAAAAACAAGTTTAGAATTAAAGCATATCACTTTACACATATTGCATGCATATTAGCAAGACACAGCTGCTTATGCCCTACTCTTAAGAGCCATATGATTAAGTTATGGGATATCAGATAATCCAAAGTCCCTTTCTATTGGTCACCTTTCACAGACAAAGGCTTTTTAGTTTTAAGTCCATTTAATGACAGAATGTCCAATTCTATAAATGTGTGAGTAATTCCAGTGGAACACCTGTGGCTCCCTCTGCTAGAATATAGAAGGAAAGATATAAAATGTCATTACAGTAACATTCAGTGTCTGACTTTAGCAAAAAATATTCGCAATCAAGGCTGCCACTCCATCCCTGATGTATTCCATCATACTCGGGTTTCCATGGTCTCAGAGAAGTAAGTGTGAGCTTACATACCATATGTGGTACCAGCCTTCATCACAGTGGGGTGAGCTAAGGACAGAGCAGCAATTTTCTGGTTGAAGTCACGGGTCCCGTGGGCTCATWTCCACAATGGTTTGTGGGGACAGAGGCATGTGACTCTTGGCATTATTAGCAAGGGAAATGTAAAAGAAAAGTTTTCACGCCACTCAAAAAAAAAAAACCACACACACACACAGCCCCCCCCGCAAACCTGTACTTAACCTTATTTTCATAGCTTTTTCCTCTTATCATTTAATCATGTCTTTTTTCAAAGATTTAAACACTGTTTGAGCAATTTTTGTGCGAGTACAAGTTTCCTAATGACAGGGAAGAAGGACAAACAGATTTTGGAGCATCTGATGCAGCGTCCAGGAAACCCAAGTTTTCTGTTGTTGTTGKTTTTGCAACCACGACAGTGGAAATGTTATGACCCAAATCCAACTATGGAGAGTTACATTAAAATTAATGGGCTTCTTCATAGTAGCCGTTTCTCAAACAGAAGAAGCGTTCAAGGCGTTAGAGTTGGATTTACAACTAAAATATAAAGCTCAGTATCGATGTTCAATTTCAGCAGGGTTAATTTTTGAGAGCATGCTTAAGTGTCAGTGAATCGCAGGCTCGCTGCTTCTTTCGAGGAAGGCAATGGCAAAACTCCCAGCTGACTTCAATGAGAGGAGGAGCAGACCCTGAATGGAATAAAGGAGCGGAGGAAACAACTCCATACGGAAATGGCAAGTGTTCAAAGATGAGTTCATATCAGCAGAAAATACACATGCGGCCTGACAAAAATACATGAAGGGTCAAAGAAGCAATCTCTGTCTCGGGGAATCCAAAATAGCAAGCAGGAGATCTCAGATTGAGGAGAAAGGATGGTCTGGGGACAGGACATTGGCCTTGGTCTCCAAACATCAACATGGTTTCTTGTTTTATCGAGGACCAGGATGCACATGGGGAGGCTGGCATGAGGCCACCCAATACCACATGCAAGCAAACCAACCAACCGGGGCACCGAGCAGGATATCTGCTGCCAAGGCGGCTGCAAACGCCAACGTACGGAGCAGCTACCAAGGATGAGAAACATGAATAAATGAAATTAAGGTGAAGCTGTAAAAATGCACTTCTTCAGGTATCTAAAGTCCAAAACAAGCTACTGAAGATGGGATGCCTGCCAGAATTTGGAAGGAAGAGACCGAAGGAAGGGGACACTTTAGTAAATATCTGTGAAACATCTTTGGAAGCAGGGGAGGAACCCACGGATGGGAGGACTAATGTAACACCTATATATAATAACAGCTCTAGGGAAGATCAAGGAAATTAAACACCAGTCAGCCTGATTTCAGCAGTGGGGAAGATATTGGAAACACTAATCAGGGACAAAATAGGGAAAGTTATGATTTAATTAAAGATATTCAGCATGGATTCACAAATGGGAGATCATACGTARCAAAACTAATAGAATATTTGGGAAAAAAAATAACCCAAAAAAAAMCCTCAAAAAGAACTGAAGGAAGCCATGAACATGATTTACGTGGACTCTATGAAGGCTAATGCTGTACGATCCCTTAACAGGCTACAATGTCGTAAGTTCTGACGAGAGGGTGAGCTAAATAATGCATAACAAACCGGACAGTGTATGAGGGCACAGCACTTTGCATGCTAACATCAGGAGGGAAGAGTGATGGGAGGCGATAGCTGGTCTGTCCCAAAGATCACTAGCAAAGCTGATTTTATTCCACTTCACTTCTATTTCAATGGCATGCAAAAATGGGATGAAATTTATTCAAAGCAGAAAATGGAGGGGAAGCTGCAGACAATATGAATGAAGGGACAATATATAAATAAAAAAATCCAGCCTGCCTTTTAGTGAGCAGGGAAAGTGATGGGATGCAATTCAATAAAGAAAAAATGTCAAGTAACATTGTGGTAAGAACAAAAGGCAGGCACCACTCRCCATTCTTAGCAGAGAAGAAAGGGGCAGAAGCACGGTGAATAATTAGAAATTAAACTCTAAAAAACTTAAGCCRAGGACCTAATGTCAGCATAAAAAGAAGCAGAGATATTTCTGGAATTTCCAAATTGAGGCACTGACTAAACTGTGCAAAATCATTCCTGTAGCGTGTAACAGGATAACGAGGAAATATTTGGAAGACCATACCCTAACTTTGACTATCTTTATCATTGGACATGTACAGAACATCCAAAAAACCGAGTGACAAAATTATCCCAGCGAGTCAAAACCAAACCAGATCAGTGTTCTTTAAAAGCCGAGGTAGGGAATACACAACTGCCGAAGTAGCCTCGAGTTACAGCYGTATCTAACAACAAGTGGGCACGAGCCGAAGCTAAGGAAAAGCAGGCGCTAATGGAATTTAAGTGGAATTTCTTTACACAGAGATGATAGTCAATGTCACGCGCAACCCAGGGCAGCATTAGCAACCTGTGGAAAAATATTACACTGTGACTCATTCAGAAGAAGAGACAAACAGTGAAATGATGTCCCTGGCTTTTCATCCTTCGGCACTTTAAAACTATGTGAGCCGCTATTCAAGTGAAATATTAAAATAAAGACTATTACATCTGTCTCATGGGCCAGGTAAGCAATGTAAGCTGACAAAACTCTTCAAATTTTCATGCATGTAGCATGTGAAGGCAAGTAATTGAGAGGTGCATGCGAGCCAGAGGGTGCACGAAGGGCCAGCCCCACTGCCCGGCTGCCTCTGCAGATCTGCTATCGCACCTAAATCACTTAATCTGCTTTGGTGGGTTTTTTATTATTTTCCAAGCAAAAATACGTCACAAAAATGGGCCTTAAGGCAATACTCGTGATGATGCTGTTTCCCTCRTAGTAGGTCTTATGAACCCGGCATGAAGTTACTAGAAATGCAAGGCTGGAAATTCTATTGCTCAAACTATCACAGAAACAAATGGGATTTACATGCAACAGTACAGCCACAGCACGAGTGATAGACTGGTATCTACAGCTGTCTGTAATTGATAGCACAGCCCTTATTGCCTATACAGTAATGCATTCTTATTCTTGAATGTTTTCAGCAAAACAGCACCAATCCAATAGCACAGGGCCCGCTGAGGAAGAGATCCCATACAATTTCATTTCAGTGGCCCCTCTTAGGGATTAAGGATTTCAAGCAGGGAGGGATACCTTGCAGAGGAGCATTTCTGTTGGGACCCTCTAGAAGATGCAGGCAGACAAGCAGGGCTTGCCTTCCAGATCAGGCCAGGGGCAGAAGAGGAAGGTGGAAAACAAGCCAGGAAAAGATGCAAGAACAAGGGGTTTGGGGGAGACATTTAAAAAAAAAAAAAAAAAAAGATGCAAGAACAAGGGGTTTGGGGGAGACATTTAAAAAAAAAAAAAAAAAACCACACACCACCACAACCAAAAAAACCCCACACAAACAAACAAAAAAACCCAACCCCCCAAAACACAACAAACAACAAAACTCAGACAACCAACCAAAAAACCAAACACCACCCCCCCACCACCCTCAATGCTACAAATGTTCAGATTTGCTTACAATTAAAACCTTCCTCAAGTCCATGTAGAGTTTCTCACCGATTTCAAACAGGCACTGGGCCCATTCTTACTCTTTCAGTTGTATTACAAAAACACCCTAAAAATGGCCACATGGCTTGGCATTACATAGGCTAGCTGTTATTTTTGGCTACGGGGTCCTGCACGTGCACAGAGTATACAGAAAAGCCCAGTGAGCAGCAGCTAAACTGTCCCCTGCTTTGGGAAGAGAGTTATCTCCACGTAACCCGGGCATGTACCTTCTGGGTATAGCCTTAAAAATGGTGCTTTTTCAGCRGAAGCCCCAAGAGACGCCTAACTACGATGTCACCCTCTGCAAGCACGGCATAATACATACTAGAAATACATAGATCGCAAGACTAAGAGGTGGATCAATAGTGAGGAGAGGGCGAAGGAGGGAGACGGAGGTAAGTCTGGGGCACTCGAGCAGCCTGAGAAGGGCTCTGTGCTACAGATGGTGTGTCCCCGGCTGCCCCGTGCCCCTAACTCCCTCCCTCGCTGCTTGGGAAGTCATCCTCTAGGCCTAACGGGGGAAACACGCCGTCTTTCCCCTTCTGCACCTGAACATCACCGTCCTGCTACTTCACGCTGGGACACGAGGTAGATTGAGAGGCGCTTGCAAGGAGGAGAGGGAAGGTGGGGGTCCCGCTGCCTGCCAGCACGCTCCATTACCAGTTACCCAAAAAACAGGARGGGATGGTTTGGGTAATGCACGGCATAGGTATATTTTGTTCAGAGCAAAGCAGGCATCTCCTCGGTCTRCACTCCCACCGCCCATCCAGAAAAAGATTATAATGAAGATACAGCTATGGGAACCCATATAAATAGCACTAAACTTTAAATTTACAACAGAGCCTAGCACAGCACCCCTTAATTACAACCAGACCCATTAATGTAAGGTGTCTAGAATGAAAACAAAGGGTTAAAATACCTGTCTGGATTTTTTCTTGAAAATCAGTCATTGAGAATCATCTGTCAGTAAGACAAAATTAATTACTACATGTAAAATTGAAAAAAAAMCAACATAAATTTAAATATTACATAATATTACAAAAATGTTAATAAAATCCTATTGTTAATGATGCATGTTCACCTTTCTAATACTCAAACTAGCCAAGATTATTATACCCAATTTGCAATAATCAAAAAAGAGAGGAAAAGAAAGGACTTTTTTTTTTTTTTTTAAATTATTTTATCTGATTTTAGAAGCTTTGGAAAAAGCCTTCCACAAATTACAGTAACTTGCAAAATTCAGTCATGTTTTTGAATATTCTTGGAGGGCTGGTGCTGAAGAAATTGCTGAAGTTYAAACGCTAGACATTTATGCTTAACAAAGCTAGAAAATAGAAGCCTTAACCACTTCATTCACTCAAATCAGGGCAATTATTGCACTTTTCTCTTGCAAGTATTTCACTAATTTATGCATAGTTACTTTTACTTATACATTAAATCAATTACTGGTAATATATTACATTTTTTTTTAAGTTTAACACATGAATATAGTTCTGTACTGGAGCTTTAAGGCCTTTTTTAGAGAAGGTTGTACGTGTTTACATTAAAAGGGCTTTCAAAATTTGGCAGCGAATATACACATAAGTTCCCTAGAGCAGAGGCACAAACCTCCCGCACGCCCCGGGCCAGTGAGCTGCTTCCCCAGGGCAGCGCCCGGCGCGCCTGGATGCCACCGGAACCAAAGGCAAGAGTCCGGGGAACCACCTCCCACCTCCAAAAAGAGATTAAAAAAAAAAAAAAAGAATAAATGAATCCTAGCCAGCGCACTATGTGGAGTTCTGCCTCCAGCCGGGATAATTCTTAACTTAATAATAATTAAAAAAACCCAACAAAAGAATACAAAAAAAAAGCACCTTGCTCTAATAGAGTCACGGCATTTGCATCATCACCTCCAACGCTGCTCCACTTAGCCATTTTCAACACACAACCCCGCTCCTCTCCGTGAGAGCAGCAGTACAGTTACGAGGGGTAAGACACCRTCCCAGCCACAACTCCAGCCTTGCACCCACATGGTCTGACAAACGCTGATCAACTCTGTCCCGTTTGGTCTCCCTTCTGAACACAGGACAGTTTATGGCTGACTCCCGTTCTCTTCTCCCCACACCACCAGCGCCTGGCGCTGCATCTGACCTGCCTGAGCTTTCACCCTCAGCACCAGAGTGAGGATTCGGGCTCGCACGGCCAAAAGCAGTGATGGTGAGACTGGGACACTCGCTGCTGACCACCTCRTATCAGCTCTTGACACCGGTCCTTGTGATATTTAGCCCGAATACCAGAAGCTAACAGGATTTGAAGGAGTAAATTCAGCAGAAGCTGGCTACATTTATCCTTGTGAGATGCTGCTGGGTGAGAGACTGAGCAGCCTTTTTATTGTGGCTCAGTGCAAAGAGGGGTTCCTTGGTATTGTGCAGTGCAAGTCCCTCAGATATTTGCCTCAGGAATAACTCCATCCAAACCCTGGATACAAGAGCTCTTATTGGTAGATAAACAGGTATAAAAAGAAAGAAAAAAAAGAATGAAGAATTACTGAAATTAGCAGAAAGCTTTTTTAAATCATCAAAGCTGACAAAAACACTAAATACTGACCCTCCACCCAGACAACTTCCTCTAGCTGACTCTCAGACTGGCAGTGGTTACTGCCCTGGCCAAAACCAGGTGTCATCAAAGCATGGAGCCTTACAGCTAGAAGAGCAAGGCATGGACAGATTGTCTGCTGTGACAAACATACACAGCATGAAGATCTTCCCTGAGGATGCGACACCTCCATGTCTCCTTCCATAAAAACAAATAAAAAGAGGGAAATCTTGCAAAACGACTGCTAGGGCTATGGAGTCAAAAGAAGTCCTATGTTAACAGGGTAGGAAGGTGGGGATAACTCCCATATCAGGGCAGTTTTGAGAAGGCTACTCCCCCCCAGCTGGACCAGCACCAAAAAGATACAGCAAGACTCAGTCCATGGGTGCTGCCCCGAAAGCCAGTAAGTAAATCACTAGTTCCTTCTTGGACCCAGTTTCCTCGACCAAGAAAGCTGAGACTGCAAATTGCTATTAAGAATTGGAAGGGAAAAGTGTCTTTTGTTGAAGACATGAAGGGGGTAAAAAAAATAATAAAGCAGCAGAAAATGGGAATTGGTTGCCAAACTGGAAAAATCAATTATTCTACTGAACAACAGTAGTGACAAATATAGCTGCCTCTACTCCCTCCTCCTCCTCCTCCATTGAACAAATTGTTAAAAGAACCAACAATCTGTTGAACGACAACCCTCGGTATGGTGTCATCGTTTAAAAAGTGAACACAGAAAAGGTCGTGTTAAAAAGGAGGCACAAAGCTCCAGACACGATTTTGGGCTCGCCCTCAGTGAATCCCCGCGTTCATTTTGTGGAGTTTAAAGCAGCCATTCTGAACCGGGTGTTTGATCATATCAATGCAAATAAATGCTTGAAAAGCACCCAAAACAGCCCAGATCATGACGATAGTGTTTGGACTCRTTCCATCTAAGAGTAAATTCCCACAGTCACTTAGCCCCCCACCTAGGATCTTCTTCGCTTGGCTTTTTTTTTTAAAAAAAAGCATATACCAGCATTGTCTTTGGTTCAATTATAGCACTTTTAAATGCAAAATGAGGTTTCAAAAGCAGCTGATAAATGCTTCTTTTTAAGCAGGATGAATAAAAACCTGGTGGTGACACACCAGGTTGGCAGTGTTGCGGAGCAGGGTCCTGCGGATTTCTTTGGAAGAACTGCTCTCGCATTGGCGGCAGACAAAGGAAAATGGTGGGAATTTTTCTTCTGCGCCACGTTGGTGAATTAGAGTAGTGTTGAATGAAATGGGAGGTGTGTGTCAGGTGAGGCTGCAGGGCRGGGGCTGAGGCTTTGCTCGTGCAGGATGGGTGCTGGGAGCAGGGTCCCCGAAGGGCAGCGGCGTGGCTGGGCACCCACGGGCGCCTGCGCCCATCCCTTCTCATTTCTTTAAAGAGATTTTACATCTTTACCATTAAAGTGGTGATCCAGAAAAGGTAAGGGATGCAATAACGAGAGAGAACAAATATTTCCGAGATAAACCAGAGAAGTGATGCACCACACCAGGAGAAGACCATGGCCAACATACCATTACAAACGTTGCTGTTTTGGCCATCTCAGGCCACCAAGTTATGATTTTTTAACATTTCCAGCCTGTGGCAGGTGGGTTCATGCATCTCTGCTAATAAAACAGGATCTCATGGCAAGCTTCAAAGCTGTCTTTACACTTGCACTCTCAGGCACTTACTACAAGGAATGTACCTATGCCAATATGCTTTGGTTGCCAAACTGATAAAATGAATAATGCTGGACACCATTTTTGCTTTCTTTTCCTTGTCAGATGAATACATTAAAAACCACGCTAAAAACCTAAGAATCTTAATAGCTGTTGAGCATTCAGCAGATGGTACCATCTAGACCCATCTAATTCAAGGCCAAGCAGTCTAAATCCCAGTTGTAGACAAGAAATAAAATTTAATAGTGATGAATAGGGGGCAAGAGCAATGACTTGAGAAAACTGAGGGGATCATCCATTCCTTTCGCTTAGAAAATAAAGGGCAGTTACTATACTTAGTGGCAGGAGATTTGACCAATGTGCCAACAAAAAAACGATCTTGATTCTGATCTAATCTGTAAAAGTGCCATTTCAGGAGTCACGTCTGATTTACAGAGGGGTAAAGGGATACAAGTCAGGCTTAATTCTACTTTTGCTCTACAAGAAATATCTTTAAAACACTAAACCTTGGAAATGAAACCAGTTTCCAAAATATTTACACTAAGAAAGTATGCCATGGCTGAACCATCCACAGAAACTGCTATTTTCTGTTAATATTTTTAAAGCTATTTTTTTAATTCTTTCTAATGAGGAGAGTTACTTTTCAGAGAGGAAAGTACAGCAAAACTGAAAAAAGAGAATGATTCCCGAGTACAAAGTGCAATGTACTTTTCATGTAAGTATACGTTATGCCTTCCATATTGTTTAAACTTGCTCATCACTGAACTACTCTACATGTAACTAAATTACAAATGGCTCAATGCTAACAAAACATAGCAAATTAAGACAGAATCAGGTCAGACTTCTGTTTGAATTATCTAACTGAGTCTCTAACCTGGCGCAGTATTTGGCCACAGTCAAAAATACATTAAATACACACAAGCATATATATACATATGTGTATGTATGTCTATAAGTGTGCGAACAAATGCATAAAAAAAAAAAAGGGGGAAAGAGTGCAGGAGCTGAAATCCGTGGCCGCAGTATATTGCCAAGGGATGAGGGGGGAAACAGGACACATCTAGACCAAGACTCCTTAACTGTGGGTACAATCAGACCCACAAAAAAACATTGAGATGCAAGATGAAGCATTTGCATCTTTGGATACCTGATTTGATCCTGCCATCAGGTAGACAGACACCAGCTCAAATACTCAAAGACCATGTGAGATTACAGACAGAAATCTATAGATTCACAGTAAAAAACGCTAAAGGCAGTGATCAGCCTAAAAGGTTCATTGCTAGAAGGTAGTAATACTGCACATTAATGAAAGCCTGGACCTATCACCTGCTGTAATAATTATCATGCTAATATGTGGGGTTGCCTCGGTTTGTGTTTTTTGGCATTCCCATTACTACCAGAAACTGCAAATTCAAACACTGTGTGTGCAACATAAATGAAAAGATTCTCACCCTGATGCTGTGTAGAAGAAATAAATTACATTTGKTTTTTTGGGKTTTTTTTTTTGCATTTTCACTTCTAAATTTCCTTTGACTAGGTGAACCTCAGGCTATAGAAATGCATGCAGGCATTGTAGCTACACAGATACCAGCATACAAATCTCTTCTGTACAGGAAACACATAAACGCTAATCCATTTTCTATACAAAATGTAAAACTTCACATGTTCTGTTCAAGCTCATTACTGACTAGTATCTTAAGCTTGTCAAGTGTTTTAAAGGAGCTTTCCAAGAGAAGTTTGTAGTTAAGCATATGGTAAGCTCGTCCAGTCCATATGACTGGTTGAGCATCGACCACTACTGTTGATACAGTTTCCCTCAATATTATGACAGTATTTGTCAATGAAAATTAAATTGCTGTCAAACTTTTCCCACTAAACTTACAGCACAACACTCGGAGAGAGCCAGCTTCATGACTCAAGCCAATAAGGCCTCTTCTGAATATTCCTCTATTTTACCCATTTGTGGAAAAGTCCCTGCGGATTTATTTCTGACTTTTGCAATAACCAATAAAGGCTTTCCAGTGCTTTCTGTGAAAAAATTCTGTGAAGCCATATTTAATGCATTTACTGTTTTTTCTTATATTCTGTGAAAATGACATAGGCAAACAGCCGCAGCATTATCTGGGCAATCTGTAAGCGCAGGTGCATTTACAGACAGCAGAATGGGCGAAGATGCCGTGCTTAACATGAGGAATCACACATGGGTGTAACACGTCCTGCTCGTGTATACAAATATCTGCTCAAGTTCACATTTGGAGGGTCAGRGGGGAATCACGAAATGAAAAAGACCTAAAAAAATCTAGACCCAACAGGTCCAAAAATAACAATTATTTTAGTAGAGATTTATTATCTTTAAAATAATTC
This sequence comes from Oceanodroma leucorhoa, assembly GCA_030449065.1. NCBI lineage: Eukaryota > Metazoa > Chordata > Aves > Procellariiformes > Oceanodroma > Oceanodroma leucorhoa. The sequence goes on along the minus strand of JASVER010000007.1, from coordinate 8,053,601 downwards.
AAAGGAGTTAGTTGGTGAAATGTTGCATGTTTTAAACAAATATGCTGTGGGTTTCTTCTTCACCTTTGAAATTTTTTTTGAATGCTGAGAAACAATCCTGACAAATAAAATACTTTAGAACCTCATTGAGCAATTATGCCAAAGAAGGCTGTTTCTTAATCAACCTTAAACTTAAAAAAAAAAAAAAAAAAAGCGTTACAGTCATGTATAGCTTGCTTTTTTTTTTTTTTTTAATATCGCATTAAAAAAAGGTGTAATAGAAGATGCCAACAGTGAATAAGCAGTCTGGGAAGTAAAAAAAAATATAGATGGGTATACCAAGAACAACACAGAATTAATCGCAGTAAGTAATGAAAGATAGTTGCCACTTTTATTTGGTGTTTTACCATCTCCCTTCTACACGTGAATCTTGTCTCAGCTACCAATGTAGGAAAATATTTGTACCGTAAGACTGATTTATAGGATCGTTCTGGAATTGTACTTCTTCGCCACCATTCTCCGCGCCTTTCCTGAGCACATTTCTCATTAGATGGCACAGCCAGCACCTCAGGATCATCAAATCAATGCTATGTGATATTTACTGAAAACTGCAGCACCAAACTTTAGAAGGCACCCCTGCTGCTGGTGTGCCGGCGCTGGGCAGCAAGCCGAGCTTCGGCTGGGCAGACCCCACCAAGGACATCCCAGGGCATGTCCCATGCCTGTCGTGGGTGATTTTGAGAGGCCAGAAAAAGCCAAGCTGCCGACCTCCCCTGGGTGGGATGGGAGGCACATCGGGTCTACTGGAGCAGGTTCCCAGTCTTGCCTGGGCTGCCGGCATGGGTGGTAGGGGCTTTCCAAGCTCAGCACCAGATGGGCCGGCTCCAAAACCAGGGCCCACCTCACCCTGGGACTTTTATCTGTGACTCCTATTGCGTTATCAAACCAACCCTGCTCAAACAGATGGGGACTCTTTCCATCCAAATGCAGGAGCTAGTAAATACCTTGCATCTCCATATCCTTCCACAATGAGGGGCTTCAGTTTGATGTTTCTACTATAATAGATCAAAGACATGTCAAGATTGTGCTGCGGTGAAAAATCAGAAGTCAAGACATTTTTCTCTTTTCTGATCTGGGGCAGCAGCGGAGCTTTTCTCCTTTTGGGATCCCTTTGTAAGGGACAGGGGGTAGGGCTCAAGGTCATTGGTTTTGGTGTTTCTTACAAAATTATTTGTCTGCTCTTAAATTCAATGGGCAATTTCAGTTGCAGCCACTTCCCAAAGCCTAAATTTGGCTGTTTGTAATACTTTGTCAGTCTGTTGGGAAGGCAGCAATGTCCCTAAAATACAGATATGGAATTAAAATATGGAACAGAACAATGGCTCTATTTGTCTCTTATATGGAGACACATACACAGAGATTACTCAGATGGAAAAAGGGATATAAGAATCCCAGAAATGACAAGCACACATTAAGCACCATCATGTTTTAGACTGAGATATTTCTTTGAGAAATTATTTGCAACTCAGAGCCGTACCTCCGCAACACACACATGGCTTGGGTACGATGAGCAATTGGAGCAGAGATTAGCTGGAGAGTCTAGCAGAGAAAAATGGGAGAAGGCTGATACATATCTATGTTCAAAGGTGATAATGTCACCCTGGCCCATCACAATTTCAGTAGGCTGATGGTGGAATTTAAGTCTCTCTCATATCGAGTACACAAAGAGGTACATCTTGGCAGTATAACAAAAGCCAATGTGGGTGGCAAGGTAGCTGCAAATTTAAGCATGAATGCTCTGGATGTGGGGGCTTGCACCTGATTACCAGATGCTTCAAGCAGATGGCCAGGGAGAGGAGAGAACAAGGCTCATGGTTGCTTTGATAGGGTTACAAAAAGCACCAAAACCAGAGAACAGAAAAAAAGAAAGCTTCCCTGACTGCACAAGGTATCAGATCAACAGGGCCACTGAGACACGGCACACTCCGCACCAGATTTGAGGGGTGAGTCCCAGACTCAGGCTGGTGGTTAAATATCAGCAGCAAAGCTGATAGAAATGGGGTTCAGGAGAGGGGAGAAAAATAAATAAATAAATAAATAAATATTACCGCTATGCAGAATAGGGAGCTGCTATTTAAGCACAGGATATTCTTGGGGTTTTCCTCTTCGGAGGAGTTCCTCCCATAGGAGGCTTTGCACTGATGTATCGTTTAGTACGTGTGGGAGTCAATATAGGCTTTTTCTTTGGGGCTGCTAATGAGCTTTCCTACAAGCAGTCAGAAGTGCCAGGGCTTGTAAAAAAGAAAAAACAAAAACAAAAAAACCACCAAACATTACAAAGGAAAAATCAAAAAGCTCATTTTGTTCACTTTTCTGGAAGATGGTGGCAAGGTTTTGAGAAATAGTATTTCAACTTCACACAATGCAGAGTAAAAATTTGAGAATTTGACTCTATTTCACCCTGACGAGTAACCAGACAAATTTCAGCTGTGCAATCCACCTCAATGATTTGAGCAGTACTTGTGTAATGGGGCGTCTGATCCTGTCTCAGGACCGTTTGACCCGGCACTGTCAGAACGTGGGTCTGGTTGGTACAGGGCACCTCCGAAGACAGCCACGAGCCTTYCTGCCCCGACGTCCCTAACGACACGGTGGGGGAGAGCGTTACGGCGCTGGCGTAAACCACAGGTAACTGGTGACCTGAAATCATTAAAAATCCATGTTCATCACATTTCTCAGGAGGAGGCGGCTTCAGCCGGGCATCTTGGCTAACYGCCCGCTCCGATCACCGCACCCTGCCAGCTCCACAGCATTGTGTCCTTTCGGTTTAGTATTTTATTCTCCATAACTCCTTCCCAGTATTTCCAAGAAGCACACAGGATGGAGATGGCTGCTCTCCGTACGCACCACCAGCAGCCGAACTAGTTCTTCCATACCCRGGCACTACAGAAACATATGGCAAAGATAGAAACATTTCACCAAGCACACAGACACGGCATCCAGCTGACACAACCCCCATGGACCCTGCAAAGCGGTGGGTCCAGGTCCACATTCAGAAACATAACAWCAGACTCATGCTGCCAGCCTCCACAAAACATGCATCTACGCTAGGGTAACGAATGTTTGATTGTTTAATGCAGTTCAAAAATACTTCATGTGCTGCAACAGAAAGACAGAGCTGTTGTTAGGAGCGAAGTAGGGTGGTGGCATATTGCCTTCATGACTGCTGAGCCCAAAAGCCCCATCTCGCACCTTTCTGGTGGCGGCAAACCATGGCCAAGAGGTTTGGCGCATCTGGGGATGCACAGACCTGCTCCGGGGAGACTCCTGGCAGGATCCCCACCCCCTCAACCACAAAAATGCACAGAGAGAGGGTTCACCGAATTCCTTACCCCATCCCAGCCACGGGAACGCTTTACTTGACATCTGACAGCCCAACAGGCACCTTTCTAGGGGGCCAAGGGGCGCAGTCCCCCCTCCGCCTCCCCACGCCGCCCACCCGTGCTCGGGAGGAGGGAGAAGGGACGGCACAGGGAGCAGAAAGGAGGATCTTACTCACCGCGTCCTCTCCTCTTTAGCGCGCTAATCATTACAGCACATCCGCTCAGCATTACTTTTTCCTTCTGCACAAATAATTAAGAAACACCTGTGTTCTTTTCATTCAATAACGCACGTTTCAGAGAAAGCTGCTCTTTTAAGCTTAGATTATTTTCTGTTACCGCAGTTCAGCTGACAAAATAACAATGACTCACTTTGCCAAGGATTGAGAAAGGGGGGAGTGAGAGGCTATCAACTGTATTGTTAAAAAAAAAAAAAAATCAAATAAATATTATTGAAAATGAAAAAGAAGCAACCTTAACATTTATCTCCTTCAAAATGGCCGGTGCCCCCATGCAACTTCGAAATCTGAATAAACTCCTGGAGGTGACTCTTTGCCAACGTTCGCTCCTATGCCAGCTTTCTCACAAACGAACAGCTTGTATCTCCATGAAAACCAATGGATGGAACAAATTGTATTAAATTATGTAAAATGATACTAAAGAGCACAATCTACCAGTAAAAAAAAAATATTTAAAAATTGGAAAATCTTGTTTTTATAAATTTGAGAAAATTGTAAAAGATAATTAGGAGGGGGAAATGTTAAATTTTTATTGCACTTAAAGGGATGTGTCATGGCTTTAAGCAGGAAATGAGATTTATTCTCTCATAGGTCAGACACACATAATTCTTTGGTGCCGTTGACACCTGTGAGTTATTTAGCCTTCCTCATACTTTAGCATGTAGAGAAATCCCATCTCTATGAAGCTGAGCCTAGCCCTGTGACAGTCTCAAATTGTCCCTCCCCATCACACTGTAGGAGCTGTCAGTGCACATTATGTATCCAAATTTCCTTCTACTTCTAGAGACCCTTTTTGGAGGGGGAAGGGGATGCAAATAACTGTAATTAGCACCAGATTTGCTATATCCTCAGAAAATGATTAAGGATATTTTCAGCACCTTTTRGGGACTTTTGTAATTTAAATATACTGCCATGTCCATGCAAAGAACATTCCAGTAACTTTGCCTGAAATGGGTTTTAAATTGATGATTTCTAAGCATGAGTCAGTTAATCATGAACAAAAAGATCTGACTATTTCTGTATCCAGGGTGGCAGAGAGGGTGAGGTTGTGAGAGCTTTTGGCTGGTTTGAGACTTTAAATGACACCATATTGGCATACAATAGGAAGCCGAAATTCCGGGCTTTGTTCCGACAGTGCACAGCCCTGCGGTGGCTCAGCCCCACGGCTCCCCGGCCTCGTGCAATGCCGCGCCGGCGGGGTCGAGGCAGATTTTAGAAGAGAAGCCCGTCCCCTGCGACGGCAGCGGGACCTGGCTGCGGGTCGGTGGCTCCCGGCGGGGTCCCGCTGCCGCAGGCGGAGCCGGCACAGGCCCCGGGGCCGGGGGAGGTGGTCGGTGCCCCGCGCAGGCAGGGCTCCCTCACCTGCACCCGAGGTGCCGAAAGTGAAAAAGGATCAGCCGGAGATATCGTCTTCAATCAAAGAGACAGAGCGCCATTAATCCAGTTTTAAAATAGAGAGGCTTGTCTGCGTGTGCATTATTTTTTCGTCTTTCCCCCCAYCCCCCCTTTTTTTTCCCTTTTTCTTTTTCTTTCCCCCTTTCCATTGCAAGACCCTGAAATGCAGACTCATGATTCTTGGCTGCAACAGATAGTTAATTTATTCCACAACCGCATTAACTCTGTACATCTAGACCTTCCTAACCTATCTCTGGAAGGATATTTTTTGCCATATGAGTGAGGGTTAGCTTTAACTCTCAGTCCTACCACATAGCTCTCCACTGGAGATCTTTGCAATCCTAAAAAAAAAAAAAAAAAAAAAAAAAAAAATAACTTCTGCAGCCAGTAAAGCACATACAAGAACCGCTCAGCAGGACAAATGAGCATTGTAGCTTCCATAGTCACATACGCCACAGGGAGCCCCAACTAATTTCCACTCTCAATAGAGCTTATACAGACCTGGAAGCTTAAAATTGTTCCTGTCTTTCCATTGAATAACGCTGGTCTCCTGTAAAAAAGGCACTCCTTTCCTGAAGGGCAAGAGGAATTTGAAGGCCTCGGGGCTGCAGAGGGAGAAGTTGCTCTGCCCCTTCCCCACGCGGCACCGCAGTGGCCGGTGAAACCAAACGCCCAATAAAACACAGGAGCTTTCATGTCCCACCTCCGCTGCTGGAAAAAAGAGCCCAGCCGAGACTGCTAAAGCATGGGAGCCGAGGCCGGGGTCGCCTTCTGGGAAACGACRGTGCGGTTCCTATTTTTGCAAACAGGTAGTGCTTAAAAGCTGGCCTCGAAGGGTTAACGCTTTGACTTGACAAATAAAATTTCCCCGTCTCTGCAATCCAGTCGCCACCGACAACCTACCCTCGTGACTCACAACAGCTGGAGTTGCTAAACTGGCAGCGTCGCAGTGTGGCATCAGGAAATTTAAGATAAAAAACATATACAATATAAAAATAATCCTAATAAATTCTGGAAAATGTAGATGTGTAAAGCTCCACGCGCTAAAAAAGCATCCTGCTAGAGAAACTATTTTTAAAAAGGCTATTAGGAGGTGTGAAAGCAAAGCTGTCTATTATGTTTCTAAAGAAAGGCACCAAATGCTTATTTTTCATCCCAATGAATTCTGAGTGACCGTTTCTGACAGACAGTTAGCACAAGGTCACTGCCAGTCAGCGGGCTGCCGGCCAGCAGAGCCTCCCGGGGCGGGCGGTGGGACTCCGTACATCAGAGGGACCAAACACTTGGGGAGAAAATTGAACTTGCCGAAACGACGTTGGTTTAGATCATCTGAATGAAACCTGATCTCAGCTGCTGTTTTCCGGGTTTCTCTTTAGTACCTTTTCTTATGCAGCGGGATAATTTGATACATTTTTTTTTCATCATTAAAATCCAGCAGCTCTTTTACTTACGTGTTTTTCATGTGGTAAATTGAGGGAATAATAAAGTATAATAATAAAAGAAAGACGGGGAAAATATTTCCTTCCCCTCTGTGCGATTCCCACCACAGACAATGCAAATCCCACAACACATGTTTGCAGGGAAATCAGAGCACACTCAGGGCTGGAAGTGCAAATTCGTCTCATCTAAATGATTGAACTAGTAACAGTTATAAACAAGGAGCTTTTTATCCCACTGATTTTGGTATGGGCTAGTGCTTTTCTCCAAACAGTCTTCAAATAGTTTATGCTAACCGAAATATCCCTCCAAAAACACAGCCTTGTAGTGACCAAATAAACAAGAGGATTACTCCAAGGGGGAGAAGTCAGCACACCGGGGGGAAAGCAAACTTCGCGGGGCTGCGCTGGGGTCCTGACAAACCAGATGAGCACCACGGTCACCTTTTTGTCCACGTACAAGTTGTCATTCATTTTATGTCCAACCTGCAGCAAAAACGGTGCATTCAGAAACTCCTTCCTTCTGCTTTAATTCCTGTAATTTCAGCTAAAAGTGCTGTCAGATTTTTTTTTTTTTTTAATTTGACTATCTAAGCATTTGGGTTTGCAGATTTATTTATTTTTTTAAAAACCGTTCTAGAAGGAGCTYTGAGAAAGCAGTTTTCAAAGGAGATGGAGGATTCTGTGGTCAAATTTCATCTTGAACAGTTGCCCATTATCACCTCATGGTAAGAGAGCAACACTCCCATTTCCTCCTGCTTTCTCCTCCCTGWAGGTATGGGCACACCTAGACCTTTACTGACTCTCTGATATACTGCTCCCAAAGCACCAGGAGGATTTTCCTGGTCCATGTCAAAAGCTGCACACTGACTTCAGGACCCTTTCAATCAGGCCCACAATCTGTAGCACAAATGCAGTGACATCCTTAATTTGCTTTCACACTAGCCTTTTTTTTTTTTAATATTAAAAACATATTCCATCATTACAATCTACATTTTCATTCACACACATCTTTTTCATTATTTTTTATCAGTTAATCTAAAGTGATACACCAAGTGCTACCTAAAAAGCCAGTTTAATATTATTTCTTAGAAGGAAAAGATCTGACACTGATTTTGCTCAGAATTCACTTCCATGAAGCCATCGGAGTTAGTTGGTATAAAAATGATATAAATAGGATCAGGATCAGGTTACAGGTGTTAGGCAACAGAGTAAAAGAATATATTCAAATAAATTCTTACATGTATAGCACACTATACATGTGTTGGAAGTGCTATTTAAGCACACAACAGTTGAATGAATAAAAGAACGCCTTTTTTAAAAAAACGACGATGTAAATGTCACTGCAAAACACCATGGGAGCAATTGCTTTCTCCCACAAATGTCGCCTGAAAAATCCAGAGTACATGGACCAATAAGGACCTCCTCTAAGTTCAGTGCTTCCAAAAATATGAGGACTATCATAAAAATACTTATACAGGTGATACACAATTTTTCCATCAGACTTTTATGCAAGAAATGGGGCTTGCATATTACACATGATTCAAAAAGAATAATTAAAGTCCTACATGGACATATATCTGCCTCAGGGCAGACCTTTTATGTTGTTTTGCATTCCATGTGTCACTCAAAAGAATTGCAACTGGGAAATGATGTTGAACTAAAATAAGACAAGAACACATTGACTAAAATTATACCCTGTCCAATTTGCTGACACCCCTTTAGACATCTTGCCATGATTGCTCTGGTGCAACCACTGTTCCACGTATGGGTGACATTTAAACTAAGCATAGTTGTACACTGAAATCAAATAAAGGATTTGAAGACTTTTTTTTTTCCTCCTTTTTGATGCTGAAAAGTACGTGGGCTTTGAACACAAAAGAAARGGACATGCTTTTGCAGTGATCTGCTTGTGTTATCCTCTCTAGAAAAAGAATTGTTGGTTTTGTACAATTAATATATTTGGGTGAGAATAATCAGATCAGGAGCCTGAATCTTTAGCCCTCGTGCGCCCAGAACTCCTACAGAAGTTAACAGGGGATTTCAGCTCACCAGGATAACAAAGCTGAGCTTTTCTTCTGCAAAACCAGATTTCCTGAAGCCCCGACATGTGAACACATTTAAGTCACACATCCCTTGTCTAGCGCATGGTTTGCCTGGTTCAGCTTGCTGCGGATTCGGAGGCTGCGGCAGCAGCCCACCTTCTAGGGGTCCTTTTATCCCACCCCAGCCCTTGTCGTCCCAGCAGCCGTTCAGAAAGCGAGGAGCACAGGATGRAAACCCAGGGATTTTTATGATACGCTAGATCCTTTTTTAAACCACTTAAAGCTAAATTTAACACATCCTCTGCATGCCACCCATCCCACCTTTCCTTCCCACCTCTAKCCTTCTCTTTGGCTGTTTTGTTTTCTCTTTCGTTTCACTCACTTCCTTAATTAAGTTGATAATGTAATTATGTCACAGCTGTAGCATCCTCCTCTTGCAGAGGTGGCTGGATTTCTGTACCTTCAGCCTGTTTGATGATTGATTGATATGTATGGAGATAATTGTAACTTTTCAGAAATGTTATAAATAAGTTGTAAAAGGTACTGGCTACGGCACAAAGGGCACTAATGTTTGGCATCGAGCGGGTCTTGCTTACTTTCCGTGGAAAGCCAGGGCTATGCAGAGGAAGAGGAGCAGCAGGGAATGAGGGTTTTTAGCGTAGAGTTCTTGAGTGCTGGGAGAGGGAGAGCCCCTCAGCTGGGGGAGGGAAGGAGAGACCTCCTCCATCTCTCAATAACTGTTGAGGCAGAGGCAAGACAGCAGCCAGGATTCAGTAAAATCTCAGCTGCTATATCACACCCCCCCCAAAAAAAATACACAAAAGGGGTCGCGTTGAGCTACCGTACATTCTTAAAAGGAAAAACCTGATACTCTGAACAAAGGGTTCAAGCTAATTTGACAGATAACTTTTAATCAATATATTTACCTTCCTATTTTGCTAAAGAGTAGAATTTCCTGTGAGGTACTTGATATATGACTCTTGGTAATGAAAGAATAATATCCCTGACCTTTTATTACATATGGAAATATTTAAGTGTTTTACATCAACACATCACGGCATATTAATAGGAGACAATCTAGAAGAACAGTTACCCGAGAAGAGGAAAAAGCTTCATCAACTACTCAAATTTCCAGAAGAGGATCAGAAGAAGTACTTGCCCCTATGAACAAACAAAACGTATCTACTGGGAAATGTAAACAGAGTCAGTGTGAATCATGAGACCCATCATGTTTTAAAGCAAATCTGCAAGCACATGCATATTCCAGAAATAAAATCTATTAGCAGGAGGTGAAGGCTGCACACTCAAGGAAGCAAAGAGCTAAAACTCGGCCCTTCTTCCTTTGACGTTGGCCTGCTTGCTCCTTGTCTCTTCATACACTACCGCTCTGCTTTTCTTGATATCCCGCATCTTTCAGCGAGCACTTAGGAGACACGTACATGGAAAACAAAGTTCTCCTCGCTGTGCCTACATGTGCAGCACAGCCTGCCTTCCCTCCTGAGTGCTGGGGGGATCGTTACTAAAAATACCACTCCCGAAATGTTACCATGCACACACCAAACTTTGATCTTCCAAGCTCCATATATCAATCAGAACGAAACCCGTTTTACTGTCACATGCAAAGGCCCTCCTCCTCAATAGCTGCCTATCAGCCCCCAGGCAGTTCAATGAGGAAACCGTGCCAGATCCTGGGGCTCTCGCAAGCACCGAGCTCTTCTCCTCCCTCGCTGCCTCCACGGGCAGAGTAGGTAGGGTCTATACCTTCAGCCCAAGAGCAGGAAGCTTCTTCTACAYCACCTTTAAGGCTACAATTTTTATAGATGGCTGTGAAAGGAGAGGACTGGGATGCCTTTCTCTGGCATGTCTGATATTCTGTAGAGACTTTATCACACGCAGCACTTGCATAAAGTTTTGCAAAGCTGTTTGGTATATCTGATATTCTGTACAGATTTTATCACATGCAGCACTTGCATAAAGTTTTGCAAAGCTGTTTGGCATATCTGATATTCTGTACAGATTTTATCACATGCAGCACTTGCATAAAGTTTTGCAAAGCTGTTTACAGAGAGCGCATTCTCCCAAGGAGCAAGATGTTTCTGGTATTCAGCACCCAGTAGGGCCAGCCGTTAAAATACAGCAGGTTTTACTGAACAGATAGGATACCTCCCTGCTGGTGCCAGGCCCCCATAGGATCAAAAGACATCTCCCTTAGACATACCTTCAGTAAGCCTTTCATCTGGCTCGGGTTTCCCCACCAGGAGAAAACCACTAGGTTTGCACAGCTGCAAGCCAGGTATGACCATAACTTTTACCAAGATCTTTGACCATTTTCTGTCTCACATGTGGTCAAGTCACAATCAGGATCTGATGTGTGCACACTGCTAACACAGCTGTATCTCTCTGAAAAAYGCATTTTAGAAGTGGTTACACTTAAGTTTTCTTACGCAGAAAAGAGATGCTCAGATACTTTCTAAGAATTGTGCAAAGAATTGCATGCAGTTTTCTATGGCTTTAGGGAAACAAACCGTGGGAACAGGATCACGTGTGGTGCTATTTTGATTTTATGGTGTTTGGGAAGATGACTTCYAGCAGGCATCTGCAAACAACTTGAGGTGCAGAACTGCTAATGGACACGTCAAAACTTTTTCACACAACCACCTTTGTCCATGTATCTGTTCAGGGACCGAGAATCAGAGATGGGTGCAGTGTACCAGCTATGTTGTACATAGTGCATACTGTTTCTGATAATGAAATCATTCCAACAAAGTCAGGTGAATCTCCAAAATATACCTTGAGAACTTTTAAGCTCTGTTGGGATATTACTGTTGGGCAAACATCACAGGTCCAGACAGTATGGACACYTCATTAACATCTCCATGTCACCACAGCTTTAACGTTGCATTTATCATACATCATTTAGATCCATCTCTTCTTTTAAAAGAAGGAGAAATACAGAGGGGAAGGGAAAACACAAAAAAATACAGTGCCCAGGTTGTGATAACCTACTGTGGTCAAGGATAACAGTGCAACAGTGAAAAACTTCAGGCAGTTTTCACATCACAGCATTGGTTATTAGACAGAGATATCTCCCGAAAAAAAGATTACAAGCTCAATCTTTTTTGCATTTCAGGGAGTCCTGTGTGGACTGAGACGGAATCAGCTGTGCAGCCCTTTGGGGAGGAGGGGAAGGTGTGCCCTCTGCCATGCAGCAAAACCAAAAAGCTAGTGATGCAGTCTTCATGGGAGGACTCCATTACCAACTGCCAAAAGAGTCTTCTTGCTATTATGAAATGGAAATTATTTGTAAAATAAGGTTAAAGGTCRCACACTGGCATTCACTGGGAATTATTGACATAGGTATGACATAGATGATAGCCAATCAAAAAGCAATTTTATAAACATTGTTATTAAATAGTAGGGTAATTGCTTTAAGTACTGGAGGAATGTCAGGGTCATATGAGAGTTTTGTTGGTGTCATAGTTTTTTATTTGACACTTAGTGGATCAATGACACTTAGTATATTTATTCTGAAATGCGAGCTGTGTCGCCAGCCTAGAAGCTAATCCACATACCACATAGTACCCCATACTTATATAGAAATAATTTCTGATTTTTATTTCATTCACTAAGTATCCAGCAACGCAAGCGTCAAAGCTCTCCACACATAAAAGTATGGAAGTAATTAGGGATTATGTGGTAAGTGTACAAACATAGTTTATATTACTGTGTATTAGAAAGGACCCCTTTTATAGCTGCCTTTGTCAATTTGACAGAGCAAAGGGTTTTAATGTACTGTAATAAGAAATGTAAGAGGGGGCAAAGGACAGCGTGGCTGTGATGCCTGTTTGTAAACTGCCTGGCCCTGAGGTCCTCCCTCTCTCCTACTCATCCATGCTCCACRCTTATTCTATGGTCATACACATTTTAACCGAGTTAATAGCAGTCTGGTGGGGGGAGAGGCTGGGGGAAGTCCCTTAAATGCACGTTGTCAGCTGCCTCCGGAGCTTATAGCAGGGCTTCCACTAGGGCAGATGCTTGCAGAAGACAGCATGGTTCAGACGATCGGAGGCAAAATTTGCGTGATAAAATGTCTTATAGAAATATTTTACTTCTTTATTTTTGCCCTAGGCCCCAAACGCACTCAGAATCGGGTGACTGACTGAAACTAAACAAATGCAAGAACCGCCCGTGAGGTGAACAGACAGGCAGGGCGACGTCCAGGTAAGCCCCTGAGCTGACATTTTACGAGCCCGAAAGTTGTAAGGGGGGTTCCCGCGTGTTCAGCGGCTTTGCGGTGGATTTGCTCTGCACCTGTTCCTCATCGGGACTGCAGGGAGCCCGAGAGGGCGTGCGGCCGTGCTTGAAATGCCTCGCCCCAACCTAGCCACCTACCCCGCTCCCTCCCGGTAATGAAAACAGGTCAGGTACAAGTGTTTCTGCAGCCTTCTCGTGACCTCCGCGGGGGTAAGTGGAGGGGTGGAGGGATACAGATTGTTATTTACTATTTAGAAGGCCAACGGCATCCTTCGCTTCACACGTAGATGACAACCGTGCTTCATTGCAAAGAGTTCAGAATTTAAATTATAACATGGAATATATACTACCCGGTAACGTCCCTGTCACACTCTGTGAACTTTAGCTCAATTAGAAAAGAAATCAGCTGACATTGATAAAATGCTATTTTCAATATAACTGAAAGGAAAATTGTACCGACGCCAGTTTACTGCAATTTCAAAACAAACCCCAAAGGGAAGAAAGGAGGAAAAATAAAGGACCGCAGCATATGCTTTAGAAATGGGTGGGTACACATAAAACACAAACTGTCCATTTGGAAAGATGTGGGAAAACTGCAGTGTACCATTTTTGAACCTCTCTGCGCTGTGAGCCTAACAGGCATCTCGCCCTCCGGCAGGTGAGGCAGCCAGCCCTCTGCCAGCCGCCCCCACCCTCGCCTTGGACTTGCGCTACACCACGGAGCAAACCGTGCCAAAAGCGGTTAGTAGGTAGCACTAGACGGAGCTCGATGGAAAATCCAGCACGGCAGTTACGCGATCTTTTACCTAAAGGATTCGGTATAGCGAGGGCGCGCTGGCACGGAGCTGCCGTTGCCACCTGCAGCTGCCTCCCTCCTTCCTGYGGCGCGGGAGCTCTGCCGCAGCTGGACAGGGAATTTCAAAGGGCTCTTGCATTTGCTCTGGCCTTTTACCTGTTATGCCAGGTTCATCCCTAAGATCTACGGTACACAGTCTAAAGCCTGGAACAAAAATAAGCCCTCACTGAAAATGTGAAAATCACATTTTACTGTGATTTATGCAGTAGATAATATGTTCTGGCTGCAGATTGACTGAACTGGTGGTCCCACATTAAATCTCTAATCCGAAGCATGCAGAGGCTCCTCAGCAGAAGTCTGCACTGTGGCGTAAGTGCTTCGCTTCCCTAGCAATAATCCAAAAGCARCTACTTCCAGAAACAATGTTAAACAAATCAGCATTTCCCGATGCTCTGGAACTGTAATAATTTAATGTGGTGGTAGCTGCTAGGCACTTTGGAAAATCAAACAACTGAGTCGGATAGCTCTGCAAGGGGGTCAGCAGCTTTGGTCTGGGAGTTCTGATTCCCTAGAAGTTATCGCTGTGATTTTTGTACAGGGGTAATAAATCCAGGCTCTGATAAGGAGCTCACATTTAAAAATAAAGTCACTGATCTCTATTTGGCATGCAGCAGAGGTGTAGCAAGCATGATGAGAACAGGAGAAAAGATCAGTCACCAGAAAAAATGGAGTACAGGAAACAGGTGATAGCTTTAGTATAATGAATTCCCCATCTTAATTTTTAAGTTTATTACTTACAGACAGACATAGGTCTATATGGTATGATTTAGATACAGTATTTAATTCAGCATTAAGAGTTTRGGGATATTCAGCTCCTGTTATGACTTTGAGATCCTCAGCCCTGGCCCATGCTGGATCAGGGGAGTTCGGCACGTCGCCTCCGCCGGGTTCACCCCCGAACCCACGTTCTGCTGGTTACCTCCAATCCACACCACCCCTCTCACCTCTCTTTGCAATGTCTAAATGCTCACACTGTGCTGGGTGCACAAAACATCTATGGGATGCTCTCTATGGCTGGCAATGGAAAGATAACACAGTCACTGGAATGGGAGCGAACAAAGATCACAAGCTTTACTCATGCGTGTACTTGTGAGCGTGTGTGTAAATAACCGGATCACAAGTACAGGTTTCCGTTCTGCAACACGTAACAGGACACCACAACCTCTTACCCTAGCTAGAGACTGTATTGCAAAGAAGGAAAAGGATCTGCATTTCTGCAGAAATCTCTGTTGTTTCAAAGCTCAGGGTCTATCAATCCTTCCCTGGCATTTTCTGTTGCTGACTGGCCTTTGACTGTAAGTGGCCTATCACACTTCTGCAAGATGGTTTACCTGGTTATCCAGCCAGACCCCAAAAGACAGTAAAATGTATTCCCCACAATGACAATTCTCCAAATGTATTTTTTCTGGCTTGTATGCCACCGAGTCCCATGCATTACAGCACATGACCAAACAGCAGCTCCCTTGTTTAATAGATGACCACTACGACGCAAGAACAGACCCTTCCTCACAGATTGCATTTCTCTATGCTCAGGCACACCCCTCCTCTTTTCAGACCCCCCTGTCCATCAAGTCAGGTCTCCTGCAGCAGGCTTCCTCCGCACACCTCAATCAGACAGCATAGTGCCAAAGCCTTCTGCCAGCACCTCTCCTTGGATAAAATGGAGACCCATTTAATCTCGATCCGAGATAAAATGAATCAACCTCAGGTGAGGAAAATTATATAATATCAGCCCATGGTCACAAYGTCCCCTGGGGTGGTGGGAGGTACCTTCATGTAGGGCAAGACAAAACCATGCCTTTTTGTCAAATGGCAGCACTGTCCTTCCCATCCATCGAATTACATGCACTCCCAGATGATCAATACTGTTACATAATGGCTTAACTACTACTGTAATATAAATACTGAATGATAAGAGCAATACCCAAGGAACCAGTGGAAAAACGGGAGAGTTGTTACGGGTGACCACTGCAGAAGTTAAAAAAAAAAAAAAAAAGAAAAAAAAAAGAAAAAAGCGCACATTTTGCATATAAAAAGAGTAATTTATTTGAAAGCCTAGTTCTTATCTACTGCACAGTAAAAATGTGAGCCTCATAAAGACAAAATTCTCCACTTTCTGTTTCAACATATTCAGCATGTAGAGAAGCATATTCAGGAGGTTTCTATATTTGATGATCTTTTTCCATTCAAAGTTTCTAATTAGTACTATGCCCTATTCTGTGAGTTTTATTTTCAGCACTAGAACCAGCACACAACACCCAGAATGCCTCTCCTTCAACTGGATAAAAATATGTAAGTCCACATTCATTCTGTAGCAACAGATCCTTTTTTAACTGCTTGCTGAGCACTTGGAGCTGGGTTGACCAAACACCAGAAACTCAGAATATTGTCCCTGTTACATCTCTGTTCATCCATTCCCATTTTATAACAGAAATACTTTTAATGAGTGACTGTCATTGAACGAAGACATGGTGTAACAGGTTGGTCAGTCTGCCACAAGTCTAGCACCATAGATATTTTGAGGCTTAAAAGCGGGGAGGGTTTGTAGTACCAGTACCTCGATGTAAGCCCATCTGCCTGCCCTCCAGGGGTCAGGGGGCTGTATTCAAAACTAGTTTTGCAGCAGCTGCATACAGTTTGCATAACTACTTGTCTCCTGTCTTCGGTCTAGGATAGTCTGCCCCAACTCTGGTACGTAACTGTCRGTGTTTGGTTAGGACACCGCAGAGCATGGCACGTGCAGGTTTCCTCCGTACCCCGCCGGAATATCGCCTCCAGTATTTTGCCAGCATGAGGACGAGGGACAACGCTCAGTCATTCTGCTCTGAAAACTTGCCTCCCCACGTTCACACTCTGCAGAGAGTCCCTAGAAACTTACAACTACCCAAAAGAGAGAAGGAACCAACCCTGGATTTGGAAAGACCAACACTGATTTCTTCCCATCCTTTCCTTTTCTTTGCTGAAGTTTAACCTCTAAGACCGCAGCGACTCTCACGACCGTGGATCGGGGATGGTTACGGCTTGCCGTGTGCACGGTCTCCTCCCAARCACACCTGAAGGGCAGCTCTGGTTCTGTGCATGACGACTATTCCCAATATAGATCAAAGAGATGCCCAGGCAAGTAGCACAGCTCRTTGGGATTTCCATATCCCAACAGACAGCCAAGATGGGCTCCAACTGCTTTGACCTGTAGCCCACCGCTCAGCTTTGTGATCCTAACTGTTTAGGATTTAAGACTTTTTCCTGACCCCTGACAATCTGTCAACAGGCTTACATTTGCATTCAACATTAACAAAGGAAGAGCTGAAAGTATAAAAAAATCTTAGGGGTGGGAGAAGCTGGAGGGAGGTGTAATAAAATGAAGTCAGATGAAAAAAAAAAAAAAAACAAAAGAGGAACACAGTACATAGCAGGAAAATCAAAAGACAAAATAAAAGATTAAGGAGTGCAGGTAAAGATAAAATTCAAAAAATGCTTTAAATGTTGATTCTCTGAAACACCCTACTGTTTTTGTTTCATGCAGTATTTTGATGCTAGCATCTAATTATTCTTTGCAGTGTTTTATCTCCCCCATTATAGTATCACCAGATTTTTTTTATTGGCACATTCCTTATTAATGATTACAACACCTACGTTTAAGGAGCTAAATGAGTTCTCTCTTTTCCTGAGCTGAAGAGAGGGGGGTCAGCAGAGAAATGACAATTATTCCGTTGTATGCAGATGTGTTGTACTCAAAATTATTTTTGGCCATTGAGGTGGCTCCCACATCTTGCTGAGGCAAAAGAAAGATTCCTCCCCATTCCTAGATGTGACCCAGGAAAGGTGGGGAGAGCTGCTCCTGCTCTCCAGTCAATCACAGGAGGAATTTAACAAATCTTTCAGCTTCAGTCTAAAAGTATTAACAGTTTCCTTTTAAATAACTGTCCTTAATTAAACTCAGTTTTCTTTTTAGAATCATACAGCACAAAAACATGTCCACTAACAAAACGTATTTACTTCTCTCTCTCTCCACCACGGATTGGATCATGATGCTTGCTGTAGCGAAGTGCGTTATAAAAGCACCCTAAATCCACCCCCGGTGATGGTGCCCGTGTATGGCAGTACTCACATGGCACGTGCGGAGCCCATGCGTGCCCGTCCGCGGCAGCCCCGCATGGAGACAGCGTGCCTGGAGAGCAACTGGGTGCTGCTGAACGCTGATGAGCTCCGTCTGGTTACATTCCCAGCGGGCCGATGATGCCAGCTGGGGGGAATTAAGCTGTGCTGGAGCTGGGGATGGGGATGGGGTGGCTGCTGCCCCCTCCAATGCCATTGCTTGGCTGGCGCAGGGAGAGCTGCCCTCCCCCAGAGCACCCAGGGATATGGCCCAGCTGGAGCTGCCACCCCAAGGGCAGGTGTAGGGCTTCTGAGGGTAATTCTATAATGACAGAAACCTGGGCTGGCAATCAAGCAAGGAAAGCCCAAACAGGGGGGCGGGGGGGAAAGGAAGAGATATTTACTGTTTACACAGCAGGCAGTAAAAGCAATCCAGGGTGCAAATAACTGCAAATGAACTTTTGTCAAGAGCCAGAAATTTTTGCACCTATGCAAAGTTGGCAGCATGCCTCAAGCTTACTACTTTATTATTTTTTTTCCTTCAGGCTCCMAAACATGTCTGCAGTGCTCCCCACACAAGGAACAAGTTACGTTAATGTATTGGTTTTGACTGTGGTTTTTGTACATTTTGGTTTCTCAGGTATTACAGGAGTTTTAGTAAGTAATTAGAAGAAAGTCATAAAGCTCTGGATAAATATTGTTCTAAATAACTGCTTAGTAAATCACTATATATTTACATTAAATTAAACGAATCAAATTAACGCAATCAAAGTTTGATGGCAAAGCGGTAGAAGTATTATATTAGAGAAGCAGACAGACAGACAGCCTTTTGGGGAGAGAAAAGCTAAAGCTTTCTTAACATAGAAAATGTTCCATGAATAGGGTTAAATACTTAATGGTTGCTAGCAAAAGATAAGACAAATATTCTTTGTTAATATTTATAGAAACCCATCAGGAACTCCTTTGTCCTAGCATTGTTTCCAAAATTCAATCCCCTAGTTATATCCATCATTTTTCATGTGATTAAAGGAATCTAAATTTGCTGCCTTGTCTTGTAAAAGAGTAAAAAGTTAGATCTGTATTATTAAAGCCTCTTGGTTGGAGCAGCAAATGTAATATTGATAGTCTATGGTATATAAGTCTAAAAAACCTACTGATCACACACACGCATGACATATAAAATGCATTCATAGGATTCATGACATTATTCCTAAGAAGTTGGGATCCAGCTAAAAAAAGAGATAATTACGTCCTTCCAAAAAGAGGGAAATAAAATACTTCAAACTGATAAAAGGCAAGAAATAAAAGACTAGAACCACAAGGGAAAAAAAACGCAAAGGCTTTGATGAGAGGGAAGTGACACTCAACGCTTTGGTCACTGTCACAACTGCCCCTACCTCCTGGGGCAGGGGGACCTTCTGCTGCGGGAGGGAACCCTTAAACCCTGCCCTGTGCCAAAACGGGAAGCCACGGGGAATAACTGGAGGTAGCCTTGGCCATCAGAGGTGTCCTGGCAAAAACAGGCACGTGGTCAGGGTACTGGTGGAACCTGCTTCAGCCGGCCGGCCACGTAACTTCCTCATTAGTCATGAAAAGGGGCTGGATGCCCGACCGTGGACGTGAGGGATCTGTGTTGAACTGATTAGAGACRACGCAGGGCATGTCTGCAGGGAGGGTGGGGAGGGCACTGCACGCATCAGGCCCCTCCAGGGAGGTCTCACCCGGCTGCCAACGCCGGCTGCACGCGTGGCCACAGCATCATCCCCCAACGGGGCAAACCCAGGAGGCGTGCCCAGCCCCTGCCACCGCCTGCCCGCGGCCAGCGCGGGCAGATGGATGGGTCTCCTTTCCCCCAYCTGTAAAATGGGAGACCTCATAGCTTTGTTATTTCTGCTGACGCGCTCTACATCTGTACACAACAGACTCCATCGAAGAGCTCAGCATTTATCAGTACTGTTAATTAATATCAATATTATAACCGAAGCGAGCACAGGACAAGTAGTGCCCCTGGAACAGATTAAGCATCCGTCCACCCAGGTGTCTGCTGCTCTGCTGACCCCAGCGCCTTCGCCAGCAGCCCCTCCGCGGAGAGCGGGCAGCCCCTGGGGAGCACCCTGGGGAGCAGCCCGTGCCTCCAGCCCTGGGGG